>CM067330.1:125107844-126307844 GCA_034376525.1 Nicotiana benthamiana
CTACACTTTGGGATATAAATTCTATATGGTGTAGAAGATCAATTCCTAAATCAAGGCTTAAATATTGATTTATAAACTTAGATTTTCAGGGAAGTAACCGTACATCATCTTTTTCCGCAGCTACGACGCCATCGAAACTTTTCTTCAAACATAAATGATTGATTCCTTTTGGGATATTAATGTCACGTCCGAAATTTCCATCCTCGGAAGTCGTGATGATGCCTATCAGTAGAAGCTAGGCAATGTCTTTTAATTAAGCAATTAAAAGACAACGATGTAGAAAGTAGGGGAAGTCTGAATTAAAATAAGAACAACGTCTAAAAACATCAATATAAGTCTCTACCCAACACCTGGTGTCACAACATTTCACGGACTATCTAGGAATGCTAAATACAAAAGTCTGAAACAATGTAAATAAACTTTATCTCGGTACAATGGAAATAGGTCAGGAAGAGAAGTAGAAGAGATGCCGGACCAGCGGATGCCTGCAGGACTACCTCGGAAATCTCGTGGACTAAAGGACCGCTCTCTAGCTACTGTTGCGCACCGTAAGCTGCTCCGACACCTGGATCTATGCAAAATAGCATAGAGTGTAGCATCAACACAACCGACCCCATGTGCTGGTAAGTGCGTAGTCTAACTTCCGCGAAGTAGTGACGAGGATAGGACTGGAATATCAGATAAACCTTTGCAGTTCATATATGTATATGCAACGGAAAGAAATATAGGAAGTAAGCAGTCAATTAGGAAATGGGAAAGCATGCTTTGGGGAGACAACAATTACAATAGCAAATCTCAATTTAAAGATAGAAACATCCAACGAAACAAATACCCAAAGTAAACACACTGGAATCAACAATTATTGCGGAGCGCAACCCTATCCTAATACATAATAGTACTTCTACGGCGTGCAGCTCGATCCACATATATCATTGTTGCGGCATGCAACTCGATCCATATCTATATAATTGTTGCGACGTGCAACCCGATCCAAATCATTGGCATTGGTGCGGCGCATTACCCAATTCATATATATATATATCCACCCAAACCACAGTCACAAATAATAAGCAAGGAAAATAAATAATTAGTGGAAGAAATCCCGGCAAGGGAATACCATAAAGCAGTTTATTCCCGGCAAGGGAAGAGTGCCAATAAACTCAATATCCCGACAAGGAAAATCAGCTCACAATATAACGTCCCAGCTAGGGAATAACCAATAAACCATCTCTTTCTTTCGTTTCTTACTTTATAATTTACCTTATCATTTGAGACAACGCTCCAGAGAATCAAATCACCATAATGTCACATGTTCTTTACAATATATAAAAAATCCTCAATTAAACATGGAAGTTACAACAAAATCACGATAATCGCAATTTAAGGACTCACGATCATGCTAGACACCAATGTATAGATACTTGACACAATGCCTATACACCATACTCGACAATTAGCAATTAGAAAATAATACTCAACTCTTATTCCCTCAAGCTAAGGTTAGACCAAACACATACTTCAACTTCCACGACCAAATCACTCCACAACAATCGCTTTTCCTCTCGAATTCGGCCCCGACTCAATGAAATCTATACAATAATGACTTTATATTATTACTATATGCTACACAAATCAAATCCAATGCCTAAATATAGATTTTCAAGATTTCTTCCTAAAGTTTAAAAAATCGACCCTAGGCTCGCTTGGTCAAAACACGAGATTCGGACCAAATTCATATCATCCATTTCCCACGAGCCCGAATATATATTTTGTTTTCAAGTTTGACCACGAAATGAGGTCTAAATCAAGAAAAATTAAAAATCCCTAACTCTACCCAATTCCCCCAATTTCCACCCTAAATTACATGAATTAAGCTTAGGAATGTGATAAATAATGATCAACAATGAAGGAAACAAGTTGGAATTTACTAACCCAAGAGGTCTTGATGAAAGGAAACATAAATGTATGCCTAAGGACCTTGGGGAAGATGAAACTAGGGTGTTTTGTGAATGGTCCGTGACTATAATATTTTGGAAAATAAATAAAATTGGGCGAAATTTGCCCTTCGCGTTTGTGGGAAAAGGACCGCGTTCACAAAAGGTAATTGGGATGAGCATCGCGTTCGCAATGGGGAGGATGCGAACACGAAGGAGAAAAGATGGGGGTCCAGGGATTTGTTCTATGCGAACGCGTGATGGCCCACGCGAACGCGATGAAGAAAGCTGCAAGGCTATGTGTTCGCGAACCGTTGAATGCGAACGCGAAGAGGAAAATACTAGGGTCCCAAATTTGGCTTACGCGAACGTGAGATATTGTACGCGAATGCGATGAAGGAGATTCTAATGTTTCGCGAACGTGGGAGAGAAAGTGCGATCGCGAAGAAGGAAATGACTGGACACCTATTGCAGATTTTTTTTCAACTTTTCTAAGTTCTAAAACCTCACGGAACACCTCCGAAATACGCCCGAGCCCCTGAGGCTTCTAACCAATCATGTACTCTAACTCAACAATATCCTACGAACTTAATCGTGCGATCAAATCGCCAAAATAAAATAAAAATCAATGAGTCAAACCTCAAAATCACTAGTTTTTCATCAAACTTCATAAACTTTCGAATTTAGAGATGTAAGTCCGAAACACGTCAAACGACATACGATTTCAATCACATTTCACATAAATATCGTAAAACACATATAAGACCTTTATTGGACTCCGGAACCAAAATACGGACCCGATACCAAAACGTTCTAACTAATTTTCATTTCAAATTTCCTTAACAATTTTAGAAAAATAATTTCTTTTAAAAATTAATTTCTCGGGCTCGGAACCCCAGATTTGATTTCGGGCATACGCTGTTGATACCTAATTTTTCCCTATATTTTTTTTGCACCCAAAATACTTTCAAAATAGTATATGTATGCATATATAAGCAGGCCGGGGAACTTTGGTATTTTTCTTTAATTTTGAGGTCATTTAAAATCAATTTACTACTTATTTTTTATAGTATAAAGGCCAAAATTATTACTTTTTGTGAATAATATGATTCACCCCCATATTTACAACAAAATATAATTTATGGATTTGCACAACAAATTTATTTGGAATTTTTAAGGCTAATTGCATAAAATTGCAATTATGGCCAATTTCGTAATTAACTATGTTTCATAGTTATAAAATTATTTCTAGTATATTTAGATTAATATTTATAGATTATTAATTAGTTCTATGTTATTAATTTTGTTTTTTAAACTATTTTAGCTATTTTATAAAATTAATTGAGAGAAACTGGTTATTTTAAAGTTAGCCACATTTTATTTAAAATATAGAACAATTACACCCCTATTTCAGCCCAAATTTTAATCCCAATTCAAACAACCCATATTCCTAAATTCCCGACCCATACCTGTTCAATTTTTACCCGGTCTACCTTTGACTTGATCTGAGCCGTTGATCAAATGAGATCAACGGCCCAGATTAAGTTACCTTAATTAAATCCTAACCTACCCTCCCCAACCTCTCATTCTCTCAGATACGGGTCTCTCTCAATGAGATTGCTCTTCCTTCCCTCTAGAACCTTCTGGTTCTCCGATGAACCTCATCGCCTCTCCGGCCATACTCCGTCCTCACTTCTTTCGACCTCTAGTCGCCATGGAATCCTCATCTTGTTGCTTCTCTCTAAGTTTTGAAACCCCAGAGGCTTTCGCCATGAAAGACGGTCACTGAAGCCCTTGCCTGGGTCCATTTCCTGCCTTTCTCCGGTGGGTTTTGTCCGATGATGCCTGAATATCGATATCATATGAGTTTCACGGCCAGATTTCTCATATTTATTGGCAAACCCTAATTTTTTTGCCTAAACCGCTTTAATCTCTGTATTTTTTAAATGATTTTTGGTTTAATTTTTTTACTTGTCACTCGATTTCTCTGATTATTCAAGTTCTTTTCAACGCCTTTGTTCTTCTTTTCAAAACTAGGGTTTCCGACCCCCTTTCAAGATCACTATATCTTCTGCTTCCTTTGAGTATTATGTATGCATGTATTATATGTTTGTTTTTGTTACGAGCATGTTTGTTTCTGAGTTCCATGCTTTAAACTTTTTTACTAGGGTTCCAACCCTCTACTCTTCTATGATTTCTTGCATAATGTTCTCTGATTTTTCACGGCTATTGTGTTTATAAGTCTAATTGTTATTCAAATGATTCTGTGCATCTCTTTGAATCCCTAATATTTATGCGTTTTCCTTAAATGTTCTTACACTTATTTCTTGAATTATTTCCGTGCTTGTGAAATGATCTGTATAATTAGCACTGATTCCCTCTGATTTTTTTCCCGTCCGTGATTCTTTGACTAATTTCAGAGTTAATTTTGTATTCTTACCATATTTGTGCTCTTAAATAATTGTTACAATATTCAGTATATATTTTCCTTATTCGAGTGTTATGTATTTGGCCTCTATTACATAGTACATACCTACTACTTTACTATGGTGTAATTAGTCGTCTGATTGAATATTTCCTTATATGATATAGCTGCATTCCCATTCGAATCATAAATCCCAGATTAGTTTGAATTAAGGTCCTGTGACGGATACAAATTGGTATTGTTCTATAATTAGGTACATGTTACCCTATTCTCTACTATTTTTCAAAAACTATAAGTACTACTCTTCTCTTCTCACTTGGGACACACAGACACGAATACAATCTCTGTAAACTTTCTTTCAAAAACACTTAGTGCTCTCTCTATACTGTTTTCTATACAAACTCTCTCATTCCTCTATTGGATATTGGCTACTCAATCGGCTGAAAGCCAAGATTGAGTGATCTTGGCTATTTTACTCTACTACTGGGGATCTACTGTATTGTTTGCTTTGGTTTCTCTGCTGCTTACCTCTCTGCACACTGCTGCTCTTCTCTCTGCATAATCTTTGCACACTACTGCTCTTCTCTGTGCATTATTGCTCACTACTACCGTGTTACATTAGCTTCAACTGCTATGTCACTTCTTTAAGTTACAACCTCCAAAACAATATGCTCCTATCAGCTTTGCACTTCCTCTTGTTTCTTGTGTGCTTTTACTTATGGTTCTGTTGTTATTATTGCCACTAGCATGCACTTATGTTAGTTAGTATGCCTAGCTTGACACAACATGATCATTACACCCTTCGCTATCCCCCTGTATGTTTTCCTCATTCCTGTTCACTACTAATATGTATTCAGGACCTGCTTGGCCACTTAAACCTCTTCCTGAGGTTGCCCCTGTTTGGAGTCTGGTGCAGTAAGAACTGGACTCTTTATTTGAAGCATGTTTGATTACTTCTCTTTGATGTGTTACACCTGTGTGAATAGTTTCCTTGCTTATGAATTATTTGTTCCCTTTCCCTTGCCCTTGTTTGTGTGACTCTTTGTTTTAAAAACTGGCTAGCCTAAAGGGATTTCAAAAGAACTCTTTTCACTCTATCTTACTATTTTTCTCAAACTGTCTCTCAACTATTTTCAACTCAACCCTTTTCAAACTCTGTCACAATCTCACTACTTTTAGAAATTAGGTTCTGCCCCCTTAGTGTAAGCATTGCCTTAGGAGCCCAGAGCACCCACTGAACTTTGATGCACAAAGCTGGCAATTCCGCACTTGCACTTTTCTAATTATGATATTTTGGATGCTTGGTATTGGCCAAGGGTTCAAACGAACCCTTTGGGAACATTGCCGCACCCAAACCTTGGTAATGGTTGTTAAACTCGAAAGAAGTGCGTTTGGAGATCTTGGGCCTGACTGTAGGCTCCCTATAGAATAGTTTTTTTTATCACTGTTGTATTTTTAAATTACTTGGTATGTAATAACTTGTAAAGAATAATGGAGTTTATAGTGAAATTAGGGGGGTTATGCATGCTTAGTTAAGGGGAATGAGTAGAAAACATGTTTATAGGATTTTACTTACCTTATTTGCGCAATAGAAATCATATTTAGGGCATGCATCTTACATGTAGAAATTCTGTTCTTAGGTCTCTCATCCTCAGTCTATTATTCCATACATTTCATAATCACAATCAGTTAATAATCAACGTTATTACCATTGCATTTAGATACCATGTTTTATGACTTTTGTGTGCATTAGATATCCTGTACTTAGGATCTTTGTTTGCAACTGCTGAATACTTCGCTCATTTAGTAAAAAAAACCGGTTAATAAACTCCTTTTAAACAGGAAACTAATATTCATGTCCACCTTCCATTACAGTTTAAATAACGCCTAGGCAAGCCTTAGGCCGGATAAAAACGGACTAATCGCCTTAAGTCGTATTTAAATTATTCCACCACTGTCCAAATTAGTTTATCTCTGAACCCCCTGATTTTTATACAAATGCTTCTGTTTTTTTTATCGCCTGGACAATTGCTTTTACTGAATTACTCTTCTTTCCCCAGACCATAACTGGACTACTATTTTTGTAAAGAACTATTTGAGTGTTGTAAACTCTGCAATTTTCCAAACTGTAGTTCTAAGTTAACATAATTTATTGCTTTTCCTTACACTTTTGCATCTTAAAAATACTATCTGTCCGAAAACCGCCTTTACCATATGCCCCACGAATGTTTTCAAATTCCAAAAACTGCAATAGTCTTTTTTCAAGTTCTGAACATTTTTTACGCCTCCCTTCCACAAATTCTCTAGCTTCTGTTTTAAAACTTATGCTCCAGCTTCTAAAAATTCTCCCTTCCTTAGACCTTGAATGTGTTTGAGACGTGCTAAATACGTGTTTGTTCATGAAGGGATATTTGAGCCATTACATTCTTACATAATTCAATTATATGTAGTCTTATTTGTTTTGTATGTCGCCTAGCATTTTAACCTTTAAACTTAAGGTTTCCACCTAGTTCCTATCTCATAGGAATATCGATCCTAAATGCCCTCTAGGATCTATAGGATGGGAGGGGAAATAGCACGCAATAAGCATTCGTAACCAATTCACGCGTTCAAATACCTTGACGGGGTGGGAAGGGTAGAATATGGAGATGATGACGATGCGATAATATCATAAAGCAACCCCTCTTTGGGAATATGTGCAGGATATTGTATCGAATCATCCATATTATAGTTTAAACCTAGGACCCTTCTCTCTTTTGTTTGTTTTATTTAAAGGTCCTTCTATAGTAATGCTTTTCTGAATCAATCCTCTCTTTTATTTTAAATTTACGTCCTTCCTTCTTCTTTAAAGCCTTTTCAAGTTGTGTGAATGTTGTATGTGTGAACCTTACTTGTTTAATTGCTTCATCCTTTTATAAAGTCACAATTAACATGGCCGGGAACCACACTAGTGGATCTTGAGGGGTGTCTAACACCTTCCCCTCGATATAATCTCAAGCCCCTACCCGAACTCTGGTTTTCTTCTCAAAATACTCTCTTCTTAAAGTCTCATAATGCACTATAATCATTAGGTGGCGACTCTTCAAATTCCAAAAGCCAACTCCCAAACGGGAATGAGAGTTGTTTTGTCCATAATGTCGTAAAACTTGATTTCGATTTTAGAGGAAAAGGGGGCATCGACATATGCCCGAGTCCCATATTTTTCAACGGACCCTCCGGGACCATCAAATTACTGGTACGGGTCCGTTTACCCCGAAGTTAAATTTATTCATTTTAACACTAAAATTTAGTATTTTTCACCAAAATTCACATTTAAGCTTTCCCGTTACCACTCGGATTGCACATGCAAATTAAGGCAACTAAAAATGAGATTTTCAAGGCTTTGAAAGCACGGAAGGAGAGAGAAATCAGGTGATGACCCTTTGAATCGTCACATTCTCCACCTCTAAAACAACTTGTTGTCCTTGAACAGACTATATAAGTCTCTACCCAACACTTGTGTCACAACATTTCACGGACTATCTAGGAATGCTAAATACAAAAGTCTGAAACAATGTAAATAAACTTTATCTCGGTATAAGGGAAATGGGGCAGGAAGAGAAGTAGAAGAGATGCCAGGCCTGCGGACGCCTGCTGGACTACCTCGGAAATTTCGTGGACTAAAGGACCGCTCCCTGGCTACTGCTGCGCGCCGTGTGATGCTCCGACACCTGGATCTGTGCAAAATAGCACAGAGTGTAGCATCAGCACAACCGATCCCATGTGCTGGTAAGTGCCTAGTCTAACTTCGACGAAGTAGTGACAAGGTTAGGACCGGACTACCATATAAACCTTTGCAGTTCAAATATGTATATGCGACATAAATAAAAATAGGAAGTAAACAATCAATTAGGAAAGGGGAAAGCATGCTTTGGGGAGATAAACAATTATAATATCAAATCTCAATTTAAAGATAGAAACAACCAACAGAAATAAATGTAAGAAACACGTTCTCGAACTAACGTGTGTTGATTCATGTAGGTTTTGATAAATGCCAAACATTGAGACAAGCATCGGTGATGGAACAATAACAGTCCAAGTACAAGATGGATAGTACGCGTTCAAGAATAGAAGATGCAATCAACTGTTGAGTTTTGATAAATGCCAAACATTGAGACAACCATCGGTGATGGAAAAATAACAGTCCAAGTACAAGATGGATAGTACGCGTTCAAGAATAGAAGATGCAATCAACTGTTGAGTAGGTCTCAATTTGTAATCTTGACTCAACGACTTACTTCTAGTATTGGCTCTCACCTAAAATGATTTTCATAAAATCATGAATCTTAAGTTTTTAAAGAAATAAATTGCATATTTGTCAAAATGATTTTTAAACTCGTTTTGTGAAAATTGGGTTTAACAATCGATTGTCTTGAAGAAACAATCGATTGTCAAGTTCTATACTTAGTATTTTTAAAATGTTGTCTCGAGACAGAAACTTCGTTTGAAATCATTTTTGAAGCAACAATCGATTGTCACTGTTCAACAATCGATTGTCAGATTTTATACTTGGTCTCAAAAAGTTTTGGACAACTTACAGAATGTTTTCAAAATCTTCAAAAATGAAGAACAATCGATTGTCACTATTTAACAATCGATTGTTCTTAGTGATTTTTCCAAACGGACTTTTTCCAACGGCTTATCTATTTATGGTATAATCATTACACAATCTTTTAGTCAAAAAGTTGCCAGAAATATTTTGAATATTTGAACAACAATCGATTGTCTAAAGTTAACAATCGATTGTCATTTTTTTAAAAATTCAACAGAAATCTTTTTAACCGGATTTTAAGGATCTTGTCTGTTGAAAAAGTGTTCCAACAATCGATTGTCGAAAATCAACAATCGATTGTCAGGCAGATTTTCAGGAGCGTTTTCTGGAACTAAATGCAACGGTCTAATACTCCATTTTCTATATAAAACACTCTCTGAAAATCATTTTACAACACAACAACACTGCAGAAAAATTACAAAGCATACATTACATTCTTGTGATTCAAATTTCATATCTTACATTGTTTTTGAGAGCCAAGATTATTGATTGAGTTGTTGTATTCTTGAGCCATATATTTTGTACTCATAATCCACTCTTTGAGAGAGTTCTTGTAAAGTGAGTAAAAGAGTGTTCTTGTTAAACACTTGTAGTAAGAAGGAGTGTTATATTTCTTCTTGTAAAGTCTTAGGGATAGGTTTCCTTAAGCGGGTTGGTTGAGGCTTGTGTTGTATCAAGTTCTCAAGTTGTAAAGGTTCGTTAGGCACCCGGAAGCTTAACAAGTTGAAGTCTTTGAGGTGAGGAACCTTCGAGCAAGTTGAAGTCTTTGAGGTGAGGAACCTCCGAGCAAGTTGAAGTCTTTGAGGTGAGGAACCTCCGAGCAAGTGTTTGAGATGTGTGTGATTCAAGTCTCAAGTGTAAAGGTTTGTTGGGCACCTTAAGCTTGACAAGGTTGTTAGTGGAAATCTCGAGAGAGTCTCTCGGAGACTGGACTAACCACAAAGTGTGGCCAACCAGTATATATCGTGGTGTAATTTATTTTTACTGCATTTGTTTATTTCCTGCAAAGTTTAAATTCCGCAAGAAAACGCCAAATTTTATTAATACGCTATTCACCCCCCCTCTAGCGTAGAGCATTATTTCTAACAATTGGTATCAGAGCCATACTCTCTGAAAAACTTAACAGTTTGAGAGAACCATCCATGGCTTCTACTCATGATTCTTTTGCAGGAATCGGTGAAGGCAATTGCCACACAGTGCCTCCAATATTTGATGGAAACAACTACTTATGTTGGAAAGATCGGATGAAAATCTTTGTCATCGCCAACGACTTTTATCTGTGGCAAATCATCAAACTTGGCGGTCAAATGACAACACAAGTCGGGAAAGCCAAGGTAAAGGAATATAATACTAATGCTATAAATATGTTGTATAGTGCCTTGAATCAGGAAAATCATCAAAAAGTCTCCCACTGCAAAACTGCAAAAGAAGTATGGGATAAACTTGAGGAAATATATGAAAGCACGCCTCAAACAGAAGGAGACTGCTCAAATGAGAAACCAACTACCCGATGTCTAATGGCCGACAAAGGAGACGACGAAGAAGAGGTAAGTATCTCTAATTCTCACTCGTTCAAAGAATTACAAAATGCATATGAAGATTTGTATGGTGAATATGGTAATGCTGTCAAAATGATTAGAGATTTGAAGAAATCACTTTCCCAGCAAGAATTAGATTTTCAGAAAAATCTCTCTTTAAAAGAAAAGGATTTTGAAGAACGTCTCTTATGAAAGAAAAAGATTTCAAAAATCAACTTTCTTTGAAACAAAAAGATTTTGAAAAATTGACTCGTGATAACGAGAATCTTGTAAAAGAAAATCAGTTTTTGCAAAATGATAGTGTAGAACTTAGACAAGTCATTAAGACTATGCATGAAGCTTCTTATATTGATAAATGCTCTACTTGTGCTTCCTGCGACTCTTTGAAGTTAGAAAACGCAGAACTTAGGAAAACTTTAGAATCACTTAGTGTAAACGTTCCTAAGACTGTTGAAGAAAAGGAAACGTCTAAGAATAATCAACGGCATAAAAGCAAAAATCACATTAGAAATTTTACTGCTCCACCTAGAAATAATTCTAGGGGTGTAAATGAGTCTAGGACAAATTCCTTTAGACCACCTAGACATTACGCTAGGATGTACGAAAATAAGTCTAGAACTAACGCCTTTAGATCACCTAGATACAACTCTAGAAATTGGAATAATGAACCTAGAGTTAATCACTTTACATCGCCTAGAAACAATACTAGGACCATTGCTGATAAGCCTAGAACGAACTACGTTAGACAACCTAGAAATGACACTAGAATTTTCAACGCTTCTAGGAATGACTCTAGATCACCTAGAATGTATTTGGCGCAACCTAGGCATTGGCACAATCCGAACGTAGTATGCCATTATTGCAATCGGATAGGTCACATTGCACCCGTGTGTTTTGCTAAACATAGGGATTTATCTTTTGGTTATAATTATTATTTGCCTAACCCCAAAGGACCCAAAAAGATATGGGTACCAAAAACCTCTCCGTAGGTATTTTTGCAGGTGTGCTTGAAGACTACAAAATTGTAGTAGATGCGCCAAGCACGACACCCAAAGGCATCGAGAGGAATTTCGGTTAGCTATTCTTTTTTGATAAAACCGAATATGTGCAAGTTATTAATGTTGACAGATTTGTTGTTATATGGCAGCTGATGTTATTAACTTATAAGTTGTTAATTTGATTCTCACCCTGAAAAACGTTGACATGCGTTAATTGTAAGAATCAATTTGTGAGATTTCCTGTTGACTATACTTGTTGATTAACATGCTGAAAATCTATCTTTGGTTACTAGCATCATCTATTAAATGCTTGATCCATGTTTTGACAAATGTTGATTCTTGCATTGAATGAGTACCTACTAGAATCATGTTTAGTTGAATTATATCTTGGTAATCTTTTCAAGCAGCAAAGTGCTTTTAAAATCATGTTTTGATATATGCTTTTTATATTAGCATACTCTCATAATCGTTTTTCAGGACTTAAAACCTTTTTGGCTTAGTCCACAATCGATTGTGCCTGTGAAAACTTTCTAATCAGTGTTTTTCTAAGTTTTCGAAAACTTTCTGTCTCTTGCAAATTTTTCAGAGACTAAGTGTCAAGTAGTTCAACAATCGATTGTCCCTTTTTAACAATCGATTGTCAGTCAGTAAAAATCTCAAGATGTGTTACCATTCTGAATTCTAAACTTGACAGTTGTCATTTATCATCTTGTCAGTTCCAAATAGGCATAAACATTCTTAAATTTAAAAAAAAAAAAAAAAAACTAGGCTTTCATCTTTATCATGCCCAATTGTATGTGTTGATATGTCTTTGTTAAACCATTCGTATCAATTCTCCTTGAATCATGCTTTGTTTTGGTTCTCATTATTGCAAATGCGCTTAATTGAAATATTTGACATTTGTTGCAATATGGATTGCTGAAAATTACCTTGTGTATCACTGTTAATAAAATAACATTTGATGCATTTGTTATGCTCTCCGTCAAATGGATTTTTCATTGCTTTTGTAACAATCGGTATTTCCTGTAAAATGTCAAATTGATGTGTTTTGCTTAAACAGGTGATAAGATGGTTGATTCATGATTTGACTATCTATTTGAAACAGCATGCAATATATGTTTTGACAAATGCCTTTCAAAATAACAATAGGTATTTTTTTTGGTTGATATAATTGATAAATTTATAGAAATCGTCATATTATATATTCCTCAATATCCTTCCTATTCTTTTGTGAATATGGTAAAAGGAATTAGCCTTAATACAATCTTCTTATCAAAAGAAGAAATGTTTTAGGCAATTTGTTACAAGTAAGAGGAATGTCATTACATTCCATTTTGTCTTACTTAAGAGGGAACTTGTGTTTTGAAAGAATTGATTGCATAAATTTTATTGATGATATTCTCTTAACAAATATCTGTTTGGTTTTTGAATTGTTATTATGGTGATAAATTGTTTATATATATATATCGGAAATGGCTTCACTTGATTAAATGTTGGAAATGCAAATGTGCTCGCATGAAGCATTCAATTCAATTTCTAGCAAATTGAGATGTCAACGATGGAGGATGACATCAAGACAAACCGGGTATGATCGTTCCTTACTCTACCCTTTAGCTAGTTGAATTGGTATTATATGTCACAAGTATTGATATGAATGTTATTTTGATAAATTGCATAATTGATTAAGTGCATAAATTGTATTGAGTTTTGATTTTCTAAATCGGTATTTATAACAATTGGTGTTGATTATATGTATTCATGATGGAAAATCTATTTTTATAAAAACGTTTTCATCCGAAGAATCATTATCTTCCACCATGTGTTGATGACGTTGTTCCATTCATAATCAACTGTCATAATTCCAAAATTGATTATAACATATTCAAAATTGATTACCATACTTCCAAAATCAATTTTCAGGACATAGACCATTTTTGCCCAGTACACAATCGATTGTCAAATTACACAATCGATTGTCAGTGATTTTCTGAAATTTCAAAAACATTCTGTTTCAAGCCAAATTCTCAGAATCTAAGTGTCAAACTTGACACAATCGATTGTCATGTATAAACAATCGATTGTCAGACGGTATTAATTCAAAAATTCTTACCGTTCTGTCCTGCAGCCTCCTTTAATCGATTATCAGCTTTTATCAGTCAATCCAACTGGCATAACACTGTTCAACAATCGATTGTCTCAAATACACAATCGATTGTCTCAACGATCAATTCCAAAACTCGACCGTTTTTGAGTTAACTTCAGGCATATTTTTTTTCTCCTATTCTCCCCTCTATAAATAGGAGATGGTGTCTTCATTCTCATCATCAAATATTCAAGCTCAAAGCCTCAAATCCTCTCTAAAAAGCTCTTTTTGCAAAATTCAAGCTTTCTTTCTTCTATCAATATGTCGAGAAGAACCCGTTCAAATAGGGAAGGTGCTTCCACCTTTGCTCTTCCTCCCTCCGGATATCATCCATATCAAGATGGTGATGTTTTGGTCTTCAAAAGCGAAAATAAATTAAATCGCTTTCTTACTAAATTTGAAAAACGTGATATTCATCCTCCTCGTTTTTCTACTATGCGATATCTCCAAAACTATGGTCTTGCTGTAAACTTACTCCGAGAAAGTCAACTTCTTGACTTCCTTCTCCTTTCATATGATCTCATCAATACTACACTCATTCGGGCCTTTTATTCAAACCTCCGTCCAACTGACGATGGCGATCTTCTCACTTTTGTAAATGGTGTCAAAATAGTTGTCTCCGACGAATATCTTAACGCCATTATCAAACTTCCAAATGATGGTGAAGACATTCACCAATATGTTGGACAAGAGGGAGCCTTATTTGATGAAACCTCTTTTCTTCGTCAAATTGGACTCACTCACTATGATCCACGTCTCACTTCTCGTCGTCCTACGATCACGGGAATGGATCCGAACTATCGGTTGATATTCTATTTCATCACCCGAGTTCTCAAGCCCCGAAAAAGCAGTCACACCACTATCTCCCAAGAAGATTGTAAACTCATGCATGCCATTTCTTCCGGAGCTCGATTAAATTATTGTAAATTAATCAAGCTTCACATGCGTGATGCTCTCCCCGAAGACAAACATCTTCCTTATGCATTTCTTGTCATGCATTTTCTTGAATCCGCCGGCATTATCATGGCAAATGGTCCACTTAAAAATCGGACCAAACACTGGGAAATTTCTGAATCTTCATTTCACAGTGGTGGCGATCATGACAATCACCCTCCTCCACATCCTTCTCAAAATCCTCCTCCAAATCAAGATCCAAATTCGGATATTTTAAATCATCTTACCCGCATTGAGACAAAAGTTGATAACTTTGTCCCGCTATGTCCTAGGATATTTTGACCATATCAACTATCAATATGGCAATCTTGTCCCATTTGAGGCACCGCCGCAAAACATGGACGAAGATGATGATAACGAGGATTAAATATTTTCTTGTATTTTTATTTATTTAGTGGCCTATGTAATATTTTATCTATTTAATGAAAGTTGATTTTCATTTGAAATATCTCTCCTATTTCCATTATATGAATTATTTGATATTTTAAAAAGGGGGAAGTACATACTTTTTTCAAAAGGAAGAAAAGAAAGGCTATATGCAAGACTAGAGTTTATGCATACTTACATGCCTTCTTTGAATATTATATGCATGTTCATATTTATGCAAAGTCCTTGAATATATGTGTTGCATAAATTCAGGGGGAATCTTATATTTAGGGGGAATTTTTTTTTCTTTCCAGTGCAACTACTCGATTATCCCGTATCAATATTCGATTATGTTGACGTTTGTTGAACTAGCCCTTTTTTGTTAATGTCAAAAGGGGGAAGATAAACGGGCTATGCATGCATTATATATTTCCCATGCACTTTGATATAACTGCATACATTTAGGGGGAATCATCATTTGAGGGGGAATATCTTATGCAACATGAACATGTCTATGATGCATATTGAATTATCTTGAACTGTTATTGAATTATCTTGAACTGTTATCATTATGCATATCCCGATACATGTTTGCCATTATCAAAAAGGGGGAAATTGTAAGAAACACGTTCTCAAACTAACGTGTGTTGATTCATGTAGGTTTTGATAAATGCCAAACATTGAGACAAGCATCGGTGATAGAACAATAACAGTCCAAGTACAAGATGGATAGTACGCGTTCAAGAATAGAAGATGCAATCAACTGTTGAGTTTTGATAAATGCCAAACATTGAGACAAGCATCGGTGATGGAACAATAACAGTCCAAGTACAAGATGGATAGTACGCGTTCAAGAATAGAAGATGCAATCAACTGTTGAGTAGGTCTCAATTTGTAATCTTGACTCAACGACTTACTTCTAGTATTGGCTCTCACCTAAAATGATTTTCATAAAATCATGCATCATAAGTTTTTAAAGAAATAAATTGCATATTTGTCAAAATGATTTTTAAACTCGTTTTGTGAAAATTGGGTTTAACAATCGATTGTCTTGAAGAAACAATCGATTGTCAAGTTCTATACTTAGTATTTTTAAAATGTTGTCTCGAGACAGAAACTTCGTTTGAAATCATTTTTGAAGCAACAATCGATTGTCACTGTTCAACAATCGATTGTCAGATTTTATACTTGGTCTCAAAAAGTTTTGGACAACTTACAGAATGTTTTCAAAATCTTCAAAAATGAAGAACAATCGATTGTCACTATCTAACAATCGATTGTTCTTAGTGATTTTTCCAAACGGACTTTTTCCAACGGCTTATCTATTTATGGTATAATCATTACACAATCTTTTAGTCAAAAAGTTGCCAGAAATATTTTGAATATTTGAACAACAATCGATTGTCTAAAGTTAACAATCGATTGTCATTTTTTTAAAAATTCAACAGAAATCTTTTTAACCGGATTTTAAGGATCTTGTCTGTTGAAAAAGTGTTCCAACAATCGATTGTCGAAAATCAACAATCGATTGTCAGGCAGATTTTCAGGAGCGTTTTCTGGAACTAAATGCAACGGTCTAATACTCCATTTTCTATATAAAACACTCTCTGAAAATTATTTTACAACACAACAACACTGCAGAAAAATTACAAAGCATACATTACATTCTTGTGATTCAAATTTCATATCTTACATTGTTTTTGAGAGCCAAGATTATTGATTGAGTTGTTGTGTTCTTGAGCCATATATTTTGTACTCATAATCCACTCTTTGAGAGAGTTCTTGTAAAGTGAGTAAAAGAGTGTTCTTGTTAAACACTTGTAGTAAGAAGGAGTGTTATATTTCTTCTTGTAAAGTCTTAGGGATAGGTTTCCTTAAGCAGGTTGGTTGAGGCTTGTGTTGTATCAAGTTCTCAAGTTGTAAAGGTTCGTTAGGCACCCGGAAGCTTAACAAGTTGAAGTCTTTGAGGTGAGGAACCTTCGAGCAAGTTGAAGTCTTTGAGGTGAGGAACCTCCGAGCAAGTTGAAGTCTTTGAGGTGAGGAACCTCCGAGCAAGTGTTTGAGATTTGTGTGATTCAAGTCTCAAGTGTAAAGGTTTGTTGGGCACCTTAAGCTTGACAAGGTTGTTAGTGGAAATCTCGAGAGAGTCTCTCGGGGACTAGACTAACCACAAAGTGTGGCCAACCAGTATATATCGTGGTGTAATTTATTTTTACTGCATTTGTTTATTTCCTGCAAAGTTTAAATTCCGCAAGAAAACGCCAAATTTTATTAATACGCTATTCACCCCCCCTCTAGCGTAGAGCGTTATTTCTAACAATAAATACCAAAAGTCAGCACAGTGGAATCAATAATGATTGCGGTGGACAATCCGATGTATAACAGTACTGTTGCGGCATGCAACCTGATCCATATCTATATAATTGTTACGGCGTGCAATCCGATCCATATCATTAGTATTGTTGCGGCCCGCAACCCGATCCATATAATATGTATATATATTACTTCTCTCACCCAAACCACAGTCACAAATAAGGGGCAAGGAAAATAAATAATTAGTGGAAGAAATCTCGGCAAGGGAATACCATAAAAGAAATTTATTCCCGGCAAGGGAACATTGCCAATAAACTCAATATCCCGGCAAGTGATAAAATCAGCTCACAACATAACGTCCCGGCTAGGGAATAACCAATAAACCATCTCTTTCTTTCGTTTCTTCCTTTATAATTCACCTTATCATTCGAGCCAATGCTCTAGAGAATCAAATCATCACAATTTCTCTCACATGTTTTTTACAATATATAAGAAATCCTTAATTAAACACGGAAGTTACAATGAAATCATGATAATCGCATTTTAAGGACTCACAGTCATGTTAGATACCAATGTATAAATACTCGTCACCATGCCTATACACCGTACTCGACAATTAGCAATTAGCAAACAAAATTCAACTCCTATTCCTTCACGATAAGGTTGGACCAAACACTTACCTCAACTTCCACGGCCAAATCAATCAACAACAATTACTTTCCCTCTCGACCTCGGCTCCAACTCAATTAAATCTATACAATAATGACTTTATATTATAAATATATGCTAAACAAATCAAACCCAATGCCTAAATATAGTTTTTCAAGCTTTCTTCCCAAGATTTCAAAAATCGACCCCAGGCCCGCTTGGTGAAAACACGAGGTTCGGACCAAATTCATATCACCTATTCCCCCACGAGCACGAATATATAATTTATTTTCACATTCGACCCCAAAACGAGGTCTAAATCAAGAAAAATTAAAAAGTCACAACTCTACACAATTCCCTCAATATCCACCCTAAATTACATGAATTAAGCTTAGGAATTTGATAAATAATGATGGAAAATGAAGGAAATAAGTTGGAATTTACTAACCAAAGATGTCTTGATGAAAGGAAGCTTTAATGAATGCCTAAGACCTTGGGAAAGATGAAACTCGGGTATTTTTGTGAATGGTTCGCGACTATACTATTTTGGGAATTAAATATAACTGTGCAAAATTTGCCCTTCGCGTTCGCAGGAAAGGGACCGCGTTCGCTAAAGGTTACTAGGCAGGGAATCGCGTTCGCGATGGGGAGGATGCGAACGCGAAGGAGAAAAGCGGGGGTCCATGGATTTGTTCTATGCGAACGCATGAAGGCCTACACGAACGCAATGAAGAAAGCTGCAAGGCTACGCCTTCGGGAACCGTTGAATGCGAACGCGAAGAGGAAAATACTGGCGTCCCAAATTTGGCTTATGCGAACGCGATGAAGGAGATTCTGATGCTTCGCGAACGCGGGAAAGAGAGTGCGATCGCGAAAAAGGAAATGACTAGGCACCTGTTGCAGACTTTTCTGCAACTTTTCTAAGTTCTAAAACCTCCCGGAACACCTCCGAACCACGCTCAATCCCACGGGGCTCCTAACCAATCAACCTTAACTCAACAACATCCTACGAACTTATCTGTGCGATCAAATCGCCAAAATAACATCAAAATCAATGAATCAAACCTCAAAATCACTGTTTTTTCATTAAACTTCATAAACTCTCAAATTTAGAGATTTAAGTCCGAAACACGTCAAAACGACGTTCGATTTCAACCAAATTTTACGAAAATATCTTAAAACACATATAAGACCTGTACCGGGTGCCGAAACAAAAATGCAGGTCCGATACCAACACATTCTTATTAATTTTTATTTTAAATTTCCTTAAAAATCTTAGAAAAATAATTCTTTTAAAAAGTTATTTCTCGGGCTCGGAACCGTGACTAAAAAAAGAAAGAAGAGAGGGAACTTGGAGTTGGCGCCCACATAACGGATAGCTTGCTTACTAAGGCATCCTGGCTTTCACTCCTCCAGTTAGATTATTCTGCTTTGTCTTACCCAGGCGGCCTACCCCGATTTTCGATTTCGGGCATACGCCCGAGTCCCATCTTTTTCTACGGACCCTCCGGGACCGTCAAACAGGTCGGGGTCCGTTTATTGAAGATGTTGATCGAAGTTAAATTTATTCATTTTAACACCAAAAATTTGTATTTTTCATAAAATTTCACATTTAAACTTTCTGGCTACGCGTCTGGACTGTGCACGCAAATCGAGTCAACTAAAAATATGGGTTTTCAAGGCCTCGAAAGTACGGAAGAAGAGAGAAAATACATGATGATCCTTTGGATTGTCACATTTTAATGTTTGAAGGATTTCTGCCATATTAATGGCTTTAAAAAAAAGGCTCATGTCTAGATTTAAGTGAATGAAGGTAATACATATACTTTTTTTTATGGGAAAATTTTGTGCCACTCAGGTATTTAGCCTGAACAATCTTTTATTAAATTAATTATAAGTTTTTTCAGTAATTCAAATTATACAGCCATTTACTTTTGCAAAACTTTGCCATGTCTTTTCTTTATTTTTTTATTTATTATGTATTGAATATGTTTCATGTTGGTAATGAGAATCAACATGTTGTTGGTTCAGAAGCGGATCTAGAACTTTAATTCTGTGGGTTTAACTTTTAAGGTTTTTAGTATTGAACTCATTATATTTTTAAAGTTATGGGTTCATATCTATTATTTTTGCAATTTTAACGAATATTTATATATAAATTTTTCACTTTGTGTTGTAAATTATGAGTTCAATTGAACCCGTTATTATCACACTAATACGCTTCTGTCTATGATAGCATTATGGTAGGGGGTACTCAATCAGCATTATGGTAAAACTTTTATTCTCTATTGTTAAATTGTGTTATTTTGATAATATTCTATTTTTGGTTCTTGATGTTTGTGTCTTGGACAAAATTTTGTACTTTATTATGCTTAGGAATAATATGTTAATTTGTAGACCATAAAGCTGTATTTCTTTCAATCACCGATTGTAAAGACTAATTGAATAAATGCAATTAGAGTTTCAATTCGATAATCATAACCCTAAATGTCGAAGGATGAAACATTCGATGTTGTAATCCTTGCACCTCATTCCGAGAAGATTTGAAAGGTGAGATCATTGATTGAATTTACCGGTATATAACTTTTTATTTGACACTGTACTTCGGATTTTATTCAAATCATATTTTAAGAGTATAAATCCTCTTATATACTTTAGTGTAATAATTTGTACAAAATATTATATATTTTATTGTTAGAAGCTTATTAATTGTGCTTGGCTTTTGAATAACCTAATATTATCAAGAAAAATGGTACTATTTTGTGTATGTTGACAAAATAGCTTACAAATATTAACCAAGAATAAAGGAAACTAGGAATAACTTAACAAATTAAACGCGCGGTTGGAGCAAGTCACTATCTCGAAAGCGATTTTAGTCCGATTAAGGTACAAAGCGCTAAGACCGACCACTCCTCAAAGTTCCACAACAAAAAAACTTGTAGTTTATTCTCCGTTATTAATGTATCTTAAATCTTGAGAGATTACTTCGATATACATGAATTATTAAGGCTTAACGAAAGTAAATTATTATATTGTGTGTGTATATATATATATATATATATATATATATATATATATATATATATATATATATATATATATATATATATATATATATATATATATATATATATATATATATATATATATATATATATATATATATATATATATATATATATATATATATATATATATATATATATAAAATTGACTAAACCCTTACGTATTATTGTACGACGTACAAAACACATTCATAAAAACTAGTATACTGCATTAAAAGCACGAAGGCCCTTAGCGAGATATCGTTCGTCTTTTTTATCCTTTTAAAGTAGAGTTCACACTAGACAAAATAATTATTTTTTAATTTTTCTAAAATTTAGGAAAAATCAATTAATTAATTTCCTATTATTTTTGAATAGTCATTTCTATTTATACATATTAGGTGTTATTTCATTTACTTTTAATTTATACTAGGAGTTTCAAAAAAAAATTGTACTAGGAAAGTTTCACTGACTTTCAACTCCATATATATTTTGGAGTCTTTAAGTTTCTTTCTTAATACTACGAAGATTAAGGTCAAAATTAATCTAAAATTGTTGATATAGATAAGAGATTAGCCTACTGTAACCAATTAAAGTTCCCTAATAATCTTGATAGTCTCAACGTATATAACATAAAATCTTTTAAATTTAACCTCTTCTTCTTTCTCTTTTTTTTTCTTGTTTTTTCTTTTCGCAAATCAGAAGATTGAAGCTGAAAGTCCCATTTCATATGACATGGGAAAGATAGTTATATGTAATCCTTATCGTGTTAGTGCACATCGTCAGATTAAAACTCAAATTTCAAATTTTTACTATAACATTTATGTGATTTGCAAAAATAAAATTATATTTATCCAGATAAGGTACACGCATAACACGCGTACACTTCAAAAAATTTGTCAAATTGTGGCGGTTTATTTATGGGGGTCATCGAAAACTCCCACTATACGTTTGTTTTGTGCGTTTGAGTCAACCTCCACAAAATAGTTTTTATTGTGGCGGTTTAAATGTGGGGGTTGTAAAAAAACCCCACTGTATATTCAATTCGTGGCGTTTGGTTCAACCTCCTCAAATATTTTCTTATTATGACAGTTTTTTTGTGAAGGTTTTTGATAACCTCCACAAATATATCAATTTCAACTGTTTGACAACTTTTTGCAATTCGATACAAATTAATGATTTAATTTCATGCAAATTTGTTGTTATTTTTTTCCACCTTATTTCTTTAAATTTTAATCAAATTACACATTGTAGTTAAAACTCTGCGAATTAATGCAATTTATATCAATATCTATGCCTTCTAGTTTGTAATCTTTTAATCCTCACTTTCTTCAACTGCACAGGTCTTCCACGATCTCTCTATGTCTTACTCGCTAATTTTTCATTTATTGTCATTGTGCATTTTTTTGGTTCGTCACTTTACCTTTAGCAAAAATTAATAGATATCTATTTCATTTCTTCCTCGAGGATTTTATTTATAGATTATACGAAATGTCTACCATAAATACTAAATACTATTTCTAACCACGTGAGACGTTGGATAACAACAAAAGAATAATGAAAATGAGCCATCACAAAAGTTGAGGTGTGGCTCAACAAAAGCAAGGAATGAACAGTGACTCAAACTGGTCTTACCGTCACAAATGATACTTGTCTCCAAAGAAGAAGACATTATATACAGAATTGAATACATCAGGTACTCACTGAGTCTCACTGAACAATATATAGGATCGACGAGGCCTATAAACGAAAATATGCTTTAGATTAACCATAAACAATATTTATATTCATAGATAACGACTGCACATTTAATGAACAATAAGACAGCCAAGCCCTTTTATTATCTATACAAATATTTAACTATTTTATTTTTTTGAGACAATTTAAATTTTAAAGGGGTATAGATAATTACAATATTTAGCATGCAATTTTCTTTACTTTTAGCATAGCAAGTGTCTAACGTCCAAGTAGTATTATCAAAAGTGTGTGAGGCGAACCATTTTACTCGGGGACGAGGTGTAAGCCCCATATTTATTTTAATTTAAAAATCACGCATAATAAAACAAAATCAATTAAACTTTAAGAAATTTTCAAAGAAAATAATAAGAAACTCATAAAATATCTAGTATGTTTTCAAAAATATAAATAATTCAATAGTGTTAAAGTTACCGTGAGCAGAGAGAGATACAACTATAATGTCTTAACTTTCAAACAATTAAAAAATTATAATTTCTTTTAAAATGTTTCAAGATATATTTTACCTCCCAAAAAGTAATTAATCAAGAAAGTTCATCAATACTAGAATTCAAATGATTACCCCTTCATGTATATACGAAATTACTTTCAAAAAGCAAAACAATAAAAGTCTAATAATTTAAGACATGATGACCAATAACAATAAGATACAAATTTTTATTATCTAATTTAGAAGATATGTTCTAATGATATTCACAGTCACGATGCTCTCAATTAGTAAATATGCAATTATATGACTCGATATTTGACTTGTTCTTGAATAAAACTTTAGTCATTAATTTGTTAATGTTATAAACTAAAGTAAAGACAAGAACAATAATGCAAGAACAATAGCAATAGAGAGAAGAGTAGAGAGAGTTCTTCTTATTGAGTTCAGAGGAGTCTCAAGGGATGATTTACAATGGTAGGGGGCACCTCTATTTATAGGGGAGAGGAAGATTTAGCTACCACTAATAGAACTCTAAAATCTCTCTAATTAAATACATTAAAGACATTCACCTTAAATAGAAGTGTAAGAATCTTCTATTTCATAACACTCCCCCTTGAATGTCTATTCAATGATGTGCCTCATAAAACCTTAAAACCAAAACCCAATGGGAAAAATTAAAGTAAGGAAAAAGAGTACACATGTTTGAATATGCGCCTATTGGTTGCCTCGTTAAAAACCTTGCAAGGAAAACCCAGTGGGACAAAACCTTGTAAGGGAAAAAGAGTGCAACACGCATTAACTCCCCCTAATGAGTACATCAATTTAAGCCTTGAGCATTTGCATTCCAATCTTTGTGCATCATCTTCAAAACGATCTTTGGTAGATATTTGATAAATAAATCAACTATGTTGACTTGAATAAATATTCCGCACCTTGAAATCATCACTCTTGATAGATATGAACATCTTCATATAATGTCGTGGAATAGCTCTTCAATATCTCCATAGATGCATTCTCAATGCCATCATGCTTATAGTTATAGCAAGATACATATGTACACAAATTGTACTTAGGATGTGGTACTTCAGGACCAAGAATTGCATATGCTTCAAGCAACTTAAATCTTTCAAGTTAAGTCATATAAGTCGCATAATAGACTTTAGCTGCATATCAAAGTTTCATGTCATGCTAAACAAATAAGGTATCGAAAATTGACTATACATACCTTTGACTTTATAGTTTCAAGCATATGAACTATAGGTTCAAAGCTACATGTCTTTCATATGGAATCAATTCTTCTTGAATTGTATCTCTTCCATTTAGTTACTTTCTTTGAGTCAGCAAATGCGTATATCATGCTTTGCAATATGTTGCAATTGCATTTCCCTTTTTATGAACTACAGGTTCATATCATGATATTCGGGGATATACATATACAAATGAAAATTCATCCCATGTAACACTTTCTCAAGTGTTTATCATGTCCCCCCCTCATGTTAGTAAAACTAACATGTTTCCTCAATTTTGGAAAATCATCTTTGTGCATTATGTCAATATACACAGCACCTTAATATAAGATGAAATTATTTGGTTCCTGACCCTGAACCACTTTTGAGGGGAGAATATACTCTCGTATACAACTTATATCAAACTGATATATACAACTTCGTTCTCATAAGGAACAGTTTAGCTATTAAGTGGAAGCACTCAATAATTATCTTGCTAAACCAACTTTGATATAAACCAACTTATCAAGATGAACTGTCTTGAGTAGAGAATCTGGAAACTATGCTCGAAGTTAGATTACTGAGCGATTTACCCCGCAAGCACCGGCCAGGCTGCGGGTCAATAACAATTGCACATGTAACCATTCCATAGATGCATCATATGTGGTATACATGGCAGGTGAATGGGCCCATATTCACCTTTGATATTTCCAGAATTTAGGGGCTTCAACCCGAACTCTTTAGTTGGTCAGTTCATTACTGAGAACAAGAACTTCTAGTTCTTTGATATTCACCTATGTGAATTTGCACATCATACTTCAAATGAGATGGCTAACACGAATGTCAACTGACTAAATTATCAATATTGGTAAACTTCAAATTTACACCATGACATGTGCACTTATCAATAAACTTCGGGTTTATTATGACATGGGTTTTATACCAATAGATATCCACTTTATTGTGGCATTCTTTCGTTTGTGTAGTACAAACTGGAGAACAAAGCGGGTAGCTTTTCATATACAAATTACCCCGCTACAAGTTGTAGTAATAGGAGAATCAAAGCCTTCCTTTATTTATAGTCTCAATATCATCAATCGCCTTCGCTTGTACTTTTGGAAACTGAATAAGTTTCTTTGGGACTTACTACAGCACAATACTCAATTGTGTTTCTCCAACATAGTAATAATTGGCTCTTCGAGAGTTCTCAATTAATTTTGTACTACCACAGACTGAGGTTCGAGATCCTCACATTCTTGCATTCCGTATTTTCAAGAGTCTCAGGCTCAATAGATTCTTCGTGAATCTCGGAATTAATCAAATCATGAGCGTCCTCATGTGATTCTTTCATAGTGTCATTTAGATCGTTCTTTTTCCTCTTTCTAGGATTTCGATCTTTGGAACCTAATGGTCTGCCACGCTTCTGGCGTGCATTTGACTCATTGGATATGACACTAGATATTTGTCCAATAGGGACTTCAATACGGATCGGAACATTTTCCCGCGTGAATGTGTGATTTCGTTATCCTCTTCAAGTCCGTAAATGCGTCAGGCATTTGATTTGCTATTCTTTGCAAATGGATAATCTTTTGTACCTCTTTCTTTCAAATAGAGGTATGTGGATCAAGATGAGATAATGATGCATTTTTCCACAAAATTTCCCGTTTGGTTTCACCAACTTCTCCCCCTAATTTTGGGAAAAGTGTCTCATCAAATTGACAGTCTGCAAATAGTGCAGTGAACAAATCTCCTGTCAATGTTTCGAGGTAGCGAATAATGGAGGACGCGTCAAACTCAACATATATTCCTAACCTCCTTTGCAAACCCATTTTGGTGCGGGATGGCGGTGCTACAGGCACATATACTGCGCATCCAAAGCTTCTTAAATGGGATATATTGGGTTCATGACCCAAAACCAATTGCAATGGGGAATATTTGTGTCAATTCGTCAGTCAGAGACGAACTAGCATTGCTGCATGCAACATGGCGTGACCCCAAACCGAAGTGGGCAGCCGACGAACTAGCATTGCTTCATGCAAAATGGCGTGACCCCAAACCGAAGTGGGCAGCCGACAAACTAGTATTGTTGCATGCAAAATGGCGTGAACCCAAACCGAAATGGGCAGCCTCGTTTTCATGAAGAATTCAAGATTATTCTCATCTATTGTCTCAATCTGATATCCATTTTGAATGATATCCTTAAAACTCAACAAGTTCCTTTTAGACTTGGAGGAGAACACTTTGATTGATATCATTAAAACTCAACAAGTCCTTCTTAGACTTGGAGGAGAACATTGCATTCTCTATGATTAACGTCATGCCTTTGGGCAGAGTTACAATTGCTCTTCCGGAGCTTTCAATCAATTTACTACTTCCATAGATTGTAGTAATGTTTGCCTTACACAATTACTCTTCTTTTCTTTGAGTATTGTATGTGTAGTACATGAATCAACTAGGCAAATACTTTTACACTTGGACGTTGGTCCAAGTTCGTATTGTGAGATCTCCATATTTGCTATCCCATAGTTTAACATACAAAAGAAATACATAAATATAAGTATAAACAACTTCAATTCTTTTGTTTCGCGTTTAAACAGCGTTTTGGGAAGCAGTTATTTAGGATATTCGAATATTGTATTCTAATATTCGAATATAATGCCTTGCGGGAAAAATAATACTTTAATGCGAAAAATATTAGATATTCGAATATTTAAGCGCATATTCTAATATCTTGCCAGATATTCGAATATAGGAATTCTGATATTCGAATATCTGGCCCAGATATTCGAATATCAGACTCTGATATTCGAATATCTGGCCTGGCGGAAAAAGTTCGTTTTATTGCTAAATATTAGACGATCGACTAGTTTTTAGGTTAGTCGATTACCTCTACTGTACAATAAAAATATTTGAGCATATTGAAACATTCTAAAGGGCTAATACTAACATCATATCATGAATTAACTAATACGAGCTAATGCTAATGACTATTAATTTATTCATTGACTAATACAAGTAGAATCAAACAGCTCCATCTTCTTTCATCATGGTTCCATCACCGATTAGGTGGTCTATCTTTCCCTCGGGTTGCTCAAAGAAGTCTGCCACATTCAAGTTGTCGTCAGAGACAAAATTTGTTATGGGGCGTTTACTCTTTCGAGATGCTTAATAAAGGTCAACCAAATGTCTTGGTATACGGCAAGACTTAGACCAGTGCCCGTTTCCACCGCAACGATAATATATAGTTTATAAACTATTTGCTTTTGGATTCTTATCGTATCGTGCTTGTGGCAGAGTGACCAACTTCATGTTGTCATCTCTCTTCTTTAAGCCTTTCCACAAGATGGGTGAATCCTTGATGTTGAGATATTCAATCTTCAAACTTTCATCAAGGTGATGGCGCAAGAAAATCAAGGCCTTCATACAGTTCCAAACCTTCATTAAGGTAATGGCGCAAGAAAATCAAGGCCTTAGCATAGTTTCAAACCTTCATTAAGGTAATGGCGCAAGAAAATCAAGGCCTTAGCATAGTTTTGGGTAGATGCATTATTTCTGTCTTTAATGGTGTCTCCAAGACCCATAGCATCTAAGTGGATTTCATCATCCAACACCCATGTCATATAGTTCTTGCCCGAAATTTCGAGGGCAACGAACTTTCTTTTCATATGACACAATTACATCAAGAGCGTGTTCATACTTACGGGCTCTATTACAATTATCACATTCACTTCAGGGAATGGATCAAAATCATGTGCTTTACACAAGCTGCTACCACATTCTCTAAAGGGAATGGAGCAAATTCAATTGGACGGAATTCTTTGTCACGTCCACAATCATACATGAATTTAATCATGGCAGGACATAGAGATTTTACCACTTCGTGTGGTTATAATTTCTCACAAACTCCATTAGAATTGTAATCAAACTTTGTTGTCTATATTTGTATATAAAATCAAATTATAGAATTCCAAGAATTTGAAAGGAAAAAATAAAATACTTACCTTTAAGGTATACCAATTCTATTTTCAATATTTTCTTCCTTTCTTCCTTTCCTTTCTTCCTTTCCTTTCTTTCTTTCCTTTTTTTTTTCCACGTTTTTCTTTCTTTTCTTTTTCCTTTTGCTTTCCAGAGAAAGTTTTCTGTTTCTCTCTTTGTTTTTCGTTTCCTTTTTTTTTTCTTCACTCTTTCTTTGAAGAAAAACCTTGCACAAACAAAAGTTAAGACAATCGAAAATTTCAATTGGTTAGAGACTCGTGCTGATAACGTGTTATAAACTAAAGTAAAGACAAGAACAATAATGCAAGAACAATAGCAATAGAGAGAAGAGTAGAGAGAGTTCTTCTTATTGAGTTGAGAGGAGTCTCAAGGGATGATTTACAATGGTAGGGGGCACCTCTATTTATAGGGGAGAGGAAGATTTAGCTACCACTAATAGAACTCTAAAATCTCTCTAATTAAATACATTAAAGACATTCACCTTAAATAGAAGTGTAAGAATCTTCTATTTCATAACAGTTAAAGAATTTTACACATTAATAGTGCTAATAAGGGAATTTTACACATGGTTTAAATAGGATTTATTGGAATAGCCCTAACCATTAAGCATTGGGCGCATAGTTAAACACCACAAAACTAAGCTCCACACCCGAGCTTCAGGGCTTTTTGAATATTGCCTTGTCCAAGGACGGAGAACTCCGAATGAATCCCAAAAGAGAATTTTAACGTTTATATATATAAATATATATATATATATATATATATATATATATATATATATATATATATATTACATAAATAATTTAATAATTAAAACATTGTTACTTTTATCTAATTTAAAAATTGTAGTAATTTTGAATTTTAGATGAACTTATAATAGTTTTTAAAACCTTTTTATATTTAAGTTTGTCGATGTTTTGGATGTTTTGTCCTTACTTTATTTATTATTTCTTGTTTAGTGGGATAACGCATAAAATCCACCACATCTTATAACCCATTTGCCAACTCTACACCTTTTCTTTCGGGGGTCCTATTACCCCCTGAACTTCTTTTTACCGTAATTGATTTATCATTATATGTTCAATTAAACCCAACCCCTATCTATAAGATTGTCGTTGTATACATGCGCTAATGAGGCCCACCCAATTCTCTTTTAATTCATCGGATCCTTTTTATTCACAGTAAATTAAACTCATTTACTAATTAAACCGATCCTATTTCATTATTTCCTTTCATCATACTCCCATTTTCCACTGTCCAAACCAAATTCCCAATCTCTCTCTTCGATTCCTTCCATAAAGTCACTCCAAACATAATTTTCTCTTTATTCTATTGCAATATCGGCTCAAAATAATATAAAGAAGTATATAATCCCAATTTTTATGGTTTGTGTTGCTCAATTCCAACATGGAGTCTATTAAAGTTGGTATATAACCCTAATTCCTAAAATATAAAAATTGGGGAAGAAATTTCAAACCCTAACATAAAGATTATGAAATTGAATTGACTGAAGATTAGTATTTTATACTTTAGTTGATTGAAACTCACCACAATTTCAGCTGCGGTAACATCAAATATTCTTCAACAATGGTAGATAGCCTTTTAGTTTAGAAAGAGGGATAAAGATAATGGGTTAAATTAAAATTGTTGAGTTTAACGTTGGGGACCCTTTCTTATGGCTTATTTGGCATTACACGTGGCGATTGAATGGCAGACGAGCCTTTTAAAATTAGGCCCCACGCGCTTGGAAGAGGTGTAGTCACGATTGGATTTAATTGATTATATAATAATAAATCAATTACGATAAAATGAAGTTGGTGTGTGTGTGTGTGGGGGGGGGGGGGGAGGTAATAGGACCCCTAAAAAGAAAAGGTGTGTAGTTGGCAAATGAGTCATAGGATGAGGTGGATTTTATGCATTATTCCCTTGTTTAGTAGATAAATGAATTGTGTTTAAGTAAGTTTTACCAAACATATTATTTCTATTTTCAAAATGTGCTTCTATTTAAATCTATATCTATCTATAATAATAATAATAAATATAATTAATTAATTAAAAGAAGAATACCGTTAGAAAAATATCATTCGTCCTTTTTACCCTCTAAAAATATTTTTACGTTGGATAAAATTATAAACTCAAAAAACTTTCTACTATTTAAGAGTTCAAAATCAAATAAATTTTGTCCAGATATGATTGATATCTTTTTCTAAGTTATCGTTGTAGATGTAGCATTTGCGACCTTAGCTTCATATTTGCGAAGCTCGCAAATACGAGAAACGTACTGCAAATGTGACCTCTCGCATTTCAGCTGCCTTCGCAGATGCGAAGTTCCAGTCGCAAATGCGAACCTGGACTTCCTGTTATTGGGGCAAAGTTTCAGGTGAGTTCACATCTTTTTTTTTTTCCATTGTATTTTACGTTTTAAACTAGTGTGATGACAATGGTTTTAAAAAAAATTCAGTGGTTCTTGTGAGATTTAACTGGTATGGTTGGAGGCGTCTTGTTCACATGTTACCAGGTTTCTTTCATCTTTTTTGGCTTAATTTTCCGGTATCGTTTTGATCCTATTCTGTCAAACAATGCATGCCTTGATTCTTTATAAAGACCGAAGCTACAGAAGCACCTCAGTTCTTCGAGGATAAATGATTTCCCATCAGACTTATATTGATGCCAGTTTTTGTTTGCACTTGAAACTATATGCAAATGCTCCTTTTCATAAAGAAAAGGAAATGATGATCTCTTTCCGATAATAAAGTTACCATGGCAGCATATATGGATTGAAATTGAACATTTTTTGGGACAGTGATATTTTTGACCTGCCTCCTACTACCAACCCCCTGTTAATGATTTTTGAAATATAAGTACTTGTTAGAAAGAGACTCTTGCTTTTGCTTTCTTTTTCAGGGTTCTAATTTAGACAGTAATGCCAAAATATGGCGTTTATGTAGGAACCAAAAAATAAATTAATGATTCCCAAAACAATTTATGGAGACAAAAAAAAAATTCAAAAATGGAGTTATTAATACAAGTCAGAAACTCTCAAATACAAAAATATTTCTTACAAACACTCCTTACACTCAAGCGATTGATCACTCAATACTTGCTTGAAAACATGATAATAACCAAATGAATTATAAGGCCTATTTATACTAGTTAACCCCTAGTGTGAACAAATAATGTGAAACAAAGAACCAAAAATCTAACACACCATGGCCGGTGCCTAACCTTGGTAGGTGAAATTTATTTTAAAATCCCATTTTAACAACTAAAATATGTGTTTCAAAAGACATGGCCGGTGGTAAATTTTTTTGGATAAATTATTATTTCAACAGCCTCCCTTAATTTATCAAAAATTACCTATACCAAGCATTGACTTCAGATTCTCGAACAATTTTGCTCTCAGCGGTTTTGTAAGGATATCCGCTATTTGATCTTCAGATCTGCAAAACTCAAGTTCGATTTCACCATCCTTAACAAGATCCCGTATGTAGTGATACTTAATTCCGTATGCTTACTCCTGCCATGAAATACCGGATTCCTGGCTAATGCGATTGGTGACCTGTTATCACACATAATTCTTGTCAAACCAATCTGCTCGTGTTTCAGCTCTCCAAGCATCCTTCGAAGCCAAACTGCTTGACAAGCCGCAGAAGTCGCTGCCATGTCCTCTGCTTCTGCTGTATAAAGAGAAACTACTTGTTGCTTCTTTGATGACCATGAAAATACTCCTTTCCCAATAAAGAAAGCATAACCTGAAGTACTCTTTCGAGTCTCCACATCACTTGCCCAATCACTGTCTGTATATCCTACTAGACTGCAGTTGTCAGAGTAGGTATAGAAATTTCAATGATCATGGGTACCTTTAATATACCTCAAAATCCTTTTTTCCGCTTGCAAATGTGACTGATGTGGTGTCTCCATGAATCGACTGATAATTCCCATGCCATAAACAATATCTGGCCGAGTTGAAGCCAAATAACGCAGACTTCCAACTATGCTTTTGAAATAAGTGGGATCAACCAGCTCACCGCTTCCTTCTTTCTTCATTTCCAGGGGTTCAGCAACTGGAGTTCAGATTGGAGTCGCAGATTCCATCTTGAATTTCTTCAAGACATCATTGGCATATTTCTTTTGCGAAATGAAAATGCCATCTTTACGTTGTTGTACTTCTATGCCCAAGAAGTAAGACATATGCCCCATATTTGTCATTTCAAACTGACTAGTCATGGCCTCCCTGAATTCTGCAAACATTGATTCACAATTGCCTGTGAAAATCAGATCATCAACATAAAGACATACAAACATCATGTCGCCATTCACTTTTGACTTGATGTATAATGTATGCTCATAAGGACACTTCTGGAATCTCGCCTGCAACATGTACGTATCAATGCGCGTATACCAAGCTCGTGGTGCCTGTTTCAGTCCGTATAGTGCCTTTTTTCAATTTGTAGACCTGATTCTCCTATCCTTTTCTTACAAAACCTGGTGGTTGCTCAACATAGACCTCCTCCTCAAGAAAGCCATTCAGGAAAGCTGACTTGACATCCATTTGATGGATCTTCCACCTGTTCTGAGCTGCAAGTGCTACTATCATGCGAATAGTATCCATTCTGGCCACTGGTGCAAAGACTACATAGTAATCAAATCCAGGCTTTTGCTGATAGCCTTTGACTACCAATCTTGGTTTGAATCGGTCCACCTGATTGTCGGGTCGATACTTGGTCTTGTACACCCACTTGACACTGATAGGCTTCTTTCCGACTGGCAAAGAAGTTAATTCCCATGTGTCATTTTTTTCAAAGGAATGAATTTCTTCATTCATTGCCTTGATCCACCTTTCATTATCAGCAGCATCCTCGAACGAAACTGGATCACAATCTGCAAAAAGACAAAAACTTACCAATGTTTCATCGGTAAAGTCAGGACTGCTGTCATTGTCAACACCTTCTTCATTTCTCCTCATATCAAAATCCTTGAAACGTGGTGGCATGTTTGTTTGTCGACGAGGCCGCTCTTATCGTTCAACTTCTTCTTCTGATTGTGAAGATGGAATCTCTACTACCTGAGGAGATGGAATATCTACTGGCTCCGGAGATGGAATATCTTCTGATGGTTCTGGGGTTAAGACATTTTGCTCATCTGCCTCTTCTATTTTCATCAGCACACCTCTTCTAGTGTCATCTTTTCTGCTCCAGTTCCAAGCTCCATCTTCTACGAACTGCACATCTCTGCTTACGATGACTTCTCTGCTGACAGGATTATAAAGTCTATAACCCTTAGTCCCTTCGCTGTAGCCAATATATATGCACTTTTGACTTTTATCATCCAGCTTCTTCCTACGTTCGTCTGGTACATGGGGATACGCAATACACCCAAATACCCCCAGCAAAGAAACATTAGGTTTGTTGCCACTCCACGCTTCTTGCGGAGTCCTCTCGAGCACAGCTTTTGTTAGACACCGATTCAACACGAACACTGCACAAGCAACAGCTTCCGCCCAAAATTCCTTTGGTAAGCCTTTCGCCTTCAACATGCTTCGTGCCATCTCAAAGGTCGTCCTATTCTTTCTTTTTGCCACACCATTTTGCTGCGGTGTATAACTGGCAGTTAACTGACGAAGAATTCCTTGGGACTTGCAGTAATTATGAAATTCGTTAGAGGTAAATTCACCGCCTCTATCGGATCTCAGAGTCTTCAAGCTAAAGCCGTTTTGCTTTTCAACAAAGGCTTTAAACTCTTTAAACTTTCCGAATGCTTCAGATTTTTCACGCAGAAAATAAACCCAAGTTTTTCTTGTAAAATCATCTACGAAAACAAGCATGTACTTTTTGTTTCCAAAAGATTCTACTTCAACTGGGCCACAAAGATCCGTGTGTACTAGCTCCTATGGTTGCTCTGCCCGTATGGATTTCCCTGTTGGAAACGCGTCTCTGTGCTGCTTCCCAAGTAGACATCCTTCGCACGTTCGATCTGGAACATCAATCACTGGTAAACCTGTCACCATCTTCTTTTGCGCCAACAACTTCAAGCCTCTGAAGTGTAAGTGACCAAACCGAAGAAGCCATAGCCAATTGCTATCCATTAAGAGTAAGAGCGAACATTCGGTTTTTGGCCATTTCTACCTGCGTGATTAACTTGTTGTTCTTGCTCCGGATCATGCAGACTCCGTCTTGGAAAAGAATCTTGTGCCCCTTTTCTGAAAGCTGCCCAATGCTTAATAAGTTCCAGAAAAGCCCAGGTACGAAGAAAACATCGGGGACAGTAACATCTGTACCATCCTTTGACTGGATTTTGATGTTACCCTTACCTTTGACACTCACCTTTGTCTTGTTGCCAAAGCTGACTTCACCGCCTTCGTACTCCTCCAGCTTCGTAAACAGGTCCTTGCGTCCGCACATATGATTCGAGCAACCGCTATCAAGAAACCAAATATTTGAGTGATTTTTATTTGGTTCTCCAGCGTTGCTTGCTAGAGCCATATTGTCACTTGCCTCTGCAACATGCGCCTGCTGCGTTCGTCTGTGTCGGTTGCCACGCGGACATTCCCTGTTGTAACGCCCAAATTGTTGACACCGGTAACGTTTGAATTTGGACTTGTCAATTTTACCAGAAGAATTATTTTTCCAATTTCCTCCACCTTGCCCGCTACCTTTTCCGCCACCGCGTCCATGGCTGTTGTTTCCTTGAGAGCCACCGCGATTTCCTGGGACATAGCTGCTTTGCAAAGCTTGTTCTTGGTTACTGCTACTCGCCGTTTGGTTCATTCTCTGCTCATGAGAACTTAACAAACCCAACAACTGGTCTACCGACGTAGTTGTTGTATCTTGACCTTCTTCGATTGCAGCTACTACGTAGTTAAATCTTGTGCTCAAAGAGCGTAAGATTTTTTCTACCACCCTCTGCTCGTCCAACGATTCACCATTAGCCCGAATTGGTTTACGACTGACTGCACACGGTCAAAGTAGCTTGCAACATTTTCCGAGTCCTTCATGCGCAAGAACTCAAAATCTGCACGGAGTGTTTGTAACCGGACCCGCTTCACTCGATCGTCAACTTTGTAGGCTTTCTGCAGAATAACCCACGCTTGCCTTGACGTCTCTGCCGCTGATATTTTTTCGAATACCAGTTCATCGACAGCCTGAATGATAGCGTACAATGCCTTCTGGTCCTTTTTCCGAGTTTCAATTAAAGCGTCTTTTTCCTCCTTCTTCAATGACTCGAATGCTTTGGCGTCTGGAACTTCGGTATAGCTATTTTCCACCACTTCCCATAAAGCCTGTGATCGGAAAAATACTTTCAATTGGATAGCCCCATTGTTGTAATTCTTACCGTTGAGTTTTGGGAGTTGAAACTGAATCGAGTTATTGCCTGACATGACAATATTTCCTAACACCTCACAAGACTCAAACTAGCTCTAATACAAAATGTAGGAACCAAAAATTAAATTAATGATTCCCAAAACAAATTATGGAGACAAAAAAAATACCGAAAATGGAGTTATTAATACAACTCGGAAACTCTCAAATACAAAAGTATTTCTTACAAACACTCCTTACAGTCAAACAATTGATCACTCAATACTTGCTTGAAAACTTGATAATAACCAAATGAATTACAAGGCCGATTTATACTAGTTAACCCCTAGTGTGGACAAATAATGCGAAACAAAGAATCAAAAATCTAACACACCATGGCCGGTGCCTAACCTTGGTAGGTGAAATTTATTTTAAAATTCCATTTTAACAACTAAAATATGTGTTTCAAAAGACATGGCCGGTGGTCAATTTTTTTGGATAAATTATTATTTCAACAGTTTAGTGGCAGATCTCATGAATGATCTCGTTATGCCCTTTCACCTGTATGTTGTGTGCGCTATGGATCTTCAGACCTTCCAATGCTTAATTTTTCAGCTCTTTCCTCTTTACCAGCGTAGTTGAATCAGCCAAGAAAGAAGATATAAGTGGTAAACATTAAAACCGGCAGTGGTAGTAAATACTGTGTTCTGTCAGCACATATTAACACAAAGATCCTGCAAGTTAGGATTTTTCTATTTGCAGCTGGATCAACTTTGGGTTGCGTATTCTTGAATTTGGCTTTGGTGGCCTTTGTTCAGCTCAAGGTTGGGGTTTTGAGTTGTCCTAGATGTATAACAGGCTCCATTTTTCCTATGGGGATAAAGCTCTGTATATATCTATAGTTTTGCATGCATTTTTTTGGTGTGTTACTTATCAGTGAATGGAGTACAATTTTATTTGATTATTACATAGGTCAATCTTTGTTGTAGATTTTTAAGATGGAACACAATTTTAAAGAAAGATACTATTATATCTAATAATTCTTACTGCAATTTTTTAGTCCTTTGTTCCAAGAGACACAAAATAGATATAAAACTTATTTTGTCCTGAAAAGTAGTCTCTCACATGTGGTCATCCAAAATATTTGGAGAGGTGCATCATCTCCTGTTTCACATCAGTATCTTTGTTAAAGTGCCTAAACCATTCAAATTTCATATAAGCATTTGTTCCAAAGGCAATAATTCTTCTCATTCTATTCCTGTAAGATCAAGAACTTTGACATCTATAAATTTATTGAACTATTTCTTTCACCAAGCTAATGGAAATAGCATTAGCTCTGATCAGTTTCATTTATCCTAGTCATCATGAACGAACTTTTCACCTCCACGTGTGTTCCAATTACTGATGATTATAAAATCGTTTTCCTTGTCAGATAAGTAGATTGATTTTATTGACAAGAAGGAACAATCCCGTGTGCAAGACTTCCATTCTGCAAACTCGGTCCAATCATCTTTATAGGTTGGGGAATCCCTATGAGCGGAACACCAAAAAATTAGCATGATAACCTACAGCAGCAGCACATACTTTCCTCTCCTTCAAGAATTCTTCTATTTCTTTCCCTCCATGTATTTCACAAATTACCTGTGGACTCTCTTGCCATCCTCTCTTGACTTCAACAACAACAACAATCCAGTATAATCCTATTTAGTAAGGTTTGGGGTGGGTAGTGTGTACGCAGACTTTACCCCTACCCTTGGTAGAGAGGCTGTTTCCAAATAGACCCCGGCATCCTTCCCTCCAAGAACTTCCCACCTTGCTCTTGGGGAGACTCGAACTCACAACCTATTGACTTCCAGCTTCCAAATAATGCTATAACATACCTGGGGTAACACATCAGATGGAAAATAGATTAAGCATCAAAGTCTGCAGGTTAGTCACAACTTTGTGGTGGTTGACAGATGGTCCATGTCCTTTCTCCATCTCACATATATTTGTTGGTCTTCAATGTTGCAGCAGAAGATTGTAAAACCTCATGGAGTTAAGCTTCTTAACTAATCTACCTGCTAAATACTTTCAAAGTGTAATTTACTTATTTTCTCCAATGTTATAATGTTCATTATCTTCTTCTTGGCGGCTTTAGTTGTTTGTCCTTCTGACTAGAATATCATGAAATTTCAATTGCAGTAGCTTTCTGGTCTGTAATTAATTCACCCATTTTAAGTAGTGATTTTGATGCAAGATAACTTAATGATGCAAATTTTCAATCACACTGTACGCATCAGTAATGTAAATGAAATCTTTCGTTTTCTTCTTTTATGGCGAGGGAAAGTCTGTCCTGCTTTGCCACGGACTATATTGGTGAATGATTGCTATTTGTTAGTCTCGTGTTATGATCCCATCTTTAACACATTTCGAAAATAATGTTAGATCTTTAAGGCTAAGCATTTGCAATGATCACTGACAGAGGATTGTCCTTTTTGTCTAGATTTCATTTAAGGCTAGGCAGTAGTCAGTTTTACATATTGAGACTCGGGAAGAAATCATGATTGCTGTGTTATACTTCTTCACAATATTTATTAGCAAAAGTCACAATTTGATTTGTGCAGTGACAAAGTTTAATTTAGGTAGGACTTCAGTAATGAGTATGTATTTCTGCAGATAACGATTGAGACAAAGACTGCCTGCCACAAGTTAGCCAATGGAATATGGTGAATAAGGTGTGTACCAGTAGAAAGCCCGCGTTGCATTTTCCTTTAACTATTTTGTTAGACTACTGTGTGGCTGTTGTTCTTTGTTCAGCGAAGACTAACACTGTATCTCTTACCATTAACAGAAAATAGTAAATAGAAGAACAGTTAACAATTGGATCTGCATACACTTTTTACGAAATGTGCAAGACAGTGTTGCACATGAAAGGGGAATTATAATCAAATGCTCTCACCAATTGTGAGTTCATTAATTTTTATTATTGAATCCGCCTTTATGAGAAAGCATCACCATATTGGTGACATCCTTTTGTTGTACTGTATTAGCAGAAAGAAATGAGTAAAGAGGCAGTTCACTTATTTGCATCAACATTCATTTACTCTAACTTACTAAAAAGAAATACGACTGCCTTTCTTCTTCTTCTTTTGGGGTCAATCATACATATAAATGTGATCGAACAGAAGCTGCTATTCCAAAGTAGTGAGATTTATTGCTACAATATCACTTCAATCAACCAGACCAAAAAAATACTTAGTGAGAAAGAACAAATTTTTACGAGTACTATTGAACAGAGATGTCAGCGACAGTCCTTCCGTTATGTTTTGGTGCAGATTTCACCCATTCTCACCCTGAGGAGAACTCAAAATAGGAAACTTAATGATAAGGCAACAACATGGCGACCAGCAAAATGCAAAATGAATTCTCCACAGCAAAAACTATTGCGGTAAAAACTGAAGTGGCTCCAATTTAAAGCTTCGGTGTATGTTGGCAAAGAGTTTTAAGCAGTCTGAAGCAAATTTTTAACCTTTTTGGCTGACCTTGAAGCTTTTTTTTTTTTTGATAGAAGATGATTTCTTCCTGTTAATGAGGCCAAACATACTGAAGTGATACGACTGATTTTCTAAATATCATCTTTCTTTGTTTTGATTGAGCAGGTGTTGCTAGTGGAGCCACTAGAGCAGTGTTGGCACAGCACTTTGCCTTTCAAAACAACGCAGGAGATATAACTGCAAAGGTATTGTAATAGATATTACTGTGGCTAAAAAATTGCAAAAAATCCACTTGCTCAGACTTGGTATTCGTTTTTCCTGTTTTGATAGGAAGGAAGCCAAGAAACTCTTGCTATAATGATTGGGATGGCTTTAGGAATGCTCTTGCACACATCAATTCCACAAGGTACAGTTTTAACTCCAGTTACTAATAAGGATCACACTTCCAGTTACTAATAAGGACAAGAGGGGTTGCTCTGATGGTAAGCAACCCCCACTTCCAACCGAGAAGATTTGAGTTCGAGTCTCCCCAAGAGCAAGGTGGGAAGTTCTTGGAGGGAAGGATGCCGGGGGTCTTTTTGGAAACAGCCTCTCTACCCCAGGGTAGGTGTAAGGTCTGCGTACATACTACCCTCCCCAGACCCACTAAGTAGGATTACACTAGGTTGTTGTTGTTGTTTTTGTTACTAATAAGGATCACAAAGATATCAGCGATTTCCTGATTTAACCAATAGCTTGATCATCAGAAGATGATTATCTTTACCTGGCCGGTCAGCTGCACTTTCTCCCTTCCTCCAAAATTTCAATGCATGTTTGCCTCAACCTTGATCGAGTTGGACATCAGATGGAAAATCAGCGCATGGACATTAAAGGTTTCACTCTTTTTTCCCCTCTTCTTTCCTAGCACTAGGGGCCCTCTTCATTTTATGCAGTTCGTCCATCACAGCTTTCTCAGCAGTGTCAATTGAGTTCAGCAACTTTCTTTGTGGTGTGAGGCAATCAGTGTCTTCTGAACTTTTTTGATTGGTGATATCAAGCAATATCTTTGGCACTTAACCAACAGATTTGGGATGATACATACTTTTGACTTTTGGACGTGGAGTAATCATAGGATTTTTGTGCTCAAGTTGAGCACCTGATGTAGATTCTGAAGGATCAAGATAAGTATGGTCCTGGGGTAGAAGCTTCTCAAGTTGTCCGCCTTCACTTTCTCTCAAGCGAGCTCTTGTTCTTTTAATAGCATATGGATAATCCAATTACAATCAGGCTCTAGTTGACATGATGCCAAGGATTTCTTTCATTAGAGCTATATAACTAAAATTTAAGCTGTGGACATTCAGCTATGTTGAGATGTAACAAAACATTGAAGTCCAATCTAATAGTTTCTAGCTTATGAAAAACCCTGGGAGAGCTCATAGAGTTGAGCTCGAGTTGAGCTCCTACCACTTTTGCAGTACAACTAGATGCTGCCATATATCAAGATTTTTAAGACTCTTATGGAATAATAACATTAGGAAGGAAGCCAAGAGACTCTTGCTATAATGATTGGGATGGCTTTAGGAGTGCTTCTTGCACACATCACAATTGGCCACTCATTTGCAATTTGGATATCCTTTTTGTCTCTTACTACGTTTCATATGTATGGTTAGTTATGCTTTGCTTTCGATTTCCTGTTTCCATGAGTTTTATGGTGCAAATGACATTCAAGCCTCCAGCTGCCTCTGGCTTACATACTGTGTCCCAAGCTATGGGGGCCCTATGACTTGTCTCATGTTTCCCCGTCTATAGGTAGTTCCTGCAGATGCTTTCCACTAGTTTGGTGATTTTCTTTGGAAGTAGGAAGACCTGTGCCCAGTAGGTTTGCATCTCAAATAGGATACTCTTGATCAGTTGGAGTCTTCCAGCATAGGATAAGACTTTGGATGACCAGCATCTAATTTTGTCCACTATCCTGTCAACCAAGGGTAGACATTGTGAAATTGTAATCTTCTTTGTTGACAAGGGAACTCCCAGATATTTAAAAGGTAGCTGTCCTTCTGTTAGATGAAATTATGCCAATAGCCTTTCCTTGATCTCCTGTGAAATCCCAGCTATGTACAGGGAGCTTTTCTCCAAGTTTGCTTGCAGTCTGGACATCTGGGAGAAGGTATCAAACTCTTTCAGTAAGAGCCTCATGGATATTTCATCTCCTCTACAGCACATCAGGAGATCATCTGCAAAACAGATATGAGTAAGTTATAGCTTGGAACATTTGGGATGGAAGTTGAAGTCTGGGTTCCTGTTTAATTGCTTCAGTGTTCTTCTAAGGTATTCCATGACTAAGACAAACAGGTAGACATTGGGTCTCCCTGTCTTAGACCCTTCCTGTAAATTTACTGGTAAGACCTCCATTGACTAGTAAAGAGAAACTTGTTGTAGAAACACACTCCATGATTAAGGTGACCATTTTGTAGGGTATACCAATCTCCAGCAACACTGCCCTCAGAATCCCCATTCAACAGAGTCATAAGCTTTTCTAATATCCACTTTGATTATGCACCTGGGAGATACAACTTTCTGGGAGTAAGCTCGGATCAATTCATGAGCCATAATGACATTGTCCAGGATGTTTCTCCCCTCCATGAAGGCTGATTGTGCCTGCCCCACCAGATAGTCCACAACTATTTTAAGCCTGTTTGTAAGGATTTTTGCAATAACTTTGTAGAGTGTTGAGCAGCAAGCAATAGGCCTGTATTCCTTGACATAGTTGGGACTCTTCACTTTCGGAATCAATGTAACAGTGGTGCAATTAACTTCTTTCAGTAGTTTCCCATTTTGAAAGAACTTCTGCACTGCCTCTATAACCTTCTCACCCGCAATAGGCCAGAATTGTTTGAAGAATTCTGCAGGGTACCCATCTATCCCAGGAGCCTTGTCATTAGGAAGATTGTGTATTATCTGACTGATTTCTTCCTTTGTTACTGGAACTAATAATTGCTGTTGTTGGTGCAATGATAGGCATGGCCCATCTCTAGCCACATTGATGTCTATCCCAGGAAGCTGATCTGCTGCTGTGCCCAGTAGTTGTTGGAAGAATTGAATGAACTCCTGCTGGATCTGTTGTGGATCAGTGATCCTCATCTGGTTGTCATTAAGGATGCTGCTCACTCTGTTTCTTGCTTGTCTGGACTTCATATACGCATGGAAGTACTTTGTATTACTATCACCCAGCTGAATCCAGTTTGCTCTTGACTTCTGCCTCATAATTTGTTCTTGAATACCTTCCCACTTTTCAATGTTCTGTAATAGCTTCTTTTCTTCTTCAATCACTGCTTCATTGAAATAGTCTTCATTCAGTTTTCCTTGAACTACCCTCAGACCTCTCTCATTTGTTGCAACTTTGTATCAACAGATGAATGCTCCTGATGAATGGTTCTGGTCTCATGCTCAATTTTCCTCAGTTTGCTCCAAATAGAATACATAGTGTAGCCTTGAATTTGTTGACTCCACACTCTTTGAACTGCTTCCTTGTATTCTTTTTGTTGTATAACTGTTAGTAGTAGCCTATATGGTCTTTTAACTTTAACTTTAACAATATCAGTATCTATCAATATAGGAGCATTATCTGAACACCCAGGTAACATATATACTGCTTCCACTCCTGTGTAAGAATTGAACCACTGGTCATTACCAAAGGCCCAGTCAATATGGCAATAGATTCTGTCATCACCATCTCTTTCAATGCTCCATGAGAATGACTTGCCTCTTTTGGTAAGCTGCCTCACTTCAATGTCATCAATACACCCCTGAAATTCAGCTATCTCAGAAGGATGCACTGGCTGACCATTTATCCTATCCTCAACCCCTAGCAGACTGTTGAAATCCCCCATTATAAGCCAAGGACCAGTTTGCTAGATAGCTCTCAAGTCCCTCCATAGTGGTGCTCTGTGTTGGGTAGTGTGTAGGCCCTATACAAAAGTGATGTAGCTAGTAAAGGTTGAATTTCTATCTTTCACTTGACAATGGATTAGTTGATCAGTGCTCTCCAGTATTACCACTTGAACATTGACATCTTTCCACATTATCCATATTCTGCCATTAGGAGCATGAACATAGTTGTTCCCTATAGTCCAGTCACCTCCCAGCTTCTTATATATTGCCATTGAGTTCTGCTGCTTCACTCTGGTTTCTAGGAAAGCTATCATATCAACTCTATTAGTCCTCAGGAATTTGACTAACTCTCTTTGTTTGTAGGACTTGTTTAGTCCTCTAATGTTCCAGGATACAATTATCATGGGGAAACAGTGGATGTAGTACCTCCTGGATCTACTGGCTCTAGGCTGCAATCTCCCTGTTGTTGATTCCCAACAGGGGGTTCTACTATGGTGAGTAACTGCAAATGTATTCCTCCTGGTTACTTCAGCATAGTTGGTCACTTTGTTTTGATATTTGTCCTTAGGGCCTTGGACAGTTGCAGTCTGCTTGCGTTTGTTATTCCTTTCTACAGTAGGCACCTCTGATTGTTTGTCATTCTGTTGCCCTTCTACTATCTCCTCAGTTACAGGTTTTGGTTGCCAATGCACTCGGGTTACCTTCTTTTTCCTCCTTCTCTGTCTCTGGACTTCTACATTTGTTGTTTCTCCTGCTGACAGTCACTATTTTTTGTCCAAATGAATTGCATTCAAGGCAGAAGGTTGGTTTCCATTCATACTCCACATTTTGAAGCCAGGTTTTCCCATATGGTATCTCTATGTAGACATTCTCAGGCAGGGGTTGAGTGATATCAACTTCCACAAGAACTCTCACATTAGAGATTCTTTCACATTCAACAGTTAACCTGTCAGTGCATAGAGGCTTACCCAGTAAGCTTGCTATTCTGCCTAAATTCTCTTCAATCCAACATTGTATCGGCAACCCAGAGAAATTGACCCAAATTGGACAATTTTCATCGACTCGTTCTGAATCTGGAAGTTGGGATCCCATTCCTTCAGAATCATAGGCCTACCGTTGAATGTGTATGGTCCTTGTTGCATAATTAGATTCTTCTCCTCCATAGACTCAAATTTGAAGATGAAGTACCCATCGTCGTGCAGCAACAGTGTAGGCGTTGTAACCTCATTCCAAACGCCATAAACATACTTTAACATTTCCTTAAATGACGGATTACCTCCCAAGACATAACCAATTAGGGCATACCTCCATTTCTGCTTCTGACATTCTATCTCCTTAGGGTTCAATTTAGCGATTTTCACTCCATCCTTCATCATCGGAGGATAGAACTTCAGCTGCATGCCCTGCTTTTGAGTTTGATTGCCTTTGACTACCTCTGCCATAGTGGGTTTCTGGGTTTCAGTGGAGCACGTGAGTTTTCTAGCCATCGTCATTCCACCTGCAACCTCCTTCTCCTTCTCCGGCGGTGCTTGCATGACAGTAGGGGCACTCCCCATACCAGGGAACCAGTGTAGAAGGGGCATTGGGGTTAGCTGTTGTGGGATTCCACTCTCAGGTGTGATCACTCTCGCCATATTTACAGTGGGAGAAGGTTGATCAGGTTCGGTGGGTGGTTGCCGGCGGCAGGCGGCGGCTTGCTTGCCAGTCGCCAGAGTTTCTCTCTCTAAAATGTCCCTCCTTATTATTGTGTTCAGAGACAACAAGTTATGCTCCATTATTTTATCACAATTCTTCAAGACGGGCCAAGGTGAGTTGAACATCTTAATATTTTCAGGAATAATTGTATCCATATCCTAGAATATCATTAGAGTAGGAATATTTATGACACTCTGTTGGCGATGCTAAAATGCCTTAAATTTTCTGTTGCTTTTATCTTTTGCGATTGAACTATTAATTTAGAGTTTTTGTGTGTGCTGAATGTTTCACACGAGTCTTTGACCAGACATGCAGAACACCACAGACTATATTGGTGAATGATTGACTATTTATTTAATATGTTGCTCAATCTTTTAACGAATACAATTTTACTATCCTAGCTGGGTGGTGACCATATCAAATATCATTCCTCATGATAAAAAATTTATTTAGTTCGATGAGGATTTGAATTTGTAATGTTTGTCACTCTGGTGATTATTTATAAAATTTGTTTTATGTTGTAAGTTATTTGATATAATTATTTCTTTAATCCTACAAATAAAAAATATTCAAATAGAAAAGAGCTTTCAACAACAAAAACATTGTGGCAGAAATAAACGGGCACTACTTTTTTGAAACACTAATATTATACTGTAGCGGTTATAAACCCCACACAACCTTTTTTAAAAAATATTTAGATTATATTTTGGGGTTTTATAAACCCCCACATAATCTTTTTTAAAAAAATATTTCGATCATATTTTGGGGGTTTATAAACCCACACATAACCTTTTAAAAAAAATATTTAGATCATATTTTGGGGATTTATAAACCCCCACAATATTTTTTTTTAACCACTACGATCATATTGAGGGGGTTTATAAACCCTCACAGTATTATTTTATTGAGACATTGAAATTATATTGCGGAGCTTTAAAACTGACACTGATTATCTTTCAAAACCCCCACAAATTAAAAATTTATTTTGTGGCGGTTGTCATGGAGGTTTTAAAAATCCACCACAATAATGCTCGTGGCAAAGGTAACTGTGACACTTCTAGAAACCGCCACAATCTTTTTGTGGGAGTCAAAAACTGTCACAGTTTGACCAAACAACTCCCACAAAATAATTGTTTTTTGTAGTACCGTGGGAGTAATGTATTAAATTAAGTTACATGAAGAGAAATGCGCTCTAGTGATTACAACTACAATTCTATATTTGATTTAATTGGTAAACATTTTGCTGGTTTTTTGTGAAATCTATTTTAGTAAAACGTATGATGTCGATGATTCGAAATATAATACTCAATGGGTTAGGGTGTCCCTATTTCATCATACCAACCCCAAGGAAACTTTGATACAAGCCTAGATCAATTTTACAGACAAACTGTTGTTGTTAAGATCCAACATTAAGAGGGAAACAACCTAGAGCGTACGACGGGGTACTTGCGTTCAACTCTAGCTCCACAAAGAGTTTCCCCACCCTTGTCTTTGGTATACTTTTTTTTGATTTCTCATTCGGTATTCGGTATTTATATTGGGGTCCAATGAAATTTGGATTCGCGCCAGGAAATCCACATTAAAAATAAAGCGTTCCTAACAAAATAATTTCATACCTAGAGGCTTCAGCTAGAGACCTCTGATTAAGGCCTTTGGTATATCTTCCCTGCTTGAGCACCTCATAACTACGTTCAAAGGGATAAAACAAGATATTTCGTTCACTCCGAATTCGTCTAACACTGGTTTTACCGTGGAATGTTTCAAAATATTGATTGTTCTTTAACAATATAACGTCAAGAAATCAAATTAATAAAATATACACAAGTACATTTGACCGAATTTTTATAACTTACAAGAAATCAAATTACTACAATATACAAACGTCAAGTTTTGATTTGATATTTTCTTAGGGCATCTTCAACCCTCCTCCATTTCTTCATAATAGGAGCTTTTTTTGCTATAATGGAGCTTCCAATGCTTTCCCATTTTTGCCTCCAAAATGGGAATGAATAGTATTACTCCAAATATGAGATGACACTATTCATCTCCTCCATTACTATTTATGCTTATTTTATTATTTAACTCTTTTAATTTATCTCTTTATATATACTTAATTATGTTTATGTAATATCTTTATAATATTTATTTTAAATCTTAACTTTGGCGTATAATTTTAATAAATTAATTTTCGTGTATTTATTATTTTTATGTAAAATTGTAAGTTAATTTTATTATAAGTTATAATCGTGCAAAAAAAATATAATCATCTCAAAAAACGAATGATACAAATATAAAATATTAGATGTTGCTAAAAGTGAAAGGTGCAAATATAAAATGGCCATCCCTTGTGCAAACTATTCATAACCCACATTTTCCACAAAAGAAATATTTTGCGATGAAACAAGAATCATGGCGAAAAGATATTGAACGTGCATTTAGAGTTTTGCAAGCTCGTTTCACAATTGTTGTAGGACCATCACATTTTTGGAGAAAACAAGTATTACATGATATAATAACGACATGTATTATACTGGACAACATGATATAGAGGATGTTAACGTGATTGTAACGATCCGACCGGTTGTTTTGAGTTCTAGCGCATGTTCAACAGCCTAAGTCCATGAGCAGCTTCATTTTAGGTATTGTGACTTGTTCGTAAGGTCGGAATTGGAATTCAGGAAGATCGAAATTAAATTTAAATGAAAATTCTCATTTCAAAAGCTTAAAGTTGAAAGTATGAACAAGGATTAGATTTTTGAGTAAACGACGTTGGAATCGGGATCTGAAGGTTCCAACCAATTTGTGTAATGATATCGAACTTGGGCGTATGCCCGGTTCGGGTTTTGGATAACCGGGAGAGTTTTGGCGCCTATTGTGGAAGTTAGCATTTTTGAAGAAATTTCATAAGTTTGGCTTGAAGTTCATTTCAGCGTTATCGATGTCCGTTTGGAATTCCGAGACTGGGAGTAGCTCCGTATGGTGATTCTGGAGTTGGGAGCGCGAAAGTGAACTCGGAGGTCCGTAAGTCATTTTGAAGCCATTTGGCTAAACATAGAAATTTGAAAGTTTCTGAGAAGTTTGACCGAAAGTGAACTTTTTGATATCGGGGTCGGAATCCGATTTTTTTATTATTATTGGATACTTATATATATATTTAAGAAATTTTTTAAAGAGTCTGATAGGTTCAAACGAAGCCACTGCGATTTTCGACGTAGTCATTGCATTGGACCCCACAATTTTCTTACGTCGTTGCACATGTTAGCAAATAGAAGTTGGTATCAATAAGAAGACGAAGCCAAGACACTTTCTTAGTAATGTAGGTCCAAGTCCAACTTGACACTTCTAACTCTATCAACAAACTTTAAGAATCACATTTCAACACAAGAATTTCCACATCCTCTCAAATCTTAATTGTCATCCCATCAATTGACAAGTTGCAAGAAAAATAAAATGAGTAGTACTCACAAAGCTCACTGCTTGATCTTGCCATATCCAGTGCAAGGTCATATCAACCCAATGCTCCAATTTTCCAAGCGTTTAGAATCGAAAGGTGTTAAAATCACAATATCACCTACAAAATCCTTCTTGAAAACCATGCAAGAATTGCCAACTTCAGTGTCAATCAAGGCCATATCCGATGGCTACGACGATGGTGGCATCGACCAAGCAGAATCTTTCTTGGCCTACATAACACGATTCAAAGAAGTTGGCTCCGATACTCTGACTCAACTTATTACGAAATTAGAAAGTTGTGAGTGTCCTGTGAATTGCATAGTTTATTGACACGTCCCGCGCCAATTCCGTCCAGAATCCGCGCCCAAACGTGCCCAAAGCCCCAACACCCGCAGTTAATGCACACCAGCACGCCCGACCAGCAGTTAATGCACGCCTGCACTCCAGCACCAACAGTCAATGCACACCAGCACGCCCCAGCACCAGCAGTTAATGCACGAAGCATGCCTGCACGCCCTGTCTGCCACAAAACAGCCAGCCAAACGGTTCAAATGCCCCTCTTGTGTATAGTAGGGACTTGTATAAATAGCTTAGCACTTAGACATTGTTAGGCATCCAGAAATACTTCCATCTTTGTATTCTATAGTAATTGTAAGACATTCTCAAAGGCAATACAATCTGATTTTCCCTCTTAACTTTCTCTGTTTGCTATCCAGCGTTCCCTTAGTACGATCTTAGGCAACAAAGGCTTACTAGACTGCCAATTCCGCATGCAGATTCATTCTAGTGCCGCACGACACTTAGCTTCAGCTCTAAGTCCGTGACATTATGATCCATTCTTTCCTTGGGCTGAACTTGATTGAGAACCGTGAGTTCTCATTGTTCTTGTAATAATCAACAATGAAATTCACCATCTTGTGACTATACTCTCTCTGTTGGTCTGCATCCATGGGCTTCAGTTCACCCTCGACATGAATCTGATTCTGGAAGTTGGAATAGGTCCGTAATTTTGAATTTGACTTGCGTGTAAAATTTGAGGTCAATCGGATGTGATTTGATAGGTTTAAACATTACAAAGTAGAAGTTGGAAAGTTCAAAGTTCATAAAGTTTGGATTGGAGGTTGGCCGATAATTTTATCGTGGTTTGATGTGATTTGAGACCTCAAGCAGGTCCGTAATGTGTTTTGGGGCTGGTTGGTATGATCGGCTAGCGGATTGAAATTGGAAATTTTTGCATAGCTGAAGGGTTTGGTTCCTGGTATTTTCGCTCTTGCAGAAATGGGACCGCGAAAGCGGCCCCGCAGAAGTGAAGTTAGGACCGCAGAAGCGGCTGGGGTGCTGGGACCGCAGATGCGGTCATTTGGCCGCAGATGTGGGACCACACCTGCAGAAGATAGAGCGCAGAAGCGGAGATGCATAATTTGGACCGCACCTGCGGAACTGCAGAAGCAGCCTGGGAGCCACAGGTGCGAAAAACGACTGGGGTAGAAGGTTTTTTAAACCCGATTTTGGGTATTTCTCACCACATTTCTCTTGGCTTGGGGACGGTTTTGGAGAACTTAATGGAGGGTTTTCCGTCATCTATGTCATGGTGAGTTACTTCTCATTTTCAAGTTAAATACAAGATTATACCATGGATTTAGGCATGAAGATTGTGAAAAAATCGAGGGTTAGAGGAAAACCTATAAAATTAGTATTTTGGATTTCGATCATGATTTTGAGTGGGGAATTAAGAGAAAATTGTATATTTGTGTCCTAAGGTCATGGGTAAACTTTACCTTCAAGAAATTCCGAATTCGAGGCATTTGGGCTTGAGGGCATTTTGGTCATTTCACTAAACAGAGTTGGCAATTTATAATTTGAGTTGTTAGACAGTAATTGAGTATATTCTCATTAGTTTACCGTTATTCGACTAGTTTTGGAGAATTTGTGCGTTGGTTCAAGTCTTTGGAGGAATGAAGAATGCCGATATTGAGTCTTTCGGCGAGATGATTCTCCTTTCTAATCTTGTGAGGGGGAAACAACCCCATAGATGAGTTAAATTGATTATGTGCTCCTAATTGTGGGGTCTACGTACGCACGAGGTGACGAGAGTCTGTGCGTAGCTACTATTATGCTATTATCTGGGTAGTCTAGGACCCAAAAGCATGTTATACTTGGATTATTTGTGAACCCATTGGTGGATTGGAATGTTTTGATCACATTAAATTAATAAATGATTTCTAAAAGACTTAAGCTCTGTTTTTCTCAAATTATTGAAGAGAATTGGCCTTTCTTGGATATCTGCTCCATGATGACTTCTACACTTATTATCTGTCTGCATGTGTTTATATATCTGTTGGAACGGGCCGATCACCTTGCTGAAATGGATGAATCTATGGTACGGACAACTCGACCCTCGGCAGTGCACACTTTGTATTTCTGTTGGAGCGGGCCGTCGACCTCAGCATGATTTACGCATGTTTGTGCTGTTGTCTTGAACTCATTTGAGTTGTTTTATGCCACATTATGGTTCAAGATCATTTTAGTAATAATAATAAGAAATCTAAGGAAATTTTTCATGAAAGAATTATATGACTACTTGTTTTCCCATATCTGGATTAGAATCATGCTTATAAAATAAATCCCCTCCATGAATATATTGATTAAGGGTGAATAGTCATTGGACTACTAGTGAGTGTCAGAATTAACCATCTCGTCTCTTCTTCTTCGGGATTAGGCAGGACCATCACTGGGTACACGTTATGTTTTTGTACTCATACTACACTTGCGCTACATTTTTTTTGCATAGGTATATGTAATTCCAGTGGTCTACTGGATGTAGCAGCAGGGACGATTCTGGGACTAGGTGAGCTGCATCATTCGAGACGAGCGCAGCTAGGGTAGTCCCTTTCCAGCTCTGTATTTACTTCCCGTTCACTCTATTCCAAACGGAGGTTGTATTTCTATCCCTATTATTAGTAGATGCTCATGTACTTGTGACTCCGGCTTCTGGGATGGTTAAAAAAATTATAATAATTTTTAAACTCTCAAATGTTATTTGAACTATTTATTTTCAAAAAATTTTAAATATGGAAGAAAAATCATGTATTTCCAAATGTGCTAAAACGAATTTGGTTAAGTGATGATTGGCTTGCCTGACAGCAGTATCCGGCGCCATCATGAACCTTAGTGGATTTTGGGTCGTGACAAGATGGTATCAGAGCACTAGGTTCCCGTCGGTCTCACAAGTCATGAGCAAGTCTAATAGAGTCTCGCGGATCGGTACGGAGACGTCTATACTTATCCTCGGAAGGCTATAGGGCTGTTAGGAGTACTTCCATTCTTGATTTCCTTATCGTGCAGTTCGATTTCTTTGAGGATTATGCTTTGATTCCTTCCTACTCAGTCTTATGTGACGCGAGCGCTTGCAAGAAATCGAGAATTTGAAGAATTGAAATGGCACTACAGATGTGGTGCGGGATGTTTCTCCCGGTATAGTTGAATGGACTGTTATAGTCGCTCTATGGAAGGATATCGTATTGTTTTGGCTCAGTAGTGATACTCTGAGGGCCTTGAGGCTAGGCACAGGTTGCCATTATGCTTATAAGCTATTATTCCGCAGTGTGGTTGTGATGGTAGGATACTTTCTCACGTGTCGGGGCAGTTAGATGAATTGAAGGAAGTTTAATCAGCGTATAATCAAGGGATTCAGTATTTTATTCCCGGCAAGGGGAAAGGTAGTCGGACTAAGGATGGTCAAATTTGGGCCGGTGGAATAATGAGACCGGTATTTACAAGCATGGTTGAGCTTTCTATTATGATAGGGTGTTGTGACCCTAATGAAATGTACTAAGTTTGTCGATATTGTAATTCGCTACAATTCACCTTGTGGTAGGGTATTGTGAAATAGTATTGGAGATACAACTGTCAGATATCGCATGGTGTAGTGGTTTAAGATCGAATCAGAATTGCTAATGTTGATGGATAGATAAGGAAGACCTTTGGAGAGGTTCTAAAGTTAGCAGCAATGGTGGATTCAAGTGCCGGGAAGATAGTTTTTTTTTAAAGCAACAATTGAGTGGCAGAGCATGAGGAAAGACATGTGGGAAGTGTCAGGCAGCGTTTAAATTTCTAAAAGACCAAGTATGAGAAGCAAGGTCGAGTGATTGATTAAGGAAATGAGTTCCGCCAATGTGGGAGAGTAGCGGGTGTTGCATATGGGCTTGGTAGTAGGATGACTACGCGCCATAAAGAGAGTCAGGATCGAATTGGGGATGTTAAGGATTGGAAATTGGATCTTGCGGGTACGATGTGAAGTATGGGCTATTATGCACCAGAAAGTTGATATGGTGGGAATGAGCTGCTTGAAATGGGGAAGGGTGCAGCGTAACCCTGAAATTTGAAGGTCGTTCCCGCACACTTAATGGATGTTCGCGAATGGCGAATGGACTTGTGCAGTTGGAAGGTGAGCTCGGACTCAGGATGGGCTATTGGTGTCGTAGTGAATGTACCCCGTGCAGCGGCACAGGAAGATATCGGGGGTGATTTCCCTAGGTGGATATTCCCCGTGAGCAAGTTAGCAGTCGCGTGGCAGTCGAAGCTTCTACATAGAATTATATTGGTTGTTCAACAAAGAGGTCGATCGTGCGAATATATGGATAAAGATTCCGAATATGAAAGATGGGGATTTACTGGAAGATTACAAGAATTTTTTTTATTTTACTGCGTGAGGTTACGCCCCTGAGTGGTAAGGAGGTCGGGCGAACTCAGGAATTATGAAATGATGGCTTCAAGCTAAGTGGGAGAGTCCCACTGCTTATGATTGGGCTGTATAATTAGCTACTTGCGTGATTTCTTGTTATTAGCATATTGATGGGTTTTTTCAGCTATGAGAAAAGATCATAAGTGGTAATTCAAGCAAATGAATTGTTGGAGGCATGCGGTGGTTGGCCTTATTGGCTCATGTTCGGACCTGGATGCAGGTTTCAGAGGAAGTGATTTCGCCGAGTGCTTCATCGAGAGAGTATTCGTAAGTTATAAGAGCTACGGGTTAGTTATATTCGGGACCAAGACAGAGTGGGTAGCTCTCAATAATGGTCCTAGTAAATTCAGGAGTTTAAGTGTGGTGCTCAATAATTTCGAGCCTATGGGTATAGTTAAGAATCAAGCTTTGTAGCAGCTTATGAGAAGGTGCCCATAATGTTCTATGCTATTTTGACTTACAGGTAGCATTGAGAAATACGAAATGGTTCCTGGGATTCGAGACAACATGGTCTCGTGATTCAAGGATACTCGGGATGAGTGCAGACGGAGTATGTCATGTATTGAATGAAGAAGTATTATTTCTAAGGCAATCAAGGATTTAGTGGAAGGAAGTAGATTGGTTAGCCATGGTTAACTTGACATATTGGTAGTGGTGATCAGTTTATCCACCGTAATCAAGTCATGCATGTGAAGTGTGATGGTGCGTGTGATGGTTGGCAGCCACAGTGATTGATGTTATTCAGAAGCATTCTTCTGTTATAGCCTGATATTAGTGGACTGATCCCGGAAGGGTTATGGTAGCTTGGATCACTACTTAGAGATTGACATATTCGATAGTTATGAAAATTCATCTGTATGTTGCTACAGTTCTCCCGAAGTGGGTTAAATGAAAAGTTTTATACGATGAAGTATTAGTCTAACAGTGGTTCCAGAGTTGTGATGGAAATCGTGTCCATCGCATAGCACGTGAGGTACAGTGTGTGGCATGGAATTTGGAGTAAGGACCAAGGGTGCAGTTTGTTAATGACTATGATGTCACGAGCTCGGATGAGCAGGAAGGGAGTTTCCATGTTTTGGGTAAATTGGTACTGCAGTGTCACCTGAGATTGGTGTTTTGTGAGAAAGGCTTTACGTCCTTGTTAAGGATCTTGGATCGCCTTTTAGCATTAGTGTGTCCGATGGTTTGGATGAGCAGACATGTTATTTATTCGGATGATTTTGGGAGCGTGTCCTATGGAAAGATTGCATAAGTGTGATGTGTAGTCACTTGATTGATTAGGGATTTAAACCAAGTATGAGGATTTTGGTAATATCATCGATGTGAGAATTTAGTTCTGGCCGATCACCTTAGTGAAATGGATTCATCTATGGTACGGGCCGCTCGACCCTCGGCAGTGCATACTTTACATTTCTTTTGGAGCGGGCCATCGACCTCGACATGATTTGCGCATGTTTGTGATGCTGTCTTAAACTCATTTGGGTTGTCTTTATGCCACATTATGGCTCAAGATCATTTTCTTAATAATAACAAGAAATCTAAGGAAATTTTCCATGAAAGAATAATATGACTACTTATTTTCCCATATCTGGATTAGAATCATGCTTATAAAAATAATCTCCTACTTGAATATATTGATTAAGGATAAATAGTCATTGGGTACATGTTGTTTTTGTACTCATACTACACTTGCTGTGCATTTTGTTACACATGTATATGTCATTTCAGTGGTCTACTGGACGTAGCAGCACGGACGATTCTGGGACTAGGTGAGCTGCATCAGTAGAGACGACCGCGCTAGGGTAGTCCCTTTCCAGCTCTGTATTTACTTTTCGTTCACTGTATTCTAGACGGAGGTTGTGTTTTAATCCCTCTTATCAGTAGGTGCTCATGTACTTGTAACTCCGGGTTCTGGGATGGTTAGAAAAATTATAATAATTGTTTAACTCTCAAATGTTATTTGAACTATATTTTTCAAAAATTTATAAATATGGAAGAAAAATCATGTATTTCCAAAACTGTTAAAATGAGATTTGATTAAGTAATCTGGTTGGCTTGCCTGACAGCAGTGTCCGTCGCCATCACGACCCTTAGTGGATTTTGGGTCGTGACAGTGATCTTAATTCACCAATTCAAGATTATTGGGAATGTCCACCTCCAATGATAGAAATGGTAGTAGATGAAAAACATCAATTTGAGCAATATTTAGCTCGACATAAAAAAATTAAGGATAAGGATGCTCATTTTGCACTTCGTAATGCATTAATAGATCGTTTATAGAGCATACTAGTGGTGGAAGTTAAATATTTTATGTAAGATTTAATGTGAATTTTACCGTAATGTAATATGTATTGAATTATCTTGTATCTCAGTGATTTCACTTTTATTTGAATTATATACATATAGTCTGTAATATTTTCTATACAAATTAAATTATTTAAAATTTATGGTATAAAATAATTTTATATTAAATTATATGTGATAAATATGTAAAAGAAAGATAGATTTTCTTTAATAGAAATAAGAAAATAAAAATTTATAAAATATAATAATATAATATTGAGGAGAAAAAATATAAAATGATATATTTTTTATACAGTAAAAACTGGTGGAATGGTTGAAGTAACTTTACTGCATTTTGGAGGAGAAAATGGAGGTGAGGGTGGAAGATGGCCTTACTAAACTAACTTTTCTATCATTACTTTAGTGGTTTCTTTTATCATGACAACTACATGAATCAGTTTAACATCTTGAACTTTCTGCTCAGTCAAGACTCATATGAAAAACTAGATAGCATAGAGCAGGTATCGTGAAATATTAGTTTCAAATAAACATGCAGTATATGATATGGGCCTAGCTTTCACCTATTTTTTGTTACTGTAAATTATACAGGGCGTCCTATTTGGTCACCCTCATTTAACCTATATTCATTTTTTAAAAGTTTTTTAACTTGTACCCCCTTTTTAATAACTTCAGGCCTCTTTCTCTTCCTCTTCTTCTTCTTCTTCTTCCCGGATTGGGTTGATCCATTGGACCCAAAGTGAATCATATTTATGGGTGATATCCCAAACATATTTTCCAATAGCTTCCTTATTCCATACTGCACAATCCTTATGCCTATTCCTCCTTCTTGTTTGGGCCTGCATACTAGGTCCCACGCTGCTAAAGGGACTCTATTTGAGAATACTAGTAATGCATCTTCTTGAGAATTGGCATTCATAGAACACATGTTCAGCAGTCTCCATTGAGTCTCCACATAGGACACACATGCAATCTGTATGAATACCTCTTTGTGCCAGTCTATCCTTTGTAAGTAGCTTCTTTTGCATCGATAGCCAGCATATGAAGCTATGTTTTGGTATGTTCTGCTTGCTCCAGACCCATCTCCCCAATTGGCAGTTGTTTAGATTCCCCTTCATCCATGTATATCCTTTTTGGATTGAATATTTTTCTGTAGCTGATTGTTTTGGGTTACCCGGGAGCATTTTGGCGCCTATTGTGGAAGTTAGTATTTTGGAAGAAATTTCACAAACTTGGCTCAAAGTGAATTTCAGTGTTATCGATGTTCGTTTGGGATTCTGAGTGTAGTACTTGCTCCGTATGGTGATTGTGGAGTTGGGAGCATGATCGAAAGTAAATTCGGAGGTTTGTAGGTCATTTTGGAGTAGTTTGGCTAAAGATAGAAAATTGAGGTGTTTGAGAAGTTTGATCGGAAGTGGGCTTTTTGATATCAGGGTCGGAATCTGATTTTGAAAGTTGGAGTAGGTCCATAATGTCAAATATGACTTGTGTGAAAAATTCGAAGTTAATCGGACGTGATTTGATAGGTTTAAACATCGAAAGTTGAAGTTTCAAATTCTAAAGTACATAAGGCTTGGATTGGAGGCTGATTCTTAATTTTATTGTTGTTTGGTATGGTTTGAGGCATCGAGTAAGTCCGTAATATGTTTTGGGACAGGTTGATATGATTTGTTGGGGTCCCGGGGGCCTCAGGTGGATTTTGGGTGGTTAACGGAGCGAAAATGGAATTAAGAGGAGAGCTGAAGCATCTGCTTCTGTCATAACCACGTTTGCGGCTGGTCGACCGCAGGTGCGAGATTGTATATGTCGTCGTATTCTTGTAGAAGCGGCCCAAGGCCAGGCAGCCCAAGACCGCAGATGAGGCCCTAAATCCGCAAACGCAAAACTGCAGAAGCGGTGGGACAGTTCCGCAGAAGCAGTCTTCCTTCTGCAGAAGCGGTGGTTGTAGGTACGGCCTAAGACCACACATGCGAAATCACATAAGGCAGTGGCCTTTATTTATTCGGACTCTAGGCCATTTTTGCTCATTTTTCACTCATTTCTTGGGCAATTTTGGGAGCTTTTGATAGATGTGACGACCAAAGGGTCATCACATGTGTTCTTACTCATTCTGTATCGCCGAGGCCTTGAAAGCCTCATTTAGGATTGTCTCGATTTACGTGCATAGTTCGGTCGTGAAACTTAATTATTGATTTTGTAAGAAAAATGATGAATTTTGATATTAATATGATTAATATTGAATTCGATCAACATTTTGGGTAAAAAGACCCAGACCCATGATTTGACGGTCTCGGAGGGTCCGTAGGAAACTAGGGACTTGGGCGTATGCTCGGAATTGAATTTCGAGGTCCCAAGCTCGAGAAATGAATTTTTGTTTGACATTTTTCTAAAATTTTTTAAGGAAAATAGAAAAGAAATTTGATCAGAAGACTAGGGTATCAGGCTCGTATTTTGGTTCCGATGTCTGGAACAAGTCTTATATGTGATTTAAGCGTTTTCTGTGAAGTTGGGTTGAAAATAGATATCATTTGACATATTTCAGACTTATATGGATAATTAGTGTTTTATGAAAAGTTGGAAGAAATCATGTGTTTTGAGGCTTGATTCTATGTGTATGATATTATTTTGGCGATTTGATCACACGAGTATGTCCGTCAGATGTTCTAAGGTTGCGTGTATGTTTGGTTTGGAGCCCCCGGGGCTCGGGGTGAGTTTTTAATAGGTATCAGAGTGCATTTTTGAACTTGGTAGAAATATGGTGTCTCAGTTCTATAGGCGTCGCATTTCCAAATCCAGAATTCGCGAATGTGAATTCGCAATTGCGAGCTTCCCTTCGCAAATGCGAAGATGGGCCCTGGACAGCCTAGTCGCAAATGCAATCTCACAAATGCGGAGGTCCAGCCTTCGCTTGCGAGCCTTTTCTCACAAATGTGATCCCTCCCCGTTTGGATTGAGTTTGCAAATGCGAACAATAATCTCGAAATTCCCAGACCTCGTGAGTTCGCAATTGCGAGCCCAGTTCGCAATTCCCATAACTGAAGCCCAACAATTTCACACTTAAGACGAATTTGAACCCCTTTTCTTCATTCTTTCAAAACACAAACTCTATAGGCGATTTTCCAAGATATCTATCTTCTTCAAATCATTTGTAAGTCAATTTTTACTTAATTTCTTCAATATTTAACATCATTAAACATGTTTTCATCTTAAAAATCAAGGATTTTCATGGGTGAAAATGGGGATTTTGGGTAGAACTTAGGTTTTCTTCAAATTGAAAATTTGGACCTCAATTTGAGGTCCGATTTCAAAACTAATCATAGATATGGATTCGTTGGGGAATGTGTAATCGAGTTTTGGTTCGAACCTCGGATTTTGGCCACGGGGGCCCGGGGGTATTTTGGGAATTTGAGTAAAACTTTGGGAAATTCACAAATTGATTCAATTAGCATTGGTTGATATGCTGGAGTAATTATGACTAGATTCGAGCGGTTTTGTGGTGGATTCAAAGGGTGAAGCTATAATAGAGGCTTGAGTTGAGTTTGAAGCATCGAGGTAAGTATTTGGTCAAACTTGGCTTGAGGGAATAAGAGTAGAGTCTTATTTGCTAATTGCTATTTGTCGAGTATGGTGTATAGGCATGGTAACGAGTATCTATACACTGGTGTTAAGCATGACCGCGTGTCATTATGTTATTATTTACCCAGAGTTTGTTGTGATTCTTCCATGCTTATTTGATGATTTCTATATACTATAAAGAGCATGAATAAAAGATTATAATTTCTAAACTCCGTGGAGCATTGACTCGAGTTATGTTATGGATTGAGAAGGTATATGATATGAAATGACTTTTTGGAGCGATGGCTCGAATGATAAAGTGAAATATAAAGTGAGAAGTGTAAGAAATAGGAAGAGTTGATGGTTATTCCCTTGCCGGGATGTTTTAATGATTTTGTTGATTTTTCTCCCTTGCTGGAATTAAGTTGTGTTGTTATATTTCCTTGTCTGGATTTATTTCACTAGTTGTTACTCCCTTACCCCTTATTTGTGGTTGCTGTCTGGGTGAAGTTTTATTGTATATATATGGATCGAGTTGCAATCCACAATAATGATAATTGTGGGTCGAGTTGCACGCAACGACAACACTAAATGATATGGGTCGGGTTGCACGCCGCAATAATACTATATATATATGGATCAGGTTGAATGCGGCAACAACGATAATTGCGGATCGGGTTGCACGTCGCAACAATATTGTTATGTGATTGGATCGGGTTATGCGCCGCAACAAATTATAGATTAAGTGTGTTTATTCCAGATTTATATATCTGTTGGCTGTTCTATCTTTAAATTTAAAGTTCTTGTTTATAACCATTGCCTCTCACATCATGTTCCCCCTTCCTTTATAAACTGCTTATTTCTTGTTTATTTTTCGCAATATATTTCATAATTGCACAGGTTTGTCTGGTTTAGCCTCATCACTATTTTTCCGAGGTTAGGCTAGGCAATTACCAGCACATGGGGTCTGTTGTGTTGATGCTGCACTATGTGCATTGTTTTGCACAGATCACGGTGCCGGAGCAACAGCTTTTGGACAGCAGTAGTAGATTGGGAGATGACCTTCAGTCCAGAGACACCGAGGTAGCTTTGCCGATGTCGGCATGCTCGGAGTCTTTTCTATCTTTATTTCAGTTTGTTATCTTTTGTACCGAAACAAACATATTAATCTTTTATTTAGACATTCTATTTAGTATTCTCTAGACGTTCATGAGTTTGTGACTCCAGCTGTTGGGTAGAGTTTGTATTGGATTTCCGCTTTTCTCGAAGTTAATTTTATTTAAGACTTTTGCTTTATTATTAAATGCTTCATTGTTTTTAATATTGTCGACATTTGCTAAAAGAGGTAATAAATAATTGGCTTGCCTAGCTTCTAATATCCGGCGCCATCACGACTCCAGTGGGTGGGAAATCCAGGTCGTGACAAGTTGGTATCAGAGCACTAGGTTACGTAGGTCTCACAAATCACGGACAAACTTGGTAGTGTCTGAGGGATCGGTACAAAGACATATGTATTTATCGCCCAAAGGCTACAAAGTTAGGAATTTTTAACTTTTGTTCTTTCTTGTCGTGCGATTCTGTTTCTCAAATATTGATTGTGTTCCTACTCATGTTCTAGTGGTGCAGCCAGTTGTGGCAGTTCAGCCGGGTATACTGGCTCAGACCGACGATGGAGCGGCTATGTCCGCAGATGCTTTATGGAGGCTGGATAGGTTCACCAAGCTTTTCACCACCACATTCGGCCGTGCTTCTTTAGAGGATCCCCAGGATTTCTTATATAGCTGCCATGAGGTTCTTTGGACTATGGGTATTGTGGAGACCATTGGGGTCGACTTTTCCACCTTTCGATTATCTGGATGCGCCAAGACTTAGTGGAGGGACTATTGCTTAGCCAGACCAGCAGGGTCTCCATCCTTGCCGTGGGACCAGTTTGCAGAGCTATTTTTGAAGAAGTTTCTCCCAGTTACTCAGAGGGAGGCTCTTAGTTGACAGTAAAAGCGCCTCCGGCAAGGCTATATGACATTCACTCAGTACGAGTCCCGGTTCATTGATCTTGCTTGCCATGCTATTATTATACTCCTCACTGAGAGAGAGAGAAAGGGTGTGAAGGTTCATTGACAGTTTAATTCAGCCGATCTGTCTCCAGATGGCTATATGAGCTAGGAGTGAGATTACTTTTCAGGAGACTGCCAATGCAACCCGTAGAGTTGAAATGGCTTTATCACATGGAGGCATTCATGGTCTAATAAAACACCTCATCTTGTAGGTATATTCACCGGTACCTTGTCTGGAGGTAGAGATTCTTATGGTAGAGGCTATACTCCTAGGCCCTGTTAGTCAGATCTCCATGTCTCACATGGTACATCAGGTGGTCAGGGTTAGCAGCCACATTATTCTAATCAGCACACTTACAGTGCACCACCAGCTCCCATCAGTGCACCACCGCTTTAGATCTTCCAAGGTGGTCATTTAGGTTGACAGTGTCAGCCCTAGGTTCCTCAGCTACAGTATTCAGATGGGTGTTATGAGTGTGGTCACATCAGGAGGGCTTATCCGAGATTGAGGGGTGTGCTCAGTCACAGCAACAGGGTCCCTGTCCTATGATTCAGGAGCCAGGTGCTCCACAGGCTGCCCAACCAGCTAGAGGCGAGGGCAGAGGTCATAGAGGTGAAGGTAGAGGCCGTAGAGGTGGATTTTAGACCGCTAGAGATAGAGGCCAGCCAGCAACCGATCGTCCTAAAGATATGGTTTAGGGAGGTGGGGCCCATCCCCCAGTGTTATGCTTTTCCAGCCAAGCCAGAGGCTGAGTCTTCAGATGCAGTTATTACATGTACTATTCTAGTCTGTGATAGGGATGCTTCAGTGCTATTTGATCATGCGTCTATGTATTCGTATGTGTCATCCTATTTTGCACCGTACTTGGTCATGCCTAGTGATGCTTTGAGTATTTGTATTTATGTATCTACACCGGTGGGTGATTCTATAGTGGTCGACTGAGTTCATCATTCATGTGTGGTTGTATTTGGGGGTCTTGAGACCCTTGTTGATTTGTTGCTCTTAGATATGTTGTCCCCGTATCATGCTATGTTGGATTTTCACGCCAAGACTGTGACTTTGGCTTTACCAGATTTTCCCCATTTGGAGTAGAGAGGGACCCTAGGTCATACCACTCACAGTGTTATTTCATATGTGAAGGCTTGACGCATGGTCGAGAAGAGGTGTTTAGCTTATCTGGCGTATGTTCGCGATTCCAGCATATAGGTCACTTCTATTGATTCTGTCCCTAATGTTCGGGAGTTCCCCGAGGTTTTCCCTTCAGATCTGCCGGGTATGCCGCCCGACATGGATATTGAATTCTGTATTGATCTAGATCCGGGCATGCAACCCATTTCTATTCTACCGTATCACATGGCCCCGCCAGAGTTGAAAAAGTTAAATGATCAATTGCACGATTTGCTTGAGAAAGGTTTCATTAGACCCAGCGTTTCGCCTAAGGGGTAGCCAATGTCTTTTGTGAAGAAAAAGGATAGTTCGATGAGGATGTGCATTGATTACCGGCAATTGAACAAAGTTATGATAAAGAACAAGTATTCGTTGCCGAGGATTGATGATTGTTCGACCAGCTTCAGGGTGCAAAGGTGTTTTCAAAGATAGACTTGAGATCTGGCTATGAGGATAAGGGCATCCGATGTCCCTAAGACAAATTCCGCACTCGGTATAGGCATTATGAGTTTTTGGTCATGTCATTTGGGTCGACTAATGCCCCAGCAGCATTCATGGAGTTGATGAACCGAGTGTTCAAGAATTATTTGGACTTTTTCATGATTGTCTTTATTGATAAAATTCTGATATACTCCCGGATCCAGTAGGAGCACAAGAAGCACCTCAGAGTGGTTCTTCAGACTCTGAAAGTGTGAGTTTTGGTTGATTTTTGCTGCATTTCTGGGTCACGTTGTATAAGCAGAGGGTATTCAGGTGGACCCGAAGAATATTGAGGCACTCAAGAACTGGCATCGACCAGCATAAGCTACATAGATTCGGAGTTTATTGAGGTTAGCAGGCTACTACCGTCGGTTCGTGGAGGGGTTTTCATCTATTGCAATACCGATGACCAGATTGACCCATAAGGGTGCCCAGTTGGGATGGTTGGATGAGTGTGATGTGAGCTTTCAGAAGCTCAAGATAGTTTTGACTACGACACTGGTATTGGTTTTGCCCACAGGCTCAGGACCTTATGTAGTCTATTGTGATGTTTCCCGTATTGGTCTTGATGCAGTATTGATGTTGGGTGGTAGTGTCCTTGCCTATGCTTCGAGGCAGTTGAAGATGCAAGAGAAGAATTATCCGGTTCATGATTTAGAGTTGGCAGCCATTGTTCATGAATTGAAAATTTGAAGGCATTATCTATATGGTGTGATGTGTGAGGTGTACACTGATCACAAGAGTCTTCAGTACGTGTTCAAGCAAAAAAAGTTAAATTTGAGGCATAGGAGGTGGTTGGAGTTGCTGAAAGATTATTATGCTATTATCTTGTAGCACCCGAGGAAGGCCTATATGGTGGTCGATGCATTGAATAGGAAGTCCACCATCATGGGTAGTCTTGCTTATATTTCGGCCAGCCAAAGGCCGCTTGCTTTGGATGTTCAGGCTTTGGCCAATCGATTTGTTAGGTTGGATATTTCTGAGCCTAGATGAGTGTTATCTTGCACGGTCACTCGTTCTTTATTGTTGGAGTGTATCCGTGATCGACACTTTGAAGATACCTATTTGTGTATCCTGAGAGACACGTTGCAGCGTGGGGGTTCCAAGAAAGTAACCTTGGATGATGATGGCATCTTGAGATTGCAGGGGCGATTTTGTGTGGAATTTGAGAGTTTATCTTAGCGAAGGCCCATAGTTCCCGACATTCTACTCATCCGGGCACCGCAAAGATGTATCAGGATCTGAGGCAGCATGATTGGTGGTGCAGAATGAAGAAAGATATTGTTGCATATGTGGCTTGATGTCTGAATTATCAGCAGGTTAAGTATGAGCATTAGAGTCCTGGTGGATTATTTCAGAGGATTAAGCTTCCCGAGTGGAAGTGGGAGAGAATTACTATGGATTTTATTACTGGTCTCACGTTGACCCGAAATAAGATTGATGCGATTTGGGTCATTGTTGATAGGCTGACCAAGTCAGTGTATTTTGATCCTGTTGCAGCCACTTATTCATCCGAGTGGTATGCTGAGATCTACATCATAGAGATTGTTCGCCTTCATGGGGTGCCGATATTTATCATTTTGGATCGGGGTACGCAGTTTACCTCACGCTTTTGGAGAGCAGTTCAGCCAGAGTTGGGTACCCATGTTGAGTTGAGCATATCATTTCATCCTCAAACGGACGAACAGTCTGAGCGGACTATTCAGATACTGGAGGACCTGCTTCGAGCTTGCGTTATTGACTTTGGAGGTTCGTGGGATCAATTCTTGCCTTTAGCGGAGTTTGCCTACAACAACAGCTACCAGTCCAGCATTCAGATGGATCCATATGAGGTGTTGTATGGTAGGCGATGTCGGTCTCCAATTGGGTGGTTTGAGCCATGAGAGGCTCGGTTATTGGGTACAGATTTAGTTCAGGAGGCCTTGGATAAGGTCAAGATCATTTAGGATAGACTTTGGACATCTCAGTCTAGGCAGAAGAGTTTGCAGATTGCAAGGTTCGAGATGTGGTTTTCATGGTTGGTGAGCGAGTATTGCTACGAGTGTCGCATATGAAGGACGTGATGAGATTTGGGAAGAAGGGCTAGTTTAGCTCTAGGTTCATTGTGTAAGGCCCCGTCAAAATGAGTGCTCAGATGTTAGAAGCTCATTTTGTCGAGCTACCCACACAGATCAGATTCTTTTTACTGTTTTGAACTAAGAAATGTGAAATTGAAATATTTCCAAAAAATGGTCAAAATACGGTCCAGAATGTGGCCACAGATCAGCTATACAGACCGCACTGCTAGCGCAGGGTGAATCAGAGAGAAACCAATTTTTGATGTTTAAAATGCGGTCAAATCTGCGATCGCATTCAATATGCGAACCGTAGAGTGATCACATATTGTCCCTGAGGAAATTCGAAGGCCAGTTCTGCGGTGCATTCTGCGACCACAGAACTCAAATGCGCACCGCATATTCACCGCATTCCCAACCCGAGAGGTTTGAAATTTGGGCCAATTTTGCGGTCCTTTTTGCAAACCGCATGTCAGTTCTGCGACCGCAGATTGCATCACAGATCGAGCTCGCTTGGTATTTTTCTAACATTTTAGACCCGACCCACCTTTTATTAAAACACTTTCTCCCTCATTTTTAACACACTTTTGATCAAAATAAGAGAGAGGGAGAGAGGGTTCTTGAGAGGGAAAGTAAATCCTTCATCATCTAGTCTTTCGAAATCATTGGAGGTTGGAAAATTCTTGGTGCATTGTCTTCTCTATTGATTTCTCAGGTAAAATCCCTAACCCCATTTCCCCAAATTTTGAAATTAAGCTTGCGAAGGGAACCCCGTACACTTGCATTGAAATTTCTTCATAAAATCTTCATGCATGTCTTCAAAACTCTAAAATCTTGTAAAAAGGGAATTGGGTAGTAACTATGAGTTTAAAATTTTAAAACCCAAGTGTTGCTCATGAACTAGACTGACTTCTGGATTGCTTGGCGAATTGAACTAGAAGTTTAAAAGGGAATAAGTAACTCCAGGTATGTATGGCTAACTGTGATCCTTGTGAAATCGCGCTGTGCTAGTTGTGGAATTGTTGATAATCGATATTCATGTGTGAATCATTGTGAAGCTTTTGTGTAGTATTATTGTGTGGTAACACTTTGTGGTGAAAGTTGTGGAACTTGTAATTGGAACAACGAAAATTCAAATAATGTGGAACAATGGAAATGGAAACAAAGTGGAACGATGGAAATGGGAATAATATGGAATGGTGGAAATGGAAATATTATGGAACAACATGTGTGATTAGTTGTGAATAACTGTCAGATGATCCAAATTGTGTACCAATTTTATGAACATGAGGAAATTGTTGTTTCTAGTCGTGGAATTTCATTATCCTTGTTGTGGATCTATTTTAACAATGTGCCATAGTTGATTTCTTGTATTTGTTGTTGTGCTGTTTGTTGTTGTGAATTGAAAATTGTCAGGCGAGGTCGGGTAGCGCGCCATAACAGGGTGAAATAAGGTGTAGGTTGGGGTGATAAGGGTGGCCGAGGTAATAAGGGTGGACGAGGTAATAAGGGTGGAAAATGTGATCCAATATCACTATTATATATATGAATATGAATCATGAAATGACAAATGTGGAAATGTGAAAGGAGACAATAGGAGAGTTTGTAACATGTGGGGCACTGGTTGCCCCTTTGTTTGACTACTTGAATCATTTGTTGTGAAATGTTTGGTTGTTGCTCCATGGTTGTACTTGTACAATTGTTGTTTAGCTCCATACTTGTATATGCAATTTGGCTTTAGTTTACTTGGGCCAGAGTTTGTTCATACATGCCAGTATAATTCAAATGTACTGACGTCGCTTTTGCCGGGGGTGCTACATTCGTGTTATGATTATAGGTGGATCCGTGGCAGGCACTCCGGTCCACCGTTCATAGCTCCTCCTCCTCTCTATTGGCGGTGTTCGTGTTTGTTGAGCCCCTTTCTTTCCGGGGCCTTGTGTGGCTCATGCCACCCATGTGGTTGTAGTTTGGAGTTTTGTGTCCTTTGTAAAGGTATAGCCGGGGCTTTGTCACCGGCAAGTGTTGTATTGTGTTTATTTTAGAGGCTCCGTAGACAGTGGTATGTGGGTTAGAACTTATGTATAAAGGTGTATGTTTTGGGCACTGTAAACTTGTATACCACTTTCCCTGTTAATCATAATGTATGTTTTGTAAAAGACATTCCCTGTTAATGATAATGTGTGTTTATAAAAGATAAATCATGTGTTCTTTCAATTGAAAATTTGATATATTTTTGTTAGTTATCATTGAATAATGAGGGGTAACGCGTGGGAAATAGGAGAGGCCCCCAGGTCCATTGACTGGGGATACCCAGTTGAGTGCCGGTCATGCCCCTCGGATCTGAGGCGTGACAAACTTGGTATCAGAGCCTAAGGTTTTAAAAGAGTCCTAGGATATCTCGGAGCCATGCCTAGTAGAACCCTTCTTATGGTTGTGTTGTCGACCACATCTATAAGTTAAAGGCTACATGGGCATTTAGGAAAATTGATCCTTTTCTTTGTTATTCCAAGTTCGTGCGGTGATGTTGTGTCTAATTCGTGCTCCATTTCTAGTTTTCAGTGATGGCACCTAAGAAGAAAGCTAGACTTGGCCTAGGGGACAATGCAACTTCCAGTGCGACTGTGGATCATGTTTCGACTTCCGTGGGTGAGAGTGATTCCCCCATTCTGAATTTGCCCTCTCCATCCGTTCCTGATCCAAGCAATCATGTTCTAGCAGCGGCCGATGGTGCTACTATCCCTCCTGCCAATGCTCCTAATCCTGATGTTGCTGTAGTTTCCGATCATGAGATTTCTGATGTAGACTTTAGGGGACCTATCTGTATGTTGACCCAGTTAGTAGCCGCCCAGGCCCATAGATCTCATGATGCCCCTGTATCCTCCAGGGGACAGGGAGATTCCTACAGCTCTAGAGTTCATCATTTTTTGCGATTGAATCCTCTAGAGTTCTCAGGCGCAGACCTAGAGGCTGATCCACAGGATTTCCTAGATGAGATGTACAAGACCCTTCGAGTGATGAAGTCTACAGAGATAGAGGGGGTAGAATTGGCTTCATACAGGTTGAAGGGGGCAGCGTTCGTGGTTTGAGATGTGGGAGGATTTACGTAAGGAGGGGAGACCTCCAGCTAGATGGGATGAGTTCTTAGATGCCTTCATGGACCACTTCTTGCCTGCCGAGACCATGGCAGCCAGTGCCACCGAGTTTGAGGTTCTTAAGCGGGGTAGCATGAGTGTTTGGGAGTATCATATCGAGTTTGTGAGGTTGTCCAAGTATGCTCCTCAGTTGGTGTCGACTATGGAGGCTAGAGTTCGGTGATTCGTTCAGGGTCTCAATCTGTTGGTAGTAAATGAGGCTGCTACAGCGGCTTTGCATTCAGATATGAAGTATGGGAAGATCGAGGTTTTGCTCAGGACATAGAGGCCAGGAAGTTGATGATTCGGATAGACATGGAGAGTAGCAGCAGGGCCCGATCTATGGGTCACTCAGGGAGGTCAGCTCCAAGGAGAGGGTCATCAGGACCATCTTTGTCTTATTCTCATTCCTCAGCCAGTGCACTGTTATCTCTGCACCATTTCCAGTAGAGTAGCCCTTTGGGGCCAGGTTCAGACAGTAGGAGGTCCCGCCAATTCAGTCATTCGGGGATGAGACCTCGACAACAGGGAGGTATATGTCCCAAGTATGGGAGTTTTCATACAGAGGCCTGTTACTTGGATGCTCCAGTGTGTTTAAATTGTGGGGTGAGAGGTCATATACAGCGAGACTGCCGTGCGCCCAGATAGGGCATGGGTAGGGGACTTGCTCAGCCATCCAGTTCATTAGTTGCTACATCATCAGTGTGCCCCCCAGCCCCATCAGGGCGTGGTTTAGCCAGAGGTGGAGCTCGTGGTAAGGGCGGACCCAATAAGTTTTATGCATTGAGTGGCCGTTAGAGTGACGAGGCTTCCCCAGATGTTGTCACAGATATCCTATCTGTTCAGATCTTTGATCGCTATGCTCTTATTAATCCGGGGTCATCTTTGTCCTATGTCACTCCATTCGTGCTTCGAGTTTCGGGATTGAACCCGAGCAGCTTCTTGAGTTGTTCTCTGTATCGACTCCGGTATGTGATTCTATTACAGCCGCGCGGGTCTATATGAATTGTGTTGTTATGGTAGGTGGTCGTGTTACCACGGCTAACCTTATCGAGCTTGGGATGGTGGATTTTGATGTAATCGTGGGGATGGATTGGCTCTATTCGTGCTTTGCTAAACTTGATTGCCGGACGAGAGTCATGAGGCTCGAGTTCCCTAATAAGCCGGTTGTTGAATGGAAGGGGAATGGTGTTGTGTCGAAGGTAACGTTTATTTCCTACCTCAAGGCTTCGAAGATGATCAGGAAGGGGTGTATCTATTATTTAGTCCGGGTGGCGGAAACTACTCCAAAGGTACCTGCCCCCGAGTCCGTGCCAGTTGTGAATGAGTTTCTTGAGGTATTTCCAGATGAGCTTCCAGGAATTCCGTCCGACAGGGAGATTGATTTCGGGATTGATGTATTGCCAGATACCGAGCCAATATCTATTCCACCGTAAAAGAGTGGCACCAGCAGAGTTGCGAGAGTTAAAAGAGCAGTTGAAGGATCTATTGGAGAAGGGGTTTATTCGTCCAAGTGTGTCGCCATGGGGTGCTCCGGTTCTTTTTGTCAAAAAGAAAAATGGGTCACTTCGGATGTGTATCGATTATCACCAGCTTAATAAAGTCACCATCAAGAATAAGTACCCTTTGCCTCGGATAGATGATTTGTTCAATCAATTTCAAGGTGCAAGGCTCTTCTCGAAGATTGATCTGCGGTCCGGGTACCACCAATTGAAGATCAGGGAGAGGGATATTCCTAAGACCGCTTTTAGAATGTTTTATAGCCACTTTGAATTCTTGGTCATGTCCTTTAGGCTAACCAATGGCCTGGTAGATTTTATGGATCTTATGAATCGGGTCTTCATGTCATTCTTAGACTCTTTCGTGATTGTTTTCATTGACGACATCCTCGTATATTCGCGGAGAAGGGAGGATCATGCCAGCCACCTCATAGCGGTTTTGCAGACTCTACATCAGCACCAATTGTATGCCAAGTTTTCCAAATGTGAATTTTGGTTGGAGTCCGTCGCTTTTCTGGGGCGTGTTGTTTCCACTGAGGGGATTCAGGTGGACCCCCAAAAGATTGCAGCGCTGAAGGATTGTCCTAGGCCCACGACCCCGACAGAGATCCGTAGCTTTTTGGGGTTAGCAGGGTATTATCGGAGGTTTGTAGAGGAATTCTCCACCCTCGCCTCTCCTCTGACCAAATTGACGTAGAAATCAGCCTAAGTTCCATTGGTCATATGGTTGTGAGGAAAGTTTCCAGGAATTGAAGACAAAGTTGACTTCGACACTGGTATTGGCCTTGCCAAAAGACACATAGGGGTTTGTAGTTTATTGTGATGCCTCCAGGGTTGGTTTAGGGTGTGTTCTGATGCAGTCAAGAATCACGAGAAGAATTATACGACGCATGGTTTGGAGCTTGCAGCAGTTTTGTTCGCCTTGAAAATACGGCGACATTATCTTTATGGGGTTCATGTAGATGTGTTTTCGGATCACAAGAGTCTTCAATATTTGTTCAAGCAGAAGGAGTTGAATTTGAGGCAGCGACGGTGGTTAGAATTGCTTAAGGATTATGATATGGACATCTTGTACAATCCAGGGAAGGCGAACGTGGTGGCCGACGCCCGCAGTCGGTAATCCATGGGTAGCTTGGCTCACTTGAGAGCGGATCATTGGTTCCTAGCTCGGGAGGTGCATCCGTTGGCTAGCCTTGGGGTTTGTATCTTTGCCCCGAATAAGAAGGAACTTATGGTGCGTAATACAGGAGAATCTTCGCTCGTGGCAGAGGTTAAAGAAAAGCAGTTTATTTATCCAGAATGGGCACATTTGAAGGAGGCAGCTCTAAGTAACAAAATTTCAGCCTTTTCGCTCGGCAGCAATGATGGTGTGCTACGGTGCCGCGACAGGTTATGTGTCCCAAATGTGGATAATCTTCGGTGAGGGTAATGGCAGAGGCTCATCATTCTAGGTATTCAGTGCACCCAGGCTCTACAAAGATGTATCACGATCTCAAGGATATCTATTGGTGGAGTGGTATGAAGAAGAGTGTAGCGAATTTTGTCTCTAAGTGCCCAAATTTCCAGCAAGTGAAGGCCGAGCATCAGCGGCCGGGAGGGTTGACTCACTATAGAAATACCAATGTGGAGGTGGGAAATGATAAATATGGACTTCATGACAGGACTACCTTGTACTCAGCACAAGTTCGACTCAATTTGGGTAATTGTAGATAGGCTCACCAAATAAGCTCACTTTTTGCCAGTCAAGTCCACCGATACTGTGGAACAATATGCTCGGTTGTATATCAAGGAGATAGTGAGGCTTCATGGCACGCCTCTTCTATCATGTCGAATTGAGGAGCTCAGTTTACCGCTAACTTCTTGAGGAAATTTAGCAAGGTTTGTGCACTCAAGTGAATCTTAGCATAGCTTTTCATCCGCAGACCGATGGCCAAGCAGAGCAGACCATTCAGACGCTCGAGGATATATTCCGGTCATGTGTCTTGGATTTCAAAGGTAATTGGGATGACAACCTGCCCCTTATAGAGTTTTCTTATTATAATAGCTTCCATGCTAGCTCCAGATGGCCCCATTCGAAGCATTGTACGGAAGAAGGTGTAGGTCCCCGATCGGGTGGTTCGAGGTTGGTGAAGCGGAATTAATAGGGTCAGATCTCGTGCATCAGGACATGGAGAAGATACGAGTCATTCAGGAGAGGATGAAGACTGCTCAAAGTCGCCAGAAATCCAATGCAGACGTGCGTCGAAGAGAATTAATGTTTCAAGAAAGAGATTGGGTATTCTTGAGGGTGTCCCCTATGAAGGGAGCCATGCGCTTTGGGAAGAAGGGAAAACTAAGTCCTAGGTACGTCGGGCCTTATCAAGTCATTCAAAGGATCGGCCTGGTTGTGTATAGGTTGGAATTGCCCCCCGAAATGTCTTTAATGCACCCGGTATTTCATGTATCCATGTTGAGGAAAGTTGTGGGTGATCCGTCTAAAATTGTGCCAGTTGAAGACATCAAGGTTACAGAAGAGTTATCATATGAAGAGATTCTGGTTTCTATTCTCGATTGGCAAGTCCGAAAGTTTCAGAACAAGAAGATTGCTTCAGTTAAAGTGTTGTGGCGAAACCAACAAGTCTAGGAAGCCACGTGGGAAGCAGAAGATGAGATGAAGATAAAATACCCCCATCTATTTGAGTGATTCTAGGAATCATCGTGCGAATCTTGCCCATAGGAGAGCTAGTGTTGTGTTTCATTAGGTGTAAGAATCATCCTTTGTCTTTCCAAGTGCCTTATTGTTGTAGTTTCTCCAAGTTGTGCCAACCAAGTTTATGTGTTGTAACTATTTGAGTAATGTACAGTCGTTTTTGGTAATGAAAGTTTTGTGCTCCCATGGTAAGGTGATGTATGGAAGCAATAATTAATTTTGCATGGAGACTGTGTATCAAAGTGTTCTAATTGTGTAATGATTAGTTTTTGCATAGAGGAATTGTATTGAAATGAATGACTGTGTCGTACCCTTGTGATAGGTAAATGGCTTTAATAGTACAGGTGATTAATTCTTAATTTGATTATATGTTGTGAGCCAAATGGTTAAAAGTGTATCACGAGGTTGAATATGTGCAAGTGTGAGGATTATGCATTTTACAAATGTTGTTAAGGTAGCAGGTTTGTGTAGTAATGCTTGGGAATGTGTTTTGTGGATTGTTTGACAGGTGGTTATGTCCATATTACAAAGGAAACTCTAGCAAAATTTTTCTAAAACAAACTTGAAAGTTAATGAAAGTGTAGAAACTTACATATCATGTTTTCAAACTCATTTGGTTCCCAAGTTCTCATTCGAGGACGAATGATCTTAACCGGGGCAGGATGTAAGGCCCTGTGAAAATGAGTGCTCAGATGTTAGCATCTCATAGAGTCGAGTCTACCCACACGGATCAGATTTTTTGTACTATTTTGAACTTAAAATATGAAATTGAAATTTTCCAAAAAATGGTCAAAAACGGTCCAGAATGTGGCCGCAGATCAGCTATGCAGACCACACTGCTAGCGCAGAGTGAATCAGAGAGAAACCAATTTTTGATGTTTAACATGCGGTCAAATCTGCGATCGCATAATCAATATGCGAACCGTAGAGTGATCGCATATTGTCCCTGAGGAAATTCGAAGGTCAGTTCTGCGGTGCATTCTGCGACCGCAGAACTCAAATGCGGACCACATATTCACCGCATTCCCAACCCGAGAGGTTTGAAATTTGGGCCAATTTTGCGATCCATTTTGCAGACCGCATGTCAGTTCTGCGAGCGCAGATTGCGTCGCAGATCAACCTCGCTTGGTGTTTTTCTAACATTTTAGATCCGACCCACCTTTTATTAAAACACTTTCTCCCTCATTTTTAACACATTTCTGATCAAAATAAGAGAGAGGGAGAGAGGGTTCTTGAGAGAGAAAGTAAATCCTTCATCATCTAGTCTTTCGAAATCATTGGAGCTTGGAAAATTCTTGGTGTATTGTCTTCTCTATTGATTTCTCAGGTAAAATCCCTAACCCCATTTCCCCAAATTTTGAAATTAAGCTTGCGAAGGGAGCCCCCTACACTTGCATTGAAATTTCTTCATAAAATCTTCATGCATGTCTTCAAAACTCTAAAATCTTGTAAAAAAGGGAATTGGGTAGTAACTATGAGTTTAAAATTTTAAAACCCAAGTGTTGCTCATGAACTATTTTGACTTCTTGATTGCTTGGCAAATTGGGCCTGAGCTTTAAAAGGGAATAAGCAACTCCAGCTATGTATGGCTAACTGTGATCCTTGTGAAATTGCCCTGTGCTAGTTGTGGAATTGTTGATAGTTGATATTCATGTGAGAATCATTGTGAAGCTTTTGTGTAGTATAATTGTGCGGTAACACTTTGTGGTGAAAGTTGTGGAACTTGTAATTGGAACAACGGAAATGGAAATAATGTGGGACATTGGAAATGGAAACAATGTGGAACAATGAAAATGAGAATAATGTGGAATAGTGGAAATGGAAATATTGTAGAACAACATGTGTGATTAGTTGTGAATAACTGTTGTGATGATCCAAATTGTGTACCAATTTAATGAACATGAGGAAATTGTTGTTGCCAGTCGTGGGATTTCATTATCCTTATTGTGGATCAATTTTAACAATGTGCCATAGTTGATTTCTTGTATTTGTTGTTGTGCTGTTTGTTGTTGTGAATTAAAAATGTCAGGCGAGGCACAACACAGTGAAATAAGGTGTGGGTTGGGCTGATAAGGGTGGCCGAGGTAATAAGGGTGGACGAGGTAATAAGGGTGGAAAATGTGATCCAATATCACTATTGATATGAATATGAATCATGAAATGACAAATGTGGAAATGTGAAAGGAGACAACAGGAGAGTTTGTAACTTATGGGGCACTGATTGCCTCTTTGTTTGACTAATTGAATCATTTGTTGTGAAATGTTTGGTTTTTGCTCAATTGTTGTACTTGTACTATTGTTGTTTAGTTCCATACTTGTATATGCAATTTGGCTTGAGTTTACTTGGGACAGAGTTTGTTCATACATGCTAGTACAATTCAAATGTACTGACGTCCCTTTTGCCTGGGGCGCTATATTCGTGTTATAATTGTAGGTGGATCCATGGCAGGCACTCCAGTCCACCGTTCGTAGCTCCTCCTCCTCTCTATCGGTGGTATTCGTGTTTGGCGAGCCCCGTTCCTTCCGGGGCCATGAGTGGCTCATGCCACCCATGTGGTTGTATTTTGGAGCTTTGTGTCCTTTGTAAAGGTATAGACAGGGCCTTGTCGCCGGCAAGTGTTGCATTGTCTTTCTCTTAGAAGCTCCGTAGATAGTGGCATGTAGGTTAGAACTTATGTATAAAGGTGTATGTTTTGGGCGATGTACACTTGTATACCACTTTCCCGGTTAATCATAATGTATGTCTTGTAAAAGACGTTCCCTGTTAATCATAATGTGTGTTTATAAAAGTGAACTCATGTGTTCTTTCAATTGCAAATTTGATATCTTTTGGTTGATGATCATTGAATAACAAGGGGTAACGCGTGCGAAATAGGAGAGGCACACAGGTCCACTCGACTGGGGATACCCGGTTGAGTGCCGGTCATGCCCCTCGGATCTGGGGCGTGACACATTGGTCCATTTGAGATCCTCGATTGTGTGGGAGAGATGGCATATAGACCTGCCTTGCCGTCTAGCTTGCCAACCTGCATCCAGTTTTTCATGTGTCCATTCTTCAGAGGTATCACAGAGTTCCAGCCCACGTGTTAGATTTCAGCACGACCCAATTGGACAAGGATCTATCTTATGAGGAGGAGCCGGTAGGTATTCAAGACCGGCAAGTTTGACAGTTGACATTAGAGTTTTCCTTCAGTGCGTGTTCAGTGGAGAGGTCACCCTCCTGAAGCATCGACCTGGAAGTCCGAGTCCGATATGCGGAGCCGTTATGCTTGTTGGAAACACGTTCTCAAGGCATCATACTAAACGTGTGTTCATATTTGTAGGTTTTGATGAATGACAAACTATGCGCAAATTGACATATGACGAGGTCCAAGCACAAGCGCAAAATTGATGTATAACGAGATTCAAGCACAAGACAAAGATCGAGATTAAGTTTTATATGAGTCGGTATTTAATTGTGATCTTGATCCGACAACTTAAACTCAAGAGTTGGCTTCTCTCGTAAAAATATTTTTAACAAATCATGCATATTTAATTTAGAGCAAAATGTTTTTAAATAATGCATATTTACTTTAGTCAAAATGATTTTTAAACATGCCTCTAAAAACTGGACTAAGATAATCGATTATGTACTTATGATAATCGATTATGTTTGAGTCAGCTGCTTGACAATCGATTGTGAACTTATGACAATCGATTGTGATTAAGGTAGTGAGCATAAGATTTTTCAAATCTGCATGACAATCGATTGTGAACCTTATGACAATCGATTGTGATGAGTCAGTGTCCATCAAAGTTTTTCAAAGCTCAAAATAATCGATTGTGAAGCTAATGACAATCGATTGTGAAGAGACAGTGTCCATCAGATTTCTCAAAGTCACAAAATAATCGATTGTGAACTTATGACAATCGATTGTATTGAGGCAGTGTCTTCCAGACTTTTTCAAAGTTATTAAGTAATCGATTGTGAACCTATTACAATCGATTGTCAAGAGGCAGTGTCTAAATTGATTTTTCAAGACTGATATATAATCGATTGTTAACTTAGTATAATCGATTGTATAACTGACCGTTGCCAAAATGTTTTCAAATATCGTCAGGTAATCGATTATTGATTTCTTATAATCGATTGTTTTAACTAAAATCTGGAAAGGATTTTTTGAACGTTGCTGAGTAATCGATTATTGATTTCATATAATCGATTGCTTTAATTAAAATCTGGAAAGGATTTTTTGAACGTTGCTGAGTAATCGATTGTAGATTTCTGACAATTGATTATTTTACATAAAATCTGGAAATGATTTTTTGAACGTTGCCAGTAATCGATTATTGATCTTAGATAATCGATTGTTAAGCGTAAAATCTGGGATTGATTTTTGGAAGAACTGGCAAACAATCGATTGTGGTAATTTGACAATCAATTGTCACAGAGTAAAATCAGCAATTCTTAATTGGCAATTAGGCAACGGTAATACAAAGTTTTTCAACTATAAATACAGCTTCAATTCAGTCTTTTAAGTACAACAACACACAACAACTGACCATACAATTGCTAAAGCTTGCATACTTTATTGCTTATCATTTTATTTTCATTACATAAGCTTTTGAGAGCCAAATTCTTGTCGAAAGTTGTTGCGATCTTGAGCGTATTCTATTTACTCATATCTACTCTTAAAGGAGTATCTTGTTTGAGTGCTAAGTGTTTTTGTACACTTGAAGGGAAGTGTTAGTCCCTTGTGTTGTAAGAAGGAACTTGTGTTTCCTTGGTTGAAGTCTTGGTGTGTTGTATCTCCGAGCAAAGGTTGTTGAGGCTTGTGTCCTCAAGTTGTAACGGTTTGTTGAGCACCCGTAAGCTTAACAAGTTAGTGGAAATCTCGAGAGAGTCTCTCGGGGACTGGACTAGCCACGGGTTGTGGTGAACCAGGATATATTGGTGCATTTGTTCTAATTTATTTACTTATCGCACTTATTTATTTCCTGCAATTTTTAAATTCCGCAAGTTTACGTTATTTTTATTATGACGCTATTCACCCCCCTCTAGCGTTAAGCGTATTATCTAACAATTGGTATCAGAGCCCAACTCTCTGAAGACTTAACCGTTTGAGAGAAACATCCATGGCTTCTACTCGTGTTTCTTTTGCAGGAATAGGTGAAGGACAATGCTCCACCCGACCACCGCTATTCGATGGTACAAATTATACATACTGGAAGGAGAGGATGAGAATATTTGTACAGTCAAATAGTTTTCATCTTTGGAAGGTCATAATGAATGGAGAACAAATTCCAACCAAGAAGGTTGAAAATGATGGGTCCCAAAGTCCGAAGATGAATACGATGCGGATGATATCCGAAAGGTCCAAAATAATGCTAAAGCTATTAATTTATTATATTGTGCTGTAAATGCTGATGATTACAGGAAGATATCTTGTTGCACAACGGCGAAGCAAATGTGGGACAAGCTGGAAATTACGTACGAAGGTACAGACCAGGTAAGGGAAGCCAAAATTGATTTCCTAACCCATGCATATGAATTGTTTCACATGAAGGAAGGCGAAAAGGTCGATGAGATGTTTGAACGATTTTCAAAAATCGTAAATGATTTACATGCTCTTAAGAAGACCTTCACGGATAAGGAACTTGTCCGAAAAATTCTCCGAAGTCTCACTCCGGAATGGCGATCAAAGGCCGACGCGATTCAAGAATCCATTGGCATTTCAAATGTCGCCATCGACGCATTAAGAGGTAATCTTAAAACTTATGAATCTACTATACTTAACCCTCTTGTTGATGATCAAAGGAAGCAAAGAATGCTCTCAGGGCAAGCACAAGCCAACCTCAAAATGATGACGACGGAGACAACGAGTTCGGACTCGTTATCAAGAGATTTCAAAAGTTCATGCGAAAAGAGTATGAACGAAAGGGCAAAAAGCAACGAGATCAAACCGGACACATTAAATCAAATTGCCCAAATGCTAAAAAGGAGAAGAAACCCTTCAAGAAGCAACGAGCATACATATCTTGGGGAGGCGACTCCGGTGACGAGTCAAGTGAGGAAGAAGAAGACGAAGCCGCAAATCTTTGTCTTATGGCACAAGAAGACAACAAAGAAGAGGTATGACAAATTTCTTCCAAAAATTTCTTTTCCCTTGAAGAAATGCAAAATGCTTTTGATGAGTTGTATAGCGAATTTATTAAAGCTTCAAAAACTGTTAAGAGTATAAAAGAAAATGCTTCTTTAAAAGAAAAAGATTTTCAAAAACAACTCTCTTCAAAGAAAAGGAATTGGAAAAACTGATTTTAGAAAATGAGAAGTTGAAAGAGGAAAACAAATTTTTTGGCAAGAGAAGCGCCGACAAGCCCGAGAGTTCTAGAAATTGTACTTCTTGCATGCATCTCAAAAATGAAGTAGAAAGGCTTAAGGGCACCTTAGATAAGTTCAACTCTTCTCATAAAAATTTGAATGAAGTGCTTGTTAATTTGAAGTCGACCAAGCATGGCATAGGTTTTAGAAACGAGCCTAAAGAGAGAGTTGAAGCCAACCCCCAACCACCTAAGGCTCAACCTAGGATAAATAAAACAAATGTTCATCCTAGATACAACAAACCTAGAAATGGTTTTCATCAATCGCAACCTAGAAATAATCATGCTAGAAATAATGCACATTCTAGGCCAAACACTAGAAGGAATTTTGAACCTTTTAGAACACCTAGAAATGACTTCCAACCTAGAAACAACTATTCTAGAAATGATGCATATCCTAGAAATAATGGTAGGAGAAATGATTTTCATGATTTGCGCAATAGTTATATTGTCAAGAATAGAGCAAATGAATTTCGTCCGTCCAATTACTATCAACCTAGAAGGATGAATAATCCTAATGTGACTTGTCATTATTGTAGACGAATTGGACATATTGCTAGTTTTACACGACATAGACATAACACTCAATCACATCACTATGATTTGCCTAACCCCCAAGGACCCAAAATGGCATGGGTACCTAAAACTCATTAATCTGTTTTGTAGGCATGTTTGAAAGGATCAAGTGTACTATGGTACCTTGATAGTGGATGCTCCAAGCACATGACAGGAGACGAATCCAAATTCCTTCAACTAGAACACAAGGAAGGGGGAAGTGTTATTTTTGGTGATAACAACAAAGGAAAGATTATCGGCATCGGATCGGTCGGTAAGGATGAAATTTCTTCCATTAAGCATATATTACTTGTGAAATGTTTAAAACATAATCTCTTGAGCATAAGTCAATTATGTGACAAGGGAAATCTTGTTTTATTTGATTCGGATGAATGCTTAGTTTTTAGACGTAGCGATTTTGAAATTATCCTTCGTGGTTTTAGAATGGATAACATTTATATGGTTGATCTTGCAAATTCCTCACCCGAATATGTGAATTGCTTAATGAGCAAAGAGGATGACTCTTGGTTAATATGTGAATTGCTTAATGAGCAAAGAGGATGATTCTTGGAATGCCTGTCATCGTAGAATAGCTCACATCAACATGCATCTTTTGAACAAATTGGTTTCACAAAATTTAATTGTTGGTCTTCCAAATTTGAAATTTGAAAATGACTCTATTTGTGATTCTTGTCAAAAAGGGAAGAAAACAAAAGCATCTTTTAAATCGAAAAATATTGTTTCAACTACTAGACCATTGCAATTGCTTCACATGGATTTATTTGGACCATCTCGCATTGAAAGTCTAGGTAGAAATCGTTATGCTTTTGTTATTGTTGATGATTATTCCAGATTTACATGGACTTTATTTCTTGCCCATAAAAGTGATGCTTTTCAGAATTTTAAATATTTTCTTAAACGTGTTCAAAACGAAAAGGAAACAACCGTCACATCAATTAGAAGTGATCATGGGGGAGAGTTTGATCACAATCTCTTTGCGGACTTTTGTGACGAACTCGGTATCGAGCATACTTTTTCCGCTCCACGAACACCACAACAAAATGGGGTGGTGGAAAGGAAAAATAGGTGTCTCGAAGAGATGGCTAGAACCATGCTCGAAGAGGCTAAGATTTCCAAATATTTTTGGGCGGATGCCGTGAGTACCGCATGCTACATTTTAAATAGAGTAGTCATAAGGCCAATACTCATGAAAACCCCTTATGAACTCTACAAGGGAAGGAAACCAAATATCTCCCATTTTAGAGTATTCGGTTGTAAATGTTTTATTCATAACAATGGAAAAGATCAATTGGAAAAATTTGATGCCAAATCCGATGAGGGAATTTTTATTGGGTATTCTTCACGTAGCAAAGCATATAGGGTATTTAATAATAGAACCCAAACTGTGGAGGAATACCCTCATATTGTGTTTTCAGAAAATAATGCTCGCTTGGCGAGAAAGGATTCTTGTTCTGATCTTGCAGGTATTTTAAATAGTTTTAAAGACAAAGTACAAGAGGAAACTCCTAAGGAAATTCAAGATGAAATCTTGGAACAATCAACGGAGGAAACGCCACAATTGGAGAAAGAAACGAAAATGCCTAACGAGTGGAGGACAATCAAAGATCACCCTCTCGAACAGGTAATTGGCGACGTCGGAGAAAAGGTAAGTACCCGAAACTCCCTTAAGAACACCTTAGGACATACTGCTTTTGTTTCTCAAATTGAACCAACAACCACCTCCGAAGCAATTGGGGATGAATTTTGGACCTTGGCAATGCAAGAGGAGCTTAACCAATTCAAACGGAATGACGTTTGGGATTTGGTGCCAAGACCCGAAAATCATACCATAATTGGTACAAAATGGGTTTTTCGAAACAAACTAGATGAAAATGGTGTAATCACTAGAAACAAAGCTAGGCTTGTAGCAAAAGGCTATAATCAAGAAGAGGGTATTGACTATGAAGAAACATATGCTCTCGTAGCTAGATTAGAAGCTATTCGTTTATTGCTTGCTTTTGCCTCTTCTATGAATTTCAATTTATATCAAATGGATGTGAAAAGTGCTTTTCTAAATGGTGTTATTCAAGAAGAAGTTTATGTTGAACAACCCCCCGGTTTTGAAGATTTTAAATCTCCCGATCATGTTTTCAAACTCAAAAAGGCTCTTTATGGTTTAAAACAAGCTCCCCGAGCTTGGTATGAAAGATTGAGTAAATTTGTATTGGAAAATGATTTCATTAGGGGGAAAGTTGACACCACTCTTTTTGTTAAGCATAAAAACAATGATATTTTATTAGTTCAAATCTATGTGGATGATATTATATTTGGTGCTACTAACAATGTTTTGTGCAAGGAATTTTCTGATTTAATGACAAGCGAATTTGAGATGTCTATGATGGGTGAGTTAACATTCTTTTGGGGATTACAAGTAACGCAAATGAAAGAAGGTACGTTCATTTGCCAAGCGAAATATTGCAAAGAATTGCTGAAACGATTTGAAATGACCAATGCAAAAGCAATGGCAACCCCCATGAGCACATCCGATCATCTAGACAAAGATGAGAAAGGTAAGGAAGTCGACATCAAAAAGTATCGAGGTATGATTGGCTCTCTCCTTTATCTTTCTGCTAGTCGTCCGGACATCATGTTTAGCGTGTGCTTATGCGCTCGTTATCAATCGTGTCCGAAGGAGTCTCACCTAACTGCGGTGAAACGGATATTGAAGTATCTTGTTGGTACTGTAAATGTGGGTCTATGGTACCCCAAAGGTTCTTCATGCCAACTTGTTGGCTATTCTGATTCCGATATTGCTGGATGCAAATTGGACCGCAAGAGCACTAGTGGCACTTGCCATTTGCTCGATAGCTCTCTCGTTTCTTGGTTTAGCAAGAAACAAGTAAGTGTTGCGTTGTCCACAACCGAGGCTGAATATGTAGCCGCGGGGAGTTGTTGCGCTCAAATCCTTTGGATGAAACAACAACTCTTGGACTATGGCCTAAGCCTTGATCATATCCCTCTTAGATGTGGTAATACTAGTGCCATATGCTTGACGAAGAACCCCGTTCTTCATTCGCGAACAAAACACATTGAAATTAGACATCATTTCATAAGAGATCACGTTCTCAAGGGCGATGTCGAAATTGAATTTGTTGAAACCAAAGATCAATTGGCTGACATCTTTACAAAGCCCTTAGAGAAAGAGTCCTTCTTCCGAATTCGTAGTGAACTCGGGATCCATGACTCCACGTTGATCTAAGTCATGCATTGCATTCTCCCTTTCACATGTTTTCTAACTTGAGCGTCGGAGACGTCTAACGTAGGCAGGGGGAATTATAAAGCTTGACGCACAGAACAATCGATTTCCCTTTTATATAATCGATTATCCAGTATCAATAATCGATTGTCTTGACATTATTTGCGTTATTATGTCTGAAATTGCAGATTTCATAAATAAACAAGTTTTTTTAATTATTCTATATTTTTTTGCTAATGGCAAAAGGGGAAAGATAACGGGTATGCACTCTCAATACTTATCGGCATAAATTGAGGGGGAATTCATATATTGAGGGGGAACAAATTGCATATCTATATACTTGTTGCATATCTTTACTTGTCTTGAATCGTCATTATGAATTGTCTAATATGCATATCCCGCTTAAAGTTTGCCATTATCAAAAAGGGGGAAATTCTTGGAAACACGTTCTCAAGGCATCATACTAAACGTGAGTTCATATTTGTAGGTTTTGATGAATGACAAACTCTGCGCAAATTGACATATGACGAGGTCCAAGCACAAGCGCAAAATTGATATATAACGAGATTCAAGCACAAGACAAAGATCGAGATTAAGTTTTATATTAGTCGGTATTTAATTGTGATCTTGATCCGACAACTTAAACTCAAGACTTGGCTTCTCTCGTAAAAATATTTTTAACAAATCATGCATATTTAATTTAGAGCAAAATGTTTTTAAATAATGCATATTTACTTTAGTCAAAATGATTTTTAAACATGCCTCTAAAAACTGGACTAAGATAATCGATTATGTACTTATGATAATCGATTATGTTTGAGTCAGCTGCTTGACAATCGATTGTGAACTTATGACAATCGATTGTGATTAAGGCAGTGAGCATAAGATTTTTCAAATCTGCATGACAATCGATTGTGAACCTTATGAGAATCGATTGTGATGAGTCAGTGTCCATCAAAGTTTTTCAAAGCTCAAAATAATCGATTGTGAAGCTAATGACAATCGATTGTGAAGAGACAGTGTCCATCAGATTTCTCAAAGTCACAAAATAACCGATTGTGAACTTATGACAATCGATTGTATTGAGGCAGTGTCTTCCAAACTTTTTCAAAGTTATTAAGTAATCGATTGTGAACCTATAACAATCGATTGTCAAGAGGCAGTGTCTAAATTGATTTTTCAAGACTGATATATAATCGATTGTTAACTTAGTATAATCGATTGTATAACTGACCGTTGCCAAAATATTTTCAAATACCGTCAGGTAATCGATTATCGATTTCTTATAATCGATTGTTTTAACTAAAATCTGGAAAGGATTTTTTGAACGTTGCTGAGTAATCGATTAATTATTTCTTATAATCGATTGTTTTAATTAAAATCTGGAAAGGATTTTTTGAACGTTGCTGAGTAATCGATTGTAGATTTCTGACAATCGATTGTTTTACGTAAAATCTGGAAATGATTTTTTGAACGTTGCCGGTAATCGATTATTGATCTTAGATAATCGATTGTTAAGCGTAAAATCTGGGATTGATTTTTGGAAGAACTGGCAAACAATCGATTGTGGTAATTTGACAATCGATTGTCACAGAGTAAAATCAGCAATTCTTAATTGGCAATTAGGCAACGGTAATACAAAGTTTTTGAACTATAAATACAGCTTCAATTCAGTCTTTTAAGTACAACAACACACAACAACTGATCATACAATTGCTAAAGCTGGCATACTTTATTGCTTATCATTTTATATTCATTACATAAGCTTTTGAGAGCCAAATTCTTGTCGAAAGTTGTTGCGATCTTGAGCGTATTCTTTTTACTCATATCTACTCTTAAAGGAGTGTCTTGTTTGAGTGCTAAGTGTTTTTGTACACTTGAAGGGAAGTGTTAGTCCCTTGTGTTGTAAGAAGGAACTTGTGTTTCCTTGGTTGAAGTGTTGGAGTGTTGTATCTCCGAGCAAAGGTTGTTGAGGCTTGTGTCCTCAAGTTGTAATGGTTTGTTGAGCACCCGTAAGCTTAACAAGTTAGTGGAAATCTCGAGAGAGTCTCTCGGGGACTGGACTAGCCACGGGTTGTGGTGAACCAGGATATATCGGTGCGTTTGTTCTAATTTATTTACTTATCGCACTTATTTATTTCCTACAATTTTTAAATTTCGCAAGTTTACGCTATTTTTGTTATAACGCTATTCACCCCCCCTCTAGCGTTAAGCGTATTATCTAACAATGCTTATATTTTTTGCGACTCAAGTACTTCTTTCTTTTGTCCGTTCGAGGATGAACGATTGTTTTAGAGGTGCAGAATGTGACGACCCAAAGAGTCATCACCTGTGTTCTTACTCATTCTATATCTCCGAGGCCTTGAAAACCTCATTTAGGGTTGCCTCAATTTGCGTGCATAGTCCGTGCACGCAACCGAATAACTTAAATATGCATTATCTGAGACAAATTATGAATTTATATATTAATATGATAAATATTGACTTCAGTCAATATTTTGGGTAAACAAACCCGGACCCATGATTTGACGGTCCCGGAGGGTCTATAGGAAAATTTGGGACTTGGACGTGTTCCCGGAAATAAATTCCGAGGTCTCAAGCCCGAGAAATGAATTTTTATGTGAAATTATTTTCTGAAATTAATTAAGGGAAATGGAAAAGAAATTTGATCAGAAGACTAAATATCAGGCTCGTATTTTGGTTCTGATGAACGGTACAAGTCTTATATGTGATTTAAGTGCTTTCTGTGAAGTTTGGTTGAAAACGGACGTCATTTTGACGTATTTCAGACTTAAATGGAAAATTAGCATTTTATGAAAAATTGTAAGAAATCATGTATTTTGTGGCTTGATTCTATGTATATGATGTTATTTTGGAAATTTGATCACAAGAGTAAGTCCGTAGGATGTTTTTAAGGTTGTGTGTATGTTTGGTTTGGAGCCCAGGGGGCTTGGGTGAGTTTTAGATAGGTGTCGGAGTGCATTTTTGAACTTGGAAGAAATATGGTGCTCAATTCTGTATGCGAAGCCAGCATTAACAGATGCGAACTCGCAATTGCGAGCTTCTTATCGCAAATGCGAACTCGCAATTGCGAGCTTCCTATCGCAAATGCGAAGATGGGCCCTGGACAGACTGGTTGCAAATGCGATCTCATTCTTCGCAAATGCGGAGGTCCAGCCTTCGCAAATGCGAGCCTTTTCTCGCAATGCTACCCTATCCATTTGGCCTGAGTTTGCCAATTCAAACAATAATCTCGTAATTCCATACCTGTTAGGTTTGCAATTGCGAGCTCAGTTCGCAATTCCCGTTCGCTATTCCCATAACTGAGGCACAACAATTTCATACTTATACGAGTTTTAAACCCCTTTTCTTCATTATTTCAAAACCCTAACTCCATAGGCAATTTTTCAATAAATCTATCTTCTCCAAATCATTTGTAAGTTAATTTTTACTTAATTTCTTCAATCCTTAACATCATTAAACATGGTTTCATCTTAAAAATCAAGGATTTTCATGGGTGAAAATGGGGATTTTGGGTAGAACTTAGGTTTTCTTCAAATTGGGGATTTGGACCTCAATTTGAAGTTCAATTTTAAAACTAATCATAGATACGGATTTGTGAGGGAATGTGTAAGCGGGTTCTAGTTCGAACCTCCGATTTTGACCACGTGGGCCTGAGGTCCTTTTGGGAATTTTGAGCAAATATTGGGGAATTCATTTTTATGCATTCAAATTATTTCAATTAGCATTGCTTGATACATTCAAGTAATTTGTTACTAGATTTGAGCGGTTTTGTGGTGGATTCGAGGGGTATAGCTATAGTAGAGGCTTGAGTTGAATTTGATGCATTGGTGTAAGTGTTTGGTCTAACTTTGCCTTGAGGGATTAACAGTAGAGTCTTATTTGCTAATTGCTATTTGTCGAGTACGGTGTATAGACACGGTGACGAATATCTATACACTGGTGTCTAGCATGACCGTGTATCCTTATGTTGTTATTTACTCTGAGTTTCCTGAGATTCTTCCATGCTTATTTGATGATTTCTGTATACTGTAAAGAGCATGAGAAAGATATTTTGATTTCTAATCTCCGTGGAGCATTAGATCAAGTTGTGTTACGAATTGAGAGGTATATGATATGAAATGATTTTTTGGAGCAATGGCTCGAATGATAAAGTGAATTATAAAGTGAGAATTGAAAGAAATAGGAAGAGTTGATGGTTATTTCGTTGCTGGGATGTTTTATTGGTTTTGTTGATATATCTCCCTTGCCGGAATTTAGTTGTGTTGTTATATTCCCTTGACGGGATTACTTCACTAGTTGTTACTCCCGTACCCCTTGTTTGTGGTTGGTGTCCTGGTGAAGTTTTATTTTATATATATGGATCTAGTTGAACGCCGCAACAATACTCTCTCTCTCTCTCTCTCTCTCTCTCTATATATATATATATATATATATATATATATATATATGGATCGGTTTGTACGCCGCAACAATGATAATTGTAGATTGGGTTGCACGCCGCAACAATATTGTTATGTGATTGGATCGGGTTGCGTGCCGCACCAAATTATAGATTATGTGTGTTTATTCTGGATTCAAGTTTCTGTTGACTGTTCTATCTTTAAATTTAGACTTCTTATTTATAATTGTTGCCTCCCTATAACATATTACCCCTCCCTTTATAAACTGCTTATTTCCTATTTATTTTTCATAATATATTTCATAACTGCAAATGTTTATCCGGTAGTCTGGTCTAGCTTCGTCACTACTTCGCTGAGGCTAGGCTAGGAACTTACCAGCATATGTGGTTGGTTGTGCTGATGCTACACTATGTGCATAATTTTGCATAAATCACGATGCCGGAGCAGCAACTTTTGGACAGCAGTGGTAAATATGGAGCTGACCTTTAGTCCAGAGACACCGAGGTAGCCTTGCTGACGTCCGTAGGCCTGGAGTATCTTCTATCTTTATTTCAGTTTGTTATCTTTTGTACCAAAACAAACAGATTCATATTTTATTCAGACATTGCATTTAGTATTCTTTAGATGTTCGTGAGTCTGTGACTCCAGTTCTTGGGTAGAGTTTGTATTGGATTTCCACTTTTCTCTTAGTTAATTTTATTTAATAATTTCTCTTTATTATTAAATGCTTCATTATTTTTTTATATTGTTGACGTCTGCTAAAAGAGGTAATAAATAATTAGCTTGCCTAGCTCCTAATAGTAGGCGCCATCACGAGTCCGGTGGGTGGGAAATTAGGGTCGTGATAAGAGAAGACTTCCAGCTAGCATCTTGAGGTAAGTTATCCCACCTATTCATAGTTTAACACTCGAGGTTTGGGTAGATTAACACCTAAATATTCGGAGAAATCAAGGGGTTAGAGCTAGACCTAGGGTTTTAATAAGACTTAGATTTTACCACAAAATTGGTTATGAAATGGATTAGAAATTATATATTATTGATCCTTAGGTTATAGAGAACAACTTCCTTCAGAAAATTTCAGAATCTGGGCATGTGGGTTCGGAACGAATTTTGGGAACCTTGCATTTAGTGTTGAGAAATTGATTTAATAATTGGAATATAATCTTTTGAGCATGTATTGACTAGTTGTTACCCTATTTGAATAGTTTTGGATCGTTCAGCTCCAAGTTGTAGGTTTGAGTGCGTTCTTGAATCGTAATATATGCTTCGGAGCTAGGTGAGTCTCATTTCTATTCTTGTAAGAGGGCTTATCCCCAAAGGTAAAAAATAATAGGTTATTTGCTCCTATTTGTGGAGGCTACGTACGTACGAGGTGACGAGAGTCCATGCGTAGCTACTATTATGCTATTGTCCGGGTAGTTTAGGACCCAAAAACATGCTATACTTGGACTATTTGTGAAATTATTGACAGCTTGAATTACGTAAACCACATCGAATTAGTAAATAAATTTCTAAACAGATAAAACTTCTTTTATCTTAAATGGTTAAAAGAGGATTTTATTTCATTGGATAATTGCTCTGTGTGGACTTTTCGATTGACTGTCTGCGTGTTTGTTTTTGGGATGGGCTGAACGCCTTGGCAAATTAAATAGATGCATCTATGGTTCGTGCTTTTCGACCCTCGACAGTGCACAATTTATTTTACGTGGGATCTTTCCGTACAACCTCAGCATAATTTATACATGTTTGTATTGCTTGTCTTGGAACATATTGAAGTTTTTGTTGCCTCTTTCTTGCTTAAGAATATGTGTATAAATGATGAAAAGGAATATATAATTTCCTATAAAAAGAAGGAATTATTTATTTTATCCACCCATTGAATTATAATCATGTTTATAAAAATTCACAATTAAATACATTATGGATATAACATGATTGGACCACTAGTAAGTGTCGAAGTCTACCTCTCGTCTCTACTTCTTCGAGATAAGACATGATACTCATCGGGTACACATTGTTTTCGTGCTCATACTACATTTCTGTGCATTTTTATTGCCCATGTAAATGTATCTCTAGTGTCTTACTGGGCGTAGCATCATGGTTGATACAGAGCTTAGGTGAGCTGCAGTTCTCGAGGTAACCCGCAGCCAGCAAAGTCTCTTTCAGTTATCTGTATTTATTTTCTATCCAATATTGCATTCTTGACGGTTGTTTCATTTTATTTGCTTCTTAGTAAATGCTCATGCACTTTTGACACCGGGTTCTAGGATGATTATTGGGTATCCTGTATTTACTTCCGAAAATTCTTTTATTTAAATCGTAAAGATTGTCTTTTACTAGTAAAATTAAAGAAAAATCTTAGTTTTCAAAATTGTTATAATGAAAACTTAATCAATTAATTTGGCTGGCTTGCCTAATAGCAGTGTCCGGTGCCACCACAATTATTAGTTAATTTTGGATCGTCACAACATGGTATCAGAGCACTAAGTTCTCTTAGGTCTCACGAGTCATGAGCAAGTCTAGTAGAGTCTCGCGGATCGGTACAGAGATGTATGTACTTATCTTGGGGAGGCTACAGGGTCGTTAGTAGTACTTCCCTTCTTGATTCCTCATTGTGCGATTTGATTCCTTGAGGCTTATGCCTTTATTTCTATCCTACTCAATTTTATGCGACGCGAATCGCTGGTTATAAATCGAGAATTTAAGGATTCTAATGGTACTACAAACTTGGTGCGGGGTGTTTGTCCCTCCGGGGTTGTATGAGTTATTATCGTCGCCCTATGGAAGGATATTTTATTTTTTCAGCTCAGTAGCGGTACTTCTGAGAGCTTTGAGGCTGGGCATAGGTTGCCATGATTCTTACGAATGATTACTCCACAGTATTGATATGATGATAGGATATTTACTTACGTGTCGAGGCAGTGAATGACCTTACGGGAGGTTTACTTAGTGCATAATCTAGAGATTCGGCATTTTGTTCCCTGTAAAGGAAAGGCAATCGGGCTGAGAGTGTTCAGGTTTGGGTTGATAGGGTGACGAGACTTGGTATTTGTAAGTGTGGTTGAGTTTTCCTCTATGATGATGCGCCGTTTCCTTATTAAAGGTACTAAATTCACCGGTGTTATGATCTTCTACCAATCGCCTTTGGAACAGGATATTGCGAGTCAATATTGAAGGAGTGATGGTCATAGATCACGAGATGAGATGGTTCAAGATGGATTCAATTTTCTAATGTCGACGACTCAAGGAGGATGATATTTGGAAAGGTTTAAATTTAGTAGCAATTTGGGGGTTCAAGTGCTACAAAGATAGATTTTATCTAAGGCAACAATTACGAAACACGGTATGAGGAAGGACATGTGGAAAGTGTCAGGCGGTGTTTAAAACTTCTAGAAGACCAGGTATAAAAAGCACAGGCCGATTAGTTGATGAAGGAAGTGAGTTTTCCCAAAGTAGGAGAGTGACGGTGTTGCATATGGGCTTAGTGGTAGGATGACTATGCACCTTAAGGAGAGTTTGGATTGATTTGAGAATTAAGTGATTGATGATTGGGGTCTACGGATCTAATTTGAAGTATGGGTTATTATGCGGCAGGAGATTTGATATAACACAATGGAGCTGCTTAAAATGAAGAAGGATGCAACATAACTTTGAATTAAAAGGATGTTGCCGCACAAATTTAGTAATTTCCATGAGGGATGAATGGTCTTGTGCTGCTAGAGAGTGAGCTCGAACTTAGGATGGATTATTGAAGTCGTAGTAATTGTACCCCATGCAGCAGTGTTGGAAGATAACTGGAAGTGATTTCCAGGGGTGGGTTATTCCATATGAGCAGGTTAGTGGTCGCTTGGGGTGGCGAGGCTTCTCCGAAGAATTCTATTTGTTATAGAGCAAATAGATCAGACATTCGAGCGTAGTTGATTATTCATACTATAAAGAGGGGTTTTACAAAAAGATTCCAAGAATTTTGGTGGTTGATTGCGCAAGGTTATGTCACTAAGAGATTGAGAATCCTGGTGAACTCCAGATTGGTATAATAGTGGCTTCGAGCTAAGTGAACGAGAGTCCCACCGCCTATGATAGGGTTCATGGTTAACTACTTGCGAGGTTTCCGGTTGTTAGCATATTGATGGATTATTTCAGCTACGGGAAAAGAACATAAGTTGTAAGTTGAGCAAAGGAATTGTTAAAGGTGTGATATGGTTAGCCTTATTGGCTCATGCTCAAACTTGGGAAGGATTCAGGATTTGTGCCTTGTATAGATGCGGGGTTCAAGGGAAGTAATTTTGTCAGGTACTTCGGCGAGAGGGTATTCATGTGCTAGAAGATTCATGCAGTTGATTATATGTGGGTATAAGTCAGAGCAGGTGGCTCTCAGCAATGGCCTTAGTAGATTCAAAGGGGTAAAGTGTGGTGCCTAATGGTTTCGAGCCTATAGGTACGGTTAAGAATCAAGCTTTTGTAGTAGCTTGTGAGAAGAGACCCATAATGTTCTATGATGTTTTGACATACAGTGTAGCATTTGGGGGGGGGGGGGGGATGAGAAAGGCTTCGGATTTGTAGGGGAATTAGTAGAATGGGCATATCGGGCACCGAATGTGCACATAAGGAAGTTATGAAATGGTTCGTGGGATTTGGGACAACATGGACTCGTAATTCAAGGTTACTCGAGTGAGTGCGGATGCAGTGTGTTATGTATTGAATTGAGTTATCACTATTTCTAAGGCAATCAGGGTAAATCAGGGAAGATAGATTGGTTAGCCACAACTGAGTTGGCATATTGGTTGGAGAGATCAATTTTTTTTGCGTGACCAAGTTATGCAAGTGATTTCTGACGGTACGTGTGAGGCCTGTTGGCCGCTGTAATTGATATTATTCAGAATTATTGTACTGTTATGGCCTGTTATGTATGGGCAGATCCCGAAAGTGTTGTGGTAGATTAGACCACTACTAAGGATTTGCATAGTCTACGGTTATAAGAATTCACCTATGTGTTTATGTGGTTCTCCTGAAGTAAGTTAAGTTAATTTTTTTTATATAAGGCTTTTATTAGTGGTTCCAAAGTTAAGATGAAAAAGTTTGTTCTATCGTATATTGTCATGTTAGGTGCAGCGAGTGGTATGAAATGAAGTGAGGATCAAGGTTGTGGTCCAGTGTTGGCAAGGATGTCACGAGCTCAGAAAAGCAGGAAAGGAGTTTCGAAGTTTAAGGAAAATTAGAATTGTCTTCGGCATCACCAGAGATCAGAGTTATGTATAAAAAGCTTTGCATCCTGGTTAAGATTTCTTGATTGCTTTTCAGCGTTAGTGTGGCTGGTGGTTTGGATGTACAGACCTGATATCTGTTACGAAAGATTGTGGGACGGGGCCCAAGGGAAGGTTTATAAGTTTGGCATGTAGTCAATTTATTGATTGAAGAAGTTACAACAAGTATAATGATTGTAGTGATGTCGATAAATTGAGAATCGATGCCTGGAAGGCGCTCGGTCCATTGGGCTGCAGACTGTGGAGGAATTTTTCGGTTATGATAGTTTTTCTTGTGTGTTATGGGAAAAGGGAAGTTAGTATGGACCTTTGAAAGGTTACTGGCCTAGTTTGGTATTATCAGGATCGACTTGAGGTCGATGAATGGATTTAAATGTGAACATGGACTCTATGTCAGGCCAGATGTGTTCATTTCAGCAAAAAGGTCCTTATGGAAGAGTAGTCGGGGTGTTATTTTGTATTCAGCTATTTCCTGTAGTGATGTATTGCATCGCACAATTTGTGAGACCGCTTGGAGAATTTCGTATGTATTGAGGCTCCGTGTAGAGATGATGTTATGTTAGCATGGTGGCTTTTGAGATTCAGATCGTATATTGTACCTCAGTTGTGCTTGAGTTTTATAGCTTATATCGTTATATGTTCCCTCGGGGATAGTATTATGTACTTATCGTGTTTATGACCGATATTCGGCGTTGTATTTTAATGAGCAATCTAGCTTGATGTGCATCTCCTTAGGTGAGTGCTATGTTATTTGGATCATGTTACGCGCTGCAACAGTGTGATGTTGAGTATAGTTTTCTACATGCTATTTTTGTATGCCTTGCTTCCTATTTTCTAATGGAAAGTCTGTATTAGTGCGTGAGTTGAGTAGTTCTTTCTAGAGTTCGTTTCCCTTTTGCGACGCATTCGAATTAGTAGCCTATTGGCATATGGTGGCGTCATAAGAGACTTTTTTCACATCCGAGGTGACTAATTGCCTGAGCAGTTCGTACTAGGTGAGATGAGGTCATTGGATTTAGGATCAGTGCAATATGATTATATTAAGTACATTAAGGCGCTAAAGCTATTATTCGGTTTAGAATGAAGTGATGGTTCTTGTCAGGAGTATAAACCCAATGATTTTTTAACTTGGTTGATGGTTATAAATTTCTACACATCTCTTCCGTCGTGGCGGTATTGGCAGAGTTAGAGCAAGAACTATGTAGGTCATGAGGTACAATGGGACCATCAGAGTCATGGAATTTTGACTAAATTGATTAGAGAATTTTATTGTGGTCCTATGAGTAAAATGGTGCAAAGTGTGAATTCAGCTAAGGCACGCACTCATGTTTTGGTGTTGCGTGTAGTTATTGTTATGGTGAGCTTATGTTGGAAACATGTCCGGCATAGGATTTTGGATGTTGGAATTGGGCTCTAAGGCTTATTTACTTGAATAAAAGAGTATCTTTAGAATTGATCGAGCAAATGTGCTCAACTGAGTTGTGGTAGCGGGGAAGGTGCATGAGGTGTTGAATAGTGAGTTCAGACTACTTCAGTGTAGTTCCTAACATGTTTGAGGAAGAACGTATGTTTAAGTGGGAGAGAATGTAACGGCCCGACCAATCGTTTTGAGCTCTAGCACTTTGTTTGGCAGTCTGGCCATGAGCAACTTCATTTAAGGTATAATGACTTGTACGCATGGTCGGAATTAAATTTCGGGAAGTTCGGAGTGATTTGGAAAGAGAATTCTCATTTTGGGAGCTTTAAGTTAAATGAATGGACTAAGATGGGATTTTAGAGAAAACGACCTTGGAATCGGAATCTGAAGGTCCCATCAGTTTTGTATAACGATTTCAGACTTGGGCGTATGCCCGAATCTGGTTTTGGGTGACCCGGGTGCATTTTGGCGCCTATAGTGGAAGTTAGCATTTAGGAAGAAATTCATAAGTTTGGCTCGAATTGCAATCCAATATTATCGACGTCCATTTGGGATTCCGAGTCTAGGACTAGCTCCATATGGTGATTCTGGAGTTGAGAGCGTGATCGGAAGTGAATTCAGAGGTCTGTAAGGTCAAATACGACTTGTGTACAAAATCTGAAGTGAATCGGACGTGATTTGATTGGTTTAAACATCGAAAGTTTGAGTTTGAAATTCTAAAGTTCATAAGACTTGGATTGGAGGTCGATTCACAATATTAGCGTTGTTTGGTATGATTTTAGGCCTCGAGCAAGTTCGCAATATCTTTTGGGACTGTTTGGTATGATTGATTAGGGTCCGGGGAGCCTTAGGTGGATTTCGGGTGGTTACTGGGGCGAAAATAGAATTTGGAGGAGAGCTGAAGCATCTGCTTCAGGCATAATCGCACCTGCAGTTGATCGACCATAGGTGCGAGACCGCAAAAGCGTTCATAGCCTCGTAGAAGCGGCCCAAGACCAGGAAGCCCAAGACCCCAGATGTGGTTCTAAATTCGTAAAAGCAAAACTGCAGTAGCGGTGTGCCAGTCCGCAAAAGCGCCCAAGAACGAAAAGCGGTCTTCCTTCCGCAGAAGCGGTGGTCACAAGTGCGGCCCAAGACCACACATGCGTAAATCGTAGAAGGCAGTGGCCTTCATTTATTTGGACTCTTGGCCATTTTTGCTCATATTTCACTCATTTCTTGGGCGATGTTTGGAGCTTTTCATAGAAGACTTCCACCTAGCATCTTGAGGTAAGTTATCCCACCTATTCTCAGTTTAACACTTGAATTTTGGGTAGATTAACACCTAAATATTGAGAGAAATCAAGGGGTTAGAGCGAGACCTAAAATTTTATTAAGACTTAGATTTTACCCCAAAATTAGTTATGAAATATATTAGAAATTATATATTATTGATCCTTAGGTTATAGAGAACAACTTCATTCGCAAAATTTCAGAATCGGGGCACGTGGGCCCGGGGATGAATTTTAGGAACCTTGCATTTAGGGTTGGGAAATTGGTTAAATCATTCGAATATAATCTTTTGAGCATGTATTGACTAGTTGTTACCCTATTTGAATAGTTTTGGATCGTTAGGTTCCAAATTGGAGGTTTGAGCGCGTTCTTGAATCGGAATATAGACTTCAGAGCGTGGTGAGTCTCCTTTATAACCTTGTAAGAGGGAATTGTCCCCATATGTAAAAAAATAATTATTTATGTGCTCCTATTGGTGGGGGCTATGTACGTACGAGGTGACGAGAGTGCATGCGTAGCTACTATTATCTTGGATTATTTGTGAACTTATTGACAACTTGAATTGCTTAAATCACATCGAATTAGTAAATGAATTTCTAAACGGATAAAACTTCATTTTTCTACAATGGTTAAAAGATGATTTGCTTTCTTTAGATAATAGCTCCGTGTGGACTTCTCGATTGACTATGCGTGTGTGATTATTTTTGGAACGGGCCGAACGTGTCACGACCCAATTCACCCACCATAAATATGTCGTGACGACACCTAGTCCCTAATGTAGGAAATCATTCTATCCATGATATGTGTGCTTTGGTTGTATTAGCATGATTTCCAGGTATAGGTTTTGATGAATGACAAACAATGAAGTCAAGTGTCAAAGAACGTTATTATATGACAAACAATCAAGATTGAATGCCGAGAAGCATATTGATGAAGGGATTGCATGGAAGAGCCAAGACGAGCACAAAAGTTCAAGACCGAAGACCCAAGGCGTAGGTCGTTAGGTAGAATCAATGTAAGGACAACGTTTAAGTTATCTCGTCTTTTGGCTCAACATAGGTCATCATAAATATGCATAAAATCATTTTATCAAATCATATTTATCATAAACATATTTCAGATACTTCAAACCAAATGATTTTAACGTTTTCATTTTAACCAAAATGGTTTTTGAAGTAAGTTTTCGATTCTGGACAGAACAGCCAGATAATCGATTATCCTTAAGCTGATAATCGATTATGCTGAGTTTCCAGCAAAACTGGAAATTCCAGCAAGGCTGCATAATCGATTATCACCTAGAGGATAATCGATTATCTGCCAATTTCGAGCTTAAACTGGAAATTCCGCAAGGGTCAATAATCGATTATCCCCTAGAGAATAATCGATTATTCACTGACCGTTGCCTTCCCAACGTTCCGTTTTATGTACGTTGAGAAGATAATCGATTATGTAAAGTGAATAATCGATTATCTTGGCATAAAATCAGCATGATTGATTGCCTATTAAGTAACGGACATACAACCTCTACCACCTATAAATAGAGGTCTTTTTGACTCATTTCATATGAACAATATCTCTCATTATTCTTGAACATATTGATAACATTTCTACATCATATTTAGAGCTTTTGTTGAGCCATTTGAGAGAAAACTTTGTGTTGTTCATAGAGCTAATATTGTATCTCTTTATCTACTCTTCATAGAGAGTTCTTGTTGTAAAAGAGAAAGGTTCTTGAGAAGACCATATCTTCTCATTGATTGTCGGGTTTGCTAAGTACCTTCAATCTTCGTGTGGGAAGTTTTGTGGTGCGGTATCCACGAGCAAGGTGAAGTCTTGAGGTGAGGTATCCTCGAGCAAGTTGTAGTCTTGTAGAGTGTACATCTACGAGCAAGTGTATCGGTTTGTTAGGCACTCGTAAGCTTAACGGAGTTAGTGTAAACTCGAGAGAGTCTCTCAGGGACTGGACTAACCACACGTTGTGGTGAACCAGTATAAATTCGGTGTGTCCTCTCCTTACTCTTTTAATTACTGCACTTACTTTACTCCTGCAATTTTAATTCCGCAAAATTTATCGACATTCTCGTGACTCACTATTCACCCCCCCCACTCTAGTGAAGGGCATAAATCCTAACAGTTGGTATCAGAGCCTAACTCTCTGAAAGCCTTAACCGGTTGAGAGAACAATATATATTTTTTTGTTGAGAATGTTGAACGCAGGTATGATGAGCCAAGGACACTCTACCATTAGGCCTCCACTATTTGACGGAACAAATTACACATATTGGAAAGAGTGGATGAGAATTTTCATCCAATCAAATAACTTTCGCTTGTGGCAAATCATCAAGAACGGTGAACAAATTCCGACAAAGAAAGTTGGGGAAACCACGGTTCCAAAGGAGGAAGATGAATATAATGCCGAGGACATCAAGAAGGTTGAATATAATGCAAAGGCCATCAATATGTTGTATTGTGCGGTGAATCCGGATGACTATCGGAAGATTTCTTGCTGCACAACCGCCATGGAGATGTGGGATAAGCTGGAGATCACTTATGAAGGTACGCCTCAAGTCCGAGAATCAAGAGTTGATTTTCTAACACATGAATATGAACTCTTTAGAATGAAGGAGCCGGAAAGCATCGATAATATGTTTGAACGGTTTTCAATGATCATCAACGATCTCCATGCTCTCGGAAAAGTATACTCGAACAAAGATCTAGTTCGAAAGATCCTACAGAGTCTCACTCCCAAATGGCGTTCCAAAGCCAATGCCATCCAAGAGTCGATAGGAATCACGGACGTCACAATTGATGGACTAAGAGGTAACCTCAAAACTTATGCAAGCACAATTCTTAAACCTTCATTTGGAGATGAGAAAAGTCCAGGTATTGCCTTCAAAGCCTCATCTTCTAAAAGATAAGAGGTAAGCGATTCAGAAAGCGATGATGATACTATTTCCAACGAATTAATTGAAAAGTTTTATAAGTTTATGAAGAAGGAAATAAAGAAGGAAGAACCAAGTCCTTCATGCAATAATTGTGGAAAACTTGGCCACACCAAGTCACATTGTCCAAAATCCAAGGACAAGAAGAAGAAGAAACACCAAAAGCGCATGACATGGGATTCGGACAGCTCGGGTGATGAAACTGCCGCCCTATGCTTTATGGCCAATGAGGAAGAAGAGGTAAGTACTTCTAACTCTTACTCTTTTGAAGAATTACAAGAAGCTTTTCATGAATTATGGTGACTTGAAAAAGACTTCAAAAATCTCCAAAGAGGCCAAGGCTAAAATTAACGTTTTAGAAGAGGCAAAAAAACTTTTAGAAAATGATATTATTGATCTTAAAAATAAAATTAAGAGATGCATGAAGATTCTTCAATTGATCAAATTCTAATTGTTCATCTTGTCATTCTTTGAATTAGAGAACATAGAACTTAGGAACACACTAGAAAAACGTAGTGTAGACAATCCTAAAATAGTTGAAGAAATTAAAAAGAAAAGGCCCAGAAAAAATAAAAGGCGTAAAAAGAATAAGAATCATGTTAGAAATTGCGATGCACAACCTAGAAATAATTCTAGGAAGTTTTTAAATGAGTCTAGAATTAATCATTTTAGACCGCCTAGAAATGACTCTAGGAATTTCAACGCTTCTAGGAATAACGACTTTAGATCACCTAGAACGTTTTTGGCTCAACCAAGACATATGCACAACCCGAATGTTATATGTCATTATTGCAACCGGGTAGGACACATAGCACCCGTATGTTTTGCAAAACATAGGGATTTATCTTTTAGCCATGATTATTATTTGCCTAACCCCCAAGGACCCAAAAGTGTTTGGGCATCTAAAACCTATTTTTAGGTACATTTGCAGGTGTGCTTGAAGACTACAATATCGTAGTAGATGCACCAAGCACGAAACCTTATTGCATCAAGGGGGAATTTCGGTTAGTTATCATATTTTTGATAAAAACGTAATAGTTGATATGTGTTAACGATTGATATGTCTTTGTTAACAATTGGTATCAATTATTTTTGTTGATTCATGTTTTGATAACTTTTATTTTGAATAACAATTGGCATCAATTATTTTTGCTAAAAATAATGATTGATTCATGTTTTGATGAATATTATTTTTGGTTTGAATAACAGTTGGTATATTCTTAAAAAATAAATGATTCATGTTTTTGATACAACTATTGGTTTGTTAAAAAAAAAATTAACAGTTGATATGTTTTTAAGTAATATGAGTTGCTAAAAATAACCTTTAATATGGTTGTTATGTTTTTACTAACATTTGGTATCATTTTATGTAGGTATGATTTCTTTTTAAAAAAACGTCATCATGTATATTCCTCATCGTATTTCCTATCTTAAGTTTGACACTAACAGCTGGTATTCCCAAAAAGGGGAAAGTGTCAAAAGAGGAAAGTAGCCTATGTATACTCTCTTTTTGCTAATGCCAAAAGGGGGAAGAAATTAGGCGATATGCATCTAATAAGGGGGAATGTCTCCACCTTCTAGTATGCTTTAATTGAGGGGGAATACTCAATTAAGGGGGAATGTTTTGCATAACTTGTATGTTGAGATATAGCATGAACTTAGGGGGAATCCGATATGCATATCTCCTATTGTTTGTCATTATCAAAAAGGGGGAAATTGTAGGAAATCATTCTATCCATGATATGTGTGCTTTGGTTGTATTAGCATGATTTCCAGGTATAGGTTTTGATGAATGACAAACAATGAAGTCAAGTGTCAAAGAACGTTATTATATGACAAACAATCAAGATTGAATGCCGAGAAGCATATTGATGAAGGTATTGCATGGAAGAGCCAAGACGAGCTCAAAAGTTCAAGACCGAAGACCCAAGGCGTAGGTCGTTAGGTAGAACCAATGTAAGGACAACGTTTAAGTTATCTCGTCTTTTGGCTCAACATAGGTCATCATAAATATGCATAAAATCATTTTATCAAATCATATTTATCATAAACATATTTCAAATACTTTAAACAAAATGATTTTAACATTTTCATTTTAACCAAAATGGTTTTTGAAGTAAGTTTTCGATTCTGGACAGAACAGCCAGATAATCGATTATCTTTAAGCTGATAATCGATTATGCTGAGTTTCCAGCAAAACTGGAAATTCCAGCAAGGCTGCATAATCGATTATCACCTAGAGGATAATTGATTATCTGCCAATTTCGAGCTTAAACTGGAAATTCCGCAAGGGTCAATAATCGATTATCCCCTAGAGAATAATCGATTATTCACTGACTGTTGCCTTCCCAACGTTCCGTTTTATGAACGTTGAGAAGATAATCGATTATGTAAAGTGAATAATCGATTATCTTGGCATAAAATCAGCATGATTGATTGCCTATTAAGCAACGGACATACAACCTCTACCACCTATAAATAGAGGTCTTTTTGACTCATTTCATATGAATAATATCTCTCATTATTCTTGAACATATTGATAACATTTCTACATCATATTTAGACCTTTTGTTGAGCCATTTGAGAGAAAACTTTGTGTTGTTCATAGAGCTAATATTGTATCTCTTTATCTGCTCTTCATAGAGAGTTCTTGTTGTAAAAGAGAAAGGTTCTTGAGAAGACCATATCTTCTCATTGATTGTCGGGTTTGCTAAGTACCTTCAATCTTAGTGTGTGAAGTCTTGTGGTGCGGTATCCACGAGCAAGGTGAAGTCTTGAGGTGAGGTATCCTCGAGCAAGTTGAAGTCTTGTAGAGTGTACATATACGAGCAAGTGTAACGGTTTGTTAGGCACCCGTAAGCTTAACGGAGTTAGTGTAAACTTGAGAGAGTCTCTCGGGGACTGGACTAACCACACGTTGTGGTGAACCAGTAAAAATTCGGTGTGTCCTCTCCTTACTCTTTTAATTACTGCACTTACTTTACTCCTGCAATTTTAATTCCGCAAAATTTACCGACATTCTCGTGCCTTGCTATTCACCCTCCCTCTAGTGAAGGGCATAAATCCTAACACCTAAGACTAGGTAAGCCTAATGATGCTGGAAAAAATAAATTAAACTTGCGAAAAATGAATAATTAAGCTCAAACAAGTATAAGAGAAACTGTATATAAATGCCGCTCGGCTTACAAAACTCTATTATCACGAAATAAATCTATAGCCACATCCCAAAATCTGGAAACTCATGGGAAACACACGTTAATAGAAGGGTAAAACACTGCTATAACTCAAGAATATCTAAATAACTGAAAGAAAGGAAAGACTATCTACTAAAGCTGGAATAAGATAGAGACTCCTTGTATGCGGGCGCGACAGAAGTACCTCGAAGTCTCAGCTAAATCTCCCCACCCCAAGAGTAATACACCAGGGTAGAAGTATCTGGATTTGCACATGAAAAACATACACAGAAGGGTATGAGTACACCATAGCGGTACTTAGTAAGTGCCAAACCTAACCTCGGCAGGAAGTAACAAGGAAGGTAAGGGACCTACTGAAATAAACATAATAAATGATAGGATAAGGAAAACAGTATAGCTAAAGTCTACAGTGAGAACCTGAACATGATAAATAAGGGAAACAGTAATAGAAAGTAGAAACAAAACAATATAAGGGATACTACTCATAAGAGGAAATAACAGCCGGGGATCTCTTGGTATCCCGGGGATCTCTTGGTATCCTCATCATATACACAAGGAATCTCTTGGTATCCTCAAAACTTATATATACATGTGACAAAGATCTCTTGGTATCCCGCACCCTCAATCCAGAACATATCAAGTGCAGGGGATCTCCCGGGATGTCATACCGTAGTCCAAATTTAAACACACAATAAAAGCTCAAACATTAGGATAAATGCTAAATTCAGAACAAGTAGTAATAAATTCTAGCCTAACATGCTTCACGGAGTGAGAATAAAATAGTTTAAGCAAAAAGGCAAGTAAGTCAACTAAACATGCTTCTCCAAACTAACACATGACTAGGAATTAAAATAAACAGGCAAGTAAGAAAACTCAATTTAAATACTTCAAGTAAAAATGGATTTTCAACAATTAGATCAAGTACTCGCTCGTCACCTTAGGTACAAGACATTCAAATATCAAACATCATGTCCTAAGGAGAAAGGTTCCCCACACAAGGTTAGACAAGTCACTTACCTCGAACCGGCTCAAAAATAAACTAGAAACCATGCCTTTGCCATGAGTATCCGACTCAAAATGGGAAAAATCTATTCAATTCAATTACATATTGTAAATAACATCGCAAGGAACTGATTCTACTATTTAATTTAAAGCTAATGCGCGAAAGTATCAAAATCACCAAAATTCCCCTCAGGCCAACGTCTCAGAATCGGATAAATTTTATATTTCCAATACCCTCGTACTCTCACGAGTCTAACCATACAAAAATCTCTCAAATCGGAGGTCAAAAAGCCACTCAAAACTCAATAATTTGGTATATGAAGTTTCTTCCAATGTTTCCCAATTTTTAATCCCCAATTCGAATTTAAATGATAAAATTAACTATTGATTGATGGAATATAACTAGAAAGGATTAAAGAAACGTTACCCAATGAACTTCTCTTCAAAACTCTCTCAAAATCCCCCTCTCCCAAGCTCCAATTGAATTTTTTCTAACTTTTGAAACTAAACCCTTGAATTTCACATTTCAGTCCAATGGTTTCCGTTTCTACGGTAAAGTGCGGTCCCACTTATGTGAAACTTATGCCGCTTCTGCAGCTTTCATTAAGGAGCCAAAATTCCACACCTGCGGTCCTTGTCTCGCAGATGCAGATCCGCTTCTGCGGAATTCCCACCGCTTTTGCGGAAACTGATGAGCTAGCCCAAATTCGCTTCTGCGGTCTACCTAAACGCACTTGCGGTACCGAATCTGTGGTTCCCAAGCTGCAGATGCAAAAATACCAGAAGTAGCAAAAATCTGATATCTTCCAACTTCCAAAATCCTTCTGTCAACCATCCAAAATCATCCCGAGGCCCCTGGGACCTCAACCAAAAACTCAAAAAGCACATAATACCCTATTCAAGCTTGTACCAATCCCTAAAACACCTTAACCAACAACGGAACCCCGAATTAATCAAAGATTTAAGCCTAAGAACTCCAATTTTCTTCAAAATATGCTTTCGATCAAAAACCTAACCAAAACATGCCCGAATGACCTGAAATTTTGCACATACATCCCAAATGACATGACAGAGCTATTGTAACTTCCGGAGTTCCATTCGACCTTTGAATCTAAAGCTTACTATCGGACCAGAAACTTTTAAAAAGTCAAACTTCGGCATTCCAAGCCTGAATGAGCTACGGACTTCCAAAATGCATTCTGAACACGCTCCCAGTCCCGAAATCACCCAACGGAGCTAACGGAACCATGAGATTTCCATTTCGAGGTCGTTTTCACATTGTTCCGACTGCTGACCACTTTTCAATATTTAAGCTCTCATTTAGGGACTAAGTGTCCCAAAACTCTCCAAAACCCAACGTCAAACATCCGGCAAACGAAAATAGTAGAAATGAAATTAGGGGAAGCAGTTAATAAGGGATCAAGGCATATATTCTAAATATGACCGGCCGGGCCATTATAGAAGGCTCGGCATATTAAATAGATGTATCTATGGTTCGCATTGTTTGACCCTTGGCAGTGCACAATTTATTTTCTGTTGGATCGGGCTGTAAGACCTCAACTTGATTTGCGCATGCTTGTATTGCTTGCCTTGAAACTTGTTGAAGTTGTTGTTGCCTCTTCCTGGCTTAAGAATATGTGTATAACTGATTAAACGGAATTTGGAATTTCCTATAAAAGAAAGAATTGTTTATTTGCTCCAACCCATTGAATTATAATAATGTTTATAAAAATCCACGATTTAATATATTGTGGATATATAATGATTGGACAACTAGTAAGTGTTGAAATCAACCTCTCGTCTCTACTTTTATGAGATTAGATGAGATAATCATTGAGTACACGTTGTTTTCGTACTGTCACGATCCTAGTCAACCAATCGTGAACACGTCATGATGGCACCAAGTCACCATGACTAGGTAAGCCTAACAGTGCGGAAATAACAACATTTGCGGAAATATGATTTAAATCTATAATAACTTAAGGAAGGTGTATAATTTGCTGCTTGGCACATATGCTTCAACACCACGAGTTATAAAATAGAATTCCAAAACCCGGAAACTCACGAGCAACACAGGCTATAAAAAGGTACATAGTACATCTCTAATTTCCATAAATGTCTACGTCAATGAAAAATAGGCTAGGAACTAGCTAAGCTAAATGATAGAATAAGAGGGAGACTCTTGGGTCTGCGGATGCGGCAGATATACCTCAAGTCTCTAAGAGCTCTCCTAAATCACTGGCACTGTTACTGAACGGAGGTACCTTGATATACACATGAAAAACATGCGCAGAAGAGACGTGAGTATACCACATCGGTACTCAGTAAGTGCCAAGACTAATCTCGGTCGGGTAGTGACGACGAAGGTCAGGGCCCTACTAAGAATAAACATAGTAAATAATAAGATAGTGGAAACAATGTAAATAAAGTCTACATCAAGAATCTAATCCAGATAAATACAGAAATAGTAATGGAAAACAAAGGTAGCAATACAAGGAAGGATATAAGGAATAGCAGCGGGGATCTCTTGGTATCCCGAGGATCTCTGGGTATCCCAATATATATACATATACATATACATATACAAAAACATATACATATACATATACATATACATATACAAAAACATATACATATACATATACATATACATATACATATACATATACATATACATATATATATATATATATATACATATACATATACATATACATATACATATACATACATATATATATATATATATATATATATATATATATATATATATATATATATATATATATATATATATATATGTATCCTGCACCCTCAATCTGGAACAGGTCAAGTACACGGGGATCTCCCGGGGAAACCGTCCCGTAGTCCCAATTTAAATACACAACAACAACAACTCATATTTTAAGAAAAATTGATAAATTCGAACAAGTAATGGAAATTTATAGCCTAACATGCTTCACAAAGTGCACATAATACAGTCAATCAATTAAACAAGCAATTCAGCTAAACATGCTTCCCTAAGCTAGCACAAGTTAAACTAACAGTCTAAAATGAACAAGTAAGCAGGAATATCAATTAAAATATTTCAGGTAGAAACGGGTTTACAACAATTAGCTCAAGTACGCGCTCGTCACCTCACGTATGAGGCATTCAAATATCAAGGATCATGTCCTAAGGGGAAAGGTCCCCCACACAAAGTTATACAAGTCACTTACCTCGAACCAGTAATAAATCAACTACGAAACAATTATGTTGCCACTAGTATCCGACTACGAAAGGCTCAAATCTATTCAATTCGATTGCATAACGTAAATAACATCGCAAACAATTGATTGTATTATTAAAATTAAAGCTAAGGTGCGAAAATAGGTAAAATGACCAAAATGCTCCTCAGGCCAACGTCTCAAAATCGAACAATTCTCACGTTTCCAGAACCCTCGTACTCTCACAGGTCTAACCATATAAAAATTCCCCAAATCGGAGGTCAAATGACCACTCAAAACTCAATAATTAGGTCTAAGAAGTTTCATCCAATTTTCCCCAATTTTGAATTTAAATTCTAATTCTATTGGTGGATTTATCTAGATATTGATGCAATACAACTAAATAAGGTTAAGGAAACATTACCCAGTGATCTCTTCTTCAAAATCCACCCAAAATCGCCCTCTCCCGAGCTAAATTTTGATTTCTCCAACTTTTGAATTAAACACTCAGATTCAACTATTTCAGAATAGGCATTTCTGCTTCTGCGGTCCCACATATTCGGACCACGAGCCACTTCTGCCGTTCATTTAAAATTCGAAAGTTTTTCTTCCATGGAATTTTAACCGCTTTTGCGGTTTCGCTTCAGCGGGTACCAGACTTTTTTTCCGGTCTCAGCAGCGATGGACCAAACCCGCTTCTGCGAAGACCAAGCCGTTTATGTGGTTCCCAAGCCGCAGAAGAGAGAATACTAGAAGATAAAGGGATCAGCTGTTGCACACTTCCAAAAATTCTCTGTTAACCACCCAAAATCATCCCGATCCCCTGGGACCTCAACCTAAAGCACTAAAACCCCCTAATACCTTATTCAAACTTGTACTAATCGTTAAAACACCTAAAAAAACACTTTAAATCCGATTAAATAAGAGATTTAAGCCTAAGAACTTCATGTTCATCCAACATACGCTTTCAACAAAAAACCTAACCAACACTTATCCGATTGACCCAAAATTGTGCACGCGCGTCCCAAATTACACGGCGGTGTTACAACAACTTCCGAAATTCTTTTCTGACCCTCAGATAAAAAACTCGCTATTGGACCGGAAACTTCAAAAATACAAACTTCGGCATTTCAAGCCTAATGAGCTACGGGCTCCCAAAATACTCTCCGAACACACTTCCAACCTCGAATTCACCTAATGGAGTTAACAGAACTGTAGGATTTCCATTCCGGGGCCGTCTTCATACTGTTCCAATTACGGACCACTTTCCAACACATAAGCTCTAATTTAGGGACTAAGTATCCCAAAACACTCCGAATCCTAACACCGAACGTCCCGGTAAGCCAAAAAAGCAGAAATGAGCTTATAGGAAGCAGTTAATGGGGAACGGGCGTAGAGAACGTACCTGAAGTTGTGAAAAGATGAGGGTATCGGCTGTACATATTCCACCCGGTCTCCCAAGTCGCCTCCTCGATCGTTTGACCCCGCCACTAAACCTTTACTGAAGCTATATCCTTTGACATGGGCTTTTGGACCTACCTGTCCAATATTGCCACTGGCTCCTCAATGTAGGACAGATCCTTATCCAACTGGACTGAAGTGAACTCTAATACATGAGACGGATCACCATGATACCTATGAAACATCGAGACATGAAATACTAGATGAACCCTGGCCAAACTGGGAGGCAAAGCAAGCTCAGCAACCTCCCCAACTCGCTTCAAAATCTCAAAAGGGCCAATGAACTTCGGACTCAACTTTCCTTTCTTCCCAAACCGCATGATGGCTTTCATATGTGAGACCCAAAGTAGAACCCTCTCACCAACCATAAAGTAAACATCACGAACCTTCGGGTCCACATAACTCTTCTATCTGGACTGGGCTATACGAATTCTGTCCTGAATCACCTTAACCTTCTCTACCGCATCCTGGACCAAATCAACACCCAATAGCCTGGCCTCACCCGGCTCAAACAAACCCACCGGAGATCTGCATCTTCTACCATATAAAGCCTCATACGGCCCCATCTAAATGTTGGACTGGTAACTATTATTGTAAGCAAACTCAGCCAATGCCAAGAACTGATCCCAAGACCCTCTAATCGGAATCACGCACGCACGGAGCGTATCCTCAACAATCTTAATGGTGCACTCGGACTCTCCATCCGTCTGAGGTTGAAATGTTATACTCATAGTCACCTGGGTACCTAACTCCTGCTGAAAGGCTCTCTAGAATCGTGATGTAAACTGAATACTTCTGTCCGAGATGATAGAAACTGGATTGCCATGTAGACGGACAATCTCTCTGATGTAAATCCCTACTAACCGCTCCGCTGAGCAAGTAGTACACATCGGTATGATATGAGAGGACTTGGTCAACCAATCCACAACAACCCAAAAAGAATCGAATATCTTCGCAGTTAGAGGGGCATCAACTACAAAATCCACGGTGATCTTCTCCCATTTCCACTCTGGAATCTCCATCTGCTGAAGTAACCCTCCCAGTCTCTGGTGCTCATCCTTCACCTGATGACAGTTGAGGCATCTAGCTACAAACCCTGCTATGTCCTTCTTCATCCGCCTCCACCAGTAATGCTGCCTCAAATCCTGATACATCTTTGCAGCACCCGGATGGATGGAGTACCGCGATCTATGAGCCTCTATCAATATCAACTCCCGAATATCATCAACATGGGTATACAGATCTGACCCTGCATCTTCAATACCTCGTCATCTCCAATAGTCACATCTCTAGTATCGCCATGCTAAGTTGTGTCCCTGAGGACAAACAAATGAGGGTCATCATACTGCTGCTCCATGATATGATCGATAATGAAGACCGAGAAACCACACAGGCTAGAACCCGATTGGGCTCCAAAAGATCCAATCTCATGAACTGAAAGGCTAAGGCCTAAACATCCATCGCCATGGGTCTCTCTGAAGCTGTTAAATATGCCAAACTCCCCAAACTCTTTGCTCGTTGACTTAGGGCATCGGCTACCACATTGCCCTTGCCTGGGTGATAATAAATAGTAATATTATAATCCTTAAGTAACTCCAACCATCTCCTCTGGCACAAGTTCAGATCTTTTTTCTTGAATAAGTTTTGTAAAGTCCAATGATCCGTGTGAATCTTACAGGGCACGCCATACAAATAATGGCACCAGATATTCAAGGTATGAACAATAGCAACCAACTCAAGGTCATGGATAGGGTTTTTCTTCTCATGTATCTTCAGCTGTCTGGACACGTGGGCCATCACCCTACCGTCCGGGATCAACACCGCCCCAAGTACGACCCGTGAGGCATCACAACAAACTGTATAGGACCCCAAACCAGTAGACAATATCAGAATAGGGGCTGAAGTCAAATCTATCTTGAGCTTCTGAAAGCTCGCCTCACACTCATCTATCCACTGAAATGGATCACCCTTCTGGGTCAATCTAGTCATAGGGGCTGCAATCGATGAAAACCCCTCCACAAAATGATGGTAATAACACACAGGCCCAGGAACTGCGGATCTCTGAAGAGGAAGAGGGCATGATTCAACTCTGCACAGTGTCCACCTTCTTCGAATCCACCCAAATGCCCTCACTCGATACCACGTGGCCTAGGAATGCCACAAAACTCAACAAAACTCACATTTTGAGAACTTTGCATATAATTTCTTCTCTCTCAAGGTCTGAAGCACTGTCCTTAGGTGTTGCTCATGATCTTCCCAACTCTGGGAATATACAAGAATATCATCTATGAAAATAATGACGAACAAGACGAGATAGGGCTTGAATACACTATGCATCAAATACATAAAAGCTGTTGGGGCATTGGTCAGCCCAAATAATGTAACAAGGAACTCGTAACGATCATACCGAGTCTTGAAAGCAGTCTTCGGGATATCCGGCTCCCGAATCTTTAACTGGTGATAATCTGAGTGCAAATCAGACTTAGAAAACACTTGTGCGCCCTGAAGCTGGTCAAATAGGTCATCGAAACAAGGCAAAGGATATCGGTTCTTCACTGTATCCTTGTTCAACTGACGATAATCGATGCACATGCACATAGAACCATCCTTTTTCTTTACAAACAAAATAGGAGCACCCCACGGTGAAATAGCGGGTCAAATAAAACCCTTATCAAGCAATTCCTATAACTGATCCTTTAATTCTTTCAACTCAGGAAGAGCCATACGTTACTGAGGAATGGAAATGTTCTGAATGCTCGGCAACAAATCAATACCGAAATCAATGTCTCTATCCGGTGGCATACCCGGAAGATCAGCTGGGAACGCATTAGGATAATCTCGTACCAGTGGGATAGAATCAATAGAAAGGGTATCAACACTGATATCTCTCACATAAGATAAGTAAGCGGAGCACCCTTTCTCAAACATACGTTGAGCTTTGATAAAAGAGATAACTCTACTAGGAGTGTGTTAAAAAGTACCACTCTACTCAGTTCGCAGAACACCTACCATAGGCAGCATCACGATCTTGGCACGACTATCAAGTATAGCATGATCGGGTGACAACCAAACCATGCCCAAAATAATATCAATGTCAATCATAAGGGGTAATAATAAATCCGCTCTGGTCTCAAAAGTGCGAATAGTAACCAAACACGAACGATAAATGTGGTCCACAACAAGAGAATCTCCCACAAGAGTAGAAACATAAACAGGAGAGCTCCATGATCTCGGGCTATCCCCAAATGAGAAGCAAACTAAGAAGACATGTAAGAATATGTAGAGTATGGATTGAATAGAACCAATGCCTCTCTGTGACTAACCAATATAATACCAGTGATGACAGAATTGGAGGCAACAGCGTCGATGCGAGCAGGAATAGCATAATATTCGTCCCGGTCCCTCCCTTGAGGGTGAACTCTATCTCCCTGATCTTTGCCCCTGGCTGGCTGGGCAGGTGGGGTGGCAGCTGGATGATCATGGCCTGAGAACTCTGAGAAGCACGCTGTGGCTGAGCAGTCTGTGGAGGTGCACTCCTCCCAAGTCTAGGGCAATCCCTCACCATATGACGGGTGTCACCACACTCAAAAAAACCTAAAGGGGGGGACGTGGTGGCTGTCACAGGCTGGAGCTAGGTCTCCTAGACTGACCTCTGAAAGTACCCCGTCCAGGAGGCGTAGTAGAAACTGGAGGCGCATAATAAGGCTCCTGAGGTATAGGTGGAACTAGAGCACTTCTTGCTGCTGGAAGAGCTGAATGAATGGAGCGACCCACAAAACCCCTTCCATGTCGACCTGCTGCTGGAGTACGGTCACCAGAGTAGTGGCCCGACTCTCGAGACCTCTTGGCCTCTATCTTCCTCGCTTCCAGGTGAGCATACTCTCGATCCTCCTGGCAATGCTCACTACCTGTTGATAAGGGATGTCCATCTCCATATCTCGAGCCATGCTAGATTTGATGGGCGGGACAAGGCCCTCAATGAACCTACAAACTCTCTCGCGGACTATAGCAACCAAAGTCGGTGCATGTCTGGCCAATCTGATGTAGCGAATGGCATAATCTGAAACTATCATAGCACCCTGGCGCAAGTGCTCAAACTCTGCACTCCATATGTCTCTGAGGCTCTGGGGAACAAACACTTTCAGAAACATATCCGAAAACTGGGTCCAAGTCAGTGAAGCAGCCTTGCCCGGACTGTCTATCTCTTAAGTGTGCCACTAATCATAGGCAGCCTGAAGCTGAAAGGCGATAAAAGAAACCTCGTTGGACTCTACTATAACCATGGTGCGAAGAATACGATGACACTCGTCTAGAAATCCCAAGGCATCCTCTGATCCTAAACCGCTGAACACATGAGGCTTATATTTCTTAAACCTCTCAAAACTTAGCCACTCATCCTCTGATACAGCTTACCCACCCTCAGGTTGAACTGGCGCTACAGGAGGCACATGAATCATCTTTGGGACCTACTGCATATGCACTCTCTACTCAGGAGTGCGGGCTGCGGGAGTCCGGGCCCCTCCCCCGGCCTGGGAAGTGCTGCAACGACGGGAAGCAACCTCGCTTGAGCCAAGGTGTTGACATAGACATGAACTGAGCTATGGTCTCCTGAAGGGCTGGAGTAGTAGTGGCGGTAGGTGTGTTGGTAGCCTGAACTCCGATTGAATCAGCTGGCCGTACCTCAGCGGTAGCTCGCGTAGGTGCTCTGGCTGCATCATGTGCGCGTCCACGGCCTATGCCCCGGCCTCGGCCTCTGACGGCTGCAACAGGGGGTGCGGGTGCGTGATCATCTCGAGTAGTACGTGTACTCACCATCTGTGAGATAATAGAAGATAGAAGTTTTAGAAGATGTCAAAATATAGCACGACAAGGAATTCAATGAAGTGAAGATTCTTCCTAAAAAGTTACATAGCCTCACGTAGATAAGTACAAACGTCTCTGTACCGATCAACGAAACTCTAATAAATCGGCCTCTATTCCATGGCTCATATGAACCTAGAGCTCTGATACCAACATGTCATGACATCAACCAGTCACCATGACTAGGTAAGCCTAATAGTGCGGAAATAACAACATTTGCGGAAATATGATTTAAATCTATAATAGTTTAAGGAAGGTGTATAATTTCTGTTTGGCACATACGTTTCAACACCACGAGTTGTAAAATAGAATCCTAAAACCCGAAAACTCACGGGCAATACAGGCTATAAAAAGGTACTTAGTACATCTCTAACATCTGAAAATGTCTACATCGATGAAAAACAGGATATGAACTAGCTAAGCTACAGGATAAAATAAGAGGGAGAATCTTCGGTCTGCGGACGCGAAAGATATACCTCAAGTCTCTGAGAACTCTCCTGAATTAATAGTTGTGTGCCTAAACGGAGGTACACCAATCTGCACATGAAAAACATGCATAGAAGAGATGTGAGTACACAACTCCAGTACTTAGTAAGTGTCAAGCCTAACCTCGATCGGATAGTGATGAGAAAGGTCAGTGCCTTACTGAGAATAAACATAGTAAATAATAATATAGCAGAAACAATGTAAATAAAGTACACAACGAGAATCTAAGCCAGATAAATACGGAATCAGTAATCGAAAACTAAGGTAGCAATACAAGGAAGGATATTCTCAACAAGGAATAGCAGCCGGGGATCTCTTGGTATTTCGATGTTCTCTAGGTATCCTCATCATATATACTGGGGATCACTTGGTATCATATATACATATATATATATATATATATATATATATATATATATATATATATATATATATATATATATACATATATATATATAAATAAATACATATATATATATATAAGTACATGTGTCAGTGATTTCTTTGTATCCCGCACCCTCAATCCGGAACAGGGCAAGTACAGGGGGATCTCCCGAGGAAACCGTCCCATAGTCCCAATTTAAACACACAACAACAACAACTCACATTTTAAGAACAATTTCTAAATCCAAACAAGTAATGGAAATTTCTAACCTAACATGCTTCACATAGCGCACATAATACAGTTAATCAATTAAACTAGTAAGTCAGCTAAACATGTTTCCCTAAGCTAACAAAAGTTAAACTAACAGTCTAAAATGAACAAGTAAACATGAATCTCAATTTAGACATTTCAGGTAAAACAGGTTTGCAACAATTAGCTCAAGTACGCGCTCGTCAGCTCACGCACGAGGCATTCAAATATCAAGGATCATGTCCTAAGGGGAAAGGTCCCCCACACAAAGTTAGAGAAGTCACTTACCTCGAATCGGTACAAAGTCAACTACGAAAAAATGAAATTGCCACGAGTATCCGACTCTGAGTGGCCCAAATCTATTCAATTTAATTACATAATATAAATAACATCACAACTGATTTCATTATTAAAATTAAAGCTAAGGCGCAAAAATAAGTAAAATGACCAAAATTCTCCTCAGGGCAACGTCTCTGAATCGAATAATTTTCATGTTTCCAGAACCCTCGTACTCTCACGAGTCTAATCAAATAAAATTTTTTCCAAATCGAAGGTCAAATGACCACTCAAAACTCAATAATTAGGTCTAAGAAGTTTCATCCAATTTTCCCCGATTTTGATCTCAAATTCGAATTCATATGGTGGATTTAACTAGATATTGAAGGAATACAACTAAATGAGGTTAAGAAAACATTACCCAGTGATCTCTTCTTCAAAATCCAACAAAAATCGCCTTCTCCCCAGCTAAATTTTTATTTCTCCAACTTTTGAATTAAACCCTCGAATTCTACTATTTCAGAACAGGAAATTCCGCATATGTGGACAAGGGACCACTTCTGCGATCCCGCATATATGGACCACGTGCCGCTTCTGTGGTTCATTTAAAAATCGGATGTTTCGCTTCTACGAATATTTTACCGTTTTTGTGGTTCTACTTCAACTGGTACCAGAACGCTTTTGCGGTATCACCAGGGATGGACCAAACCCACTTCTGCGAAGACCAAGCCGCTTCTGTGGCTCCATTTATGTGTTTCCCAAGCCGCAGAAGCAAGAATACCAGAACATAAAGGGATCAGCTAGTGCACACTTCAAAAAATCCTCCATTAACCACCTGAAATCATCCCGAAGCCCCCGGGACCTTAACCAAAAGCACCAATAACCCCTAGTACCTCATTCAAACTACTACCAATCCATAAAACACCTAAAACAACATCGAAAATATGATTAAATCAAAGATTCAAGCCTAAGAACTTCATGTTCATCCAACATACGCTTTATTTCAAAAACCTAACAAACACTCATCTTATTGACCCAAAATTTTGCCTGCACGACCCAAATAACATGACAGTGCTACAGCAACTTCCAGAATTCTGTTCCAACTCTCGGATCAAAAACTTGCTATGGGACCGGAAATTTCTAAAATACAACCGTCGGTGTTTCAAGCCTAAATGATCTACGGGCTCCCAAAAGCCTCTCCGAACACGCTCCCAACCCTGAAATCACCTGACGGAGCTAAAGGAACCGTAGGATTTCCATTCCGAGGACGTCTTCATACTTTTTCAATTACCGATCACTTTTCAACACTTAAGCTCTCATTTAGGGACTAAGTGTCCCAAAACACTCCGAATCTAACACCGAACATCCCAGCAAACCAAAATAGTAGAAATGAAATTAGGGGAAGTAGTTAACGGGGGAACGGGGTTTAAATTCTAAAAGCAACTAGCAAATCAAAATAGCAGAAATGAACTTAGGGAAAGTAGTTAACGGGGGAACAGGTGTAAATTCTAAAAGCAACCGGCCACGTCATTAAACGTACTTATACTACACTTCGGTAAATTTTTGTTGTACAGGCACATGTATCTCTAGTAGCCTACTGGGCGTAGCAGTATGGCTGGTACAGAGACTTAGGTGATTTTCACTTCTCGAGGCCACCCGCAGCCAGTAGAGTCTCTTTCAGGTAATTGTATTTATTTTCTATCCAATATTGCATTCAAGACGGTTGTTGCATTTTATTTTCTCTTAGTAATTGCTCGTGCACTTGTGACACTAGGTTCTGGGATGATTATTGGGTATCTTGTATTTACTTCCAAACATTCTTTTATTTACATCGTAAAGATTTTCTTTTACTAGTAAAATTAAAGGAAAATCATAGTTTTCAAAATTGTTAAAATGAAAACATAATCAAGTAATTTGGTTGGCTTACCTGACAACAATGTTCGGTGCCACCACGACCTTTAGTAGATTTTGGGTCGTGACATGGGTTCATTAGATTTATTGATGTTTTGACAAATTGATGATCGTGGTTTGTTCCTGATGATATTTAGAGGTTATGTTTCAAAATTGAGCTCATTTGGAGTAGATTTAGGTATTAAATCATATATTGAATTTCAGTTACATAAATTGAATTTCAGTTGCATAAAAATTTGAGCTCACTTGGAGTAGACTATTTGGCCTTAAGTGCATAAAAATAAAAGTTGCATTTCAGATCGTTTCGCCTTAAGTGCATCTGAAATGCAATTTTTCACTTCAAACTTATTGGCCTTAAGTATAGCTAAATGTTTGTTGCACTTCAGACCTTTTGGCCTTAAGAGCACCCGAAGTGTAATTTATTATTTCAGACTTATTGGACTTAAGTGCATGAAACCGTTGGTTACACTTCATACCTATTTGGCCTTAAGTGCATCTGAAGTGCAAATTTTTACTTCAGACTTTTCGCCTTAAGAGAATTAAAATGTTTGTTGCACTTCAAACTTTTTGGCCTTATGTGCATCTGAAGTGCAATTTTTCACTACAGACTTATTGACTTTAAGTGTAGGAAATAATTGGTTGCACTTCAGAACTTATTTGGCCTTAAGTGCATTTGAAGTGCGATTTTTTCACTTCAGACAAATTTTTTTTAACTTCAAACTTGATAAGTCTGAAGTTGCCCGTAAAGTGGTACGCTTGCAAACTTTTTCGCAAAGTTTGTACATGTTCAATTGTGACCCCAAAAACGAGGGAGAAATTTAAAAATAATAAGAAGTACAAGTGGTCATTCAAAAATAGCCACATGTTCAAAAGTAATTGAAATTTAGCCACTTTTCATGCAAAGATAAATCTAAACGAAAATACTATTCAAAATCCAGAAAATACTCAAATATAATATACTGGAACTCCAGTATAATATATTGGAGCTCCAATATACTTTGTTGGAACTCCAATATATTATACTAGTTCCAGTATACTTATGCTGCAACTCCAGTATAATCCACCATCAAGCATAATATGCTGGAAGTTCATACATAGGTGCACCGATCTCTAGTATATTATGCTGGAACATTCTGAGTTGCAGCAAAATAGTGGCTATTTTTCAATGACTTTGCAAACGTTGGCTATAAAGTCGTCAATAAGGGCTTGGCCCATTGGGCCAGCCCAGCCCAGCTCGTGATTTAGCAGGGTTGGTCTAGAATTTTTGGAGCATGTTTAAAAAATGATGTTTTTAAGTCCAACACGAGTAAGCCCGTGGCCCGTGAGGCTTGACTGAGGCTAGGCCGGCCCTGCCCTGCCCGTGGGCCTAATAAAATATTTATTTAAAATATATAAAAATAAAAAGTATAATGCCTTTAGAGATGAAAATTCAAAATTGGATCATTACTATGAGGATGTTGTCAAGTTACCAAAACTTGATCTTGAGAAGTTTCAAGAGATGGATGTTGTCATATATTGGAAGGACCATTCTAGAAAATATCTGGATTTTTGAATGATGCTGCGTAATGTACTTTGTATTTTTATTATCATTGTAGAATCAGAATCAATATTTAGCATTGATGGCTGTCACGACCCCAACCCGGTCATGATGGCACCCAGTACACTACTAGGCAAGCCAAACCTTATTACAATAATTCCCAATACTTAAGCAGATTTCAGATAAATAACACAAGATAAATACTAACACATTAATATAAAAGTCTAGAGTTACTGATGAATAGTGCGAAAATTAAGCAATAATACTGAACATAGTCCAACTAGGACACGAATATGAGCCTCTAAATATATAATTCCAACCTACTACAGAGTTGGCCTAAAAGTGGACATGCAGAATCAAAACAAATAAGGATAGAAGGGAGGAGTCAAAGGCCGCGAACTCTATGCAGCTACCTCGAAACTCCCTGGAATGCCTTTGCTCAATCCAGCCGGATCTACTCAACCTGGGAGGAACCTGGATCTGCACACAAGGTGTAGGGAGTAAAGTGAGTACTCCGACCCAGTGAGTAATAAAGATAAATGCAGTCTGAAGGTAAGAAATCACATAAAATGCACAAAGCAACCTATATCTAGCAGTTCAAATCAATATCGGTGTAAACAGTAAAATAATAATACAGTTAAAGAAATAATGCATGAAAAGATGCCGCACATATAACAGTCCGCTCTAGTGCTCGCTGCAGCGTGCAACTCGCTCACTTATTTATTGTGTACAGACTCCGGAGGGGCTTCTACAGCCCAAGCGCAATATCAGCCATCTCGTGGCATCAAATAGGCTCTCGGCTTCAATATTAATATAGCGCTACTGCGGCGCGCAGCCTCATCCATATCACAGGAAAATATAATCTCACTATTGGATACTCAACCCATCTCAGTCAAATGAATTCACAACCACTCCGGCATTACATATTGTAGGGATCTAAGCACTCATATTCTGTTCATTTATGATTCATGATAAAAAAATATAGTTCTTATCATATTTTAATGGTTGAAAACATGACTGAGAGTATAGTTTATGCAAACAAGTGAGGAAAACAAATGAAGATTCCCTAAGGATTTATAGGCTGGCACAAGGCCCAAAACATGGGAATAAGCCCAATTCACTGTAATAAAGTATGCGTCTCAACCGGCAATGTAGTAGAAATAACACTCGGGACGGACCATGTCACAATTACCAATAGCAAACGACCCCGCACTCATCATAAAATGTGTGTCACACTTCAATATAGCGTTACAATATGAAAGTTCGGGGTTTCAAACAATCAGAGCAGCATTTACATCAATTACTCACCTCTAGCCTGCCAAAGACTAGCTCGTAATGCCCTTTCCTCTCGAATCGACCACCTCGCACATCGAATCTGGCCAAAACCACAATGAATACGTTACAATAGGCTAAGGGTATATAACCCAATCCAAAACACTCAAAAAATATCAAAAATCACGAAATTTGCAAAGCTTGAGCCCCGAGCCCACATCTCGAAAGTCAGAAATGTTTATACCAAAAATGTTCCTTATCTCACCACGAGTCTATACATATCAAATTAACAAGAATTGGAGTCCACTTGACCCCTCAAATCCCTAGTTTAAACTCTCTTAAGTTTAAGCGCTAACCTTCTATTTTAACCTTTAATTCCTTGGGTTTTCAGTGTTAATCCATGATTTTTCACCATAATAACATATTCTAAGTCCAAGAATCCATAACTGATGAAAGCACTCGAAACCTTCTTCAAAATCGCCCAAAACCCTCTTAGTCCGAAGTGGAAATATTGTGTTCTTTCATAAATTCGTGAAGGTCAAACTAAATGCTTGTGCTTAGTCCTTTTTCGCTTTTGCGACCAAAATACCGCTTCTGCGGTTTCCCTTAAGTTGCCCATGACCGCTTCTGCGCTGACCGCCTATGTGGATCCTTGTTCTCTTATGCGGAAAATGCCTAAACCTTAGAATACTGCACCTGCGACCTCCCCCACAGCATCTGCGGAACCGCCTCTGTGGTCCCATTTCCGCAGATGCGGAAATACGAGATACCAGCTATATCAGCAATCTCCCAAGTCCAATTTCACCCTGTTGGCCATCCAATAATACCCCGAGGCCCCCGGGACCCCAACCAAAGGTATCAACACACCCTAAAATGTCATACGGACTTGTTCCAATCATAAAAACACATCCAACAACACAAAAATCACCAATTCACGACGGATTCAAGGCTAAGTTCAACCAAAACTTCCAAAACTCGTATTCAATCAAAAACCCAACCTAAACACCTCCGAATCAACTGAAATTGTGCACACACCTCCAAAATCACCTAAAAAGCTATTGAAACTCTCGTAATTCCATTCCAACCCCTCGGATAAAAATCTCACCTACCAACCGGATTTTGCCAAAATCCTCACTTCGCCAAAATAGGCTAACTTCTACATCGAACCTCCAAAATCACTTTCGATTGTGCTCCTAAGCCTCAAATCATCCCCCGAAGCGAACCGAATCATCCTAAATCACATCCAAGCCCTCTAACTCACAAGTCAACTTCCAGTTGATTTTTCCAAACTAACCTTTCCTTAAAGAAACTAATTGTCCTATTTCGTACCAGATTCAATTCAAATCAACTCAAACTCACCAAACACATATAATGAAACATGAAGAAGCAATAAACGGAGAAAACAGGATGGAAACACATGAGACGATGGGTCGGGTCATCACATCTTCCCCAACTAAAACATACGCTCGTCCTCGAGCGAGTCAAGAAACATACCTGAAGTCTCAAATAGGTGAGGGTATCTACTCCGCATCTCCTACTCAAACTCCCAAGTAGCCTCCTTCACGGGCCGACCTCTCCATTGTACCTTCACTGAAGCTATATCCTTTGACCTCAATTTTCAAACCTGACAACCCAAAATAGCCACTAGCTCCACATCATAGGTCAAATCATCATCCAATTGAACCATGCTGAAGTCCAAGACATGAGACGGGTCCCCAGCATACTTCCGGAGCATAGACACATGAAATAACAAATGCAGACTCGATAAGATAGGTGGCAAAGCAAGCTTGTAAGTCACCTGTCACATCCTCCTAAGAACCTCAACCACACCGATGAACCGCAAACTTAGCTTCCCTTTCTTCCCAAACCTCATAACATCCTTCATGTGCGAAACCTTCAGAAAAAAATTCTCACCCTCCATATAAGACACATCTCGGACCTTCATGTCCGCATAACTCTTCTGACGCGACAAGCTATTGGAAGTCTCTCCTAAATCACCTTCACTTTCTCTAAGGCATCCTAGACCAAATTTGTTCCGAGCAACCTAGCCTTGCTAGGCTCAAACCAACCTACTGGAGATCTACACCGTCTTCCATAAAAGGCCTCATACGATGCCATCTGAATGGTGGTCTAATAATTGTTATTGTAGGAAAACTCGGTAAGAGCTGGAAACTCATCCCAAGAACCTCCTAAATCAATCATACAGGCACAAAACATGTCCTCTAATATATGAATGGTACGCTCGGACTGCCCGTCTGTCTGAGGATGAAATGATGTGCTCAGCTCTACCTGTGCACCCAACTCTCGCTGAAAAGTCATCCAAAACTGGGAAGTAAACTGAGTGCCTCTATTCGAGGTAATAGAAAATAGAACCCCATGCAACCGAACAATATCCCGAATAAAGATCCATGCCAGCTGCTCCGAAGAATAAGTAATACACATTGGAATGAAATGTGCAGACTTGGTCCACAATCACCCAAATCAAATCAAACTTCTTCGAGGACCGGGGAAGGCCACTCACAAAGTCCATAGTGACTCTCTTCCACTTCCACTCGGGAATATCTATCCACTGAAGTAGACCACCCGGTCTCTGATGCTCGTATTTCACCTACTAACAATTAAGAAACCGAGCTACATAACCCACAATATCCTTCTTCATTATCCTCCACCAGTAGTGGTGTCTCAGATCCTGATACATCTTTGTAGCACCCGAATGGATGGAATACCGCGCACTGTGGGCCTCCTCAAGAACTAAATATCTAAGACTATCCACATTGGGCCCGCAAATCCGGCCCCTTATCCTCAATGCACCATCATCACCGACGGTTACATCCCTAACATGACCATGCTGAACCTGATCTCTAAGAACAAGTAATGTGGATCATCATACTGTCACTCTCTGAAGCTATCAAATAAAAACGACCAAGAAACCACACTCGCCAATACTCGGCTAGGCTCCGAAATATCTAACCAAACCAACCGATTGGCCAAAGTCTGAACATCCAGTGCAAGGGGTCTCTCCCCAACTGGAATGTATACAAAACTCCCCATACTGACTACCTTTCGGCTCAAAGCATCGGCCACTACATTGGCCTTTCTCAGATGATACAAAATGGTAATATCATAGTCCTTAAGTAACTCAAGCCCCCTCCGATGTCTCAAATTAAGATCCTTTTGCTTGAACAAATGCTGAAGACTTCGATGATCAGTGAATACCTCACAAGATACGCCATATAAGTAGTGCCTCCAAATCATCAAAGCATAAACTATAGCAGCCAACTCTAAATCATAGACAGGGTAGTTCTTCTCATGGGGATTGAACTGACGAGAAGCATAAGCAATCACTCTACCCTTCTGCATCAACACACAGCCAATCCCGACTCTCGAAGAATCATAATAAACGGTGTAAGAACCTAAAGCTGATGGCAAGACTAATACTGGAGTTATGGTCAAAGATTTCTTGAGCTTTTGAAAGCTCTCCTTGCACTCATCAAACCATACAAACGGAGCACTCTTATGCATCAACTTGGTCAAGGTCAAGGAAATAAATGAGAAACCTTGAACAAATCGGCAATAATAGCCCATCAAACCGAGGAAACAACAAATCTCTATGGCCGAGGAAGGTCAAGACCAACTCAGAACCGCCTCTATATTTTTTAGATCCACCTGAATACCATCGCTGGACACCACGTGCCCTAGGAAAGTCACCGACCCAACCCAAAACTCACACTTGGAAAATTTTGCATATAGCTTCTCCTCCTGCATTCTCTGCAATACCAGTCGCAAATGCTCTGCGTGCTCCTCCTAGCTTTGTCTGTATATCAGAATATTATCAGTGAATACAATAACAAACAAATCCAGATACGGTCAAAGTACACTGTTTATCAGATGCATGAACGCTACTGGGCATTGGTCAGCCCAAAAGACATAACTAAAACTCATATTGACCATATCTAGTCCTGAAGGCAGTCTTAAGAATATTTGAATCCTTGATCTTCCACTGGTGATAACCTGAATAAAGATCAATATTGGAAAACACCCTCGCTCCCTGAATCTTGTCGAATAAATCATCGAGGCGAGGCAGGGAATACTTGTTCTTCACTATTACTTTGTTCAACTGCATGTAGTCATTGCACATTCTCATTGTGCCATCTTTCTTCTTCACAAATAGGACAGGTGCACCCACAGCGACACACTAGGCCGAATAAACCCTTTTTCAAGGAGTTCCTAAACCTGATCTTTTAATTTCTTTAACTTCGCTGGTGCCATGCAATACGGTAGAATGGAAATGGGCTGAGTGCCCGGCACCAGGTCAATACCAAAATCAATATCCCTCTCTAAGGGCATACCCAACAGGTCCGCAAGAAACACAACGAGAAAATCCCTTACAAAGGGAATAGAATCAATGCTAGGAGTCTCAGCTCCAACATCTTGCACAAAGGCCAAATATGATAGACAATCCTGCCCAACCATAAGCTGGGCTTTCAGGAAGTAAATAACTCTACTAGGAACATTGTCGGTCATACCACGTCACTCGATCCGCAGAACTTCCGGCATAGCCAAGGTGACTGTCTTTGCATGACAGTCTAGATTAGCATGAAACAGAGATAACTAGTCAATGCCCAGGATAACATCGAAGTCTACCATGCTCAAAAGCAATAAATCAACTCACGTCTCTAGACCCCAATAGTAACAAGACAAGACCAATACACATGGTCCACAATAATAGTATCACCCGCCGGAGTAGATACGTGAACAAGTAAAGCAAGAGACTCGCGGGTCATACTCAATTGATGAGCAAAATATGATGACACATAAGAATAGGAAGAACCAGAATCAAATAAGATAGAGGCATCTCTGTGGCAAACTGAAATAATACATGTGATAACGGCATCTGATATAAGGGCAACAGTCTTGCCTTGGATAGCATAAAATCGAGAATGACCGCCGCCGCCTGATCAACCTCCGCCTCTGGTGCGACCCTTGGCTGCAAGGCCTCCACCCCTCTATGACTGGGCTGGTGCTGAAAAAACTAGAGCAGAAGACGAGGGCTGATCCCTCTACTGAGATTGACTACCATGATGTCGAGGACACGGCCTACTCATATGGCCAAACTCACCACACTCGTAGCAACTCCCGATGTTGGAGAAGGGGACTACCAGCGGATGCTCTCTAAGCAGAAGAACCCTGAGCTGAAGAAGCATATGATGTGCTCTGAGTTGGGAGGGCACTAAGTGAATATTGGCCCTACTGGAGCCCCTGGTGACCACAATCTAAAGATGCCCCACGATACTCGGGACGAGCTGACTGATGAGGCTTGAAAGAACGACCTTTCTTGTGCTGAACCTGGCCCCTAAATGGAGCACCACTGAAACTACCCGATCCTCGAGGCCTCTTGGCCTCTCTCTCCTGATGGCGGGCCGTCTCAATATAATAAGCAATATCAACTGCATCCTCGAAGGTATGACTCAGAATCCTCTCTCGAGTCAGCAGAATACGGATAGGATATACCAGTCCGTCCACAAACCTCCTAATCCTCTCCCAATCAATCGGGACCATCCAAGGATCATAGCGAGCCAATTCCAAAAATCTCACCTCATACTGAGACACAGTCATATCTCCCTGACAAAGCCACTCAAACTATCGATGCAACTCCTCTCTGTGTGACTGAGTACCCACTTCTCTAGGAAGAGAGTGGAGAACGCCTGCCATGACAAAGGCATTGCACCTACTGGCCTACGCCGCTCATATTCCTCCCACCAAGTGAAGGCTGCTCCTGAGAACTGAAAGGTAGTAACGGATACCCCACTCGACTCCAAGATCATCGTTGTCCGAAGTATACATCGACGCTTGTCGAGAAAACCTTGGGCATCATCGCCCGGAACACCACTAAAAGTAGGAGGTGAGAGCCTACATAACCTCTCAAGATGACGATGTTCATCATCTAGCGTAGATGGAACTACATCATCATGAACCGGGGCAACCGGCTGAACTGGTACAACCTGCTGAGACGGTGGTGCCTCTGGTGTCTACAAACCCTGCACTACCTGATCAGGCGTGCGAGCGGCGGGGTCTGATTGCCTTCCACGACCTGCGAAGTAGCTGCTGCAATAGTGGTTGTGACTGCGTGAGCCACGCCAGTGAAAACTAATAGAATCTGAGCTAGGGCCTCCTGAAGACCCGGAATCACAATAGGCACAGCCGGTGCCTAAACAGGTGTTGTTGGAGTCTCTACAACTGGAGCCTAATACTGAGCCGCGGGAAATTGGTGGGTCAATAGGTGTTGCCCCCTTGCCTCTGCCTCAACCATGACCTCGACCACGACTGCATCTTCGACCTCTGGTGGCCTCAGTAGGTGGTACAGGTGGTCGTCTGCCACATCCGGTAGCATGGGTTCTCGCCATCTGCAAGAGAATAGAATAACAGAATTTAGTTCTCGGATCAACAAAGTCGCACGATAATTTCAAAGATTATTAAGTTTCCTAAAGGTTCTGCAGCCTCCCGAGGATAAGTACAGACGTCTCTGTACCGATCCGCGAGACTCTACTAAACTGGCTCATGATTCATGAGACCAAGTAACCTAGGCTCTGATACCAACTTGTCACGATCCCAACCCGGTCATGATGGTGCCCAGTACACTACTAGGCAAGGCCGACCTTATTACAACAATTCCCTATACTTAACCAGATTTCAGATAAATAACTCAAGAGAAATACTAACACAATAATATAAAAGTCTAGAGTTACTGATGAATAGTGTAGAAATTAAGCAATAATACTGAACATAGTCCAACTAGGACCCAAAGTCACGAATCTGAGCCTCTAAATACATAATTCCAACCTACTACAGAGTTTGTCTAAAAATGGAAATGCGCGATCAAAAGAAATAAGGATATAAGGGAGGAACCCAAGGCTACAAACGCCATGCAGCTACCTCAAAACTCCCTAAAATGCCTCTGCTCGATCCAACCGGATCTACTCAACCTGGGAGGAACATGGATCTACATGCAAGGTGCAGGGAGTAAAGTGAGTACTCCGACCCAGTGAGTAATAAAGATAAATACAGTCTATGTCACGATCCAAAACACATACTCGGTCGTGACGGAGGCTCTTGTGAAGACAAGACCATCCAACAAAACAAAAACTTCCTTTTAATTTACAAGTATTACCCACCTCGAACAGGCGAAATCTCTAGACCGCGATGCCTCTACTCCTCAGCTTGGCCTCCACGCATGTCGAATCTAGTCAAAACTACAAAGAATTCATTACCATTGGCAAAGGGAATATAACCCAATCAAAAAGACTCGAAAAATATTGAAATTCACGAAATTTGTAATACCCGAGCCCCGGGGCCTACGTCTCGAAATCTAGTAATTTTACATCATAATGATCCTTATCTCGTCACGAGTCTATACATACCAAATTAACAAAAATCGGAGTTCATTTGGCCCCTCAAATCACTATTTTAAAATCTCAATCTCAAGCCCTAATTTCTTATGATTTAGCCATGTTTTCATGGATTTCTAGGATAATTCTTCAATAAAATCATGTATTTAAGTCATAAAACTTACTTCCAATTGATCTTAGTTGGAACTCCCTTCAATCCCCGTCCAAAAGCTCTTCAAATTAAGTAAAAAAAGATAGGTTTGTGACTAAAATGTCCTTAAAATCATTTTATCCAGCTGAACACCCCTTCACCGCGAACGCGATTCTATCTCGCGTCCGCGATGGCAAAACAATGCACTGGGCATATTTCCTTCATCGCTAACACGGTGCCCAACTGCAAACGTGAAGGCCACTGCTTCTTCCTCCATCGCGGACGCTAAGTTCCAAGACTAAGTTCAACCAAAACTTCCAAAACTGGTATTCAATCAAAAACCCAACCTAAACACCTCCGAATCAACTAAAATTTTGCACACACCTCCAAAATCACCTAACGAAGCTAGTGAAACTCTCGTAATTCCATTCCAACCCCTCGCATAAAAATCTCGCCTACCGACCGGATTTTTCCAAAATCCTCACTTTGCCAAAATAGGCTAACTTCTACGCCGAACCTCCAAAATCACTTTCGATTATGCTCCTAAGCCTCAAATCATCCCCCGAAGCGAACCGAATCATCCTAAATCACATCCAAGCCCTCTAACTCACAAGTCAACTTCCAGATGACTTTTCCAAAACTAACCTTTCCATAAAGAAACTAATTCTCCTATTTCGTACCAGATTCAATTCAAATCAGCTCAAACTCACCAAACACATATAATGAAACATGAAGAATATCACGAATAAAGATCCATGCCAGCTACTCCGAAGAATAAGTAGTACACATTGGAATGAAATGCGCAGACTTGGTCAGCCGATCCACAATCACCCAAATCAAATCAAACTTCTTCGAGGACCGGGGAAGCCACTGACAAAGTCCATAGTGACTCTCTTCCACTTCCACTCGCAAATATCTATCCACTGAAGTATACCACCCGGTCTCTGATCCTCGTATTTCACCTACTGACAATTAAGAAACCGAGCTACTTAACCCACAATATCCTTCTTCATTATCCTCCACCAGTTGTGCTGTCTCAGATCCTGATACATCTTTGTAGCACCTGAATGGATGGAATACCGCGCACTGTCGGCCTCCTCAAGAACCAAATATCTAAGACTATCCACATTGGGCCCGCAAATCCGGCCCCTCTTCTTCGATACACCATCATCACCGACGGTCACAACCCTAACATGACCATGCTGAACCCGATCTCTGAAGCCTTAATTTCTAATGATTTAGCCATATTTCATGGATTTCTAGGATGATTCTTCAATAAAATCATGTATTTAAATCATAAACCTTACCTCCAATCAATCTTAGTTGAAACTCCCTTTGATCCCCGTCCAAAAGATCTCTAAATTGAATAAGAATGATGGAAACAATGATGGGTTTGCGACTGAAATGTCCTTAAAATCATTTTGTCCAGCTGAACACCCCTTCACCGCGAACGGGATTTCATCTCGTATCCGTGACGAAAAAACAATGCACTGGGCCAATTTCCTTCATCGCGAACACGGTACCCATTTGCGAACGTGAAGGCCACTGCTTCCTCCTTCATCGCGAACGCGTTCCAGGGACGCGAACACGAAGCACAACTCAGCACACCATAGCATTTCCTTTTCACGAATGCGTGGAGCCAGACGCGCATGTGAAGGCAAATGGGCCCAAACCTACTCGAATGCGGCCTCCCTTCGCCAATGTGAAGGCCTAAATTCGTGGCTCTGTAATTCCTTCTACACGTTCGCGGAACACCTATGCGAACGCGCAGAACAATCTTCTGCAACACCAGCAGTTGAAAACCAGCAGTCCTCAAAGTCCAAAAATAGCCCGATTAACCATCCGAAATCATCTCGAGGCCCTCGGATCTCAGCCAAAAGCATAGATATGTTCTAATACGTCATCCAAACTTCCTCGAGCCATAAAAACACTATCGTTGCCATCAAAATCGTCAATTTCCATCAAATCAAAGCTTAAATTGAACTAAAACTTTCAAAATTCTCATTCAATCAAAAACCCGATCTAAACACCTATGAATCAACTGAACTTTTTCAAGAAAGTCCAAAATCACCTAACAAAGCTACTGTAATTCTCGGAATTCTATTCCGACTCTCAGATCAAAATTTTACCTACCAACCGAAAATCGCCAAATTACTAACTTCGCCAAAATAGGCTAACTTCTTCACCGGACCTCCAAAATTATTTCTGATTTCTCTCCTAAGTCTTAACTTATCCCCTAAACTAACCGAATAATCGGAATTCAATTTTGAGCCCTCTAGCTCACAAGCCAACATCTGGTTGACTTTTCCAAACTAATTATTTTTATAAGAGACTAATTGTCTCATTTCTTATAAAACTCTATCTGAATCACTTCAAATTCACCTAACACATATACTGAAACATGAGGAAGCTTAAAATGGGGAAAACGGGATGGAAATACATGAGACGAAGAGTCGGGTCGTCACAGTCTGAAGGTAAGAAATCAAAAAAAATGCATAATGCGACCTATATCTAGCAGTTCAGATCAAACTCTGTGTAAATAGTAAAACAATAATACGATTGAGGAAATAATGCATGAATAGATGCAGCACATATAACGGTACACTCTAGTACTCGCTGCGGCGTGCAGCCCGCTCCACTCATTTGTCGTCGACGACGCTCACTGGGTGGTGTACAGACTTCAGAGGGGCTCCTACAGCCCAAGCGCAATATCAGCCATCTCGTGGAATCAAATAGGCTCTCGGCCTCAATATCAACATAGCACTACTGCGGCGCGCAACCCAATTCATATCATGGGTAAATATATCCTCACTATTGTGTACTCAACGCATCTCAGTCAAATAAATTTGCAACCACTCGGACATTACATATAGTAGGGATCTTAGCCCTCACATTCTTTTCATTTATGATTCATGATAAAAAATATAGTTCTTATCATATTTAATGGTTGAAAACATGACTGAGAGTATAATTTATGCAAACAAGTGAGGAAAACAAATGAAGATTCCCTAAGGATTCTATATGTCGGCAGAAGGCCCCCAAACATGGCAATAAGCCTAATTCACAGTAATAAAGTATGCGTCCCAATCGCCAATGTAGTAGAAATAACACTCAGGGTGGACCAACTCACAATCCCCAATAGCAAACGACCCCGCACTTGTCATAGAATGTGTGTCATGCCTCAATATAATGTTACCATGTGAAAGTCCGGGGTTTCAAACCCTCAGAGTAGTATTTACATCAATTACTCACCTCTATCCGGCCAAAGACTAGCTCGCAATGCCCTTTCCTCTCGAATCGACCTCATCGCATGTCGAAGCTAGCTAATACCACAACAAATACGTTACAATAGGCTAAGGGAATATAACCTAATCAAAAAATATCGAAAATCATAAAATTTTCAAAATCCGAGCCCCGGGACCACAACTAGAAATTCAGAAATTTGTATACGAAAATATTCCTTACTTGCCATGAGTCTATACATATCAAATTCACAAGAAATGGAGAGTCTATTTGACCCCTCAAATCCCTAGTTTAAACTCTCTTAAGTTTCAAGCTCTAACCTCCATTTTTAACCTTTAATTCCTTGGGTTTTCAGTATTAATCCATGATTTTTCACCATAATAACATATTCTAAGTCCAAGAATCCATAAATGATGACCGAATCATCAGAAATTACATCCGAGCCCTCTAACTTACAAGTCAACTTCCGATTGACTTTTCCAAACTAAGATTTCCTTAAAGAGACAAATTATCTCATTTACTACCAGATTCAATCCGAATCAACTCAAACTCACCAAACACATATAATAAAATATGAAGAAGCAATAAACGAGGAAAACAAGACGGAAACACATGAGACCACTGGTCGAGTCATCACAATGGCGTGCTCTTACAAAGTACATAAGTTGCCATTATTATGAAAATGTCCAAACACTTGTTACTATACGAAATTGGCTGCATAGGTTTTCCCAAACTCTAACTAGTAATATCTTTTTATGTGAATTTAAATATTATTAATTCTTTACATTAAATTATTTTAATATTTAATTAATTGAAATTGCATACAAATTGTAGATGAAAGTGAAGATATTATGATAACCTTGTCACAAGAGAATTCATATGTGTTTGATGAAGATGATGTGTTGTATATCTCATAAGCATCATGAGCGTTCTCTTGAATAGTTTATTTTAAGTTTTGACTTTTAGTGAATGAAATATAGTCTTGTCTTTTACTTTTTTTACCTTTTTTTATATATTGGAACAATATAAAAAGCTATTAATTTTTTACAAAAAAATTTCAATAAGATATATTTTACTTTTAAATAATTATATCATTTTTTAGGTCAGAACTTAAGAAAAAATATAAAATTATATTTTTCAAAATGATGGGCCGGACCATGGGGGCCTATGGCCCACATAGGGCAGATGTGAGCTGACTATTATAAGGACCATCAAAATAGTGGACTACCCCAGCCCAGCCCATCAATTGCTAAAGCCCATGTGGGCTGGACTGGACTAGCATGGTCCGACCCATACTGACAGCACTAGCTGACTATTTTTTAATGACTAGTCCGAAAACTGGCTAGTCCGATATATTTTTACCAAAGGAATTTTTTCATTCATGTACACTATTTGAAACATTATTACCGTTAATATCCATATTTAGTTAACTATCCGGCATAAACAAGTTTTATTGCAAAATATATTCAATCTACCTTAAAATACTTCCGATCGATTATTTGTACTTTTATTCAAGAGATGTAAGTTACATCCTTTTCCTTTTTTTCTCCTCTTTTGTTTCCTTATGTTTCCACTCATATGTTTTCTCCCAAATCATATTTGATTTTTCAAAATCTCCTGGTCATCTTTATGTACGCATTGTACTATTCATTCTGTCTAATTTTTCATATACGAAGTTGCTTTCACTGTTTAGGCATATTAATTAAGCTACTTTTGGGATTGTTCGCCTCAAGTTTCAATTGTAAGATATGTGTATATAGCCCAATGTTCTGAACTTGCAATCTTGCTCTTTCACCTCTTTGTCGCCTTCCCTCTGATTAAACTTTTGTCTCTTTTGTGGATTCTTTAAAGAATGGATCCTATGCCTTGATCCTTACTTTATTGTCTATTATCTTATTACCTTTTTTGTTGTTTTGCAATGTATTGCCTTCCATTCGTTGAGGAATTTTTGAATTGTGATCTCAACATGTCAGTGTGCTTCCATGGGGACAGGTGAAAGGTGTCTCACAGTCACAAATACCTATTCTTAAACCAGGGCCATCAAAATTGTAGTGTCCATACACCAGTGATGAAAGGCGATCTGTTTCTCTGCCTAAAAATCTACTAGAGGAAGAAAGTATTTTTTTTTTCAGCCTCGAGGATATGTCATGAGTAATGGAAAAATTCTTAATTTTTATCAGTTTTTAGTATAAGCCTTCCGGGAGAACATCCATTATTTCAATATGAATTTAGAATTGGTAAAACTTACCTATATGATTGATACATTGTAAAAGTAAATTTTGTACAGCTAATTATATATTATACAATTTATCTATTACTTTCACACATTATTTCTACCCAGTAAAATATAACTACAGTAATATACAGCTTAAACACAAATTTAATACAAATTTTATATAATATATCTTTTGTATACTTTTATCTGATTTATACATAGTAAAAATAAATTTCATACAACTTATCCATAATTTTCATACATTATTTCTACTTAGATATATATAACTACAATATCATACAACATAATATAATTTTTATAAAATATTATAAAACTTTCATACAATAGTTAAATAAAAGATATATATAAATAGCAAATATAATTTTTCTATAATTTTACTACAATTTCGTAAATATAATGCATACCATATCTTCTTCGAGTTTCAATCCAAAATTAAGCCAAAATCAAGTGTAATTTTCACCATGACACCCTCACAATTGAGATATAAATTTCAAACCATATTCTCAATTGTTTGCAACAACACCCAATTCAATACAATATATCTTTTGTATATTTTTTTTATCTGATTTATACATAGTAAAAATAAATTTCATATAACTAATTATATATTATACAACTTATCTATAATTTTCATACATTATTTCTTCTTAGATATATATAACTACAATATCATACAACTTAAATATAATTTTTATAAAATATTATTCAACTTTTATACAATAGTTATAAAAAAAAATATAAACAACAGAATATAATTTTTCTGTCTTTTTCTTCTTCTCCTTCTCCTCCTCCTCCTCCTCCTCCCCCTCCTCCTCCTCCTCCTCCTTCTTCTCCTTCTTCTTCTTCTTCGAGTTTCAATCCGAAATTCAACCAAAATTAAGTGTAATTTTCACCATGACACCCTCAAAATTGAGATATAAACTTCAAACCATATACTCAATTATTTGCAGCAACACCCAATTCAAACAAATACTCCTTCCGTTTCATATTGTTTGAGGTAGTTTGACTCGGCATGGAGTTTAAGAAAAAATAATAAGACTTTTAAAACTTGTGGTCTTAAAAGATTAAGGGTAAAAGGTTTGTGGGGCCATACCATTTGTGTAGCTATAAAAGCTTCACACTAAGGGCAAAAAGAGTAAAATGAATAGTTTAAAGTTGAATTATTTTCAAATTTAGAAAAATGCGTCATTTATTTTGTAACAGACTAAAAAGGAAAGTACCTCAAATAATATGAAACGTAGTAATAATTTTGAAAATTCAAATTCGAATTCAAAGTTTCAACGCTTTTAATTGGCTGCCAATGGTGGAATTACTGTTCTCTTTTACTTTGCTTTAAATTACTGGAATTACGGATTGGGAGATAGAGACAAGGAAACAATAATGTATATCTGAGGAGTTGTTACTCACATGAGTATCCAAATTCCCTTTTAAAGGACCAAACAGGATAAGGTTCCTTTTCTAGTGGCATTTACCTTAATCAACACGATTTATACGAATTCGAATTTATTATCAAGTTACAAGAATATCACATAGAGCATGCACGGACTCTTGTCACCTAATATGTATGCAGCCCCCGCATATAATAGCAATTAATTCAATTATTACACCTATGGGGATAATTTCCTCTTATAAGATAAGAAAGGAGACTCGTCTCGTTCAAAAGTGTACTTCCAAATACCAAGAACATGTCCAAGCCCTCAATTCAGAGCCAAACAATCCCAAACTAGTTAAAATAAGTAAAAACTAGTTAATATAGACGCACAATATCGAATTCTAGATATTTAAGAAATTTCCCAACCATTAACACAAGTTTCCAAAATTCCAACCTCGGGCCCACGTGCCCATATTCCCAGATTTTTTGAACGAAGTTGTTATCTACAACCTAAGGATCCATAATATATTGTTTCTAATTTATTCCATAAAAACGTTTCGTGGTTAAATATAAGTTTTATTAAAACCCTAGGTTTTTGTTCAAATCCAATGATTTCACTTTAATACTAGTGTTTAATCTACTTTAGACAATGATATTAAACTAGGAATAGGTAGCACACACTTACCTCAGATGCTAGGTGAAGTCCTTCTCTCAAAAGCTCCCTAATCGCCTAATGGAGGAGTGAAAATGTGATAAAAATGACTTAGAACCCGTATTAAATGAACCTCATTGCCCAGCGATTTCCGCATATGCGGTCAGGGGACCACATATACGACAGAAGGGCCGCTCCTTCAACAATGGACTAAAGAGCTGAGGCGACATATGTGGTCTCCAGGCTGCATCTGCGGAGCCACTCCAGCAGCTTGGGAGCCGCTTCTGTTGTTACTATCCTGGTCTATCATGGGCCTCTTTTGCAATGGCACAACCGCATCTGCAGTCTCGCACCTACGGTCCCCTAACCGCTGCTACTGTTATGACAGAAGCAGCAAGCTTCAGCGCTTTCAAAAATTTCCACTTCACTCGAACCTCGTCTGATTCAAGGCTTCCAGGCCCCGCCCGAACATACCAACAAGTATGAAATTACGAGATGGACCTACTCGAACCTTCGGAACACCCAAAATAATGCTAAATCTAGGAGTCACCCCCTAATACCAAATGAATCAAACTTATGAACTTCAAGTTCTTAACTTTCCTCTAACGGTCCAAAATGCCCTTAAGCTACTCGGATTGACACCAAATTCTACGGACAAGTCTAAAATGATATTTTGGACATGAACAAGGCTTCAGAACTAACATACGAGCCTGATACCCGTGAAATCAATCATTACTTGGTTTTTTTAAATCCTTATAACTTCAAATTAACAATTTCTAATAAGAATTCATTACTTGGGCTATGGACCTCGAAATTCGATTTCGGACATACACCCATGTCCCATATTTCCTCACGGACCCTCCGGGACCGTCAAATTACAAATCCGGGTCCGTTTGCTCAAAATGTTGACCAAAGCCAAAGTTAGTCTTTTAAGAGAATCCTAAGGAATCAAATTGGCATATTTCACTCAAAAATCTTCCAAATCCCTAACCAACCGTCCCTGCAAGCCGTAATTTAGCCAAAGCAAGCACGAAAAGTTTTATTTAGGGGAATGGGTTTCTAAAAGGCAAAAACGACCAGGCAGGCCATTACATTCTCCACCTCTTAAGCAATCATTCATCCCCAAGCGGACATAGAAAAGTACCTAAGCTACTGAATAAATGGTGATATCTGCTGTGCATGTCCTCCTCGGACTCCCAAGTCACCTCCTCGACTGGTTGGCCCCTCCACTGGACCTTTACCGCAGAAATCCCCTTGGATCTCAACTAGCGATCTTGTCTATCTATAATGGCAATTGGCTCCTCCTCATAAACCAAGCTCTCATCTAGCTGAATAGTACTGAAGTCTAACATATGGGACAAGTCGGAGTGATACTTCTGAAGCATCGATACATGGAAAACTGGATGAAATCCCGATAAGATAGGGGGTAAGTCAAGCTCATAGGCAACCTCCTCAACGATCCTCAGCACCTCAAAGGGACAAATAAACCTTGGGCTCAACTTGCCATTCTTCCTGAACCTTATAATGCCTTTCATTGGCGAGACTTTCAAGAGAACCTTCTCGCCAACCATAAATGATACATCACTCGCCTTGTGATCCGCATAACTATTATGCCTTGACTGAGCTATGCGAAACGTCTCCTGAATCAACTTCACCTTATCCAAGGCATCCTGTACTAAGTCTGTATCAAACAAGTTAGCCTCACCAGGCTCGAACCACCCGATAGGAGAATAACAACAACGACCATATAAAGCCTCGTATGGAACCATCTCAATGCTGGATTGATAATTGTTGTTATATGCAAACTCTGCCAATGGCAAGAACTGGTCCCACTACCGTCCAAACTCAATCACACATGCTCTAAGCATATCCTCTAAAATCTGAATTTTCTGCTCCGACTGCCCATCGATCTAAGGATGGAATATTGTGCTAAGCTCAACACAGGTCCCCAGCTCACTTTGAATGGCTCTCAAGAAACTGGAAGTGAACTGAGGGCCTCTATCTGATATTATGGAAATAGGCACACCGTGCAACCGGACTATCTCCCGAATGTAAATCTGAGCATACCTCTCTGTTATATAGGTATTCGCCACTGGAAGAAAGAGAGCCAACTTGGTCAACCTATCAAAAATGACCCATACTGAATCAAACTTCCGCAAAGTCTGTGGCAACCCAACTATGAAAGCCATGGTGATACGCTCCCACTTCCACTCCGATATAGGCATCTGCGGAAGTAGGCCACCCAGCCTCTTGTGTTAATACTTGACCTGATGCCAATTCAAACACTTAGCCATATACTCCACTATGTCTTCATTCATTCTACGCCACCAACAATGTTGCCTCAAGTCATGATAAATCTTCGTAGCACATGGATGAATGGAATACCGTGAAATGTGGGCCTGTTATAGAATCCTCTCCCTCATACATCAACATTAGGAACACATAAACGGCCCTGGAGTCACAAAACACCATCCTTACAAATAGAAACCTCCTTGGCACCTCCTTGAAATATTATCTCTGAGAACTGCCAAATGGGGTTCATCAAACTATCGGGCCTTGATCTGCCCTAATAACAAATACTGAGCAACCACATATGCAAGAACTCGGCTGGGCTCTAAAAGTTCCAACATCACAAGTCTGTTAGCCAGGGACTGAATGTCCAAAACTAGTGTCATCTCCACTGCTAGAATGAATGTCAAGGTACCCATGTTCTCCGCCTTTCTACTTAAGGCATCTGCTACCACATTTTCCTTGCCTGGATGATAAAGAATGGTGATGTCATAATCTTTCAGTAACTCAACCCACTTATGCTACCTCAAATTAATATCCCTCTGCTTGAACAAATGGTGTAAGCTACAATAATCGGTATAGACCTCACATGATACCCCATACAGATAATGCCTCCATATCTTAAGAGCATGAACAATTGCAGCCAACTCTAGATCCTGCATAGGATAATTCTTCTCATGAACCTTCAACTGACGTGAAGCATATGCAATAACTCGCCCTTCCTGCATCAATACATATCCCAAGCCAACGCGTGAAGCATCACAATATACCGTATACATCCATGAGCCAGAAGGCAATACAAGAACTGGTGTTGTAGTTAAAGCTGTCTTAAGCTTCTAGAAGATCTCCTCATAATCATTGAACCAACAAAATGGAGCACCCTTTTGGGTCAATCTAGTCAAAGGTAATGCAATAAATGAAAAGCCCTGCACGAATAATCGGTAATAATCTGCTAGCCCCAGGAAACTCCTGATCTCGGTCACTGAGGTAGGACGTGGCCAACTCTAAACTATCTCATTCTTCTTGGGATCCACCTTATTACCCTATTCTGACACAACATTCCCCAAGAATGCCACTGACTCTAGCCAAAACTCACACTTGGAGAACTTAGCATATAGCTTCCGCTCTCGCAAGGTCTGAAGCACTACTCTCAAATGTTGCTCGTGCTCCCCTAGGCTACGGGAGTATATCAAGATGTCTTCAATGAAGACGATGACAAATGAATCTATATATGGCTTGAATACCATGTTCATCAAATCCATAAATGTTGTTGGGGCATTAATCAAGCCAAAGGACATCGCCAAAAACTCATAATGTCCATATCTAGTCAGGAATGCAGTCTTCAGAACAATTAAGTCCTAAATCTTTAGTTGATGGAACCCTAACCACAACTCTATCTTAGAGAAAACCCTCGTACCTTGCAACTCATCGAACCAATCATGGATACGAGGCAACGGATTCTTGTTCTTGATCTTGACGTTGTTCAACTGGAGGTAATCAATGCACATCTGCATAATCCCATTCTTCTTCTTCATAGAAAACACTGGTGCACCACAAGGCGATGCATAGGGACTAATAAACCCATTCGCCAACAACTCCTCAAGCTGCTCCTTCAACTTCTTCAACTCCTTAGGAGCCATACGATACGGTGGAATAGATATAGGTTAAGTGCTTGGGGCCAAATCAATATAGAAATTAATATCACGATCCGGTGGCATGACAGGAAGATTAGAAGGAAAAATGTCGGCAAAATCTCGAACTACTAGAACTGAATTAATCATCGGAGACTCTACGGTGGTGTTCCGAACATAAACTAGATAGGCCAAATACCCATTCTCGAACGTATATCGAGCCTTCAGGAAAGAAATAACCCGACTAGGTGTATCAACTGTGGAAACCTTCCAGTCCAGCCTCGATAACCCTGGCATCACTAGTGAAACAATCTTGGCATGGAAATCTAGGACGGCGTGATATGGAGATAACCAATCCATGCCCAGGATGACATCAAAAATGATCATATCAAGCAATAGAAGATCTGCTCTAGTCTCAAAACCATAGAATGTGACCACACAGGACCCGGTAGATCCGATCCATAACCACAGAATCACCCATAAAGGTGGACATATAAACATGAGTGCCCAAAGGCTCAGGAGAAATAACTAGGAAACAAGAAAATAGGGATGATACATATGAATAAGTAGACCCTGGATCAAATAATACTGAAGCATCCCTAGCGAGGATGGAGATAATACCTGTGATGACAGCATTTGAGTCTAATGCATCAGGCCTGGCCGGAAGAGCGTACAATCTGGCTGGAGCACCGACTAGCTGACTTCCACCTGACTAAGAAGTAGCTGGCTAACCTCTCCCTGTCTAGCTTCCACCTCTAGGACGGCCCCCACCAGCTTGCCCTCCACCTCAAGCTAGCTAGGCAGCTGGTGCTAAAATTATGGGTTGCTGACCCACTGCACTGCCTTGCCCCAAAGTCTAGTGTAGGTCCTCTTCATGTGACTGGATCTCCGCACACGTAGCATACTCTTGGTACCACAGCCTACTGCCCTGAAGTCTGAGCCTACTTACTTGAATATCCACTAGAAGAGCCCTAGATGGCTGGTGGGCGATATGAACTCTCTGGAACGGCACTGAAGTGAGCACTGGAAGAACCCTGATAACCAGAATATCCGCCAGAGGTACCCTGAATAGCTTATGGGTGGTAAGAACTCTCCAGCATCGCATTGAAATAAGGTCTCACTAGAGTACCTTGGGGAGGGGATGGTGGTGCTGAATACCGGGGTCTGCTAGGCTGACCTCTCCCAAAGTGACCTCTACCCCTAGGTGGGGCACCTCTGAACTCTCCCAAAAATCTAGCCCTTTTATCCTGCTGCATCTGCTCTCTACCCCTCTGGCGATACCTCTCAATCCTGCGAGCAATCTCAACAACTAGATTATACTCAGTAACCATCTCCACCTCTCAGACCATGCCTGCCCAAATAGTGGGGTGTAACCCCGCAAAAAATCTCCGCACTCTCTCTACATCTATGGAAGTGGCATGAGTGCACTAGACAACTCAGAGAACCCCGCATCATAATCGGTCACCGATATCTAACCTAGCTCAAGATGCTAAAACTTATACTGCAGCTCTTCCCTCTCAAAGGGTGGAATGTACCTATCCAAGAAAAACTGTGTGAACTGACCCCAAGTGAGGGGAGGAGAACCTGCTGGCCTACCAAGAACATAGGGTTGCAACCATCTACGGGCCCTACCCTCCAGCTGGAAAGTAGTGAAGTCAACTCCATGTCACTCCAATATCCTCATATTCTGCATTTTTTCCCTGCACAAGTTAATAAAGTCCTGGGATCCTCATGTTGCTCACCCCCAAGATAGGAGGGTGAATTCTAGTCCATCTACCCAATATCTTTTACGGGTCACCGTGCGCAAGTGATCTGAGTTGGGGCACCACTACAGAAACTGACTGGGGCCCGTCTACAGGTAATGCACCCGGAGTCTGATATACCGCAGCTCCATGTCTAGGAGCCTGGGCAATAGGGGTCTGTGCTCCCCCTCCCACCTGAGATGTAGCTGGATCTGCTGGAAATAAACCAGCCTGAGTCATAGAATCCATGAACTGCAACATACGACCCATGATGTCACGACCCTAGTTCACCTATCGTGAACCTTTCATGATGGCACCCAGCCTTCGCGACTAAGTAATCCTTACACATTGCGGAAATTCAACAATCTTTACGAGAATGATAGATAGTACTGAATAACATAAACAAATGAATAAGGTGCCGCCTGGCACATACACTTCTACTCAAAATGATGTAAAACCTTCAAGACCTGGAAACCCACCGGCAACACGGGCTAAGAGTAAAATATAACATATGGCTCTAACATCCAGAAGTGTCTACAACAAGTGAGTACATGAATGAAACTGCTAGCTAAAGGTAGAATAGAAGGAGACTCTTCGGATCTGCGGACATGGCAGATGCATACCTCAAACCTCCAAATGTAGCTCTGAAATCCCTAATAGCGTGCCCGACCAGTAGTACCTGGATCTGCACAACAAAAGTGTGTAGAAGAGTAGCATGAGTACACCACAGCGGTACTCAGTAAGTGCCAAGCGTAACCTCGGTCGAGTAGTGACGAGGAAGGTCGAGGCCCCTACTGAGATAAACATAAGAATAAATATGAATTGAAATAATAGTAGTAAATACATAAATCTCGAATATCTAACAAACAATAAGAAGAATGGAATAGGCTATATTACAATTCTACAAAAAAAACAAGAATAATCACTACAAGCTATTTGTCATCGGGGATCTCCTAGTATGCCGAGGATCTCCCGGTATCCTCATCATACACACAAAGAATCTCCAAGTATCCCGAGGATCTCCTAGTATCCTCATCATATAAGCAAGGGATCTCCAAGTATCCCGAGGATCTCCTAATATCCTCGTCACATAAGCAAGGGATCTCAAAGTATCCCGAGGATCTACAGATATCCTCATCATATAAGCAAGGGATCTCCAAGTATCCCGAGGATCTCTCAGTATCCTCAGCAAATAAGCAAGGGATCTCCAAGTATCCCGAGGATCTCTCAGTATCCTCCAGGTAATCAGTCCTGCCCTTGGGATCTCTTAGTATCCGCCAATTAATCAATCATGCACTGGGGATCGCTTAGTATCCGACAGTTATATAATCCAGTGCTAGGGATCGCTTCGTATCCCGCAATTCTAAACCTCAGAACAAAATACGAACAGGGGGAGCTCTAGGGATTCCGTCCCATAGTCCCAAAAGTAAATACACCACAGCAAGTCAATATTTAACGGAAAGGAAGCAAAGTGCGAACAACAAGTAAAGTCGAGAATCTTATATGCTTCACAAGAAATACAAATATGGAAATTTAGTTAAATAGAACAAATAAGTTACTAACATGCTTTCCCTAAGTCAAAACAAGTGAATTTTCATTTTTAACAATTAAATATGTGAAGAAAGACGATCTAAATAAGCCAAGTAAGGTGAATTTTCGACAATTAGCAAGTGTACACACCCGTCACCTCGGGCACAAGGATTTTAAACAAGGACAAAGATATCCTAAGGGGAGGTCCCCCACACAAAGTTAGTCAATCCACTTACCTCGAATTGGTACAAAACTGCTAAGAAACAATGCTCTTGCCACGAGTATCCGACTCCGAGTAGCCCAAATCTATTCAAAAATATTACACATTGTAAATAACATTGCAAGTAACTAATTACACTATTAAAATTAAAGATAAGGCACGGAAATAGGTGAAATGACCTAAATTCCCCTTAGGCTAACATCTCGGAATCGATTAATTTTCACGTTTTAAGGAACCTCGTACTCTCACGAGTCTAACCATATAAAAATCTCCCAAATCGAAGGTCAAATGCCCATTAAATCATCAAAGTTAGGTCTAACAAATTTACCCCAATTTCATCCATTTTTCATCCTTAGTTCGAATTTAGAAGAAAAATTTAATTACTAAATGATGGATTAAAGCTAGAAAGGATCATAGAAACGTCACCCAGTAATCTCCTCTTCAAATCCCTCTTAAAATCGCCTTGGTCCGAGCTCAAACTTGATTTTTCAACTTATGAAATTAAAGCCTCGGATAAACCCTTTTCTCTACTGGGATTTCCGCTTTTGTGGATCCAGGGACTGGTTCTGCGGTCCCGCTTTCACGGAAAATCCCCCGCTTTTGCGGTTTTCCTAAAAGCAGCGATCAACCGCTTTTGCGGTCCAAGACTCACTGAAGCGAGTCCTCTTCTACGGTTCCTGGCCTCATGGCCCCTTCCACTCCTGCGGACAATACATCGTAGAGGCGATCCTCGCTTCCGCAGAAATGCCTACCCTTCTGCAGTCTCCTGGTCTAGGGCCCCTTCTGCTTTTAAGACTTCTTAGTTGCTTTTGTGGCACCGCTTCTGCGGTCCCCAAGCCGCAAAAGCGGAAACGACAGAAGCAACCACATCAATTACCTTCTAACTCCAAAACCAACACGTCGAGCATCCGAAACACATCCAAGGGCCCCGGGACCTCAACCGAACCTACGAGCCTATCCCGTAACATCAATCAAACTTGTACAAATCCTTAAACCACCTAAAACAATGCATGAAACACAATTTAATCCATTATTTGAACTTAAAACTTCTAAAACTTAACCAAACTCGCTTTCGATTCAAAACCTAGCCAAAACACGTCTGATTGACCTAAAAGTTTGCACACACGTCCCAAATGATATGATGGTGCTACAGAAACTTCCGCAATCCCATTTCGTCCCTCAAATCAAAAATTCACTATCGGGCCGGAAACTTCAAAATTCAACTTTCGGCAGAATCTGAATAGTACGCTCGGACTGTCCATCTGTCTGAGGGTGAAACGTTGTACTCATGGTCACCCGGGTACCCAACTAATGCTGGACGGCTCTCCTGAACCGTGATGTAAACAGTGAACCCATGTCTGAGATGATAGAAACTAGAATGCCATGAAGACGGACAATCTCCCTGATATAAATCCCTGCTAACCGCTCTGCTGAGTAAGAAGTACACAGTGGAATGAAATGAGCGGACTTGGTCAGTCGGTGCACAACAACCCAAATAAAATCAAACTTCCTCACCGTCAGAGGGAGACCAGTCACAAAATAGATATTCTCCCATTTCCACTCCGGGATCTCCATCTGCTGGATTAACCCTCCCGGTCTCTGATACTCAGCCTTTATCTGCTGACAGTTGAGGCATCTAGCTACAAATTCTACTATGTCTTTCTTCATCCGCCTCCACCAGTAATGCTGCCTCATATCCTGATACATCTTTGCGGCACCCGGATGGATGAAGTACCGCGATCTATGGGCCTCAAACAATATAACCTCCCCGAATATCATCAACATTGGGCACACAGATCTGCCCATGCATCCTCAACACCCCGTCATCTCCAATAGTCACTTCCTTAGCATTGCCATGCTGAACTATGTCCCTGAGGACAAGCAAATGAGGGTCATCATAATGCCGCTCCCTGATACAATCAAACAATGAAGACCGAGAAACCACATAGTCTAGAACCCGACTGGGCTCCAAAGGGTCCAATCTCATGAACTGACTGGCTAAAGCCTGAACATCCATCGCCATAGGTCTCTCAAAGCTGGTAAATACGCCAAACTCCCCAAACTCTCCGCCCGACGACTTAAGGCATTGGCTACCACATTGGCCTTGCCCAGGTGACAAAGAATAGTAATATCATAATCCTTTAGTAACTCCAACCATCTCCTCTGGCGCAAGTTCAGATCCTTTTGCTTGAACAGGTGCTGCAAACTCCAATGATCCGTATAAATGTCACAAGGCACACCGTACAAATAAGCCAGCCAGATCTTTAAGGCGTGAACAATAGCAGCTAACTCAAGGTCATGGACATGATAGTTCTTTTCATGTACCTTCAACTGTCTGGACGCGTAGGCAATCACCCTATCGTCCTGCATCAACACCGCTTCAAATCCAACTTGTGAGGCATCACAATATACTGTGTAGGACCCTAAACCAATAGGCAAAATTAGAATAGGGCTGAATTCAAAGCCGTTTTGAGCTTTTGGAAGCTCGCCTCACACTCGTCTAACCACTGAAAAGGAGCACCCTTCTGGGTCAATCTAGTCATAGGGGCTACAATTGATGAGAACCCCTCCACAAAATGACGATAATAACCCGCCAGGCCAAGGAAACTGCGGATTTCAGTAGCTGAGGAGGGCCTGGGCCAATTCTGAACAGCCTCCACCTTCTTCGGATCTACTCGAATGCCCCCACTCGATACCACGTAGCCTAGGAATGCCACAGAACTCAACCAAAACTCACATTTTGAAAACTTTTCATTTAATTTCTTTTCTCTCAGGGTCTGAAGCACTATCCTCAGACGCTGCTCATGATCTTCCCGACTCTGGCAGTATACAAGAATATCATCAATGAAAATAATGACAAATGAGTCGAGATAGGGCCTGAATACACTGTGCATCAAATGCATAAAAGTTGTTGGGGCTTTGGTCAGCCCAAATGACATGACAAGGAACTCGTAATGATCATACCGAGCCCTGGAAGCAATCTTCGGGATATTTGGTTCTCGAATCTTTAGCTTGTGATAACCTGAGCGCAAATCGATCTTAGAAAACACTTGTGCGCCCTGAAGCTGGTCAAATAGATCATCAATACGAGGCAAAGGATATTTGTTCGTCACTGTAACTTTGTTAAACTGACGATAATCGATACGCATGCGCATAGAACCATCCTTTTTCTTCACAAACAAGAAAGGAGCACCCCATGGGGAAACACTGGTCGAATAAAACCCTTATCAAGCAATTCCTGTAACAGATCCTTCAACTCTTTCAACTCAGGAAGAGCCATACGGTAAGGAGGAATAGATACGGGTTGATTGCCCGACAACAAATCAATACCAAAATCATTGTCCTGATCAGGAGGCATGCCCGGAAGATCAGTGGGGAACACATCGGGGAAATCCCATACTACTGGAACAAAGTCAACATAAGGGGCATTAGCACTGACATCGCTCACATAAGCTAAATACGCTGCACACCCCTTCTCAACCATACGCGGAGCTTTAAGAAAAGAAATAACTCTACTGGGAGTGTGATTAAAAGTACCACTCCACTCAATACGCGGAATACCTGGCATAGCCAGCGTCACGGTCTTACCGTGGCAATCAAGAATAGCATACTAAGGCGACAACCATTCCATGCCCAAGATAATATCGAAATCAACCATGTCAAGTAATAAACGATTTGTCGTGGTCTCAAAACCACGAATAGTAACCAAACATGTCCGATATACGCGGTACAAAACAAGAGAATCTCCTACGGGGGTAGAAACATAAACAGGAGAGCTCAAGGTCTCTCGGGCTGAACCTAAATGCGGAGAAAAATAAGATGACACATAAGAATAAGTAGAGCTTGGATTGAATAGAACCGATGCCTCTCTATGACTAACCAAAATAATACTTGTGATAATAGAATCGGAGGCCACAGCCTCGGCACGATCAGGAATGGCATAAAATCTGGCTCGGCCCCTACCTCGAGAGCGACCTCTATCTCCCCTATCTCTGCCCCTAGCTGACTGGGCAGGTGGGGTGGAGCTGGAGCTGGAACAAGGACCTGAGAATCCCGCTGGGTACGCTGCTGCTGAGAGTGCTATGAAGGTGCACTCCTACCGAGTCTAGGGCAGTCCCTTACTATATGGAGGGTATCCCCGCACTCATAACAAGCTCTAGGAGGGTGCGGTGTCTGTGACTGACTACACCCACCCATGCTAGACTGACCTCTGGAGGTACCCCTCGCAGGAGGCGCACTAGAAACCAAGGGTGCATAATAAGGCTCCTGAGACCTGGGAGGAGCTCGAGTACTGCTGGATGAAGAAAGAATTGAGTGAATTGGGCGACCCGTATAGCGCCTACCATGGCGTCCTGCTCCTAAAGTACGGGTACCAGAGAAATAACCAGACTCTCGAGACATCTTCCTCTCTCTCCTCTCGCTCTCTAGCTTGCATACCCTCTATCCTCCGGACTATACTCACCACCTGCTGCTAGGGTATATCCATCTCAAACTCTATCACCATGCCAGATCTGATGGAAGGAATAAGACCCTCGATAATTCTGCGAACCCTCTCACAAACAGTAGCCACCAAAACAGGTGCATGTTTGGCCAACCTGGTGTAATGGATGGCATACTCAGAGACAGTCATAGGGACCTAGCACAAGTGCTCAAACTTCGCGCTCCATGCATCTCGGAGGATCTGGGGAACAAAATCCCTCTGAAACATATCCGAAAACTGAGTCCAAGTCAGGGAGGCAGCCTTGTCCAGACTGTCTAGCTCAAACGTGCGCCACCAGTCATAGGCGGCTCCCCGAATCTAGAATGATGTAAAGGAAGCCCCACTCGAAGTAGTAATACCCATGATGCGAAAAATGTGGTGACAATCCTCAAAAAACCCCAAAGCATCATCTGTAGCTAGTCCGCTGAAAATAGGAGGGTCATACTTCTTGAACCGCTCCAATCTATGCTTCTCATCTTCCAAAGCAGGTGCCCCATCCTCGGGCTGAACCGGTACTGTAGGCTGGACAGGAATAATATCTCGAATCGGCCCCATAAGAACCCTCTACTCTGGAGTGCGGGCTGCGGTAGTCTGGGCTCCTCCCCCGGCCCGGGACATAGCTGCATGAGGTGGAAGCGACCTTGCCTGTGACAGCGTGGTATACATGCTCATAAACTATGCAAATGCCTCATGAACAGCTGGAGTAGTGGTGGTTGTGGGCGTCTTCGGTGCCTGAGTCCTGACTGGGTCCACTATTGGCACCTCGGCGGCTGCTAGCGCAGGTGCTCTGGCTGCACCTCGTGCAAGTCCACGACCCCTACCCCGGCCCCTGCCCCTAGCTACTGCAAGAGCGGGTGCGAGTGCCTGATCATCCCCGATCGTGAGTGTCCTTACCATTTGTGAGAGAATAGAAGACAGAAGTTTAGAATCGGTGTCAATAACATAGCACGATAAGAATTCAATGAAGTGAAGATTTTTTTTAAACAGTTACATAGCCTCTCGTATATAAGTACAGACGTCTCCGTACCGATCAGCGAGACTCTAAATAACCGGCTTGTGTCCCATGAATCCTATGAACCTAACGCTCTGATATCGACTTGTCACGATCCTAGTTCACCTATTGTGAACCTGTCATGGCGGCACCTAGTCTTCGCGACTAGGTAAGCCTGACACATTGCGGAAATTCAACAATCTTTACAAGAACGATAGATAGTACTTAATAACATAAGCAAATGAATAGGGTGCCGCCTGGCACATACACTCCGACTCAAAATGGTGTAAAACCTCCAAGACCCGAAAACCCACGGGCAACACAGGCTAAGAGTAAAATATAACATATGGCTCTAACATTCAGAAGTGTCTACAACAAGTGAGTACATGAATGACACTACTAGCTAAAGGTATAATAGAAAGAGACTCTTCGGATTTGCGGACGTGGAAGATGCATACCTCAAGACTCAAAATGTAGCTTCGAAATCCCTAATAGCGCACCTGACCAGTAGTACCTGGATCTGCACAACATAAGTGTGCAGAAGAGTAGCATGAGTACACCACAGCAGTACTCAGTTATATAATCCAGTGCCGGAGATCTCTTGGTATCCCGCACTTCCAAACCTCGGAACAAGTACGAATAGGGGGAGCTCTCGGGATGCCTTCCCGTAGTCCCAAAAGTAAATACAGCACAACAAGTCAATATTTAACGGAAAGGAAGCGAAGTGCGAACAACAAGTCGAGAATCTAGCATGCTTCACAAGAAAGACAAATATGGAATTTAGTCAAATAGAGCAAATAAGTTACAAACATGCTTTCCTTAAGTCAAAATCAGTGAAGTTTCATTATTAACAATTAAATATGTGAAGAAACACAGCCTAAATAAGCCTAGAAAGGTGAATTTTCGACAACTAGCACAAGTACACTCCCGTCACCTTGACCACAAGGCTTTTAAAAATTCACAAAGATATCCTAAGGGAAGAGGTCCCCCACACACAAAGTTAGGCAAGCCACTTACCTCGAATTGGTACAAACCCACTAAGAAACAATGCTCTTGCCACGAGTATCCGACTCCGAGTGACCCAAATTTATTCAAACCAATTACACATTTTAAATAGCATCACAAGTAAATAATTACACTGTTAAAATTAAAGCTAAGGTGAGAAAATAGGTAAAATAACCAAAATGCCCCTCAAACCAACGTCTCGAAATCGAATAATTTTCACATTTTCAGGAACCTAATACTCTCACGAGTCTAACCATTCAAAAATCTCCCAAATTGGAGGTCAAATGCCCCTTCAAATCATCAAAGTTAGGTATAAGAACTTTACCCCAATTTCATACATTTTTATCCTTAATTCGAAATTAAAAGATGAATTTAACTACTAAATGATGGATTAAAGCTAGAAAGGACCATAGAAACGCTATCCAGTAATCTCCTCTTCAAATCCTTCTCAAAATTGCCTTGGTCCGAGCTCAAACTTGATTTTTCAACTTGTGAAATTAAAGCCTCGGATGAACCCTTTTCTCTACTGTGATTTCCGCTTTTGCAGATCCAGAGAAGCGGTCTCGCTTTTGCGGAAAATCCACTGCTTTTGCGGTTTTCCTTATAATAGAGACCAACCGCTTTTGCGGTCCAAGACTTGCTGAAGGAAGTCGGCTTCTATGGAACCACGACCGCTTCTGCGGTTCCTAGCCTTATAGCCCATTCCGTTCCTGCGGACAATACATCGCAGAGGCGATCCACGCTTTTGCGGAAATGCCTACCACTTCTGCATTCTCCTAGCCCAGGGCCCCTTTTGCTTTTGCGACTTTTGAGCTGCTTTTGCGGTGCCGCTTCTACGGTCCCCAAGCCGCAGAAGCGGAAACAACAGAAGCAGCCACATCAAATACCTTCTAACTCCCAAAACCAACCCGTCGAGCATCCGAAACACACCCGAGGCCCCCAGACCTCAACCAAACCTACAAGCCTATCCCTTAAAATCATCCAAACTTGTACCATCCTTAAATCACCTAAATAATGCCAGAAACACAATTTAATACATGATTTGAACTTAAAACTTCCAAAACTTAACCAAACTCGCTTTCGATTCAAAACCTAACCAAAACACGTCCGATTGACCTGAAATTTTACACGCACGTCCCAAATGACATGACAGTAATACAGCAACTTCTGGAATCCTGTTCTGACCCTCCGATCAAAAATTCACTATCAGACCGGAAACTTTAAAATTCTAACTTTCGCCAGTTCTAGACTAAATGAGCTACGGACATCCAAAACACATTCTGAATGTGCTCTCAACCCCAAAATCACCTAACGGAGCTAACGGAGCCATCGGATTTCCATTCCGAGGTCTTCTTGACACTTTTCTAATTGCAGACCATTTTTCAACACTTAAGCCCTCATTAAGGTACTAAGTGTCCCAAAACACTCTGAATTCTATTAACGAACGTCCCGGTAAACCAAAATATCAGAAATAAACTTAGGGGGAAGCAGTTAATGGGGGAAACTGGGCATAAATTCCAAAAATGACCGGTTGGGTCGTCACACATGACCTCCTAAAATCTCGGTGCTATCATAAAGTCTGTCAGGGTAGGCTCAGCAGCGAGCACCTCGCCCTGCTCCTCGATAATGGGATCTCCTGCAGGATCTACTGGTTGTGCTACTAGGATAACTGTGGGACGCCCTCATCCCCTACCACGGGCTGGTGCCAGGCCTCTAGCCACATTGGGAGAAGCTCATCCCGTGTTCGGAACATCAGTCGTGCGTGTCCTCACCATCTGTGAGAGAACAAAAGGAGGAAATTTAGTATACCGTCAGTGCACTATAGGAACTGAATAAAGAGTATTCTTTTCTAATACCCGTAGCCTCTCGAAGATAAATACAGACGCCGTCGTACGGATCTACAAGACTCTATTAGGTTTTCCCATGACTTGTGAGACTTACGTGAACCTAGTGCTCTGATACCATGTTGTCACAACCCATTTCCATAACAGGACATGATAGAACATGACACCGTTGTTAGGAAAGCCAAAGCGGAAAGTAATATTAAATTCTCATTTTACTTTTACCAAAATAAGTGGAGCAGATTCTCAAATTCAAAATTAAGACCAGAAGCGATCAATAACGTTTCAAAATGATTATACAACCAAAAAATAAATGTCTACTAATGTGCGTGCCAAGATCTGGTGTCACAAGTTGTGGGTAACTAGTAGAATATACAAAAGAATCACACTATCCTACTGTCCGGAACCAAATAGACAGGAAAAATACATAAGAAAGGACTTCTTCGGGTTGTTGAATGGCATAGAAGGAAAGCATCTCACCGTCAAAGTCTCAAATCCACTTAGGGATGCACACCAGACTGATAGCCAGATACACCTGCCTCTGATCCTATTCAATTAAGTACAGAAGTGTAGCATGAGTACATAAATAATATGTACCTAGTAAGTATCCCAGATAATCTCAAAGAAGTAGAGACGAGAGGTTGACTTGATACTTACTAGGGTCAAATAATGTGAAAAGAATTCATAATAAGCAGGTATAGCACAAGTTATTAGCATTTCATAAGCATGGAATAACAGTTCCTCTAAATATTATTATGAGTATCCATCAATATTTCTAACAAATTTGAAGTTCAGTCCATAGAGAAGTGCACAAAATATGCGCAAGTAACACAGAGGGTCGTACGGCCCGATCCAACATAAAAGTAAATTGTGCACTACCAAGGGTCGAACGGCTCGAACCATAGATGCATCCATTACCCCGCTCGCGAATCACACCTGTGACACGGTCAAACATAAGTAACATTTGCAACAAGCAGACAATAATGTATATCTGAGGAGTAGTTATTCACAGGAGTATCCAAATTCCACATTAAAGGATCAAACAGGATAAGGTTCTTTCTCTAGTGTCATTTACCTTAATCAACACGATTTACACGAATCTGAATTTATTATCAAGTTACAAGAATATCACGTAGAGCATGCTTTCGGGTCCTAGCCTACCCGGGCTTAACATAATAGTCACTACGCACGGACTCTCGCCACCTAGTGTGTATGCAGCCCCCACAAATAATAGTAATTAATTCAATTATTGCACCTATGGGGACAATTCCCTCTTACAAGATTAGAAAGGAGTTCCAAAGTGCACTTCTAAATACCAAGAACATGTCCAAGCCCTCAATTTGGAGCCGAACAATCCCAAACTAGTTAAATAAAGTAAAAACTAGTTAATACAAACTCACAAGATCAAATTCTAGCTATTTAAGCAATTTCCCAAAAGCTTTACGAATGCAGAGCACTTAACGCGAGCGCAATGAAGAAAACTTTTCCTCCTTCAGAATTACTCTACGTGAACGTGTGGTGGAGGACGCGAACGCGAAGAGGGAGGAGACCGAAGCTACGTGAATGCGAGGAGGGTACCATGAAAGTGAAGATTATTTGGGACCTGCACAGCTGAAGGATTTTCTGCAACATTTTCAAACTCCAAAATGCTCTGTTGAGCATCCGAAACACATCCGAGGCCTCCGGGACCTCAACCAAACCTATGGAAATATCCCATATCATCATTCAAACTTGTACCCATCCTTAAACCGCCAAAAATAACTCTAAAAACTCGAATTAATCAATGAATTGAGCCTAAGAACTTCAAATTTTATCAAAACACGGTTTCGATAAAAAACCTAACCAAAACACGTCTGATTGACCTGAAGTTTTGCACGCATGTCCAAATGACATGAAAGTGCTACAGAAACTTCCAAAATTCCAGTCCGACTCTTAGATCAAAAACTCACTATCGGTCCGGGAACTTCAAAAATTCAAACTTCGACATTTTAAGTCTAAATTAGCTACGAACTTCAAAAAAAACATTCCGGACACGCTCCCAACCTTGAAATTACCTAAAAGATCAAAAAGAACCATCGAATTTCCATTACGAGGTCGTCTTCACACTGTTCCGACTACAGACCACTTTCCAACACTTAAGCTCTCAATTAGGGACTAAGGGTCCCAAAACTCTCCAAAACTCAACACCGAAAGTGCCAACAAACCAAAATAGCAGAAATGAACTTAAGGGAAGCAGTTAATGGGGGATCGTTACATTCTCCTACACCTAAACATTCGTTCATCCTCAAAAGAGAATAGAGAACATACCTGAAGAAGTGAAAAGATGAGGATATCGGCTGCGCATATCCCGCTCGGTCTCACATGCCGCCTCCTCGGCCGGTTGACCCCGCTACTGTACCTTTATTGAAGAAATGTTCTTTGACCTCAACTTTTTGACTTGTCTGTCCAGTATAGCCACGGCTCCTCAACATAGGATAGATACTTGTCCAACTGGATTGGACTGAAACATGAAATACCGGATGAACTCCTGCCAAGCTGGGTGGTAAGGCAAGTTCATAGGCAACCTCCCCAACACACCTCAATATCTCAAAAGGGACAATAAACCTCAGACTTAACTTCCCTTTCTTGCCAAATCTCATAACGCCCTTAATAGGCGAGACCCAAAGCAGAACTCGCTCTCCGACCATATGTGAAACATCATGAACCTTTCGGTCTGCGTAACTTTTCTGTTTGGACTGGGATGTACGGGGTCTATCCTGAATTACCTTCACCTTCTCCAATGCAGCCTTAACCAACTCTGTGCCCAACAGCATGGCCTCACCCAGCTCAAACCAACCCACCAGAGATCTGCACCTCCTACAATACAAAGCCTCATACAGCGCCATCTGAATGCTGGACTGATAACTGTTGTTGTAAGAAAACTCCGCCAATGACAAGAAGTAATCCCAAAACCCTTCAAACTCAATCACACACGCACATAGCATATCATCAAGAATCTAAATAGTGCCTCGGACTATCTGTCTGTCTGGGGGTGAAATGTTGTGCTCATCGCCACCTGAGTACCCAACTCCTTCTGAACAGCTCTCTAGAACCATGATGTGAACTGAGTACCTATGCCCGAAATAATAGAAATTGGAATACCATTCAGACAAACAATCTTCGGGATATAAATCTCCGCCAACCGCTCCGATGAATAAGTAGTACACATAGGAATAGAATGAGCGGACTTGGTCAGCCAATCCACAATCACCCAAATGGCATCGAACTTCTTCGCGGTCTGAGGGAGACCAAGTACAAATTCCATGGTGATCCTCTCCCATTTCCACTCCGGAATCTCTATCTGCTATAGCAACCCACTTGGTCTCTGATGCTCATACTTCACTTGCTGATAGTTGAGGCATCCAGCGACATATCTAACTATATCCTTCTTCATCCGCCTCAACCAGTAGTAATGCCTCAAGTCTTGATAAATTTTTACATCTGGATTGATGGAATACCGAGAACTATGGTCCTATGCTAAAATCAACTCATAAAGCCCAACAACATTGGGCGCACAAATTCGACCCCGCATCCTCAATACCCCGTCATCTACAATGGTCACATCTCTGGCATCGGCATGCTGAACCGTGTCACCGAGGACAAGTAAATGAGGGTCATCATACTACCGCTCCCTGATAGGATCGAACAATGAAGACCGAGAAACCACACAGGCTAGAACCCGACTGGGCTCCAAAAGATCCAATCTCACAAACTGACTGGCTAAGGCGTGAACATTCATCTCCATAGGTCTCTCTGAAGATCGTAAATATGCCAAACTCCCCAAACTTTCCGCCAGCGACTCAAGGCATCGACTACCGCATTGGCCTTGCCCGGGTGACAAAGAATAGTAATATCATAGTCCTTGAGCAACTCCAACCATCTCCTCTGTCGCAAGTTTAAATATTTATTCTTTAATAAGTGCGTCAAACTCCGATGGTCAATGTAAATCTCACAAGGAACACCATACAAATAATGACGCCAGATCTTCAAGGCATGAACAATAGCAGCTAACTCAAGATCGTGGACATGGTAATTCATCTCATGTAACTTCAACTGTCTGGATGCGTAGGCAATCACCCTACCGCTCTGCATCAACAGTGCTCCAAGGTCAACCCGTGAGGCATTACAATAAACTATATAGGATCCCGAACCGGTAGACAATATCAAAATAGAGGTTGTACTCAAAGTTGTCTTGAGCGTCTGAAAGCTTTCCTCACACTCCCCTGTCCACTGAAATGTAGCAACTTCTGGGTATATCTAGTCATAGGGGCTGCAATCGATGAAAACCCCTCCATAAAACGATGGTAGTAACCCGCTAAGCCAAGGAAGCTACGAATCTCTATAGCTGAGGATGGCCAGGGCCAACTCTGCATGGCCTCTACCTTCTTTGGATCCAGCCGAATGCCCTCACTCGATACCACGTGCCCTAAAAATTCCACAGAACTCAACCAAAACTCATATTTTGAGAACTTTGCATATAACTTCTTATATCTCAAGGTCTGAAGCATGGTCCTCAGCTGCTGCTCATGATGTTCCAAACTCCGGGAGTATACAAGAATATCATGTATGAAAACAATGACAAAGGAGTCGAGATAGGGCCTGAACGCACTATCCATCAAATGCATAAAAGCTGCTGGGGCATTGGTCAGCCCAAATGACATAACAAGGAACTCGTAATGACCATACCGAGTCTTGAAGGCAGTCTTCGGAATATCCGGCTCCTGAATCTTCAACTGGTTGTAACCTGAACGCAAATAAATCATAGAAAAAGCATGTGCGTCTTGAAGCTGGTCAACTAGATCATCAGTACGAGACAAAGGATAACGGTTCTTCAGTGTAACTTTATTCAACTGGCGATAATCAAAACACATACGCATAGACCCATCCATTTTCTTCACAAACAAGACAGGAGCACCCCCGGGTGAAACACTAGGTCGAATAAAATCCTTATCAAGAAATTCCTATAACCGATCCTTCATCTCAGGAGGATCCATACGATACGAGGAATGGAAATGGGCCGAGTGCCGGACAACAAATCAATGTCAAAATCAATGTCTCTATCTGGCGGCATACCCGGAAGATCAGTTGGAAACACATCGGGATAATGTCGTACCACTGGTACAGAATTAACAAGAGGGGTATCCACACTGACATCTCTCACATATGCAAAATACACTGCACACCCCTTCTCAACCATACACTGAGCTTTAAGGAAAGATATAACTCTACTGGGAGTGTGATCTAAAGTACCACTCCATTTAATACGCAGTATACCTGGCATAGCCAGAGTCACGGTTTTGGTGTGACAATTAAGAATAGAATAATGGGACTACAACCAATCCATGCCCAAGATAATATCAAAATCCACCATATTGAGTAATAATAAATCTACTCTGGTCTCAAAACCACGAATAATAACCAAACATGACTAATAAACGCGGTGACAACAAGAGAATCTCCCACGGGAGTAGAAACATAAATAGGAGAACTCAAAGAATCTCGGGCTACACCCAAATGCTGAGCAAAGTAAGAAGACACATAAGAATAAGTGGAGCCTGGATCGAATTGAATTGATGTATCTCTGTGACAAACCAGTATAATACCTGTAATGAAAGAATTAGAGGCAACAACATCGGTAAGAGCAAGAATAGCATTATATCAGGCCTGGCCTCTCTCTCGAGGCCGACCTTACCTTCCCGACCTCCGCCCCTAGCTAGCTGGGAAGATAAGATAGTAGCTGGAGTTGTGATCATGGTCTAAGAACTTTGAGGAGCACGCAGTGTCTGTGAAGATGTACCTCTACCAAGTCTGAGGCAATCCCTAACCATATAACGTGTATCACCATATTTGAAACAAGCTTTGGGAGGATGTGGTGGATGTGACTGGCTGGGACCAGGCCTACTAGATTGGCCTCTGATAGCACCCCGCGTAGGAGGGCGCACTACAAATCGGAGGTGCATAGTAAGGCTCCTAAGGCCTAGGAGGAGCTGGAGCACAAGTCTCCTAAATTTTGACCTCAGCCCCACCTGCCCGGATTCCGAGATTTTATTAAGGAAGTATTTCCCTACAACTTAAGGATCAATAATATATAATTTCTAATTTATTCTATGACAAAATTTCATGGTTAAATCTAAGTTTTATTAAAACCCTAGGTTTTTTCTCTAACCCTATGATTTCACCTTAATAATAGTGTTTAATATACTTAAGACAATGATATTAAACTAGGAATAGGTAGCACACACTTACCTCAAGATGCTAGGTGAAGTCCTTCTCTCAAAATCTCCCAAATCGCCCAATGGAGGAGTGAAAATGTGATAAAAATGACTTGAACCAGTATTAATTGAACCTCACTGCCCAGTGATTTTCACATCTACGGTCAGAGGACTGCATTTGCGAGAAAACGGCCGCACCTTCAAAAGTGGCCTCAATAGTTGGGATCGCATATGTGGTCTCCAGGCCGCATCTGCAAAGCTGCTTTTGCAGTTCCTGGCCTACTCTGTCCTGGGCCGCTTTTGCGATGGCACAAATGTATCTGCAGTCTCGCACGTGCGGTCCCCCAACTGCAGGTGCGGCTATGACAGAAGCAGCAAGCTTCAGCTCTTTCTAAAAATTTCCACTTCACTCGAGCCTCGTCTGATTGACGCTCTGGGCTCCCGAGCCCCGCTCGAACATACCTACAACTATGAAATCATGAGACGGACTACTCGAACCTTCAAAACACTCGAAACAACATTAATTCTAGGAATCAACCCCTAAAACCAAATGAATCAAACTTAGGAACTTCAAGTTCTTAATTTTCCTCTAACGCGCCAGAATGCCCTTAGGTACTTGGATTGACACCAAATTATACGTACAAGTGTTAAATGATATTTTGGAGCTGTACCAGGCTTCGGAACCAACATACGATCCTGATACCAGTGAAATCAATCATTACTTAATTTTTTTAAATCCTTAAAACTTCAAATTAACAATTTCTAACAAAAATGCATTACACGGGCTAGGGACCTCGAAATTTGATTCCTAACATACGCCCAGGTCCCTATTTTTCCATGGACCCTCCGTGACCGTTAAATCATGAATCCGAGTCCGTTTTCTCAAATTATTGACCAAAGTCAAACTTAGTCTTTTAAGAGAATCCTAAGGAATCAAATGGGCATATTTCACTCAAAGCTCTTCCAAATCCCGACCCAAACGTCCCCTCAAGCCGTAATTTAGCCAAAGCAAGCATGAAAAGTTTATTTAGAGAAATGGGGTGTGATTACGCAAAGGGTCATCACCGTAATTCTCCATTTTTATGCTTCTAAGGCCTCGAAACCTCTTTTTTGTTGCCTTAATTTGCGTGTACAGTCCGGGCACGAAGTCAGAAAATTTGTACGTGAAAATATTTGAATTCTGTTTAAAAACTATGAATTTTGATTATATTGTTATAGTTGACTTTGGTTTGGGTAAACAGACCTGGACCTGTGAAGTAACGGTCCCAGAGGGTCCGTAAGGAAATTTGGGACCCGAGTGTATTCCCAGAATCAAAATCCGAGGTCCCAGGCCTGAGTACGAAATTTTTCTGTGAAATTATTTTCTGAAATTTCTTAAGGAAAAATGAAAATGAAAATTGATTAAAAGTGATGGTATCGGGCACGTATTTTGGTTCCCACACCCGCTACAAGTCTTAAATGAGGTTAAGCAGTATCTGTAAAGTTTGGTTGAAAACGAACGTCATTTGACGTGTTTCAGACTAAAAATGGAAAATTTGAAGTTTTGAACTTTGAAATGAAAATCATGAGTTTTGGAGGTTGATTCTTTGATTTTGATGTTATCTTTGCGATTTGATCGCACGAGTAAGTCCGTTTGATGTTTTTGAGGTTGGGTGCATGCATGGGTTGGAGCCCCGAGGGCTCGAGTAAGTTTCGGATAGGTGTAAAACTCATTTTGAAACATTTTAACTGCTGGTGTCTGCAGTCTTTGGATTTGCGAAGCAATCTTCGCAAATGCGATCCTCCCTTTTTTGGCCAGACTCCGCAAATGCAAAACATTTCTCGCAAATGCGATTCCCCGCTTTGCATCCTAGTCTTTGCAAATGCGAGGCCAGTTCAATTTTGCAATTTTTGCAATTGTGATTATTTTCTTGCAATTGTGACACCCTGTATTATCTGCATTCTTTGTAATTGCGAACAAAACCTCGCAATTGCGACATCTGCGACTGTGCAACCTATATTTAGATGATTTCAAATTTCATTTTCGTATATTCAAAACCCAAACCTTTATTGACGATTTTCTCTCGACTCTTTCTGTCACAAATCACTTGTAAGTCAACTTTTACTCAATTTCTTCAAACTTTAACATCTTTTATCATGATTTCAACTAAAAATCAAAGCTTTCAATGGGTAAAAATGGGGATTTGGGGTAAAACCTAGGTTTTCATAAAACTGGGGATTTGGACCTCAATTTGGGGTTCGATTTCAAAACAAATTGCATATATGAACTCGTGGGGGAATGGTAACCCGGGGGCATTTTGGGAATTTTTGGGTAAAACTTTGGAAATGATGACGTCCAAACCCACCGCTAAAAAGCAATAGATACGGTCGCAGCAATATAATTACCCAACTATGAGTCGGGGTCGAATCTCACAGAGAACAACGTAAGGATTAGGAATGCAAGAGAATTATCGCGAGTCGCGCAGTGCCAAACAATAAGAATTTTGGGTTTACAATTGTTTTTATATGTAAGATGCGAAAATGTAAACTAACTTAGAAAGCAAGTAAAATGATCAATGGCTAAAAGTATGAAAGCATCGGGAATTACACTCAAGTAACGATCCAATGTATCTCACGATTTTACAAATATGAGCGAGTTTATTGTTAATTAGCCACGGATAATAATTATTAATTAGCTTCTTCCGAAGACTAACAAGACTTCCTAATTGAATTATCCCTAATCACAATTAGATGATTAAGCACACCCGAAAGGCTACAAGTAGTTCAATCCTATTCCTAGGTAGAATCTATAAAATGAGGGTTAGCGCCTCAAGTTCTTGTTAATTAATCTTTCCTAACCCCAAACAATTTTCCCAAAATTAATTCGGAGTTAATGGGCGAGTACTAGGGTTAGATAATCCCTTTGGAAACATTAAAGAACAAGAGTAATTAAAGAAACAACAACTCACTTCATAAATATACAAAAATCATTCAATACATAAGCACACAAGGTATAAAATCCACACTTTAATTATGAATATTCCCATAAACAAGATTCAAGTGTTGGATAAAATACAACACACTTAAATATTCAATACAAACAAGGAAATGAAGAAACAAACATAAATGGGTAAGAAAACCTTAACCACAAGCTTTAATTTTCACAACCCAAGTGTGTTTGTGCAAAACCCTAGCCTCCAACTTGTTCTTTCTAGTCTAAGAAACTGAAAATAAGCTAAAAGATCCTTTTTCAAAATGACCCTAGTCGAGTATTAAAAGATTTGGGGATCAATAACGTGTAATTCAAGATTTGCCCATGCCTGAAGCACTTCGCATTTGCGAACAAAAGTTTGTAATTCCCAATATTACCTTAGGTAGCCTGAGTTCGCATTTTCCATAAATTCTTCGCATTTGCAAAGTCCTCTAATCCCAGTTGATCTCGCATTTGCGAGATTCATATCGCATTTGCGAAGCTGCCCCTTTTTGCACTGTGTTCACATTTGCGAACATTACTTCGCATTTGCGAAGGCTACCAAATTCCAGTGGAGTTCGCATTTGCGAGTTTAATCTCGCATTTGCGATGGCTGCCCTATTGCAATTGGGTTTGCATTTCCCAGTTACATCTCGCATTTGCGAGCTCAGAGGGCCCTGCCCAGATTTTCCCTTCTTTTGGCTTCATTTTGAATTGTTTTCGCTTGGTTTCTTCGACATCACTTCTAAATCACATTCACCCTGTAAAGTAGAAGTAATTGACATTAAATGCACTATTTTATCACCATAAACATAGCAAAAGTATAGTATAAAGGCAAGATAAGTCGGTAAAATACCAACTTATCACACCCCAAACTTGAACTATTGCTTGTCCTTAAGCAACGAAAGCAACAAAACATCTTCCCAAGTGGTTAAACAGCCTCATATCCATATCACACCAAGCCAACAAGAAGATATACTTTAAGTACAAATGCATGACTTCGATTGGTACCGACAATTACTCCAAAATATATGAACTATCAAGCATTTCTCATAATCAAGTGCTCACGCACCAATGCGAATCAGAGTAGCAATCAAGTCATGACACTAAAGTTTCAAAATTTGCCTCTCCATCACAATCAACTTTCTTTGGTCAGTCTTCCCAATTGAAAATGGGATTAAGTTCATAACTCAAACTTCATGTGCCCTCACATTTAAGAAAGGATCCCACACTCATAATTGTTATTTCAAAGCAACAATGGGATACCAAATGGAAAGAATTCACTCTCTTTCAAAAAGATTTTCAAATGCACACATGTAGTACCATAGGCTTTCCCTTTATGTATTCCTCCACTAATGTAAATAACACAGTTCAAAATCAATTAGGACTTAAGGGTTGTAGTTTAGGCTTTTGGATAAGGTATGGTTCAATTTTGGTAAAGTGATTCAAAACCTCCCCAAGCACTACACAATTTACAATTAAAGTCCACTTCCATCAAACACATTTTCCACCCTTTTTTCACTTCTTTTTTTCACACCTCATCTTCCCTTTATTCACAACTTTATTCACTTTATTTTATATATATATATATATATATATATATATATATATATATATTCTTTCTTTTTTTCCTTTTTTCCTTTTTATCATTTTTTCGACCTTCCACCTTTTCAATAACTTCCATATCACAACTTTTCCAACCATTCACCCCCAAACTTAGGTTTTTAGCCTATGTTTGCACTTTAAAAGTACTTCGGGAGGTAAGGTGCCAAAAGGTATATCAATTAATATCAAAGGCTTTAAGCTTGTAATATGGTTGCCAAATAATAAGGTTAAAGGCTCAAAATTGGTTGACTAGGGAAAATATTTACGGGTAGGAATTTTTAGGCATACTAGCGGTCCAAGGAAGGCCTACTATCATTTTCGAACTAAGTTAATCTATGATTTCACCTTGAAGCACATTTCGGGCAAGTTCTAGACTACAAGCAATGCAAAGGAACTTCACAAATAATCTCACCACACATGGCACACGAACATTCGAATGGAACATCAATCAAAAATCCAATTGGAAAAAATGACTGAAAGAGATTGCATATAGCATAAGATACTAATTTATGAATCAAAGAGCCAAAATTTGAGTCTAATAGTCATGACCTCACTACTTTACTTATTATATTTTGTGTCTTTCTTTTTAAACAATCAACAATTCATATGCCGAGGATAAACTATGTTGGTACCAAGCAAGCCACAACCAATGGGCACCAATCCCAACACAAACCATTTAATACCCTCAATTTAAAAAAAACGAATTCTAACTAAAAAATAATTCCCATAAGAAAGTTGTCAATCCATCCATCATCGGGAAAAGTCGACAAATTTTTTTTATAATTACCTGGTTCAACTAGAAAAATTGGCATCCTTTGAAAAGAACCATGGCATAAAGAAAACCAAGGATATCGCCACTAACAAAAAAAACATACTAAAATAAATAAAAATTAAGAAGCTAACTAATAACAACTACTAAACAAACTAATATCAACATACTAATACACACATGGTATAAAAACATACTAATAACAAAATGAAAAGCATGAACAACAGTCAAGGTACTAATCCGCCAAATGTCCAACAAAACATCACAGATATGCAAGAAGCCACCCCCAACCAAAGATGTCGCAATGTCCCCAATGCAACTAAACATGACATAGTAGAAAATGGTGGAGAATGCTCCTTGTATACTGCATCAATTTCTCTCCTCGCTCTCGGACTCAGACTCATCCTCATCCTCTTCTCCTTCTTCCTTGTGCCACTCAACAGGAACATCATCATCATCCACAGCTCTGCGCGATGGTATCCGGTCCTGAGGCTTTAGGACCATGAAGATGCCCTTCATACCCTTCCACATCCGTGTGAAGAGTTTATCTCTTTTCTTCTCTCTATTCACCATCCGGGTGTGCGATTGTTGCAGAACGCCATGTGAAGTGATCAACTCACCATGTTTCTTGGCCAGCTCAGTGTATGCTTTTTCCAGTGCCTTGAGGCGATCCCCCTGCTTCTTATGATCATTAAGAATTTCTGGAATTCTTTCTTTGAGATGTTGGCAGATCCCTCAGATGTTTCCCCAGGTGCCTGGGGAAGGCGAGAGACTAGCTCGCGAATCACTCGCATCTCCTTACTGATCATAGAAAATGGCCCTCCTGCTGAAGATGATGGTACACTGCTCGGATCATAATGAGAAAAAGAAAATGTCTTCCTCTTTTTGGGCTTCACCACACCACCCTCTCCTCTTTTCTTCAAAGGGTGAATAGGCTTTCCCGGCTCTATCCAATTGCCCCCCGGAGCTTCTTCCACCCCGGCAAGCCGGCATAACTCAGTGATGAGAGAAGGGAATATCAATGAAGGACTATCTTGAATCCGATACACTCTCAGCTCACTTATAAAGATCTTTCCCACGATCAACTGAATTCCATCAAGGATGCAAGCTACCATTTGTGTTCGAGTAATTGGCCATATGTTGGTCACAGGGGAGACACGTCTGCATATGATAGCCAGACATATTTTTGCTTCTGTAGTGAATTCTTTTGATGTTATCCCCTTCTTTTCAGCTGCCCAAGGAACATCTAAACCCGGACACAGTTTAGAGGCCAACCACTCTCCTGAAGCACAGTCTTTTTCCTTGAAAGGAGCCATGTCCTGGTCGGGAAGATTGTAGAACTTGTTCACATCCTCAGCCCCAAAGCGCACCATTTGACCCCGAATTCTCATCTTGGGCTTTTTCAATTTGATTTCTGGGAGGTTGGCGTAAAATTTCCTCACCCATTGCTCATTGGCTCGTCAAGGTTGAGGGGCAAAACAATTTCATCCAATGCCCATTAACCTTTGATAGAATTGAGGGAGACATTCCGCAACATCATCCATCACAATTTCACTCTCCGGGACCACCTTCTTTGAAATCAGTTCTTCGTAGTACTATTGCTGGCACTCCATGTTCAGGATCCGATGCTAATCAAAGGCTTGCTCCTCTTCCAAAAGGTTTTCGCTTGCGGGTCCCTGGGGGTTTGGGTCAATTTCCACCATTATACTAACTACCAAAAAGTGATAAGAGTGAAAACATGGTATGGCTATGAAGAATAGTGCAAAATGAAACAATTATGCCAAAAGAATGACCGGAAAGTTGAAACTCAAACTTAGAAAAAAATTCCAGGATTTTCAGCTTTTGAGTAGCAGGGCTCCAGATGTCGCAAATCCCAACTTTTCTTCGCAATTGCGAAGTTGACAGTTAAGGGAAATGCGAGAAAAACTTCGCATTTGCGAAGTTCTTCAGGGACAGACAAATCTCGCAATTGCAAAAAAATCATCGCAAATGTGAAGTTCCATCGTCCCAGGCAGCCCCTCTTCTAGAGTTCAGTTCCTCAGCCCAAAAATTTCCATTCCAAGCTTTATTTTGCAAGCCCAATCATTAATCGAGCATATATCATGCATTACACTTAATAAGCGACAATGAATCAAGAAATTACAATGGTTTTGGCCACAAATTTCATTCGAGCCTCACGTCGAACACATTTAAGGCGCAAACTTTTTACTTCCATTGACAAGAGCTTGGGTACTCAGACTTCCCCAAATTTTTACAACCAACAAAATCACTCACACTCCACCAAACCTCACACAGAAATCACAGATAATTTTTTGAACAATTCTCAACCATTTAGGGCAAGAGTGACCCATTAAAATTCTAGGGTTCCATGATACCCAACAAGATAAACATGAGAGTAAACATAGAGAAGAAGGGAGTTCATAGATTTAAGCTTTCACACCTGAGTTTTTGCCATGAGAGATGAAGCTTTTGTGCCTTTACAATGATGAGAGAGGAGAGACCAAGACTTTGAGAGTTTTTAGAGTGAGATCCGATTTTGGTTCAAAATGGGCAAGGCAGCATTAAAGCCCCACAAAAGTCGCAAATGCGACTGGGACCATCGCAATTGCGAAGTCCCAAGTTTCTCTGCTTGTTCGCAAATGCGAAAGAAAAATCGCAAATGCGAAGTTCCCACTATTCAGCCTAGTTCGCAAATGCGACATTTTGTTCGAAAACGCGAACCCTGCCCTGCAATTTCCAGTCAGCTACTGGTTTTTGCCAACGCGTCATCCCGACTTGCTCAAATCAGCTCAAAAAGTTCTCAAACTTGGTAGATTAGTTACAAATAATATTCTAAGCTATTCTAAAAAAGAAAATTTCAAAAATGATGAGAAATTTGAAATGCAGGACTTAAGGGATTTTTAGATGGCTTCAAATGCGGTCCATTCTGCGGTTGCATAGTGAACATGCGGACCGCAGAGTGATCTTGTTCGCTGCTGTCAATTTGGGCATTTCTCTGACTTTTTCTGTGGTGGATCTGTGGACCGCAGATCAGTTATGCGACCGCATTTCTACCGCATTTTCCACTTGCCAATTCTGCCTCGTCTCTTATTTGTTCTGCGGTGGATTTGCGGACCGTAGATCAGCTCTGAGACCGCATCTCTACCGCATTTTGCCTGCTGCTCTTTTTCGATCCTTTGAACTCCCTGCATTCCAACAAACACAGTAAACTAAAAATTTTGAAAAATGTAAAAGCGAAAAGGGTGCTACCACCCATGGGTTGCCTCCCATGAAGCGGTTGATTTAATGTAGCGGCATGACACAAACAACATTACCACTTTTCTCGCCACTTGGACGATATGAACTGGGCCCCTAGCTTGGAATCAAGCTTGTGACCTCGAGCGACGGGGGTGGTAATTTGATGTTTGAGCCAATGCTTAAACTCTTCATTTTGCACTCTTGGCTTTCAAGTAAGGAATGTTGTTTTGATTTCTTGCTTCCTCAAACTGTAAAATGTATGGCTCGAGTTTTTCCTCCTTGCAATCCTTCATTTATTCATGAGGTTCAACTTTCGTGTCACCACACAATCCCAACGTTGAAAAATGCTTGAAATGTAACTTCAAGCCTTCACTTTGCAATATTTCTAGCTTGACATCCTCTTTTTCTCCCGGATTAGAGTCAACATCAACCCATATTGCATTTTTACCGGTTGACGCCAATTCCATATTTTTTCGGCATCAATAACACTCATTGAGTCAGTTGGCGAATGTTCAATTCTTGACTCCTCAAAGTAAAGCTCACTTTCTTCCTCGGAATTGGACTCTTCTTGGCTTTCTTCCACACACTCTAGTTGTTGGGCATAGTGGGCCTCAACCAACTTTTGCATTTGGTCTTCCAAAGTGCGGATGTGTTCATCATTGTAATTCAATCCTTGACTCAAGTCCACGAGTGCAAAGTTGTGCTTCTCCTCATTTTCAAGAATGGTCTCCAACATGAGCATTATTTTCTCATCTTGAGCATTTGGGAGTTCATCTTGGTTTTGGTCAAGTGCCAAGGAAGGATTTTCATCTTCGACCTCCAAGAGAGACACTTTGTTTTTATTCACTTCCGATGCTTTTTGAGCCATTGAGGCTTCCATCAACTCATCAATTTGCAAGGGCAAACGTTCAAGTGCCAAGTCATTTTGGAGACTAGTCTCCAAAAGATGTTCCAAGGCATTTTGCTCTTTGTTTCCTTCCTCAAGTAGACACTCCAACATGAGTTTGAACTCTCCATTTTTGCCATGCTCAATTCCTTCCATTTCCGTAGCCCTATAATTTTCATCACAAGAAGCAAACTTATCATAGTAGGGGCTTGGGAAAGCAAAGGTCAAATATGCACAATAATCCCAATGACCATTTTGGCAACCACACTTATCACACATACTCCAACCTTGGGGTTGAGATTGTGCGCACAATCCACCCTCGGGAGAATTTAAACAATGTTACCATGAGTGTGGTCCACCACAATAAGGACAAGGGTCATCAAAATATGAACAACTCCCATCCGACCAATTTTCATTATATGATGTCATTTTTCAAGAATGATAAAATAAACAAGAAACTAACAAGAAAGATAGACCCAAGGTAAGAAAAATAATTACACAAGTATTATCAAGTTTGGATCAAAGAACTTTTGCTTATTTCTCAAACAACCTAAATTAAGCCAGATTTTCCCATGCCTGAAGCAGGCACTTCGCATTTGCGAACAAAAAGTTAGCAATTCCCAAGATTGCCTTAGGCAGCCTAAGTTCGCATTTCCCATAAATTCTTCGCATTTGCGAATTCCTCTAATCCCAGCTGATCTCGCATTTGCGAGATTCATATCGCATTTGCGAAGCTGCCCCTTTTTACACTGTGTTCGCATTTGCAAACATTTCTTCGCATTCGCGAAGGCTACCAAATTCCAGTGGAGTTCGCATTTGTTAGTTTATTCTCGCATTTTGGATGGCTTTCCTATTGCTCTTGGGTTCGCATTTCCCAGTTACATCTCGCATTTGCGATCTCAGAGGGCCCTGCCAAGATTTTCCCTTCTTTTGGCTTTATTTTGAGTTGTTTTCACTTGGTTTCTTCGACATCACTTCTAAATCACATTCACCCTGTAAAGTAGAAGTAATTGACATTAAATGCACGATTTTATCACCATAAACATAGCAAAAATATAGTTTAAAGGCAAGATAAGTCGGTAAAATACCAACTTATCAGGGAATTTTATTCTTATGCATTCAAATTGATTTAACTAGCATTTGTTGATACATTTGAGTAAATTGTGGTTAGATTCGACCGGTTTTGAGGCGAAATCGAGGGGTAAAGCTATTATAGAGGCGTGAGTTGAGTTTGAAGCTTTTGAGGTAAGTGTTTGATCTAACTTTGGCTTGAAGGAATATGATTATGTTGATATTTGCTATGTGCTATGTGGAGTCGGTGCATAGGTATGGTGACGATTACCTATGCGCCCGAGTCTAGCATGATCGTGAGTCATATTTGCTATTAAAAAAATTGCGAAAGAAGTGAACAATTCTGATAATCACTTGTTAAACGAACTATGAAGTAAAATTTGAGAAGTAAATGAACTAAAGAGGAATTTTTGGTACTTTTCCCTTGCCGAGATTTATTGTTGAGTTGTTTTCCCTTGCTGGGACCTATTGTTGACCTGTATTCCCTTGCCGGGATTTATTGTTGAATTATTATCCGTTGTCGGGATATTTTGTCTTGTTATATATTTCCTTTGTCGTTTGGTTGTTACCATTGATTGGGTGAAGAAGAGAGAGTAAAAGCACGAAGGCTGATGTTGTGCACTATGTGTTGGAGAGTAAAAGCATGAAGGGTGATGTCGTGCACTGTATATTGAGAGTAAAAGCATAAAGGGTGATGCCGTGCATTATGTTTGATATGTCTTGGTGAGAAATGTGAGTAAAAGCACGAAGGGTGATGACGTGCATTATATTTCACAGTTTTGGTGAGAAATGAGAGTAAAAGCACGAAGGGTGGTGTCGTGCAGTTATTGATTCACTGGCTTTCTCTATTTATTATTATATATTCAGTGCCATTTCTTCTTTTTTTTTGAAGTTATAATTGAACTGTTACACCCCCAGCATGTCCCTTCCCATTATCTGCTTAAATTCTTGTTCTCTTTTTGTTATTGCACATATATCTGTACAGGTTGATTGTGGTAGGTCCGGTTTAGTCTCGTCACTACCTCGCCGAAGTTAGACCGGGCACTTACCAACACATGGGGTCGGTTGTGTTGATACTACACTTCTGTGCCTTTTTGTGCACAGGTCAGGACACAGCTTACGGACCGCAGCAGTAGTTAGGGAGCGATCCTTCAGTCCAGAGACTCTGAGGTAGTTCGCTGGCGTTCGCAGGCCCTGGGTCTCCTCTATCTTTTCCAGTTTGTTTTTATTGTATCAAAACAGACTTGTTATAATTTCTTTAAGACTATTGCTTTTAGTACTTTTTTTAGTCGTCTGTGAGTAGTGACACCAGATACTGGGTAGAGGCATGTTGCTAACTTCCGCATTTTTGTTATCGCTATTGTTGCTAAAATCCTTCCGCGAAATTTTAATTAATTATTTCAGTATTTATATTGTTTTAGATTAAGGTTTTTGTGAAAAATGATTTGAAGGATTGGCTTACCTAGCTTCGACAGTAGGCGCAATCACGACTCCCGATGGTGGAAAAATCCGGGTCGTGACAAGTTGGTATCAGAGCATTAGGTTACTTGGATCTCACAACTCACGAACAAGCTCGGTAGAGTCTGAGGGATCGGTACGGAGACGTCTGTATTTATCCCCCAGAGGCTACAGAGTTAGAAAAAATTTCACTTTGTTCATTCTTATCGTGCGATTCTGTTTCTCAAATACGGATTGTCGTTCTACTCTGTTCTTTAGCACATGGAGAGAACACGTGTGTCTTCTTCTTCCGTGCAGTAGCCCGAGCGCCCAGTAGCAGCTCCCGCGAGAGGCATGGGCCGAGGCCATTCCAGAGGCCGTGGCAGAGGCAGAGCTCAGCCCCAGGCAGCAGTTCAAGAGGTGGAGCCTCATATTAGCTTTGATGAGGAGGTTCCAACTCCACCAGCTCCAGTGGGCCCAGCTCAGGTCCCAAGAGGAGTGATGTTTTCTTCGGATCTTCAGGATGCACCAAGCGGTGTTGGTCATTAGCAGTATTATTCGGATCAGCAGTCCTTCAGCACACCACCAGCCCCCATCAGTGCACTGCCACTTTAGAGCTTCATGGGAGGACATATCGGTCGACAGGGCCAGTAGTCTCAGCCGCCGAGGGCATGTTATGATTGTGGTGACATAGGTCATGTTGTTAGGTTTTGCCTCGAGCCTCGAGTAGTTCTCAACAGCTGGGTCTTCGCCCTACGATTCAGGCTGCAGGTGATCCACATGCCTCCTAGCCAGCTAGAGGCGAGGTAGGGATCATAGAGGTGGAGGGAGAGACCGTAGAGATGGAGCTCGCACAGCCACAGGCAGGGGTCAGCCCGCAGCAAATCGTCCCAGAGATACAGTTCAGGAAGGTGGGGGCCAGCCCCTTTATTATGCATTTCCAGCCAGGCCGGAGGCCGAGTCATCTGATGCTGTGATTACAGTTACTATACTGGTCTGTGATAAGAATCTACTTATTCTTATGTGTCATCATATTTTGCACCCTATTTCATCATGCCTAGTGAGGCTCTGGGTATTCATGTATATGTGTCCACACCGGTTGGTGACTCTATAGTGATTGATCGAGTGCATCATTCTTGTGTGGTTGTATTTGAGGGTCTTCAGACCCGTGTCGACTTAATATGGTGGACTTTGATGTTATATTGGGGGTGGACTGGTTGTCCCCGCATCATGCTATCTTAGATTGTCACGCCAAGTCCGTGACTTTGGCCTTGCCAGATTTTCCCCCACTTGAGTAGAGAGGGACCCCTTACCTGCAATGTTGTATTTACCTGCAATGTTGTATGGGGCGGAGTGCTGGCCCGTGAAAAACTCGCATGTTCAGAGAATGAAGGTTGCGGAGATGAGGATGCTTAGGTGGATTATTTGATTTTGTCTTGCTTGTGTTTCTAATTTTATCTCTGTTTCTTAATGCAGCTTTCCCATTTTTACTCTACTCGCCGAGGGTCGATTGGAAGCAGCCTCTCTGCCCTTTCGGGCAGGGGTATGGCTCGTCTACATATTACCCTCCCCAGACCCCACCTGGTGGGAGTATACTGGGTAGTTGTTGTTGTTGTTGTTGTTGTTGTTGTTGAGTAGAGAGGGACCCCGGGTCATGCCACCCGTAGTGTTATTTCGTATGTCAAGGCTCGACGTATGGTTGAGAATGGGTGTTTAGCATATTTGGCGTATGTTTGCGACTCCTGCGCGAGGTTCCATCTTTCGACTCTGTCCCCATTGTTCGGGAGTTCCTCGAGGTTTTCCCTTCAGACCTGTCGGGTATGCCGCCCGACAGGGATATTGATTTCTGTATTGATCTGGCTCCTGGTACTCAGCCTGTTTCTATTCCTCTGTATCGCATGGCCCCTCCATAGTTGAAAGAGTTGACGGAGAAGCTTCAGGACTTGCTTGATAAGGGTTTCATTAGACCCAATGTACCTTGGGGTCCCTAGTGTTGTTTGTGAAGAAAAAGGACGGGTCGATAAGGATGTGCATTGATTACCGGTAGTTGAACAAGGTGACGATAAAGAGCAAGTATCCACTGCCGAGGATTGATGATTTGTTTGACCAGCTTCAGGGTGCCAGTGTTTTCTCGAAGATAGATTTGAGGTCTAGTTATCATCAGTTGAGGATTAGGGCGTCTGATGCCCCTAAGACAACATTTCGTACTCGATATGGGCATTATGAGTTTTTGGTCATGTCGTTTGGTTTGACCAATGCCCCGGCAGCATTCATGGAGTTGATGAACCGAGTGTTTAGGCCTTATTTGGATTTATTTGTGATTGTATTCATTAATGATATCTTGGTATACTCCCGCATCCAGAAGGAGCATGAACAGCAGCATCTCAGAGTGGTTCTTCAGACTCTGAAGGATAGCCAGTTGTATGCCAAGTTCTCAAAGTGCGAATTTTGGTTGAGTTCAGTCGCATTCCTAGGTCATGTCGTATCAACAGAGAGTATTCAGGTGGACCCAAAGAAGATAGAGGCAGTCCTTGACTGGCCTCTACCAGCTTCAGCTACAGAGATTAGGAGCTTCTTGGGGTTAACTGGTTACTACAGACGTTTCGTGGAGGGGTTTTCATCCATTGCAGCCCCGATGACTAGATTGACTCATAAGGGTGCCCAGTTCAGGTGGTCAGATGAGTGCGAGGCGAGCTTTCAGAAGCTCAAGAAAGCTCTAACTACGGCACCGGTATTGGTTTTGCCCACGGGATCCGGGCCTTATACTGTGTATTGTGATGCTTCCTGTATCGGAGTTGGCGCACTGTTGATGCGAAACGGCAAGGTCATAGCATATGCTTTGAGGCAGTTGAAGATCCACGAGAAGGATTATCCAGTTCATGACTTAGAGTTGGCAGCCATTGTTCATGCCTTGAATATCTGGAGGCATTATTTGTATGATGTGACGTGTGAGGTGTACACGGATCACAAGAGCCTTCAGTACTTGTTCAAGCAGAAAGAGTTGAATTTGAGATGGCGTAGGTGGTTGGAGTTGTTAAAAGATTATGATGTTTCTATTTTATACCACCCGGGAAAGGCCAATGTGGTGGCCGATGCATTGAATAGAAAGTCCGCCAGCATGGGAAGTCTTGCATATATTCTGTTCAGCCAGAGACCGCTTCCCTTGGATGTTCAGGCCTTGGCCAATAGATTTGTGAGATTGGATATTTCTGAGCCTAGCAACGTTTTAGCTTGTACGGTTGCTCGTTCGTCATTGACAGAGCGTATCCAGGAGCGGCAGTTTGATGATCCCCATTTGTGTGTCCTGAGAGACACGGTGCAGCGGGAGGTTCCAGGGAGATGACTTTGGGAGATGATGGCGTATTGAGGTTGCAGGGGCGAGGTGTGTGCCCAATGTTGATGGTATTCGAGGGTCGATCTAAGCGGAGGCCCACAGTTCTCGATATTCTATTCACCCGGGCGCCCCGAAGATGTATCAGGATTTGAGAAAGCATTATTAGTAGCGCAGAATGAAGAAAGACATTGTTGCATATGTGGCTCATTGTCTGGATTGTCAGCAGGTTAAGTACGAGCATCAGAGGCCCGGTGGGTTATTTCAAAGGATTGAGCTTCCCGAGTGGAAGTGGGAGAGAATCTCCATGGATTTTATTACTGGCCTTCCGATGACTCGGAAGAAGTTTGATGCTATATGGATTATTATTGATAGGCTGACTAAGTCAGTGCATTTCATCCCAGTTGCCACTACATATTCATCTGAGAGGTATGCTGAATTTATATCAAGGAGATCGTTCGCCTTCATGGGGTGCCCATATATATTATTTCGGATAGGGGTCCGCAGTTGACCTCGCATTTCTGGAGAGCAGTGCAGCATGAGTTGGGAACCCAGGTCCAGTTGACTACAAAATTTCACCCCCAGATGGACGGTCAGTCTGAGAGGACTATTCAGATTCTTGAGGATATGTTGTGAGCCTGCGTTATTGATTTTGGAGGCTCGTGGGACCAGTTCTTGCCTTTAGCAGAGTTTGCCTACAACAACAGCTACCAGTCCAGTATTCAGATGGCTCCATATGAGGCGTTGTATGGTAGGCGGTGTTGGTCCCCAGTTGGATGGATTGAGCTGGGAGAGGCTCGGTTATTGGGTACAGATTTGGTACATGAAGCCTTGGATAAGGTCAAGATCATTCAGGTCAGGCTTCGGTCAGCTTAGTCTAGGCAGAAGAGTTATGCAGATCGTAAAGTCAGGGATGTTGCTTTCATGGTTGGTGAGCGGGTATTGCTCTGTGTATCGCCTATGAAGGGCGTGATGAGGTTCGGGAAGAAGGGCAAGCTTAGTCCTCGGTATATTGGCCCATTTAAGATTCTTGACTGTGTGGGGAATGTGGCTTATAGACTTCCATTGCCGCCTATCTTGTCAGTTATGCATTCGGTTTTTCATGTATTCATGCTTCAGAAGTATCACCGTGATCCCCATGTGTTAATTTTTATTAGTTAGTATATAAGCCTTCTAGAAGAACACCCAATATTTCAATATGAATTTAGAATTGGTAACACTTACCTATATGATTTGTACATAGTAAAAATAAATTTCATACAGCTAATTATATATTATATAACTTATCTACAACTTTCACATATTATTTTTACCCAGCAAAATACAACTACAGTAAAAATAAATTTCATACAGCTAATTATATATTATATAGATGCAAAAGCCTCTGTAATTTCGATCTATATTTAGTAAACAACCCACGGATAGCCCATCTCAATTCTTACTCGATGAATAGGGGGAAGGGGGAAGAGCACAAAAAGTCATTCTTAAGGTACTATTTAGGAATCACCATCAATATTTTGTCTTAATATTTTGAACTAAAAATTTTAATTTCTAGAGAATTCAGGGTATATATTGAACTGAAATTTTTTAAACCGTGATTTTCGGGCATCGCTTTGCGAACCTGACTAGTTGTACCCACCAAGACCCGCTATTTTAATGCGTGCACCATGGTTAGTTCCACAGAGCACTGAAGATGCGGCCGATTTTTAATGTCTCTAGTGGCCCTGAAGGGACTCGAACTAGCGACCTAAAGGACTTTATCCTCGGGACATTACCATATGAGCTACCCTCAGAATTATTGAACTGAAAAATTGAAATTCAAGATACATTGGCTAATTCCTAAATAACAGCCCTAGTGGCTACCTGGTGTCATTACTTTGAATAGGGCTATTAAAATAGGAAATTGAGAACACCATTGGTAGCAGGGGCGGATTTATGTGGAGGGGTTGGGGTAAGTGCACCCGTGCTCCCTTCCCTAGGCTAGGTATAAATAGTACCAATTTTAAAATTATCTATATAAATATGTTTGTGGGCACCCATACACAAATGACTACCTTAGTACACTGATAACTTGGTGCCCCTATACACCCCAGGTCACCTGATCAATTCCTTGGCACTTATTTTTAGTTGTTTTTTCCTATTTAAAAGTCTCTCTTGTCTAAAAATAGATCCCATGTTTTTAAGGGGGGAATTTAGGTATTAATCATCAAATCTTTAGAAACGAAATACTCTCAACTCTCTGTCTCCCTCTCAACTCTCTGTCTCTCTCTCTCTCTAGGTTCTATGTGACTTGGAATGGGAATTCTTCAAGAAAGCAACAAGTTCTCCTTTACATTCCTTTAAAATTCTCAGGTATGTAACTAGTCTCTCTCCTTGCTATGTATTTCAATTCACTCGCTGCTAGCTTATTCCGCACTCTCTGCTTTTCTATTTTGCTCAATGATTGAATCTCTTGCTGAGATTTATTCTTGTTGATAGTGGTTATGATTGTTTATTATTAAAATGAGAAGTCGTTGAATGCTATTTCTATTGGGAATTTGGGAGAGATAGGGCTTTGAAGTCCTGAATGTTGATAGTTTATTAAATTTGTGCACATATTATGTTTGAGAAAATATTTGGCCGAGTCAGATACTTTTATACCCAAGGCTAACTGGAGTTTAACGATTTACTTGAATTAAGATAGATTAAATAAAAGTGTGAATATACAATTTTGCAGGAACAATCCATAAGAATTAAAATGGATAGATTTATCACCAAGCCGAAAAAATGGTGAACCAAGTTCTAGTGCTAGTTGGCCATCCATGAGTTCACAAATTACTCCGGAAGTTCAGAGTGGGACAAATACTTCTCTGCTTTCAAATGTGAACAAAGTGTTTGACTAGAAATCGTTTGAATCGGAATCCGAAAGAAAGAATGCCAATCTTTGATTATGATCCAAATGTTCGAGATGTGAGGAGATATTATATAAACAAAGGGCCTTGTCAACTGATTGGTCATGCCTTTCCTAAGACTAATGTCACGTCCTCAGAGAAGGGGCAAAGTAAAGCGTGCGGATTGGCATCAAACTGCCTTGGAGAGGGGAGGCGTCTCTAGCCATTAAGGCGCTCTGCCCTAGTTGCGTATTGGCTTGGCCGAGTTAGGCATGCCGACCCGATTAAGTTTGGGGAGCATGTCGCTTGTCTTGGACATGACTATGAAGGGAGCCGAAGCATACGAGGGGCACAGCTGGTCGGGAGCTATTGCCGCTTCCCTGATGAGCCCATGGCAGGGCGAAACCAGTCTGCGCGCACAGGCAGGACGGGCGTGTCCGGGGCGGTATGGGACGCCTCGGGCGCCGAGCGCCGCGGTCCGTGTCAGTTGGTATCAGAGCAAACATGCTCTTCAACTTCTGTGGCGAGGTGTCAAGCTCATGAATGCACAAAGCTAGCGGAAGGCACAAGTGCAAAGATGGGGGCGCTGAGTTACAGAGTGGGGCATGACGGTCCTTGGGGCAAACATACTACATCTCCGCCAAAGAAAAGCGGGCTGAGCAAATGAAATTGTTGCGAACTCTAGAAGAAACCACGAAGTGGACGCGCCGACGAAGTGTGTAGCTCTCCATGGTTTCGTGCCTAAGTCCGAGGTAGGCAGCACAAGGAGGTATTGCTAGCATGATGGGTGCAATGTTCCGAGTGGAAGACGAAAGGAGTAGCAGCGAAAGTAATGCGTCGGGTCGCCGCATCAGCCAGGTGGGGTAGGGTTGTCACGTCCTCAGAGAAGGGGCAAAGTAAAGCGTGCGGATTGGCATCAAACTGCCTTGGAGAGGGGAGGCGTCTCTAGCCATTAAGGCGCTCTGCCCTAGTTGCGTATTGGCTTGGCCGAGTTAGGCATGCCGACCCGATTAAGTTTGGGGAGCATGTCGCTTGTCTTGGACATGACTATGAAGGGAGCCGAAGCATACGAGGGGCACAGCTGGTCGGGAGCTATTGCTGCTTCCCTGATGAGCCCATGGCAGGGCGAAACCAGTCTGCGCGCACAGGCAGGACGGGCGTGTCCGGGGCGGTATGGGACGCCTCGGGCGCCGAGCGCCGCGGTCCGTGTCACTAAGATTGGGAGTGAAATTCATCAATTTAGTCCCACTTGGTTTAAGGGGCCATATTCTCAATGGTTGGAGTATAGCATAAAAGGAGATGCGGCATTTTACTTGTGTTGTTATTTGTTCAAGAATGAACTTGAAATCCAGGGAAATGCCAGGGATGGTTTTAGGGGATGGAACAATGGTGTGAAAAGATTAAAAGCACATGTTGGTGAAGTAAATAAAATCCATCACTAATGCTTCAATAGGATGCTAGATTTGAAAATCAACATCAATCAATTCAATCTTCTTTTTATAAGAAAAGTGAAAAAGTAAAAAGTGATTACTGGATACGCTTAATTGCATCAATTGACGTGGAAAGATTTATTTTAAGATCGGGATTTCCATTTCATGGACATGATGAAAGTGAAGAATCCGAAAATAAAGGTGGCTTTCTTGAACTTTTGGAATGGCATGGATATCGACATCCGGATGTGGGAAGAGTAATATTACGTCATGCTCCACAAAATGATATGATGATTTGACCAATAATTCAAAAAGAGATTGTGGAAGCTTGTGCTAAAGAAACAACTAAAGATATTATTGAAGATTTGGATGGTGATTATTTTGCAATATTGGTTGATGAATTAAAGGACGTCTCACGTAAGGAGCAAATGGCCTTAATTTTGCGATATGTCAACAAAAATGGAATGGTGATAGAGCGATTCATGGGTATTGTCCACGTGAGTGATACTTCTTCCTCATCATTACAAAAAGAAATTTATTCTTTGCTTTTGGATCATTCTTTAAGTAAATCCAAGATACGTTGGCAATGTTATGATGGAACTAATAATATGCAAGGAAAAATAAATGGTCTCAAGTCTTTAATTTTACAAGATACTCCATCTGCATAGTGTATTCACTGTTTTGCTCATCAATTGCAACTAGCACTTGTAGCTCTTTCTAAAAAGCATTCGGATGTGGATAATTTCTTTTATGTTGCGACTTATGTTTTGAATACTATTGGGTCTTCATTTAAGCGCATGGGGTCACTTCGACAACATCAAGTAGACCAGTTGGAAGAGTTGCTTAAATTAGGAGAAGTCTATACGGGGAAATGTTTGAATCAAGAATGCGGCCTCCAACGACCGGATGATACTCGTTGGGGGTCTCATTTTAAAACCTTGGACAATTTGATGGTTTTATTTCCTTCAGTTGTCAAAGTGCTTAAAGATATAAAGCTTGACAGTCCATATCATCTTGATAGATTTGCAGCGGAAAATCTTTTGAGGCAAATTCAAGATATTGTTTTATTTACAAATGCATTGAACAATACTTTACAAAAGAAAGATCAAGATATTGTTAATGCTATGGGAATGGTTGACCTTGCAAAGGAAAAGTTGCAAATGATGAGAGAAACTGAATGGAATTCTTTGTTGGATGAGGTGTGCTCATTTTGTAATAAATATGATATTCTAATTCCCAAGATGGATGATGACTATACTTTAGGAAAGTCAAAGCGTAAGAGGTCCGAAGTTTCATATTTACATCACTTTCGTGTTGAAGTGTTTACTACGGTTATTGATATGGAATGTTCAAGAGCTTAATGATCGTTTTGATGTTGTTACTACTCACTTACTACTTGGTATGTCCAGTTTGAATCCAGTTAATTCATTTGCTAATTTTGATAAGGACAAGATAATGAAGTTGGCAGGATATTATGCAAGTGAGTTTGGTGATAATAAGCTTCGAGAACTCGGTTTCCAACTTGATAGTTTCATTGTTTATGTTCAAAAGTATGATAGAAGATTTCTTAACTTGAAGGGAATTAAGGATTTCGCACCTGACCCAGAAGGAGTTGCAACACCAGCACCTGCATCAACATGAGTTGCAGCTCCTGTAGCAACAGGTGCTACAATACCAGCACCTACTTCAGTAGGAGTTGCAACACCAGGAGTCGTTCCTGCACCGACGGGAGCTGCAACGCCTGTACCTACAACTACCCCAGAAGCTGTTGGGGCCTCGTCTATATCAGGAGCTTCTGGAGCAACGGTGGGAGTGGTGGGCTCCTCGTCGAGGATTCTACCTGCGGTGGTGGAGGTGATTGTGAGAGCTAGAAAGAGAAGGAATGTAAAGATGACTTTGAGTTGAAAATGTTTGAATTTAGAAGTTGCCATTGGTGGAAAAAGATTGATGGAAGAGAGATGTTTTTGACGTTTGATGCTTCAAAATGGTTCTTTGGAGTTTGATGCATACAACGAATTGGTTGTGTCTACATATATGCTTAAAATGGAGCGATATTTCAACACTTTGAGTGTATGATTCGGTATTAGAGGAGTTGATCATATATATATATATATATATTAGGTAATATACATAATAACCTTTCCACTTTTTGCAATGCATTAGTTGAAGATTTCAATACCACTTTTATGTGTCGCGATGTTGATTAGGTAAGAACCAATTACTCTTTTTTCTTCCTTTTTGGGCTATTGCCTGGAAATCAGTCAATTAGGATAACAAATTACGTGCGAGTCAATTAAATATAAAATGTCACTCATATTATCAAGAAACAAGAAAAAAGATATTGAAATTAATAAAAGTCCAAAAAATGAGATGTAAAAGCTTGCTTATAATCTTCCAATTAAATAGATAATGAACGAAAATCTTGAAGAAGCTTGCAATAGCTGAAACAATTATCAAGTTATTTAAAGTACACTAAAAATACTTGTAGGTGATAACTTGGAAAAGATGCTGAAAAATCAGCTATATAGAAGAGCAAATTATTCCAACAACATTTTTTCACACCACAATTATATACTTAACTGAAATTCTCATTAATCTTGCCACTTGTTTATAATACTTAAATAAAAGCTCCCATTCCTTTATTTTTGAGAACTTTAATTTTTCGTGGCTGTGGCCAATTTACATCAGAATATCCTCTTTACTGCCAGAGATACTTTCTCACGGGTATGTACCTCAATCTATGGCTCTATGCACAGAGATGAACTAAATGCTTAGTTAAGCGGTGTAATTATTTCTTGAGATGTTGGTCTTGTTAAACTAGTGTAGCATACTGCCTTCCGTTGCAATTTATGTGAACGTTTTCATCTTTTGAAATCCAAATTACATAAACTTTGATCAATATTTTAAAATCTTTCTTTATCATATTAATATGAGAAGAATTGAAATATTTACTAATTCTCATATAATTTTTGAATATCTAAAGTTTTAACTTTAAAATATCGAGTTAATCTAATCATGTTATGAAATAATATAAAAGACAAGAACAATAACTCAAGAACAAGAGCAATAGAGAGAAGAGTAGAGAGAGTTCTTCTTATTGATACTTAGAGAATGTTAGGAGTTATTTACAATGGTAGAGGGCACCTCTATTTATAGGGAGGAGGATGATTTAGCTACCATTAATAGGACTCTAGAATCTCTCTAATTAAAGACATTCACCTTAAATAGAAGTCTATTTATAACACTCCCCCTTGAATGTCTATTCAATGATGTGCCTCGTTAAAACCTTAAAACAAAACCCAATGGGAAAAATTAAAGTAAGGAAAAAGAGTACACATGTTTGAATATGCGCCTATTGGTTGCCTCGTTAAAAACCTCGCAAGGAAAACCCGGTGGGACAAAACCTTGTAAGGGAAAAAGAGTGCAACGCGCATTAAACTCCCCCTGATAAGAACATCAATTTATGTCCTTAAGTCTTCGCATCCCGATCTTGTGAACTAGCTTCTTGAAGGTTGACTTTGGTAGAGATTTTGTAAACAAATCAGCCATATTGTCGCTTGAACGAATCTGTTGAACATTGATATCACCATTCTTTTGAAGATCATGTGTGAAGAATAACTTTGGTGAAATATGCTTCGTTCTATCTCCTTTTATGAATCCTCCCTTCAATTGAGCTATACATGCTGCATTGTCTTCATACAAAGTTGTGGGTAGTTTATCACACTTCAAACCACATTTGTCTTGGATATGATGTATTATAGACCTCAATCACACACACTCCCGACTTGCTTCATGAATAGCAATTATCTCGGCATGATTAGATGAAGTAGCCACAATTGATTGCTTAGTCGATCGCCAAGATATGGCGGTGTATCCACAGGTAAACACATAACCCGTTTGAGATCGAGCCTTGTGTGGGTCGGACAAATATCCAGCATCAGCATAACCAACAAGATCCGGGCTGCAATTCTTGCCATAAAATAAGCTCATATCAGTAGTTCCCTTTAGGTACCGCAATATGTGTTTGATCCCATTCCAATGTCTCCTCGTAGGAGCCGAGCTAAATCTTGCTAAGACATTAACTGAAAAGGATATGTCAGGTCTTGTAGTATTTGCAAGATACATTAGTGCGCCAATTGCGCTAAGATATGGTACTTCAGGACCAAGTAGCTCTTCATTCCTTTCTTGTGGTCGGAATGGATCTTTGTTCACATCAAGTGATCGAACAACCATCGGTGTACTTAAAGGATGTGCTTCATCCATGTAAAACCGTTTCAGTACCTTTTCTGTATAGGTAGATTGATGAACAAAAATTCCGTTTGCCAAATATTCAATTTGCAAACCAAGACATAGTTTAGTCTTTCCGAGATCTTTCATCTCGAATTCATCCTTTAGATAATCAATTGCCTTTTGGAGTTCTATAGGGGTTCCAATAAGGTTTATGTCATCAACATATACGGCAAGTACAACAAATTCCGATGTTGTTTTCTTTATAAAAACACACGGGCAAATGGCGTCATTTATATAGCCTTCTTTTAACAAGTACTCACTAAGACGATTATACCACATTCGTCCAGATTGCTTTAGACCGTACAAGGATCTTTGCAATTTAATTGAGAACATTTCCCGAGATTTTGAGTTATGCGCGTTTGGCATCTTGAGTCCATCGGGAATTTTCATGTATATCTCATTATCAAGTGAGCCATAAAGATAGGCAGTAACTACATCCATTAAGTGCATGTCAAGCTTTTCATGGACAGCAAAACTTATGAGATAACGAAAGGTTATCGCATCCATTACAGGCGAATATGTCTCTTCATAATCGACACCAGGCCTTTGAGAAAAACCTTGTGCAACAAGGCGTGCCTTATATCTTTGTACCTCGTTTTTCTCATTTCTTTTGCGTACAAAGACCCATTTATAGCCGACAGGCTTAACACCATTAGGTGTTTCAACTATAGGGCCAAAAACTTCACGTTTTGCCAGCAAATTCAATTCTGATTGAATTGCTTCTTGCCACTTTGGCCAATCCTGTCTTTTTCGACATTCTTCAACAGATTGAGGTTCGAGATCCTCACATTCTTGCATAATGCTAGATGCTACATTATAAGCAAAGGCATTATCCACCACAATATCCACTCGATTAATATTTTCCTCAATATTAATTGGATTTAGGGATAGTTCCGTATTTTCCAGAGTCTCGGGCTCAATGGATTCTTCATGAATCTCAGAATTTGTTAAATCATGAGATTCTTTCGTGGTGTCATTTTGATCGTTCTTTTTCCTCTTTCTAGGATTTCGATATTTGGAACCTAATGGTCTGCCACGCTTCAGGCGTGCATTTGACTCATTGGATATGACACTAGATGATTGTCCAACAGGGACATCAATACGGATTGGAACATTTTCCGCGGGAATGTGGGATTTCGTTATCCTTTTCAAGTCCGTAAATGCGTCAGGCATTTGATTTGCTATTCTTTGCAAATGGATAATCTTTTGTACCTCTCTTTCACAAATAGAGGTATGTGGATCAAGATGAGATAATGATGCATTTTTTCACAAAATTTCCCGTTTGGTTTCACTAACTTCTCCCCCTAATTTTGGGAAAAGTGTCTCATCAAATCGACAGTCTGCAAATCGTGCAGTAAACAAGTCTCCTGTCAATGTTTCGAGGTAGCGAATGATGGAGGACGATTCAAACCCAACATATATTCCTAACCTTCTTTGCGGACCCATTTTGGTGCGGGATGGCGGTGCTATAGGCACATATACTGCGCATCCAAAAATTCTTAAATGGGATATATTGGGTTCATGACCCAAAACCAATTGCAACGGGGAATACTTGTGGTAATTCGTCGGTCTGAGACGAATTAGCATTGCTGCATGTAAGATGGCGTGACCCCATAACGAAGTGGGCAGCCTCGTTCTCATAAGTAATGGCCTTGCAATCAACTGCAGGCGTTTAATTAACGATTCTGCAAGACCGTTTTGAGTGTGAACATGAGCTACAGAATGTTCAACTTTTATCCCGATTGATAAGCAATAATCATTAAATGCTTGGGATGTAAACTCAGCAGCATTATCCAATCTAATGGACTTGATTGGATTATCTGGAAATTGTGCTCGTAGTCGAATTATTTGTGCCATCAATTTCGCAAACGCAAGGTTGCGTGATGACAACAGGCACACATGAGACCATCTACAGGATGCGTCTATCAAGACCATGAAATACCTAAACGACCCACTAGGTGGGTGAATAGGTCCACAAATGTCCCCTTGTATACGTTCCAGAAACGTGGGTGACTCAGTCCCACCTTTGTTGGTGATGGCCTGATAATCAACTTGCCTTGATAACACGAAGTGCAAGGATATTCATTATTCGAAAGAATTTTGAAATTTTTTAACGGATGCCCATATGAGCTTTCTATAATCCCTCTCATCATGACCGATCCTGGGTGTCCCAATCGATCATGCCAAAGTACAAAGGTATTGGAATCAGTAACCCTTTGGTTTACTGTTGAATGTGCCTCAATTGCACTAATTCTTGTCCAATACAGGCCACAAGTTAAAGACGGGAATTTCTCAATAACCCTCTTTTGGCCGGAGACATTCTTTGTGATGACGAGATATTCAATATTATCTTCATCCATTGTCTCAATATGATAGCCATTCCGGCGTACATCTTTAAAACTCAACAAGTTTCTCTTAGACTTGGAGGAGAACATTGCATTCTCTATGATTAACGTCGTGCCTTTGGGCAGAGTTACAATAGCTCTTCCGGAGCCATCAATCAATTTACTACTTCCAGAGATTGTAGTAACGTTTGCCTTACACATATTTAGTTGAGAGAAATACTTCCTTTCTTTGAGTATTGTATGTGTAGTACATGAATCAACTAGGCAAATACTTTTACAGTTGGACGTTGATCCAAGTTCGCTTTGTGAGATATCCATACTTGCTATCCCATAGTTTGACATACAAAAGAGATACACGAACATAAGAATAAACAAGTTCAATTCGTTTGTGTCACATAATATTTTCAAAATCTGCTGCTAACAGTTGACTAACAAAATCAGATATATTATCCATAATTGATTACTTTGCAGTTTGAAAATTTCAGTTTAAGCATTTTCTTCAAACAATCGATTGTTAAACACAAACAATCGATTGTTGAACATTGACAATCGATTGTTAAACACACACAATCGATTATTTGCTATTTTGAAAAACTTCAGATCATACTGTCTTAAGACAATCGATTGTTATGCATAGACAATCGATTGTTGGCTATTTTGAAAAATTCCAGAACACACTGTTTCAAGACAATCGATTGTTATGCATAGACAATCGATTGTTGGCTATTTTGAAAAATTCCAGAACACACTGTTTCAAGACAATCGATTGTTATGCATAGACAATCGATTGTTGGCTATTTTGAAAAATTCCAGAACACACTGTTTCAAGACAATCGATTGTTATGCATAGACAATCGATTGTTGGCTATTTTGAAAAATTCCAGATTACACTGTCTTAACGACAATCGATTGTTAGACAAAGACAATCGATTGTGGATGATTTTTGAAAAATTCCAGATTACACTGTCTTAACGACAATCGATTGTTAGCCAAAGACAATCGATTGTTGATCAATTGCTTTTCAGTTTTAATACGAAAATAGTAGATAATCGACTAGTTTTTCAGGCTAGTCGATTACCCCTACTGGAAAATAAAAATTTTATTGATATTTGAGCATATTGAAGATATTCTAAAAAACTACTGCTAACATTGCATCATGAACTAACTAATACGAGCTAATACTAATGACTATTAGTTTATTCACTAACTAATACAAATAAGTAGAACAAAATCAAATAACTCCATCTTCTTTCATCACGGACCCATCGCCGATTAGGTGGTCTATTTTCCCCTCGGGTTGCTCAAAGAAGTCTGCCACATCCAGGTGGGTGATGTCCTCATTGTCGTCATAGACAAAATTTGTTTCAGGGCCTTTTCTCTTTCGAGATGCTTGATAAAGGTCAACCAAGTGCCTTGGTATACGGCAAGTCTTTGACCAGTGCCCTTTCCCACCGCAACGATAACATATTGTTTCTGAACCATTTGCCTTAGGATCTTCATGACCCCGTTTCTGCTTTCGGCGGTTATCTCTCTTCGGGGGGTGACGGACTTCATTGGAATTTCTTCCTTGTCTACGTCCCTGGCTATGACCCCGTTTACGACCATGACCGTGGCCTTTTTCATGTTTGGCATAATGAGAGTGCACCTTATCTGCTTCAGGCAGTGGTGTAGACCCAGTGGGTCGATTTTCGTGATTTCTCATGAGCAGGTCATTATTTCGCTCAGCCACTAGTAGAAGAGAAATCAGTTCAGAGTACTTTGTAAAGCCTTTCTCTCTGTACTGTTGTTGCAGTACTATATTTGAGGCATGAAACGTTGTAAACGTTTTCTCAAGCATATCATAATCGGAGATCTTATCCCCGCATAGCTTCAATTTAGAAGTAATTCTGAACATAGCAGAATTATATTCAGAAACGGACTTAAAGTCCTGGAGCCTCAGATGAGCCCAATCATATCGTGCTTGTGGCAGAGTGACCAACTTCAGGTTGTCATATCTCTCCTTTAAGCCGTTCCACAAGACGAGTGGATCCTTGACGGTGAGATATTCAATCTTCAAACCTTCATCAAGGTGATGGCGCAAGAAAATCAAGGCCTTCGCACATTCTTGGGTGGATGCTTTTTCTCTATCTTTGATGGTGTCTCCGAGACCCATAGCATCTAAGTGGATTTCAGCATCCAACACCCATGTCATATAGTTCTTGCCCGAAATTTCAAGGGCAACAAACTTTCTTTTCGTAATGTCAGACATAATCGAAAATTAAATTAGGAAGAGGGAAATACCTTAGATTTCTCGAGAATGGTTCTTGAGACGGTAGAGTTTCGTGCTGATAACGTGTTATGAAATAATATAAAAGACAAGAACAAGAGCAATAGAGAGAAGAGTAGAGAGAGTTCTTCTTATTGATACTTAGAGAATGTTAGGAGTTATTTACAATGGTAGAGGGCACCTCTATTTATAGGGAGGAGGATGATTTAGCTACCATTAATAGGACTCTAGAATCTCTCTAATTAAAGACATTCACCTTAAATAGAAGTCTATTTATAACAAATCAAATTTAGTTTTAAATATTAGTTAAATTGACTCTCAAAAAGCGAAAGAGTCACATAAATTAAAAAGGAGGGACTAGTGTTTAGTATCCTCCGTCTCCTTTTATGTGACACTTTTTTTTTAATATGTTCAAAAAATAACGACAGATTTTTATTAAAAATGAATTAATATTAAATATTATTTAACCATAGTGAAATAATATTTATACAAATATTTATGACTTATATAGATTATAAAATTTTAATAATATTTTTTACTTTTGTTAATAAATCCTGTGTGTACTTAAATATTTTCACATAAATTATAGAGGGAGTAATAATTTTTGAGATTTAGGGGAAAAAGTAGGTAAAAATAGCACGGGCTAGTCAGTTTTTGGGCTGGTCATTTAAAAATAGCTAGAGTTTGCAAAGCCATTAAAAATAGCCATTATTTTGCTGCAACACAGAAAGTTCAAGCATATATAACACGAAAAGTTCCAGCATAATATACTGGAGATTGGAACACCTCTATATGAACTTCCAGCATATTATGTTGGATCAGTATATTTTACTGGAACTCTAGTATATTATACTACAAGTGCAGTATATTATACTGGATCTCCATCATATATACGCTGGAACTTCAGTATATCATGGTGAAATATTTTTTTAATTTTGAACAATATTTTTATTCTAATTTATCTTTATATGAAAAGTTATTAAATTTCAATTACTTTTGAAATTATAATTATTTTTCAATTACCACTTATAAATCAGACTATTTTCGAATTTAGCCGAAATTTAATAAAAAGGCCCACAATAAGTTGGCCCAAAAGCAAAATGTGCTCCTCAAAACATTAAAAGAATACAAAATGGCGTGGAGAATAGTTAGAATATTATAAATACACTTCTATTTAAGGTGAATGTCTTTAATTAGAGAGATTCTAGAGTTCTATTCTTGGTAGATAAATCATCCTCCTCCCTATAAATAGAGGTGCTCTCTACCATTGTAACTCAACCCATAACATTCTCTAAGTATCAATAAGAAGAACTCTCTCTACTCTTCTCTCTATTGCTCTTGTTCTTGAGTTATTGTTCTTATCTTTTACATTATTTCATAACACGTTATCAGCACGAGACTCTACCGTCTCAAGAACCATTCTCGAGAAATCTAAGGTATTTCCCTCTTCCTAATTTAATTTTCGATTATGTCTGACATTACGAAAAGAAAGTTCGTTGCCCTTGAAATTTCGGGCAAGAACTATATGACATGGGTGTTGGATGCTGAAATCCACTTAGATGCTATGGGTCTCGGAGACACCATCAAAGATAGAGAAAAAGCATCCACCCAAGAATGTGCGAAGGCCTTGATTTTCTTGCGCCACCACCTTGATGAAGGTTTGAAGATTGAATATCTCACCGTCAAGGATCCACTCGTCTTGTGGAACGGCTTAAAGGAGAGATATGACAACCTGAAGTTGGTCACTCTGCCACAAGCACGATATGATTGGGCTCATCTGAGGCTCCAAGACTTTAAGTCCGTTTCTGAATATAATTCTGCTATGTTCAGAATTACTTCCAAATTGAAGCTATGCGGGGATAATATCTCCGATTATGATATGCTTGAGAAAACGTTTACAACGTTTCATGCCTCCAATATAGTACTGCAACAACAGTACAGAGAGAAAGGCTTTACAAAGTACTCTGAACTGATTTCTCTTCTACTAGTGGCTGAGCGAAATAATGACCTGCTCATGAGAAATCATGAAAATCGACCCACTGGGTCTACACCACTGCCTGAAGCAGATAAGGTGCACTCTCATTATGCCAAACATGAAAAGGACCATGGTCATGGTCGTAAACGGGGTCATAGCCAGGGACGTAGACAAGGAAGAAATTCCAATGAAGTCCGTCACCCCCCGAAGAGAGATAACCGCCGAAAGCAGAAACGGGGTCATGAAGATCCTAAGGAAAATGGTTCAGAAACGATATGTTATCGTTGCGGTGGGAAAGGGCACTGGTCAAAGACTTGCCGTATACCAAGACACTTGGTTGACCTTTATCAAGCATCTCGAAAGAGAAAAGGCCCTGAAACAAATTTTGTCTATGACGACAATGAGGACATCACCCACCTGGATGTGGCAGACTTCTTTGAGCAACCCGATGGGAAAATAGACCACCTAATCGGCGATGGATCCGTGATGAAAGAAGATGGAGTTATTTGATTTTGTTCTACTTATTTGTATTAGTTAGTGAATAAACTAATAGTCATTAGTATTAGCTCGTATTAGTTAGTTCATGATGCAATGTTAGCAGTAGTTCTTTAGAATGTCTTCAATATGCTCAAATATCAATAAAGTTTTTATTTTCCAGTAGGGGTAATCGACTAGCCTGAAAAACTAGTCGATTATCTACTTTTTTCGCATTAAAGTTGAAAAACAATTGATCAACAATCGATTGTCTATGTCTAACAATCGATTGTCGTTAGACAGTGTAATCTGGAATTTTTCAAAAATCACCCACAATCGATTGTCTATGTCTAACAACCGATTGTCGTTAGACAGTGTAATCTGGAATTTTTCAAAAATCATCCACAATCGATTGTCTATGTCTAACAATCGATTGTCGTTAGGCAGTGTAATCTGGAATTTTTCAAAAATCATCCACAATCGATTGTCTATGTCTAACAATCGATTGTCGTTAGACAGTGTGATCCGGAATTTTTCAAAATTAATCAACAATCGATTGTCAATGTTAAACAATCGATTGTGTGTGAAAAACGTTTAAACTGAAATTTTCAAACTGCAAAGTAATGGATAACATATCTGATTTTGTTAGTCAACTGTTAGCAGCAGATTTTGAAAATATTATGTGACACAAAAGAATTGAACTTGTTTATTCTTATGTTCTTGTATCTCTTTTGTATGTCAAAACTATGGGATAGCAAATATGGATATCTCACAAAGCGAACTTGGATCAACATCCAACTGTAAAAGTATTTGCCTAATTGATTCATGTACTACACATACAATACTCAAAGAAAGGAAGTATTTCTCCCAACTAAATATGTGTAAGGCAAACGTTACTACAATCTCTGGAAGTAGTAAATTGATTGAAGGCTCCGGAAGAGCAATTGTAACTCTGCCCAAGGGCACGACGTTAATCATAGAGAATGCAATGTTCTCCTCCAAGTCTAAAAGAAACTTGTTGAGTTTTAAAGATGTACGCCGGAATGGCTATCATATTGAGACAATGGATGAAGATAATCTTGAATATCTCGTCATCACAAAGAATGTCTCCGGCCAAAAGAGGGTTATTGAGAAATTCCCGTCTTTATCTTGTGGCCTGTATTGGACAAGAATTAGTGCAATTGAGGCACATTCAACAGTAAACCAAAGGGTTACTGATTCCAATACCTTTGTACTTTGGCATGATCGATTGGGACACCCAGGATCGGTCATGATGAGACGGATTATAGAAAGCTCATATGGGCATCCGTTAAAGAATTTCAAAATTCTTTCGAATAAAGAATATCCTTGCACTTCGTGTTATCAAGGCAAGTTGATTATCAGGCCATCACCAACAAAGGTTGGGACTGAGTCACCCACGTTTCTGGAACGTATACAAGGGGACATTTGCGGACCTATTCACCCACCTAGTGGGTCGTTTAGGTATTTCATGGTCTTGATAGACGCATCCTGTAGATGGTCTCATGTGTGCCTGTTGTCATCACGCAACCTTGCGTTTGCGAAATTAATGGCACAAATAATTCGACTACGAGCACAATTTTCAGATAATCCAATCAAGTCCATAAGACTGGATAATGCTGCAGAGTTTACATCCCAAGCATTTAATGATTATTGCTTATCAATCGGGATAAAAGTTGAACATTCTGTAGCTCATGTTCACACTCAAAATGGTCTTGCAGAATCGTTAATTAAACGCCTGCAGTTGATTGCAAGGCCATTACTTATGAGAACGAGGCTGCCCACTTCGGTATGAGGTCACGCCATCTTACATGCAGCAATGCTAATTCGTCTCAGACCGACGAATTACCACAAGTATTCCCCGTTGCAATTGGTTTTGGGTCATGAACCCAATATATCCCATTTAAGGATTTTTGGATGCGCAGTATATGTGCCTATTGCACCGCCATCCCGCACCAAAATGGGTCCGCAAAGAAGGTTTGGAATATATGTTGGGTTTGAATCGCCCTCCATCATTCGCTACCTCGAAACATTGACAGGCGACTTGTTTACTGCACGATTTGCAGACTGTCGATTTGATGAGACACTTTTCCCAAAATTAGGGGGAGAAGTTGGTGAAACCAAACGGGAAATTTTGTGGAAAAATGCATCATTATCTCATCTTGATCCACATACCTCTATTTGTGAAAGAGAGGTACAAAAGATTATCCATTTGCAAAGAATAGCAAATCAAATGCCTGACGCATTTACGGACTTGAAAAGGATAACGAAATCCCACATTCCCGCGGAAAATGTTCCAATCCGTATTGATGTCCCTGTTGGACAATCATCTAGTGTCATATCCAATGAGTCGAATGCACGCCTGAAGCGTGGCAGACCATTAGGTTCCAAAGATCGAAATCCTAGAAAGAGGAAAAAGAACGATCAAAATGACACCACGAAAGAATCTCATGATTTAACAAATTCTGAGATTCATGAAGAATCCATTGAGCCCGAGACTCTGGAAAATACGGAACTATCCCTAAATCCAATTAATATTGAGGCAAATATTAATCGAGTGGATATTGTGGTGGATAATGCCTTTGCTTATAATGTAGCATCTAGCATTATGCAAGAATGTGAGGATCTCGAACCTCAATCTGTTGAAGAATGTCGAAAAAGACAGGATTGGCCAAAATGGCAAGAAGCAATTCAATCAGAATTGAATTCGCTGGCAAAACGTGAAGTTTTTGGCCCTATAGTTGAAACACCTAATGGTGTTAAGCCTGTCGGCTATAAATGGGTCTTTGTACGCAAAAGAAATGAGAAGAACGAGGTACAAAGATATAAAGCACGCCTTGTTGCACAAGGTTTTTCTCAAAGGCCTGGTGTCGATTATGAAGAGACATATTCGCTTGTAATGGATGCGATAACCTTTCGTTATCTCATAAGTTTTGCTGTCCATGAAAAGCTTGACATGCACTTAATGGATGTGGTTACTGCCTATCTTTATGGCTCACTTGATAATGAGATATACATGAAAATTCCCGATGGACTCAAGATGCCAAACGCGCATAACTCAAAATCTCGGGAAATGTTCTCAATTAAATTGCAAAGATCCTTGTATGGTCTAAAGCAATCTGGACGAATGTGGTATAATCGTCTTAGTGAGTACTTGTTAAAGGAAGGCTATATAAATGACGCCATTTGCCCGTGTGTTTTTATAAAGAAAACAACATCGGAATTTGTTGTACTTGCCGTATATGTTGATGACATAAACCTTATTGGAACCCCTAAAGAACTCCAAAAGACAATTGATTATCTAAAGGATGAATTCGAGATGAAAGATCTCGGAAAGACTAAACTACGTCTTGGTTTGCAAATTGAATATTTGGCAAACGGAATTTTTGTTCATCAATCTACCTATACAGAAAAGGTATTGAAACGGTTTTACATGGATGAAGCACATCCTTTAAGTACACCGATGGTTGTTCGATCACTTGATGTGAACAAAGATCCATTCCGACCACAAGAAAGGAATGAAGAGCTACTTGGTCCTGAAGTACCATATCTTAGCGCAATTGGCGCACTAATGTATCTTGCAAATACTACAAGACCTGACATATCCTTTTCAGTTAATGTCTTAGCAAGATTTAGCTCGGCTCCTACGAGGAGACATTGGAATGGGATCAAACACATATTGCGGTACCTAAAGGGAACTACCGATATGGGCTTATTTTATGGCAAGAATTGCAGCCCGGATCTTGTTGGTTATGCTGATGCTGGATATTTGTCCGACCCACACAAGGCTCGATCTCAAACGGGTTATGTGTTTACCTGTGGAGAAACCGCCATATCTTGGCGATCGACTAAGCAATCAATTGTGGCTACTTCATCTAATCATGCCGAGATAATTGCTATTCATGAAGCAAGTCGGGAGTGTGTGTGGTTAAGGTCGATAATACATCATATCCAAGACAAATGTGGTTTGAAGTGTGATAAACTACCCACAACTTTGTATGAAGACAATGCAGCATGTATAGCTCAATTGAAGGGAGGATTCATAAAAGGAGATAGAACGAAGCATATTTCACCTAAGTTATTCTTCACACATGATCTTCAAAAGAATGGTGATATCAATGTTCAACAAATTCGTTCAAGCGACAATATGGCTAATTTGTTTACAAAATCTCTACCAAAGTCAACCTTCAAGAAGCTAGTTCACAAGATCGGGATGCGAAGACTTAAGGACATAAATTGATGTTCTTATCAGGGGGAGTTAAGGCGCGTTGCACTCTTTTTCCCTTACAAGGTTTTGTCCCACCGGGTTTTCCTTGCGAGGTTTTTAACGAGGCAACCAATAGGCGCATATTCAGACATGTGTACTCTTTTTCCTTACTTTAATTTTTCCAATTAGGTTTTGTTTTAAGGTTTTAACGAGGCACATCATTGAATAGACATTCAAGGGGGAGTGTTATAAATACACTTCTATTTAAGGTGAATGTCTTTAATTAGAGAGATTCTAGAGTTCTATTCTTGGTAGATAAATCATCCTCCTCCCTATAAATAGAGGTGCTCTCTACCATTGTAACTCAACCCATAACATTCTCTAAGTATCAATAAGAAGAACTCTCTCTACTCTTCTCTCTATTGCTCTTGTTCTTGAGTTATTGTTCTTATCTTTTACATTATTTCATAACATAGAAAGTTTAGATTAAGAAGAAAATGGCGTGGAGAGCAAATCTATCTCGTAATCTGAAGGAGCTTCGCATCCTCTTTTCTCCTTCCTCTGCTCACAGTGCTGCCACGAGGTTTCTTCCTTTTTCTCTTTTTATTCCTCTATTTCACTCCATTTTTTCTTCGTTTTGTTTTGCTGATTCTCAAACGTAATTTATTTTAATATTCCATAGGTCGTTTATTGAGAAAAACTACAGAGATCTCAAAACCCATAACCCCAAATTTCCCATCTTGATTCGTGAGGCCAATTCCATTGAGCCTCAGCTTTGGGCCAGATATGGTAATTCTACTCGCCTTATTTTTCTTCTAATATTTGCTTTGTTATTTTAATTATTATTTGTGCTTAAAATGGGAAAATTGGAGTGGGTCTTTGAGTTCTTGGGGGAAAATTGAGCCTTTGACTTATTTGAATATGATTTGTATTATGCATTTTCTCCTTTTTACATTGTTTTTACTTTCAGTTGATCTAAGTAAGAGGAAAACTCTCTTAGTTATGTACTACATTTGTAAATATCAGTAAATTCCTGTTTGAGTTAAATTCATAAGTAGATGTGGATAAGTACTTGGTTAACATATGATCAGGTTAGGATATTGATGTTGAATTCAACATATGAAAAGTTTAGCTTAGAAAGTTACTGACTTTAGGACATGTCAGGCATCATAAGGTACTCGAACTGATACAACACAACAACTATGTCTCCGTCTCGAACAAGTTGGGGTCGTGTATTTCTATTTACAATCATCTGCGGCCAATATTATACAAAATAAAAATAAAAAGTAGTATTAGTACTTTATTGTTCTCTACTGGCATATAAATCAATGATAGAGGTAAGCGTAGGACTTGGGAGTAAATGTACTAACATGGCTAAAACATATTCCAACTAATTGGTATGCGTATATAGAGCTTTTTCTTTCATTATGCCCTATCTATAGCTCTATGCTTGGTAACATACAAAAACTTATATGTTATTGCAAAGAGTATTTGGAAAATTTTGGAGTTTGATGGGTTTAAGATAAAGTTTGAGTATAGTGGAAAAAATTCTGCTAATGGTTTGGTTTTTCAGGTATGAGCCACTGATACAGATCCTTTCCATAGTACTCCCTTTGTTTCAATTTATATGAACCTATTTCCTTTTTTATTCATTCCAAAAGAATGAACTTTTTTTAAATTTGGCAACAATTTAGCTTAAAGTTACAACTTTACCCTTAATGAGAAGTTTTTATAACCGAACCCCATTTGGACTTGTTTAGGACCACAAATTCGAAAAGTCTTTATTTTTTTCTTAAATTCCGTGCTCAGTCAAATAAGTTCACATAAAATTGGAACGGACGGAGTACTTTATATTGTCTGTTGGATGCTTATAAAGACAAAGTTGACGAAGTTTAGATTTTGATTTTTCAGGGATAAACTTTATTTCATATTCGAATTGCTAGGTTGTCCTAACTGATGTTTATCCCTTCGTATATTCTCATGTTGTCCTCATAGTCATGGACTTTAACAGACCTCGGAGTTGAAAGAGGCATCCGACTGAAGGACTTGACAGAGGAGCAGATCTCAAAGGCACTTGAGGACCTTGTGAAAGTAGGGGAATCCCCTAAATCTTGATGACTTTAAAACTGTAAAATGGTCTGAGTATCCTCAGCATAATGCTTTAGAAATAATTTTAGTGGACTCGTTATTGTGAGTCGACTATAATTTGCGTTAACATACCAACCTTGTTATCGTTGCAGTCCAAACTCCAAAAATCATAATATGCATAAATATGCAGCTTCAGATATTTGTTTTTTGTATACTTTGGTTTTGCTATTTGGAAAGCGAAGCGTTTGAATTCTCTGCTATTAGCATTAGAAGTTTAACGTCATTTCTTGTGCTGTTGTGCATTGGATCCTCTGATTGAGGCTCCATCAGTTGCATCCTTGGTAATCGCGTCACTCTTTGCTGTCCATGATTTGTTAACTGTTACACCAGAAATTGATGCTGTGGCATATAAACATAGCATATTAGCAAATGGACAGGTACTAGCAATATATACACACTTGCTTTCCCAGCCAAAGGCAATTTCTACTATACTGTGTGTAACCGTTATCTTTAGGTGCCGGTGCAAACAAATGTTCTTGGCAAATGAATTGATCTTTGTTCTTGTCGTTTCCAGAAGCTAAGTAATATCAGTCTGAGTTTAAGAATGTTGACTCGGAAGAAATGTTTGTTCCCTTATCTAAAAGAGAGGATTCTGTAAACTATTGATATATGAGCTATGTGTTTAATCCCCTGTTACTTTGTGTTTTACGGGTCGTTTGGTTGGGGAACAAGTTATCCCATGATTAGTTATCCACCCTCCCATAGGGATAAAAATAATTATAATCCTGGGATTAATTATCCCTTTCCTTGTAGGGCTCGTTTTGTATGAGGGATAAGGGATAATTAATTCCGAGATTAAATTTGAGATGAGTTTATCCTATGTTTAGTTGGAATAAGATTATGGTATAATTAATATCCGGATTAGTTATCCTGGGATTGTAGTATGTTTTTAATCCCTATGGAAATGTGAGATAACTAATCCGAAATAATTAATCATGGGATAACTTGTTTCCCAACCAAACTAACCCCTTAGAGTTTTATTGAGGCTGGCGGATAATAGGATATAGTAATGCAGCCAAGTGAGCTATTTCCAGTTTGTATGTCAGATTCCTGAGAGATGGAGTTATAGTTTTGGAGCTCCTGCTGGTTTGGTTTCTTTTTATAATGACCTCTTTTTAAAAATTTATATATAAGAGAGTGTTTTGGCCAGTTTTGCACACCTCGACTATTCCAAACTTCTTTCTCGCATAAGTATAGGGTAACTCTTTTTGTCTCCATTGGATTTTGAACTCTAGACTCGAAATTTTACCCATTTCATCGACGACTAGGCCTCACCATTGGGCGCTTCTTAATCACTCTAGTGACTTAAACTAAAGATATATGAGCCCTAACTTGCTGATGGTTTGAGGTGGTGGTTCAGGGGTTTATGAGTGCCCCTCAGCCAAATTGAAAGAACTAATCAAGGTTGTTGGAGAAATTAGTGAATAATGGGAAAAAAAAATACTCCAACCTTGCTTACCCCGGCACACTCTAAATTAGGGGTATACATGGGTTGGATTAGTTTGGGTTTTGCAACTATCAAACTAAATTAATTGTGTCGGTTTATTAAATCTAAAGATCAAACCAAACTAATAAAACTCGAATTTTTCAATTTTGATTTTTTCGGATTTTCAGGTTATTCGAATTTCTTTTCCGGTAAAATTTTCGTAGTACAAAACATATAACATATTCTCAATATATTTTTTTAATCCTAGTAAGATACAACTACATAAGGTATTTTTCAAAAAAATAATACAAAATATGAGATGTGTCATGGCATTATCATAAAATATTCAACGATAAAGAAAATAAAATTATGCAATATAGATATTGTTAATTAAAAAGCCATAATAAAAATAAACATAATCTAAAAGTACTAAGTCATGCTAAAATAAGGAGACTAATAAGGAAGTATTAATTACATGACTAAGCGCGAGAGAAAAAATAAATAGGTTATGTGTTTTTATCTAAATAATTGCAAAATAGAAAATAGATATTCAATGCATTGTAGTTCCTGGTATTGAATTGAATGTTTTTTGTTAACATTTGTATTGATTTAATTTTAGTTTGGGCTTTTATTAGCATTATATTTATTTAAGTTACTAATATTAATGACTAAAAGATTATTGGAACATTCAAAAGTTCTAAGTCCAACCTTGAAATAATAATACCTTAAAAGATAAAATTATAAAAATATTTAAGAAATATTTTATAAAATTATATCTAAAATTTCTATATATGTAATGTCGGATTGGTTTGGTTTCGGTTTGACTTTCTTTTAGTTAAACCAAACCAAACCAATTATGAACAGTTTTTTTCCCAACAGCAAATCAAATCAAATCAAACCATAGGCGATCTTTTACTCGGTTTGACTTGGATTATTAATCACGCCCAACTATGCCTTATAAAAAGACAATGCGGTCGTTGCAAATAATCCGGTTTATATGTCCGGAGTCGAATCCCATAGAGAACTAATGTTTAGCTACAGGTGTTCACTATCACCAAGAAGACAAGCTTGAACAATTTCTAATTTATTGATATTTAGATTCTTGTGTTTAACTAATTAACTAACAAAATAAAATACTAAACTAACAACTAAATATACTAAGGGTTAGAGAAAAGATTAAGGAGGTCTACAGTTATGATTTTCCCAATTGTCGGAATCCTTCCCGCTATGTCTTCTATAATTTCGCCTAAGTATTCTCTACCGATCATGAGCACTCTTATTACCGTAAAAATCTCACGAGTAATTACGATAATTTATTAGACGCACTCTCCCGAGCTACGCTAGCTGGCTTTTAATACAGCTCACTTCATATCGCAGCCAAGACTTCGTTATCTCTAATTCCGCCTTTAAACCATTGGTTATTGATCCCTCATATACTCTGGGAGTGGTATTGTTAAATAATTACCTAAATACGCACTTTCTCCCGAGTTATGCATACTAAATAGGCACAGCTAATAGAGAGCTATTCAACCAACCACACTATAAACGTAGTTGAACAAACAGAGAAAAACTATGGCTCAATTATAGAAAAACATAACAAGAATTTATCCTACAAAATATTCTATTAAAACTCTAGGTGACAAATTAGATATCACAATAGTATGTAAAACTACAACACTAAAAGTCATAACCAACAATGAAAAATAAGAAAAGGAAGGAAAAACTCGTAGAAGAATTCCCAAGTCTTTCTCCTATTGTGTCTCTGCCTCCTTAGGACAAATCTATGTAAAACAATATGTCTTCCCGAGGTCGAATCTATGTCAAAAATATGTCCTCCCTTCTTTCTTGACCGGCTTCCTTGGTTTAATATAGGGTTTAGGGCTTAAAATACCGTGTTTTGCACATAAGTCCCAGAAATTTCCATCTCCTGCCGCCCGCCGTTCTGCCGCGGTTACACCAGAACCACGGCCAAACTCCCTCTCTTATTCTTTAGTTGTCCGCGACTGCACTCTGCCGCGATTACGCCAAAATCGCGGTTTTTCACCCTGTTCCGTTTGGAATTTGGAAAAATATAAAATATGAAAGTTGTATCCCTTTGAGTTATCTTTCCAACCAGATATTATGGAGCCCAAATAGAGTTCTGAGCAAAAGGTTATGTCTATTTTACTATACAGTGCATAACACGCCTCATCAAGTCTTCGTTTGTTCTCAACTATCAAATTTGACCCCCGAACACGATCCCGGCTTAATTCCTTGAGCTTTTACTTAGACTTCAAAGCTTCAAATTGCTTAAATTCATTCCATAATATCTATATAGCTCGGAATCACACTTACAAGGCATAAGATACACAATTAGTGCAAAACACTAGCGATTAAAGCGCAAACTCAACTAAAGTGCAGTAGTTAGAGTGTAATAATCGACTAAAATACGTAATTATAGCCTATCATCAATACCCCATACTTAAATTATTGCTCGTCCTCGAGCAATCAAACTACACTTTATATAGACACGACCTTTTTAAGTAATGTTCCTAACTCATCACAACAAGAATATTTAAAATAGACTAAGCACAAAAGCGTAATATCTCACCTCAAGATTTGACTCACAGTTACCACGCATTATTCACAACTCACCTACTTACTCTAACATAGAGGTCACTTACATTACCTTTCCTACATGAATCAAGTGCCCTCACACAACAAAAGAGAGTAGTTCCACACAATAAACTTTAAGAACACTTAGGAACTCAAGATAGAAAGAATTCACTCACTCTCAGAAATAACATTCATATGCCACAAAAGATGCACCATAAGCTTGCCCGTAGTGTACTACTCCATTAATCGAGCTCATTCAATTTAGGGTCAATTAGGACTTTATTTTGTTGTAATGTAGGCTACAGGACTGGTATGATACATTTAGATATAAGAGTGACTACACCTCCATAAGCACTTTAATACATATACTTTAACATTCAAACCACATACTTATGTCAATCCTAACTCCACCTTCACATTAATATACATCAACTCCCAAATTGTTTAAGCACACTTATATCAAGAGTCACCACTATCAAATATTTTTTTTTTAGAACAATACAACTTTTTTTTCCTTTTCAGTTCAAGTGGCTCTTGCTTTTCAAATCAGCGCACCCTCTCTCCTTATTTCATTAGTTCCACTCAAAAGCCAAATCAACCACACCACACTTTAACTTTTACAAAGTTCATAAATAATTAAAGTGCTCATGAGAGATTACAATGGTTCAAATAGATGATTAACTCAAACAAATGGGCAAGGCTTGTAATGTGGTTGCCAAAAAAACAAGATTACAGGCTCAAAGGGGTTAACTATGATACATAACAATTAGATGGGTAAAATATATATATATATATATATATATATATATATATATATATATATATATATATATATATATATATATATATATATATATATATATATATATATATCGGGCTCAACAAAAAAATGCCTATATCACTTTCTAGACTGAATAAAACTAATATTCTCTTTGGAAACACACGAGGCATGTTCTAGGCATCAAATACAATGCATAGAATATAATAAATCCTTACAAACACATGGCACATGACTCACTCAAGATTGGATCATCAAGACACTCTAGTGAAAGCAGTTAAGTAAAGTTAAGATCATACCATTTAAGGTACTTCTACAAGAGTAAAAAACTGAGCCTATGCGTCACAACCAACGTACTCACTATTCTCAAGTCATAACAAGGTCAAGAGATATTGCTTCAATTCAAAACACAACACAATGGCTCGTACTCCCAAAAAAAGAACTAACTACACCTCGTTCAAACAAAATTCTTGAAAAAGAATTGTGGTTTACAGAAAAACTAAAGGGTAATTGTTACACTACCTAACAAAAAAACTTTTTGTACTTTTACATTAGACTTAAATCCCTCAAGAAATTGTCTAATAGATCCTCATCGAGAAAAGTCCAATCTTTTTTATTTAAAAACAAAATATATTCCATAAAACTAATATAACTAAAATAGCATAGAAAGTCACCTAGACAATCTCCTCACCCCATACTTAAAATTGTGCATTTTTCCCAGTGCACACCATACTAATAAGAGGGTAAAATAACTCTCTGGTAGGCCAAAGGCCAAACCACTAACAACGCATGGGGTACTCAGACTTCTCTCAAGCTTGGTACTTTGTGCGGGTACCTCACACTTAGTTCCAACCAATTGGTTTGTTGTTGCATCCTTCCCATACCTTTGCTTTCCATGCTCCTAGAAAATAAAAAATTGATACTATAAAAATAATAATATTAAGAAAATAAACAAATAAATTAAAAAAAAAAAAGCAATAAAGATGGGTTGCCTCCCAACAAGCACTTGATTTAACGTCACGACACGATGTGAATCACTTTCTCCCTCCACTTTGAACTTATGAATCGGACCCCAAGTTTTGATTCTACTCTATGATCATAATCCTGGGGTGGTGAAACGAATCTGACTGGCCCAATAAATAATGTAGTATTCTGCACTTCTTGGCCTTTAAATGAGGTATGTAATCCCGAATTTCTGGCAAGAAGAATTCTATAATGTAAGCACTTTGTTCCTCATTCCTTGACTCCTCAAGTGACTCGGACGACTCTATTTCCATATCATTATCTAAACACAATGTAGAAAAATGCTTGAAGTGAGGACCAATGCGCTCAACTACATGAACATTGGGGCAGTCTATATTCTCAACACTAATGACAATAGAGTCAACTAAATATGTATCCTCAATATCCTTAGTTTACTCTAGTATCTCCTCTACGACATCGGCATCCTCAAAATCTAGTTCGATTGATTGTTGGTGTTCTACTCTAGCCTCCTCCTCTAGCTCATCCTCATATTTTTTGAAATCCTCCAGTAATATGGCAATTTTTACAGCCCTTTCTTACTCATATTGGCTACTATCCACAATGTCAACTTGTTGCGCTTTACCAGGTTCAATTAATTTATTCGCTTGAGCCTCCAAGTTGTGATAGTTGCCCCTTGCCTTTGTACCCGCAGTTGTATTTCATCATATTGTTTCGTAAGGCACTTTAACATATCCTCGATCTCTTTAGGTCCTCATACCTAGGTTCTTTGTTCCTATTATCCTTACAAGAAAACATAGAATCATCATAATAAGGGGTTGGGCGAAGATAAGAATTATAGTCACAACTATGAAAGTGACCATCTTGACCACCACACATATCACACACATTCCACAGATAATATTGAGTTGGTGCACATAACTCACACTCGGAAATATTTTGATAATTTTGCCAAGGGTAGTTTTCATCACAATATACAGAAGGAGGATTAAAAGTAAAATTACCAACATCAAAACTTTCATAATTCCATGATGCCATTTTTTTTAAATCAACAAGTAAAACGAAAAAGAAAAGAAAAAAATCAAATACAAAAAAATAAAAATAAATGTTCAAACTTAAAACCTAGTTAGTTCCCCGAAAATGACACCAAAATTTGGTCACGCCCAACTATGCCTTATAAAAGGACAATGCGGTCGTTGCAAATATAATCCGGTTTATAAGTTCGGAGTCGAATCCCATAGAGAACTAAGGTTTAGCTACAGTTGTTCACTATCACCAAGAAGACCAGCTTGAACAATTCCAAACTTCTAGATATTTAGATTCTCGTGTTTAACTAATTAACTAACAAATTAAAATACTAAACTAACAAGTAAGTATACTAAGGGTTAGAGACAAGATTAAGGAGGTCTAAAGTTATGATTTCCCCAATTATCAGAATGCTTCCCGCTATGTCTTCTATAATTTTGCCTAAGTATTCTCTATCAATCATGAGCACTCTTATTATCGTAAATCTCTCCCGAGTAATTATGACAATTTACTAGATGCACTCTCCCGAGCTACGCTAGCTGGCTTTTAATACAGCTCACTTCAGATCGCACCCAAGACTTCGTTATCCCTAATCTCGCCTTTAAACCCTCGGTTATTGATCCCTATATACTCTGGGAGTGGTGTTGTTCAACAATTACCTAAATATGCACTCTCTTCGGAGTTATGCATACTCAATAGGCACAGCTAATTGAGAGCTCTTCAACCAATCACAATATATTCGTAGTTGAACAAACAGAGAAAAACTATGGCTCAATTATAGAAAAACATAACAAGAATTTATCCTACAAAAGGTTCTATCAAAACTCTAGGTGACAAATTAGCTATTCATAATAGTATGTGAAATTACAATTCTAAAAGTCATAACCAACAATGAAAAGTAGAGAGAGGAAGAAAAAACTCGTAGAAGAATTCCCAAGCCTTGCGCATATTGTGTCTCTGCCTCTTTAGGTCAAATCTATGTCAAAAATATGTCCTCCCTAGGTCAAATCTATCTCAAAAATATATCCTCCCTCCTTTCTTTGCCGGCTTCCTTGGTTTAATAGAGGGTTTAGGGCTTAAAATCCCGTATTTTGCACATAAGTCCCTGAAGTTTTCGCCTCCGGCCGCGGCACCCTCTCTGATTCTTCAGTTGTCCGCGACTATACTCAGCCGCTGTTCTGCAGCGGTTACGCCAAAATCGCAATTTTTCACCCTGTTTCGTTTGGAATTTGGAAAAACGCAAAACATGAAAGTTGTAGCCCTTTGAGTTAGTTTCCAACCATATATTATGGAGCCCAACGGAGTTCTTAAGGAAAAGTTATGTAGATTTTACTAGGCAGTGCGCACTATGCCTCATGGAGTCTTCGTTTGTTCTTATTTATCAAATTTGACCCCCGAACACGATCCCGGCTTAATTTCTTGAGCTTTTACTCAGACTTCAAAGCTTCAAATTACTTAAATTCATTCCATAACATTTATATAGCTCGGAATCACAACTACAAGACATAAACCATACAATTAGTGCAAAACACTAGCGATCAAAGTGCAACTCAACTAAAGTGCAGTAAATTAGAGTGTAATAGTCGACTAAAATACGTAATTATAGCCTATCATCAATTATCGGATTGGTACGGTTTGTCGGTTTCCCTTGTACACCCCTACTCTGAATGATGCTATTCCTTGCCTCCATCTCATTTTTTAACCAAATGCATTTTATGAGTAATGAATTAACAAAGAATATAATGTTTATATTTGGTAATAACAAATATAATAGATTTAACAAAGTATTTTTGTGTTTAAACTATATGTACTTGAAGAAAATACAAACTTAACCAAATAATGTACATAAAATGATTCAATAAAAAAATATTATGTTACTCCGAACATAAAATTTGACATTTATGTTATTGCGGTTGATATGTGTAATAAGAACAAGTATAAATAGATTTAGAGATTAAACCCCAAAACAAATTAGAGGAAATAACTGACATCCGAAGGAAAACTGCGGTTGCCGAGAGGAGAATTCATTTGAAATTGAAATCCCTGTTTTTCTCTTTTTTTTTATTTCTTCTTGCAATTAGTGGTTCATTTTGTTGGCCCTTATTAGATTTGCAGGTTACAGTGTTTATTTCTTCTTTCTCCAGATTGATGTAGCTTAAGCCGTTGAGACTTGAGAGCTAGATATACTTAGATTAATTTCATTTGATTGCTAGTCCATTAATTAATGTAAATTATACATCAAACACGATACTTGAAACAAATTAGAAAAGGAAAACCTTAGGGAAACAGTCTTGAAATAGATGCCCCATGTGTTGAGATGTATAACTTGGCTATGATGATAATACTCAATTGTGGATCATTTTGGTCATTATAGGAGTCATATCTGAGCCTAATAGGCTATTTCTACAATTAGGCTATTCTTGTAATTTGTTTGTATATTTTGTATACTTTTGTAGTTAGGTCAATTGTGTAAATAGGCTATTCCTGTAATTAGGCTATGTCATGTAAATAGGCCACATATGTAAATGGGTCATTTGATATAAGAGGTCAGGGGTCGTTTGTCTGTACCGAGGCATTCATTTTTATCACAGATATTTTACAGTCTCTTCTTCAAGACTCTTCGATCCTCTCCCTTCTCTCTACTTTCTCTCTCTAAAATTCCTCCGATATTCTGTATGTTTTCATGGTATCAGAGCCAGGCCCATCCCAGTTATTGTTATCGATGTTGGGTCCCCATTTATGTTGTCACGCTCCAGAAATCTGGGCGTGAGGGGGGTGTTGAGTTGTCCCACATCGGAGGGATTTGAGGTCCTTGGTCTCCTTATATGGCTTGGGCAATCCTCACCTCATAAGCTAGCTTTTGGGGTTGAGTGAGGCCCAAGGTCCATTCTTATCATGGAATTGTCTGGTTTTGTTTACACCAACCTCATGCCTTCTTTACCTGTTACAGGATCTTTCTCTGAAGAGGCTTCTGGATCTTGGTAAAGAGGAGGCTGGTCTGTACAAGTACTCTTGGTCACCTCCTCCCTCTTCTGCCTCTTCCAAGTCTTCTTCTACTCCTGAGCATAGTGTTTCACATGTTTGTAATGATGATGTTGTTTCTGATGGCAAACATTTTAGCTCAATTGTACAATCTTCCTGTTGTAATAATGCTGATACTGCTGATATGAACTATATTTGGCATTTGAGATTAGCACACACTTCTTTTGTTAATATGAAACATGTTTCTGGCTTACCTTTTTCTCTTGCTGCTAAACAACTTTTTCCTTGCACTATTTGTCCTATGTCTAAACAAACCAGACTACCTTTTCCTGATAGTAGCATTACCACTACTAAACCCTTCCAACTTATACATGTGGATACTTGGGGTCCTTACCACACCCCTACTTCCCTTGGTAGTAAATATTTTCTCACCATAGTTGATGACTTTTCTAGGGCCACCTGGACACATTTAATGGGTTCTAAAAGTAATGCCTTTCCTCTCCTTAAATCCTTCATTTCTTATGCTCAAACTCAATTCAACTCCATTGTCCAGGTTGTGAGGAGTGATAATGCCCTGGAACTGGGTTCCAGTGCTGAAGGGATTTCTTTTTTTAATAAGCTTGGGATTGTGCATCAAACAACTTGCCCTCATTCTCCCCAACAGAATGGGGTTGTTGAGAGAAAGCACAGATCTTTACTTGAAACTTGTAGAGCTCTTCTTTTTCAGTCTGGTTTGCCTATATCCTTTTGGGGTGATTGTTTGCTAACTGCCACATACATCCTTAATAGATTGCCATTCAGAGTACTTCATTACAAAACACCTCATGAATTATTGCATGGTTCTCCCCCTTCTTATTCTCATCTAAAAGCTTTTGGTTGTTTAGCTTATGCTGCTGTCCCTATTCCTCATAGGGACAAACTGAAGCCCAGAGCTCACTCTTGTGTTTTTATTGGTTATCCTTTTGGTAAGAAAGGCTACAAACTGTATGATTTGAATTCTAAGAAATGTTTTGTGTCTAGAGATGTTGTCTTTCATGAAACTCACTTTCCCTTTAAAACTGCACCTCCCTCTTCCTCTCCTCCTCCACCTGTTCCATTTTCTGATGATATTCTTGACCCTCCTTCCCTGCTACCAACTTCCACTGATTCTTCTTCTTCTTCTCCTCCTAGTCCTTCTCCTGCCTCTCCTATATCCATTCCTTCTTCCTTTTTCAATCCTGATGTTCCTCCTCCTGCTCTACCTCTATCTCAGCCTGTGTCCTTGCCCAGAAAATCCACCAGACAACATATTCCTCCTTCCTACCTCAAAGACTATGTTTGCCAGCTTCCAGCCTTCTCTGGCTCCTCTTCCTCCAATTTGGAATCTGAACCTATGTTTTACTCTCAAGCTGCCTCTGTACCAGCTTGGCAGGATGCCATGAGGAAGGAATTTGATGCATTGGATGCTAACCATACTTGGGACATTGTGCATCTTCCTCCTGGTAAGAAACCTATTGGCTGTAAGTGGGTTTACAAGATCAAATATAAATCTGATGGCTCTATTGAAAGGTATAAGGCTAGGTTGGTTATCAGAGGTGATACACAGGTTGAGGGTGTGGACTTTACAGACACATTTTCTCCTGTTGTCAAGATGACTTCAGTGAAATGCCTACTTGCAGTGGCTGTTAAGAACCATTGGCCCTTGTTTCAGCTTGATGTTAACAATGCTTTCCTCCATGGTGATTTGGATGAGGAAGTTTATATGAAACTTCCTCCAGGTTTGGTGGTTTCTGACTCTTCTTCTTCTCCCTCTTCTCCTTCTCTTCCTTTGGTTTGTAAACTAAAGAAGTCTTTATATGGGCTCAGGCAGGCCTCCCGGCAGTGGTATGCTAAGATGTCCTCTGCTCTTCACTCTAGAGGTTACAGGCACTCTTTGAATGATTATTCCTTGTTCTTAAAAGGTAATCCTGATTCCCTTGTTGTGGTGGCTGTGTATGTGGATGACATCATTGTTACTGGGGTTGACTGTGATGAGATTGCTGGCTTAAAGGCCTTCTTGGATGATACTTTCAAAATCAAGGATTTGGGGTCATTGCATTATTTTTTGGGTCTTGAGGTTAAACATATCCCTGGTGGGATTCATCTGAATCAGCATAAGTATACTCATGATTTGTTGCATGCTTTCGACTGTGCCTCTGTTTCTCCTGTTGTTTCCCCTCTGGACATTTCTTTTAAACTACAAGCTGATTCTGGTGATCTTTTGCCCGCTCCTGATCAGTTCAGGAGTCTTGTTGGCAAATTATTGTTTTTAACCCATACTCGACCTGATATATGCTTTGCCGTGCAACATCTGAGTCAGTACCTTAAATCCCCAAGAGTTCCCCATATGTCTGCTGCTATGCATGTTTTGAGGTATCTTAAGGGCACTTCCTCTTTGGGTCTTTTTTACTCTGATGTTGCTGATTACTCTTTGACTGGGTTCTCTGATAGTGATTGGGCAGCTTGCCCTGACACTCGACGATCTGTTACTGGCTTCTGTGTTTTGTTGGGTGGCAGTTTGGTTAGTTGGAAATCGAAAAAACAACCTGTTGTCTCTCTTTCTTCTGCTGAAGCTGAGTATAGGGCTTTGAGCAAGGTTACTGCTGAACTTACTTGGCTCTCTCGTTTGCTTGCTGATCTTGGGGTATCTGTTTCATCTCCTATTTCTGTGTTTTGTGATAGTCAGGCTGCTGTCCACATTGCTAATAATCCAGTTTTCCATGAACGCACTAAGCATATTGAGGTGGATTGTCATTATGTTCGTACTTTGATACGCAATGGTTTCCTAAAACTTTCCCATGTTTCCACTTCTCAACGGCTGGCTGATCCGTTGACGAAGGCATTATCTGGGACTGCTCTTTCTCCTATTTTGTCCAAGTTGAAGGTGGTTTCCCCCCTTCAACTTGAGGGGGGGGTGTTGAGATGTATAACTTGGCTATGATGATAATACTCAATTGTGGACCATTTTTGTCATTATAGGAGTCATATCTGAGCCTAATAGACTATTTCTACAATTAGGCTATTCTTGTAATTTGTTTGTATATTTTGTATACTTTTGTAGTTAGGTCAATTGTGTAAATAGGGTATTCCTGTAATTAGGCTATGTCATGTAAATAGGCCACATATGTAAAGGGGTCATTTGATATAAGGGGTCAGGGGTCGTTTGTCTGTACCGAGGCATTCATTTTTATCACAGATATTTTACAGTCTCTTCTTCGAGACTCTTCGATCCTCTCCCTTCTCTCTACTTTCTCTCTCTAAAATTCCTCCGATATTCTGTATGTTTTCACCATGTGCATGCATTTATATTTGGAGTATATATATCAAAAAAGATGTTATAAAAAAAGATAGATTCAAAACAAAGTAGAAAAGAAAATTGTATCGTATGGCCACATGTGCGAGCCGCGGAATCAATCACTAGGATAGATTGTCTTCGTCACACTTCTAAGTTAAAGGTAAACCTTGTGACGAATCGGGCTGCCTGGCCTCTAGACAAAAAATACAAATATATCTCTAATTAAATAGTCTTGAATCTTGAGCCGAGTGTTTTAATTTGCCAAAGGATGGGTAGTTGCCCAAAGAAAGTAATCACTTGATCATGATATATATTTTACACCGAAGAAGAAGAAGAAAAATATATCATCAGAATCTTCATAATCAGTGTGTTCTTCCATTGTTGAAGGAAAAAAAAAAAAATTGAGGGAAGAAGAAAGAAGAGTAGGAGTGATGTTAAAAGAGAGAATTAAGATTGGTAGGGAGGTTAATTTAACATTAGAAAAAGGTTAGTGGAGGGAGGATCTTCTAAGCATATGCTTCAACCATTAACTTGGGTTTCCACATTTTCTTCTTTTATTTTTCTATAATTTATATGCTTATAATTAAAGCTGCAAATCCAATCAAAAAATTTAGTTATATATTCCATGCTTTGTCACCACAAACTTCTGTTCTAAATATTTCCTTTCCCTTTGTTTATTTATATATTCATAATGCCCCTCCTTTATTTTCTTTTGTATGGCAATTCTATGCTTTTTTGTTTCGGTCATCTCTAGTCTAACTACTACTGCGCGCTTAGCTATGTCCTTTTGTTTTATTACATACTAAACTGATTTCTTATTTTCCTTTTCTATTATGATTATAAATATGGAATTTGTGTTATATCACTTTTGTTTTAACACTACAAGCTTTTGTTAGACGACTATGTTTTTTTTTTAAAGATTATGATATTTGAATTTAAAAACATCTTATTATTAAGATGTGGCTTTTAAGAATATGCGATAACTTATGGCTTTTAAGAATATGCGATAAGTAATAAGGAAAGCCGATGTTATTTTTTTAAGAGATGCTATATATTTTTAGCTGTTCATAAAATAATAATTTATAGTTTTCGATTAATAACAGGCAGCTTATTTATCAAGCCCACATGGAATTAATATCCCAATGGAGCTGGCAACTTAGCTTTACATGTTTAGCTTTTGGCAGAAAACGTCAAAAAAAAAAAAAACAAGAAGGGTTCCAACTTCCAAGTGTATTTGCGACAGTGGGTGTCAAAAGCTGTCCTTTTAATCTTTTATTATTGCAATATACTCTCTCCGGTTCAAAATAAGTAATTTTTTGATCTTTTTTGTGATTTAAAATAATTAATTTTTTAAAATTTTAAGAATGAATTAATTATTTTTTCTTTTACATTATCCTTAGAGTAAGTGTTGGAATATGTGTTAAGAGTATTTATGTGAGATAGTAAAGGTTAATATGGTCAATTCAACTGATAATTAATGCTAAAAGGTGAATTTCTTAATCTGTATGATCATCCAAGAAATTACTTATTTTGGATCAGATGGAATAGTATTTAGTATTCTACTAGTATTTATTTTTTTGCATAGATTATACTAAAAACATTTTCAATTATACGCAAAAAACACTATTTGAATGACTTTAGATGATAAACCGAACAAGAACATGGAGAAAAGTATAGTTCATTTTTGACGTTCGCTTTTGGCAGAAAACGTCACAAAAAAAAAAAAAAAAAGGTTCCAACTTCCAAGGGTATTTGCGATAGTGGGTGTCAAAAGGCTGTCCATTTAATCTTTTATTATTGCAATATTCTTTTGCCCCTTCCACTCATTGAATAATGCAAATTTATTAGGTTCAAAACAAGTAATTTTTTGATTTTTTTTTTGGTCAAAAATAAGTAATTTTTTTAAATTTTAAGAATAAATTAATTATTTTTTCTTTTACATTATCTTTAGAGTAAGTGTTGGAATATGTATTAGGAGTATTTATGTGAGATAGTAAAGGTTAATATGGTCAATTCAACTGATAATTAATGTTAAAAGGTGAATTTTTTAATCTATGTGAACATCCTAGAAAATTACTTATTTTGGATCAGATGGAATAGTATTTAGTACTCTACTAGTATTTATTTTTTTGCATAAATTATACGAAAAACATTTTCAACTATACGCAAAAAACACTATATGAATGACATTAGATGATAAACCGAACAAGAACATGGAGAAAAGTACAGTTCATAATAGGGTTGTTACTAAATTACTATACTTGGGAGCAATAGATAGTGCCATGAAAATCAAGACAATTTTAATATTTTTCTTTTGGTATGACCATCCAATGTCAATATCCGATGAATTCGTATTCGGGTCAGGTAGAAGCGTTAAGGAAGTAGGGTTCCTTATGAGAATTTTTTTTATTCAAGAATCCGAAGCCTCTGGTTAAGATGGAAGAATCTCAATTATTCCACGGAAAATTTTCATATTAAAACAATGGAACTGCCTACTTTTCAACTTTATAGTATATATTTCAATTTACAATTGAGTAGTCCAAAAATAATATGCTCATATCCGAAAATGGGTGTTATTTCCTTTTCTTGGGATTCAAAAGTAGGATTTTATATCTTTCAGCGGGATTTTCTATCATTCTTTCCATTCTTCTTCCCCAAATCAATAAAAACGCGATCTTACAGTAAATGCAACTCCAAAAAGCCTAGAAATTCTTCTCATCTCGAATTAACAGCAAATCAAATACGAAAAGTGAATTTTTTTGCTGCAATCAGCGTGATTTTCATTTTTGCTGCAACTTTGCTTTCAACTTTTATTTGATGGAGCTTCTCCCAGTTTACCTTCTTCATAGTGGTGAATGGAAAGACAAGTTTATCAATTTCATCAGCGGTTGTATAATAATCGAGTCAACATTCAGGTACAACAATTTAGTTGAACCTATTTTGAAACAAATTAGAATCGATTGTGAGTTAAACACATTAGAGATCAACTTTCTCCTAAAGGATGGTTTGCTACCGATCCTGATTTACAACGATACGGGTGTTAAGGTGTACATCAAAAACTTGAATTTTAATACCCGTTGTATGTGACTGTAAAAGAGATTTATGATAATCGTTTAGTTGCTACAAATGCTAGTTGTTTGGTTGCTACAAGTTCCAATTGTACAGATTATCCATAATTGATAACACTGAGTTTATGCCTGATATCGAGTTTATTAAAAACACGAGTATAATAGATATTATGTTAAACAAATTTGCTGAGAATGATCAAGTTTATAAAGATAAAGAGACAACTATAAGTGCGATGAAGAACTTGGCTGTACGCGAGAGGTTCCAATTCAATATGAAGAGATCAAACGCAACAAGGTATGGTAATAATTGTATATTCTGTTATATATATATATATATATATATATATATATATATATATATATATATATATATATATATATATATATGTATGTATAAAGTAGTATATATTTGTATATAGGTATTAAAATTAATATATATCTAGTTATGTCTTTGTATACGAGTGTATTTAGAAGTTGAATTATCTTTAATCCTATGTATCACCTTATGTGTGTGGATGAAAATTGTGCCTTGGAGTTTCAAATCTTCTATCGTTTACAAGGCAAATATATTCAAAGTGAGAAGTTACAATAATAATCACACATTGTCACGACCCTAACCCGAACCCGATCGTGATGGCGCCTCTCGTAAAGACAAGGCCAACCAACTAAACCCAATTCACTTGTTAAAGTAGTTAAATAACATAAAAGTAGTCTAAAATATGATCTAATAATAATAAGTAGCGGAAATACAACCTGACACAGCCCTAACCGGGGTATCACAAGTCATGAGCATCTATAAGTCGTAATACAATTCTGCTAAAACCATAAACTAGTACAAATGTCTGAAAAGGGACAGAAGCAATAAAGGAGTAGAGACACGGGGGCCTCGGACATCAACAGCTACCTCATAATCTCCGAACGCCGCCTGAAGCAGCAGGAATCAGCACTCGGAAGCGGAACCAGCAATGCCTGAATCTGCACACAGGGTGAATGGAGTAAAGTGAGTGCTCCAACTCAGTGAGTAACAAATGTAAATAACTACTGAAAGTAATAAAATATGTAAGGCATAAGGCATTCTATGATGAAGCAGTAAAATCGTTTAAAAGTAGCAAACTAGTGAAAAATCAAGTAAAATCCTCTTCCAACAAGTAAAAAGTAATTGACAGGTAATTAAGGTAAAGTAAACAAATAGAAGTTCGCCCCTCGGGCACAATATCACCACATTCGTCCCTCGGGCAACATCTCAGAACAATAACAGCCCATCGGGCTCAATCTCACATCACAATTGGTACCCACTCACACTGGGGGTGTGCAGACTCCTAGAGAGCCCCTTACGGCTCAAGCGCAATAACAAGCCATCTCGTGGCATCAAACTAGGCCCTCGACCTCATATCAATCAAGCCACATTGTGGCATACATATCTTAGGCCCTCGGCCTCAAATCAGTATCACTGTCTCCTCACAACATAGGCCCTCGGCCTTACTCAGTCAAAAATCAGCACAAGCCTCTCGGACAATAGTAAAACAGTGTTTCTCAACCCAAACATCATTTAAAATATAATTTATGTCTTAAAACTGAATAAACATGGCTGAGTAGTAAAAAATGGAAATTAACATGAGCGAGTTCAAGTAATAAGTCAAAACAATGAGGAAATAGTAATGAAAATCCCCGAAGGGTTCAAATAGTTGGCACGAAGCCCAAATATAGCATTCAGTCCCAAATAATAATAAATAGTTTTCAATCAAATATGCTGTAAATCATCAACTAAGACGGACCAAGTCACAATCCCCAATAGAGCACGACCCCATGCTCGTCATCAAGCGTGTGTCTCACCTCAATATAGCACTACGATGTGCAATCTGGGGTTTCAAACCCTCAGGACATCATTTACAGTCATTACTCACCTTGAACCGGCTAAGTCTCTAGCTCGCGACGCCTTTTCCCTTCGAATCGGCCTCCACACGCGTTGAATCTATCCAAATTTAGAATGAGGACTTCAAATTATGCTAAGGGAACGAAGTCCCAGTGAAATCAATCAATAAAAGGGCACAAATCTTGAAATTACCAAAACCCGACCCCCGGACCAACGTCTCAAAATTTATAAATTTTCACACCAATAGATTTCTCCACGAGTTCATACATATCAAAAGTTCAGAAATCCGACACCAAATGGTCCATCAAATCCTCAATCATAAGCCTCCAAATTCTAAGCCCTAGCTTCCCCAAATTTCACCCTTAATATCTAAAATTTCTAGCTTTAATCCATGGAATAATAGCATAGGAATGAGTTTTAAGTCCAAATCCCTTACCTCGAGTTTCCTTGAAATCTCTCTTTCAAATTACCCAAAAAGCTCCAAGCCGAAGTCAAAACTGGTAAAATAACCCAAAAATTCGCAAAAAACCCTTTTATACCTTCTGCCCAATTGTTTCGCATATGCGACACCATTGCCGCTTCTGAAGTACCCCATTTGCGGTAAATCCTCCGCTTCTGTGGAATTCACTAAGAGCCTAAAAGTTGTATCTGCAATACACTTTTCGTATCTACTCCGCAAATGCGGACATCCTGACCACTTTTGCGGTCCCTAAAAAATCCTCCTAGTCGGCTTCTGCGGCCATTCCCTCGCACATGCAGCGCCGCACCTGTGGTCCCCAAACCACAAGTGCGAAAACACCAGAAGCAGCAAATTTCAGCAGCTGCAATAACATCTCAACTCCTCTGTTAACCATCCAAAGAGGCTCCCGGGACATCAACCAAAAGTACAAACATATCCTAATACCTTATTCAAACTTGCTCCAACCATCAAAATACCTCAAACAATATCAAATCACCCAAAATACATCGGATTCAAGCCAAACTTTCTAAAACCTTCCAAATTCTGCTTTTGATCAGAAACCCAACCAAACCATGTCCGAATGACCTGAAAATTTGCACACATATCGCAACTGACCCAACGAAGCTAGTGCAACTCTCGGAATTCAATTCCGACCCCTATATCAAAATCTCTCCTACCAACCGAAAATCGCCGAAATATCAACTTCGCCAATTCAAGCATAAATCTACTCCGAACCTCTAAAACTCATTCTGATTGCTCTTCTAAGTGATAAATAACCTTCCAAATCTAACCGAACCGTTGGAACTCACATCCGAGCCCTCTAACATATAAGTCAACATTCGATTGATTTTTCAAATTTAAACTCTCTTAAAAGAGACTAAGTGTCACAAACCTAACCAAAATAATTTCAGACTCGATCTGACCAATGCGAAACCACAAAGCACGGATAATGAAGCATAAAAAGGCAGAAATAAGGAAAACGGAGCGATAACTCATGAGACGTCTGGATCGTCACACACATGTGGCTATGGTGAAAGATAACACAATGTCAAGCTACTTCGGGTGTAATTTCTAGTATAGTCAAGGACAAGTATGTTAATCCAAAAAAGGTTTACACCACAAGTGATATAATAAAGAACATATAAAAGCAATACGGGGTCGAAGTAAGCTACATAAAAGCATGGAGAGCTAGAGATATAATAATGGCAATGGTAAGAGGGAATCTGAGCAATTCATATAAGGAGTTGCAGAGGTATTTGTATATGTTGGAGCATACAAATCCAGGAACGGTTACAAAGTTGCATAAATCAAAAGATGGATGCTTTCTTTATGCACATGCTTCACTATATGCATCTATCAAGGGTTGAGAGCATTGCAGATCGATAATGGTTGTTGATGGAAGTTTCCTTAAAGCAGCATATATGGGTACCATATTGATTGCTTGCACACAGGATGGAGTTGGTGAGTTGACTACATCTATCTTGTTTCTGCAGTTTGTATAATGTTATAGTTTCATGTATAAACGTGTATAGGATTCAGAGCTGTTGTTTTTATAAAATTTGTAGTATGTATAAAGTTGTATATTCGTATATAACTGGGTATAAGATTTATATAATTATCTGAATCCTAATATCTATTTTGTATAAACAGAAAAAATCCTTCCACTTGCATATGCAATTGTTGATTCGGAGAATAATAAATCTTTGGAGTGGTTCTTCGTCGAGATAAAGGGTACTTTTGGTGTTGGGGAAGGGATGTGTATAGTTTCAGATAGAAATGAAAGCATATTAAATGTCACAAAAGTTGTGTACTCAGAAGTTCCATGTTGTACTTGCATGTTTCATTTGTGGCAGAATGTCATGCGCACATTCAAGAACATCACAAACAATTAAAGGATATCTTATTCGCTTTGGCTAGAGCTTACACGATAAAGACGTTTGACCACCAAATGACAGAGATGTGTAAAATTGATCTGATGGTGCAGCCTTAATTGTTTGAAATTGGATAATAAGGTGTTCTAGGCATACTCCAAAGTGAAAAGGTCGATTATAATGCCTTCTAATATTGTAGAGTCAATTAATGCAGCAAACAAAGATGCTAGAGAGTCACCAATAATGTGATTGCTTGAGTACATGACAAATTTACTACAACAGTGGAACAAAACAACTGATAAAGTGCAATGGAGACTTCTACAGAGCTTGGCTAAAAGTACGACAAACTCCTTCAGGAAAATCTGATTGCGTCGGAGCAAATGACGGTAAAACAAATCAAATATAATGATGCATGATACTACTGAATTGCATTTACTTGTATAAAGATGTATACCTCAGTATAATAATGTATAAGGTGCTTTAACTTTTCAAAAAAAAAAATTTTTTGCAGGTGAGGCCTGCTATGGAGCAGTTATATACTATGCTTGAAGGGGTAAGGCAAAACATAGTGTGCCTTGAAGATGGAACGTGAAATTTTGATAAATTTCAAATGGATGAACTTCCATCTCCGAATTCTTGGGCGGTTTTGAAGAAGCAGCAGCTCAAACCTGGCAAGTATTGTTCTTTTTACTACAAGAAGGATAACCCCCTTAGATCTTATGAATTTTCAGTGAATCCGATGCCAGATGAGAGTTTATGGGTAATCCCAATAGAGGTGCTGGAAGATGTGGTTCTACCACCTAAAGGGAGAAGAAATGCAGGAAGGAAAAGAAAGGAAAGACTCAAACCTGCTTAAGAGAAAGAGTCTAAGAGGGTGTTTTTATGTCTGTGTGTACAAATTTGTCAAAATTGAAAAACATATAGTAATCAACCAAAATAAAGTTAGAAATATAAGACTTCTCATTACATATGTTGTCATGTTGAGTAGTTAAGGTTTTCGCAAATTATAGATTACAAATGTTGAGTAGTTAAGTTTCACAAGCAATTGAGTTACAAATGTCAATAAAGAATTATAATTTACATTATATGTTGCAATTGTATTAAATATGTTTCATTATACATGTTTTGATTATCCAATAATAGTGTATTGTTATTTTTAATGGTGCTAAATATATTGATGGATTGTACAAATGCAAAACAGAACTGCAAACAATCAATGTTATTATATGTATACAGAAGATAAATAAGAGTATAAGTTTGTATAAAATTGTATAACTATGTATATTATTGTATACATATGTATAAACCCTGCAACATTGACAAAACTGCAACAATAACGAAACTACATACTTTGTTAAAGGGAAAAGCAACTGAAATATTCATTAAAATATAATTCATTCAACCATAATGTGTAATGACTACAACAAATTACACAAAAATAAAATCATCTATAATATCCTTTAAGGTTATCTCACAAGTAGCAAAATAGTACTTAGACAAAACTAGGCAACAACTCCTAATATATAGCAAAACTACATTAAAATGAAAAAATAGAACAACTTTCTCGGTCATCCCTTCTTCCTCTTCTGAAAAGTCTCCCTATGATTTCATCACCACTAATTGCACTGGACAATTGTTTGTTCCTTCCATAATCCCACAACAGGTATCCCCACCTAGTGCGAAGTGTCTCAATATCAAAATTATATCTTTGAATTTCCTTGCCCAGGATGAAATACTCAACAAAGCCAACAACAAAAGCACCACAATCACTGCAATTAAAAAAATCAGATTCTCTATACGTTACTGTACACAAATAGTAAAATAGTAAAACAACCAAGATTAACGTACCATTTGATATGTTGTGGCACTTATTAACCACATTAACCTGTAAGCATCAGAATGAGATTTATCAGTCCATGCACCATTGTTCCAATCAAATCCCTTTTTCTCGACATAAAATTAGAACTCTTCAAGAAGTAAGGTACCAAAATTGCATAAGGTAATGCAGCATCCAAAGCAAGTCTATCATTAATAGCTCCACGGTTAGAGTCATAGATGTGTTAAAAAGATGCACCTGTCCATGAACGTAAACAATCCCAAAACCCAGTGGCTCAATTTTACTCTTTCGCACTTGACATAAATAGGGAATAAGACGTGGTCAATAGTGTACCCTCTAATGTACTCTTCTAGTTCATGCCCTTCAGGGATAACTGAAGGATCTTACTTCACTTTGATATCTTTATATAGTGAAAGTCGATTGTTGTAAACCGCATGGCAACATTCAACCCATATTTTTACACAAATTTTGTAATACAAAGGCCAACCACCAACTATTTTAACGTGTATTACTTATTGCAATTATTGTAATCATAGTATAATAACTATTAAGGATGAAATCCAAAAAAAGAGAGAGAGAGAAATTTATGAGTTTTAGATTATTTTGGCAGGTTGACAACATAACTTTCACTTCTTCTATCGCCTAGTAGTTTTCATTTATTCTGCTAAATGCTAATATTTTCTTTAAATAAGGGTTCGTTTGGCCTTTAAAATAACTTCACTTTTTTGAAATTTTTTACTTTTCTTGGAATACGTCTTTGGCCATAAAACTTCAAATTTCACTTGAAATTGAATTTCAGAATTTATTAAAAGTTTGAAAAACTCCAAAAAAAATATTCTTTAAATCACTCACAGAATTTAAAAATATCTCCAAATTGTATTCACGTCCAAACACAAACTCTAATTTTAAAATACCAATTTCACCTGAAAACAATTACTTTTATCCGAAATTTCACAATTCTTATTTCCAATAGCCCACTAAAAGAGTTAGTAGCAGTAAGATATAGAGAAACAGTAAGAATAAAGCTCTCTCTCTCTCTCTCTCTCTCTCTCTCTCTCTCTCTCTCTCTCTCTCTCTCTCTCTCTCTATCTATCTATCTATCTATCTATCTATCTATCTATCTATCTCTCTCTCTCCCTCTCTCTATCTCTACATGCTCTCAACTCATGTTAGTTAACATGAGCTGAACTTGATCATCCATGGTGAGAGGGAGGGGAAGAGGACGTGGAAGGCCCAGAAAAGTTGTAACCAGCAATCTAGAAAGCTTTGTCAGCTCGCAAAGTTAAACGAAGGGAGAAAGTAAAGAGAAAGGGAGAAAGTAAAGAGAAAGTTTTACAAACACCAGATCTAGATCTAGAGTCTGATATTAGTGCTCAATGGAGGAACACAGGAGGTGCATCTAGCTCAAGAGTTTAAAAAAAGCTAGACCTAACAACACCTCTATCGACTACAATTCGTCCATTGGAGAATGCAATAAAGGAACAATCAATGCATGTAACAATATCTAATGGAACAATAATAGCTGTTGAGGAAGATAGAGATTCAAGGAATCCTGCACCGGCTACAAAAGATGTATGTCCTAAACCATGGTCTAATCTATTTCAGAAGACCAAATTTGCAACAAATGGTATGTCTCTGTCTTATATTCCTCCTCAAATCGTTAATGGCCAAATTGTTGTACAATTGGACAAAGAGAAGTTGAACCGGAGACTGAGAAATGGAAATATGGTCTAATTTTATGCATTTTGGGTGAGACTTCGGGTTATAATACCATGAAATGATATATCAGTGTTAATTGGGCAAATGTTAGAGAACCAGATGTGTTCTACATGAGGACGGATACGATATTACAGATTTCACATAGAGGTTGACATGCAAGATATCTATTATTCTGGACCCTACTCCATTAATAATAGACCATTGATCGTAAAGCCTTGGACCTCAAAATTTGATTTTAATGAAGAATTTTCCACTAAAATTCCCCCTTGGTTTAAATTCTCAAAATACGATAAATTGTTGGGGTGTTGATTCTTTGAGTAGAATAGCCAGTGCTATTGAGACACCTATATTTGTTGATGAATGTACAACTAAGAAAATCAGAGTGTCTTTTTCTAGAATGTTGATAGAGGTTAATGTGACTAAACTATTTCTAGATTGGATCATCAAGACACTCTAGTGAAAGCAGTTAAGTAAAGTTAAGATCATACCATTTAAGGTACTTCTACAAGAGTAAAAAACTGAGCCTATGCGTCACAACCAACGTACTCACTATTCTCAAGTCATAACAAGGTCAAGAGATATTGCTTCAATTCAAAACACAACACAATGGCTCGTACTCCCAAAAAAAGAACTAACTACACCTCGTTCAAACAAAATTCTTGAAAAAGAATTGTGGTTTACAGAAAAACTAAAGGGTAATTGTTACACTACCTAACAAAAAAACTTTTTGTACTTTTACATTAGACTTAAATCCCTCAAGAAATTGTCTAATAGATCATCATCGAGAAACGTCCAATCTTTTTTATTTAAAAACAAAATATATTCCATAAAACTAATATAACTAAAATAGCATAGAAAGTCACCTAGACAATCTCCTCACCCCATACTTAAAATTGTGCATTTTTCCCAGTGCACACCATACTAATAAGAGGGTAAAAAAACTCTCTGGTAGGCCAAAGGCCAAACCACTAACAACGCATGGGGTACTCAGACTTCTCTCAAGCTTGGTACTTTGTGCGGGTACCTCACACTTAGTTCCAACCAATTGGTTTGTTGTTGCATCCTTCCCATACCTTTGCTTTCCATGCTCCTAGAAAATAAAAAATTGATACTATAAAAATAATAATATTAAGAAAATAAACAAATAAATTAAAAAAAAAAAAGCAATAAAGATGGGTTGCCTCCCAACAAGCACTTGATTTAACGTCACGACACGATGTGAATCACTTTCTCCCTCCACTTTGAACTTATGAATCGGACCCCAAGTTTTGATTCTACTCTATGATCATAATCCTGGGGTGGTGAAACGAATCTGACTGGCCCAATAAATAATGTAGTATTCTGCACTTCTTGGCCTTTAGATGAGGTATGTAATCCCGAATTTCTGGCAAGAAGAATTCTATAATGTAAGCACTTTGTTCCTCATTCCTTGACTCCTCAAGTGACTCGGACGACTCTATTTCCATATCATTATCTAAACACAATGTAGAAAAATGCTTGAAGTGAGGACCAATGCGCTCAACTACATGAACATTGGGGCAGTCTACATGAAAGAGAAAGTTTTACAAACACCAGATCTAGATCTAGAGTCTGATATTAGTGCTCAATGGAGGAACACAGGAGGTGCATCTAGCTCAAGAGTTTAGAAAAAGCTAGACCTAACAACACCTCTATCGACTACAATTCGTCCATTGGAGAATGCAATAAAGGAACAATCAATGCATGTAACAATATCTAATGGAACAATAATAGCTGTTGAGGAAGATAGAGATTCAAGGAATCCTGCACCGGCTACAAAAGATGTATGTCCTAAACCATGGTCTAATCTATTTCAGAAGACCAAATTTGCAACAAATGGTATGTCTCTGTCTTATATTCCTCCTCAAATCGTTAATGGCCAAATTGTTGTACAATTGGACAAAGAGAAGTTGAACCGGAGACTGAGAAATGGAAATATGGTCTAATTTTATGCATTTTGGGTGAGACTTCGGGTTATAATACCATGAAATGATATATCAGTGTTAATTGGGCAAATGTTAGAGAACCGGATGTGTTCTACATGAGGACGGATACGATATTACAGATTTCACATAGAGGTTGACATGCAAGATATCTATTATTCTGGACCCTACTCCATTAATAATAGACCATTGATCGTAAAGCCTTGGACCTCAAAATTTGATTTTAATGAAGAATTTTCCACTAAAATTCCCCCTTGGTTTAAATTCTCAAAATACGATAAATTGTTGGGGTGTTGATTCTTTGAGTAGAATAGCCAGTGCTATTGAGACACCTATATTTGTTGATGAATGTACAACTAAGAAAATCAGAGTGTCTTTTTCTAGAATGTTGATAGAGGTTAATGTGACTAAACTATTTCTAGATGAGATTTGTGTTATGGATCCAAAGGATAGATAATTACTGCAGGGAGTCTATTTTGAGTGAAAACCTGAGTTATGTGATAAATGTAAAAAGGTTGGATAAATGTAAAAAGGTTGGCCACACATGTGCTCCTCATAGAGGCCCAAATAAGCACGAACCTAAGCAACGTGCCAAGTAGAATGAAAAAATAAGGGAACTTAAAAAAGTGACCATGGAATGGAGAGCCAAAGGACAGGTTCAGAAGCCTGATACCATGCCTACACACCATACTTCAGTTGAACAACAAGTACCAAATGAGCAACAGATGTCACATATTAATTCTCCAAGTTGTAGACCATCAATTAGTCAAAGGCAAAGCAGCAATAGTCCAATTGATGTTATGCCCAAACAAAAACCATCGAGGAAAACAAGTGGAAACTAACCCTGAGTTTAACTTAACAAATTTCCCTATGTTGTCTGCAATTAGAGTGAGGAATCCTTTTGAGGTACTATGGTAACTGGGGATTTTGACGCATTTTATACTCCTTTTTACTTATGCTTTGATTAGATATTCATACAAAATAGTCTCAAAAGGCTCACAAGTTATGCTTGATTGCAGGTTTGATCAACAAAGTAACAAGATGACAAAGATCAGCCCAAAAGGATTAAAACTTGCATATGTACCAAGACGAGATAAAGCTCAGGCAAAACAAGGCCAGTGTGGCCGCTCTACATTTTGTGCGGTCCTCACTAGGAGATTCAGAGAGCAGGATTTCCAAGCTAAGAGGCAGTGCAGCCGCAGTAGTTGTGTGCAGTCCGTACTGGAGGCAATGAGGCCGCACTACTATTTTGTGCGGTCCGCAGAGCTGAGAATCGGAGGAGTGCCAAGTTAGAGCTTTCAAGGCAATGCGGTCTGCAATCCTTCTGTGCGGACTGCACTAGAAGCCTTCGCAGTCGCAATCCATTCTGTGCTATCCGCGGAGCCCGAGTTTAGAAAGTCTAATCTTCAAGTTCAGAGCCCTAGTGCGGCCGCACACCATTTTTTGCAATTCGCACTCACCCCGCAAGGGCATTTTTGTCCATTTTTTAGCTTATTATAGATAGATTATTTTTCCATTTTTAGGGTATCAGATATTATAATTGCATAGCTACGCTAGTAGGTAAACTTTTCTTAGCCCATTTTGGGCAACTTTAACTACATTTCATCATTGAATCATTGTATTTAACTTAGAAATTAATTCATATATGTTTATCTTCATCTATTTTTTGTTTATCTTCTTTGAATATGAGTAGCTAGACTCGTTAGCTTGGGTTGTGGCTCAACCCTAGTATGGGTAATTGATGGGTCTTATATTTTAAGGCTAAATTGACTATGGGTGTTAGATATTTGGGTCAATTTTATGGTTAATTGCTGAATTAGTGGTTGCAAATACAAGTATGTATTTAGTTGACTAGGGCTCTACTTGAGAAAGAGAGCCTAATTCTCCGAAATTGATCCAACAAGGAATTGAGGCGTACTCAAGAGGTTGATAGCCCCAATTAAAGGGTGAAATCTCGAGAGAGTAATACCCGACTTGAACCATAGTTGCTTGTGCAAATTTGCATACCCAATTGGTCTTGAGAAAGTCAATTGGGCAAAATCAGTTGAAACCACCAAGAGGTGTAGAGTAGGTAAATTAGTGCAACAGTTATATCATACTCCCCAATCATGCCAATTGTGCCTTAGTTTCAAGTACCTGTCAATTGACCACATAAGCGGATGTCACTACCGTGGTACCCTTTAAACTATTTGAACAACCCGTAGCATTAACTCTTAGCTTAATTTACAATTTGCAGTTTGATACAAGTAGAATTATAAAGAAAACTCCAAAAATAATGCGAAGTGTAATTTGGAACATATACGCAATCCTAAAATAAGAAGATACTTGACTCCAATTCTAGCTCTATGTGGATATTGATCCCGACTGAAATTCAGGTAAAAGCTATGGCGACCATCTCTTATTACTTATTACTAGTGCGGAGTTGGAAGCAGTCACTTTTTGGCGTCGTTCCAGGGAGCTAACGATTTTGGCCATATACTTAGTTAGTTTTGTGTGTTGTTCTTTTTTCCTTCTATGTTTCTAATTTGTTTGTGCCATTATTCATGTACTAAAATGGCAGCGAACAACGCTAATGACCCTCTTAGAAACGTGATAGTGGGGGAGATAGATGATGCTAGAGATTATAAGGTGCCTCTTGTACCTCAAAGTCAACGTAGAGGCCGCCAGGCCAATGCAAATGAAACAACAATATTCCATACCCTCCTCAGCCACCTACAAGAGTGGCTCCCAGAGTATTACCGAACCAAGCCTATGCAAGTGCTATTGTCCTACCTCGAATCCAGGCAGGCATTTTTCAGATAACAAATGTGATGTTGACCTTACTTGAGCAGCGTGGGTATTTCACGAGCGCTGTATCAAAATGCATACAAATATCTCAAAGGGTTCGTGGATACGTGTTGGGGGAGCAAGCAGACAAATGTGTCTTCTTAGGTTGAGATTCTTCCCTTTCTCACTTAGAGCGAAGGCATTGGATTGGATAGAGCGACTTCCTAACCATTCCATCACAACTTGGGATGAGTTGGCGGATAAGCTTATCGCTAAACTTTTCTCACCCGTGCATATGACTACACTTCGAGATGAGATATTAGCCTTCAAGCAAGAGCCCACAGATCCTTTGCATGAGATTTGGGAGCTGTATAAGACATAACCGAGGCTATGATCCAACAAACCTTCTACCGGGCCATCAATACAACAAATCAATGCATAGTGAATCAATTGGCCGCGGCCAATTTTATGAAGTTGTCATATGATTAGGCATGTGATATACTTGATGAGATGGTGGACACTTCTTCAGCATGGCAGAGTAAAGCGAATGTGCCTCACGGTGACCCCACGATCACTAATTTGCACAAGGAATTACATGATCACAGCCAAGCTATAGCAGAGCTTACTACTACTATGAACCAATTGGCTAAGGCACAGTTGTAACAAGTTCAGAATCCTAGCCAAGTGAATGACATGGAGGGTAGGGGTGGCAAATGGGCGGGTTTGGCTGAATTTGGGCGGGTCAAGATGGGTTAGGTAAATAAATGGGTCATTGCTCAACCCAGCCCAAAGTATATTTGGGTTAAGATAGGCTGGGTCAAGATGGGCTAAATAATGGGTCATAACCCAACCCGCCCAACTTGACCCATATTTTAGAACCATGGTCATCTTGCATTAAAAAAACCTTTTACCTTAAAATATGTAAGTTGACAAATTTATGGATAGGGTTGGAGGTTGGTTAGGTGAGATCCTTTGTTTCTAGATAAGTCGGGTTGAGATACTTTGATTTTGAGTGAATTTCATGGGTTGTATTTGGGCTGTTAAATGGGTCAGAATGGGCTATAAAAAATAATGGGTCAGAATGGGCTATAAAAGATAATGTGTTAACTTGGGCTCAACCGAAATTGACCCATGAGCTAAAATGTTTGTAGCCCAACCCATTAATCTCTGGGCTAGTTGGCCGGGTTAGATGGGTTTGGGATCAAATTTTCACCCCTAGTATTAATGTGCTTGTCAATAAGAGAAGGCAAATAAGGCAACAAATTCAAGTGAATTCTCAGCAATTTGATGATGATTGTGATGGATTTCAAAATGATGGCTACGATGAACAAAGTGAAGAGGTTAAATATGTAAATAACTATCAAGGCCAACAAGGCAACTCTTGAAACCAACAACAGTGGAGACCTCAAGGCAATTGGGGCAATCTACAACAAAATAGTGGTAATTGGGGGAATAATAATCAAGAGAACAATTGGGTGAATCAAAACAACAATCAAGGCAACCAAGGGAATTGGAGTGGTAATAATAACAATTGGGCCAACAATAACAATCAAGGTGGATGGAACAATGGGAACCATTGAAATTGGGGGCAAGTCTTTCAAAGGCCCTCAATGTACCAACAACCGAACAATCCGCCCCCAATTCCTTCTCAAGATCCTAGTTCTTCTGGCAATGATTTGGGTAGGATTGAAATGATATTCAAGCAGATGGTGAAGAAGAATACGGATTCTGAAGCACAGTTGGCTTCCCATAATACCTCTATTCGAAACTTGGAGGTGCAATTAGGCCAAATCTCTCAATCTTTGAATACTCTCCCTAAGGGTACTCTACCAAGTAATACAGTAGTGAACTTGAAGGATGGGAAGAATCATGTTATAACGGTGACAACAAGAAATGGGAGAGGCGGTGATGTGAATGCCTCTAAGCAAAAGCAAGTTTCGGATGATGATGTTGAGTTGCAAGAAGAGGAAGTCCCTGTGGTAGTTGAGAATGTGGTTGATAAAAATGTGAACAATGAAGTGAGGATTGATATTGGGATAATGCATAAAATCCACCCCATCCTATGACCCATTTTCCAACTACATACCTTTTCTTTTCGGGGGTCCTATTACCCCTCTGAACTATATTAAAGTGTTATTATTTACCCCTTAAAAATCAACAACCAGATGCGTGCAAGGTGATAAAATACACGCGCTTGTAGTTCTAAGAACATCTATTTCTAGAAGGTTTTCAGTTAATTGGACGACAAATATTGAAGATGTGGATCCAACCCAGATTCCGCAACCTTTTGCTTGCCAATGTGCCACTGGTACTAATGCTTTCAACTGCACCGACGCACAAAATCATGGCGGTAAACTTTTCCAAACTATTTCCTCATGATTTCACTAAATTGGATGGATTACTTTGAGTGGTTAAGGTTAATTGACATTGATACATAAGAAAGTATCTGTTTCAATTTTCATAGTTTGCCAGCCATTAGTTTTCGATCTCAAAGGGCTTGTGAAGATACCCGTTACTTGATCTTCCACTTGCCTTTAAGAGAGTGTGCACACTCTCTATGCTACGTCAGCACTTAAGGTGGTGTTTATTACACTTTAAAATAGTTTAGTGGGGTAGTAGGACCCCCGAAAATAAAAGGTGTGTATTTGGCAAATGGGTCATAGGATGGGGTGGATTTTATACATTATTCCATTGATATTCAAGATGTCGAGGTGGAAACTCAAAAAGATGAGAACCCATCTAGGGAACACATAATTGACATGACAGAGCCGGTTGTGCCAAAAGCCAAGGCTCCTTTGCCAAGGCTACTTTGCCAAGGCTACCTCCACCTTATCCTCAAAGGCTCACAAAACAGAGAAATGATAATCAGTTCAAAAAGTTCATTGATATGATAAAGATCTTGTCCATTAACGTGCCCTTGGTGGAGGCTCTTGAACAATGCCGGGCTATGAAAAGTTCATGAAAGACTTGGTCATAAAGAAGCGTTCTATGGATTGTGAAACTATAAAGATGACTCACCAAGTTAGTGCTATAGTGCATTCAATGGCCCAAAGCTTGAAGTTCCCGGTGCTTTCACTATTTCTTGCACCATTTGGAGTGTAGACTATGCCAAGGATCTATGTGATTGGGGAGCTAGTATCAATTTGATGCCCTACTCAGTTTTCAAAACTTTGGGTATTGGGCAACCTAGATCGACTTCCATGAGGTTACAAATGGGGGATAGGTCAATGAAGAGCCCGGGTCTTATTGATGATGTGCTTGTCCGGGTGGATAAATTTATCTTGCCTGTTGACTTTGTGATCTTGGATTGTGAGGTGCACTACGAAGTTCCGATTATATTGAGACGACCTTTCCTAGCTACAGGGAAGGCATTGGTGGAAGTGGAAGCATGGGAAATCAGCTTCCGGGTGGGTAACGAAAAGGTGGTCTTTCAAGTGTGCAAGTCTATGAAGTAACCCAATAGTACCGAGGTGTGCTCTTTTTGATCTCGTCACAGTTGTGATAATCAATGACACAAGTGCAATGATCAATGTGGAGGATTAGATTTGTAGTGCCAATCTAACACAAGTCTTTTTTCTTTTAATATTTTTTATTGTTGTCAATTGAAATCTTCGTGATCTCAGTAAAGGAGAGTAGAATGATTAGAGTTCAGCTCAGTATTAGCAGCATGGAGGTTGTTTTGTTGAATCTTGATGTCAATGAGGATGCAAGCCGAGTGGAGTGCGTGAATGTTTTACATGGAATGGGCTCTTATTCTTATGATCCTAGAAAATTGTCTCTTGATCTCGAAAATAGAAAAACTCCACCAACCAAACCTTCAATTGAGGAGTCTCCGGTACTGGAGTTGAAACCACTTCCTCCACACATCAGGTATGAGTTCTTAGGCTTAAATTCTACTTTGCCAATTATTCTTTCTTCTTGCCTTACTAACAAGCAGGTTGATGCCATATTGGCGGTGCTTCAAAAGTGGAAAAAGAAATTGGATGGACTTTAGCTGATATTTGGGGAATAAGCCCTGCATTCTGTATGCACAAGATTATTTTGGAGGAGGTTGAAAAACCTTCCTTGGAATATCAAAGGAGGTTGAACAAAGCAATGCAAGAAGTGGTGAAGAAAGAAGTGATAAAGTGGTTAGATGCCGGGGTTGTATACCCTATTTCCGATAGCTCAAAGACCTCTCCGGTGCAACGTGTATCGAAAAAGGGTGGTATGACTGTGGTGACAAATGACAACAATGAACTTATTCCCACTAGGACAGTAACCGGATGGAGGATATGCATGGACTACCGGAAGCTGAACAAGGTGACCCGCAAGGATCAGTTCCCATTGACATTCATTGACCAAATGCTTGATCGCCTTGTAGGGCATGCCTTTTATTGCTTTTTGGATAGATACTTGGGATATAATCAAATATTAATCGCTTTAGAGGATCAGGAGAAGACCACATTTATCTATCCATAAGTAACCTTCGCTTTCTCTCAGATGCCGTTCGGGTTGTGTATTGCCCCGACGACATTCCAATGATGCATGATAGCTATTTTCACCGATATGGTGGAAGATATTTTGGAAGTCTTCCTGGATGATTTTAGTGTGGTTGGTGATTCATTTTAACAGAGTTTAGGAAATCTGGATAGAGTTTTGGCCCGATGTGAAGACACAAATCTCATGCTTAATTTGGAAAAATGCCACTTTATGGTTAAGGATGGCATAGTGTTGGGCCATAAAATTTTAAATCATGGGATTGAAGTTGACAAAGCCAAGATGGATGTGATTTCAAGGCTTCCTCCCCCCATTTCTGTCAAAGGGGTGAGGAGTTTTCTTTGGGCATGCGGGGTTTTACCGGAGGTTTATAAAAAAAATTTCGAAGGTGATAAACCCCTTGTGCAAGCTACTAGAAAAGGATGCCAAGTTTGTGTTCGATGAGGGATGTATGAAAGCATTTGAGCTTCTCAAGCTTAAGTTGACCACTACCTCGATCATTACCACACCAAATTGGAGGTTGCCTTTCGAGCTCATGTGTGACGCAAGTGACATTGCGGTTGGGGCTTTTCTTGGTCAAAAAGTTAACAAAATGTTTTATCTGATATAATACGAAAGCAAAACCATGAATGAGGCTCAAAGGAACTACCCAGATACCGAGAAAGAGTTGTTGTCCATAATGTTTGCAATGGAAAAAGTTCAGCCGTATCTTATGTGGGCCAAGGTCATAATGAACACCAACCATGCCGCCCTTAGGTACTTGATGACAAAGAAAGACTCCAAGGCAAGGTTTATGCGGTGGGTGTTACTACTCGAAGAATTTGATCTAGAAATTGTGGACCGGAAGGGTAATGATAACCAAGTGGCGGACCACTTCTCCCATTTGGATGAGGAGGGGAGGCCTTGTGATGGCCGAGAGATCAATTACTCATTTCCCAATGAGCAAATCCTTTTAATGTCAGTGAATGATATGCCATGGTTTGCCGATGTTACTAATTACCTTGTGATCGGAATATACTCATGTGAGCTCTCTTCTAACCAAAGGAACAAGCTCAAGCGAGATAGTTTGGATTTCTATTGGGATGAGCTGTACTTGTTCAAGATTTGCACGGATGATGTGATCCGAAGGTGTGTTCTGGAGGAAGTGCAATTGAGTATTTTGGAGGCTTGTCATTCCTCTCCCTATGGTAGCCATCATGGTTGGGCCAGGACGAATTCTAAAGTTCTTAGTTGTGGGTTTTATTGGCCAACTTTGTTCAAAGATGCGGGTGAATTTGTGAATAGATGCGATGAGTGCCAAAGAGCGGGCGGAATTTCGAAGAAAGATGAGATGCCTCTCAATACCATCCTTGAGGTTGATATTTTTTATGTATGGGATATTAATTTTATGTGCCCATTTTTTAACTCATGTGGGAACACCTACATTCTTGTGGCAGTGGACTATATTTTAAAGTGGGTTGAAGCTGTGGCTTTGCCCAACAATGAGGCCCGGAGCGTTGTTGCATTTCTCAAGAAGAACATTTTTACAAGGTTTGCCACTCCTCATGCAATCATAAGTGATAGGGGTCTCATTTTTGCAATAGAGCTTTCAACATTTTGCTTTCAAAGTATGGTGTCAATCACAAAGTTTATACCCTCTATCATCCTCAAGGAAGTAGTCAAGTGCAAGTCTCCAAGAGGGAAATAAGAATCACATTGTCAAAGACGGTCAATGCAAATAGGACAGATTGGTCAAAGAAGTTGGAAGACGCTCTATGGGCTTATAGGACTGCTTACAAGACTCCGATTGGTATGTCTCCGTACCGCTTGGTGTTTGGGAAAGCTTTCCATCTATTGGTTGAGTTAGGGCACAAGGACATGTGGGATTTGAGGAAGCTTAATCTTGAGTGAGATGTTGTAGCCAATCTTCATGTAAAGCAGCTCAATGAACTTGATAAACTCCGATTCCATGGCTACTCCAGTTCATCCTTGTATAAGGGCACTTTCATGATAAATATGCTCGTGGAAATGAGTTCAAAGTAGGTGATTTGGTTCTCTTGTTCAACTCTCGGTTACGTCTGTTTCCAGGAAAGCTCAAATCAAAATGGAGTGAACCTTTTGAAGTGGTGTGTATGACCCTGTTTGGTGATCTTGATTTAAAGAACAAAAATGATAAAGTTTTCAGAGTTAATGGGTACCGGGTCAAGCATTATCTTGGGAAAATTGATAATAACCATGCGGTGGCACTTCTTCATTTCAAATGATGCGATAGTGACCTGTGTCATGCCGCGACTTTAAATCAGACGCTTCTTGGAAGGCAACCCATATGTTTTTATTTTTGATTTTCTTTGATTTTATTTGTAGTGTAAGATTGATTTTTGGGCTAATTGGTTGTGAGATATTACAGGGGTGTGTTAATTCAGTGCATGACAAAGTGGAAAAAAATCACGTCTTTGAAGTTGCTAGTGCCGCCGCACTATATTTTGTGCGGACCGCATTGGTGAGGGTAAAATGCAGCCTCTCTGAAGTTTGCCAATGCGGCCACACTATATTTGTGCGGTATGCAGTGGACCTCTGCGGCCAAAATCCATTTTGTGTGGACCACAGAGCATTGCCTTCTCAAGCTTGAAAAAAATAGTGTAGTGTGGATAGTGGTCCATTTTGTACGGTCCGCACAAACTGGGCCCCAAGTCCTTTTCTATAACTAGGGCCTCAGACCCACATTTTACTCTTTTCCCACTTTTGAATCTCAGAGCCTAAAACACTGTTCATCTTCCCATCTACTCGTAACTAACAACTTAGTACCATTACTCCTCATTTCATCTCATAGCTGACAATAGTGAAATAACGAGGCAAATGTTCTAAACAACCGGGCAGTGGTGAATCTTCCGGGGGAGGGAAGCAGAAAATTATCAAACTCACTCCCCAAGTTCAGGAAAATATAAAAAGCACAAGAAATATAAAAAAAAAAGCAGCTGATAGGGCATGTGATCAATCGGGGAGTGAGTACCAGCCCTCCCGGTAGATTTCCTCAAATTCAGTGCCAACACATGTCCCTAAATGGTCGGGGAGGTTCAGATTGAAAGACACCACTCCTCCACCATCACCCACTGCCCAAGCACCAACACATGTTAATTCTAAGTCATCTGAGGGCTTAGTAGCAGGTAGTTGGGAATAATCCGCCTTTCCCACAGCTTCATTATTCGGAAAAGATGAAGTAGGAGGTGAGGAGGAAGTAGAGGGAGATGAGGAAGATGCATAAAGAGGTGAGCCTCAGGTGGGGGGCATTGCTAGAACCAGAAATCTGGAGGTTTGGAAAGATAGATTTGTCAGCGAGGTGGCATATCATAAATTTCGGTAGTGGTGACCGGTGAAAAAGTTGATCTCAGAGCGAAGTTTCATTGATAAAGACCTACTACCTCACAACCCCAACATGTAGAGGCAGTTTAGGATAAGAGCGGGCTGGGAACATTATCTTGATGAGTGTCTGGAGGCCAACGAACACTTGGTCAAGGAATTTTACTGCAATGTAGCCCACATAAAAAAGGGCTCCAAAGTGACCAAGGTTCGGAATCTGAAAGTGCTATTTGATGAAAGATCAATAAATGAATACATGGGCTTCAATGAGTAGGACGAGACGCTATATATGGAAAAGATGGAAATGTATGAGGAGGTTCATCCCTGGCTAGCACAGTACCTGGCAATCCTAGGTACCACCCCGGACTGGTTGACCGTTGGAGTTAAACTCTTAGGAAGGAGTTTGATCTTTGAAGCGAGAGGATGGGAGACATTCGTATGTAGCAGGTTGGACCTTACCACTCATGACAACTCCCTACCTCTCCACGGGGCAGTGTTAGTAGCTTCCATTATGGTAGGGTACCCCAACAACATGGGGAATGTGATGTCCAGAATCATTACTATTGTGGGTGTGGAGCATGACCGAAACTATACTTTCCCCAGTTTCCTCACAGTGTACTTCCGGGACTTGAAGGTGGAAAAGAGGCCCTTTGACATCAGAGTCAAGGTGAAGGCCCCTTTCTCCTAGTATAGCATGCAGGGGGATGACAACCCCAAAAACAAGAACTTCAAAGGTACTGCTACTGCTCCAACTGGCCAGTCAGAAGAGCCAATTGTGGTGGTGGCTCCTGCTGAGCCTACCTCACTTCTAAAGACATCCCTCCCAGTCCTTTCACATCCACAACCATTCTTTCCGCTCCATCCACATCAGTGGCCCCGGAGATTCCATCTTCCCGGGCCCATCTTATTACTGCTCACTCACTGAGCCATGCACTTCTTAGCATAAACACCTGGATGCAGACTGCCTCATCCAAGTTGTCCATACTCACCACCGTGGTAAAGGCTCAATCGGCACCTCCGCCAGCACAGGTTCCACAGTCAATAGAGGATGCTCTCAAGGAGATACTTGACAACCAAAAGAAGATCCTCAACACTTAGGCAGTTTTCTCCAAGGCGGTTGATTCACATAGAAAGGCTCTCAAGGAGCTTGCTCGGGAGCACAAGAAGCTAAGGAAGATATGGTCCTCCAAAGAGTCCGTGACTGAGCTGAGAGTAGATGTAGACTGATTGAAGGTGGATCACCTGCCTTTAGATTTACTGCTCCAGAACCCAGCAGCAAATCATCCAGAGCTGGAGCAGTCACAGAGGCCTCGTAAGAGGAAGAGGATGATCCCTCGAGCTGATAATGCAGTCATCCAGCTGGGTGCCCCACAGGAGACCTCTTCCAGTCAGCCACAGGGTGCACTACCTACAGAGCCTATTCAGGACCAGACCCAGGTCCTAGTAGCAGAGCAGCAGGACCCAAGGGATCAGTCTGAGGTCCACGAGCACAGAGAGAACCCAGGGACCACACATGACCCTACAATGGCAGCTTTTATTTGAGGGGGTAGGCCCTACATTTTTTATGATTGTATATATTTAACATTATTTTGGGCTTTCTTGATTTTTCATCTTTGGTCTGTACATAATTCTGATATCTCCTTACATTTATCACATTTTTATTTCACTTTGGGTCTGTATATAAAGTTATATCACATCGTATATATTCATCCCATCCATTATATATTCAAATCCTCTCTTATATATATTTATTCTATTTTCCACAAAATTTTCATCTTTAGCTTCTTATTTGTGATTCGTAGCTTTTTGTTTTTGAAGTTTGCAATAAGCCTTTGGTTTTCTTAATTCCACGGTTCTTTCCAAAAGTGGAGTGTTGTGTGAATCGGGTGGCTCTTCCCAATGATGGATGGCGTGACAACCTTCTTAAGGGTTTGAGTGCATTTTTTCTTTTTGGGTTTTGTTAATTAGTAATTAATGGTGCCTCAAGCAAAGTTTCACTTGGACCTAGCACATTTGCCTTTGATATCATGGTAAAAAATAAATTGTTGTGTTTAGCATGGTGAAAGTTGTGATTTTAAGACTCTTGTATTGACTGATAATCATCAAGTGGTTTTCGGGACCATTGTGTGGTCCAATCGTATATAAGGTCGTTGTGGGCCCCCGACTCTAGGTCTTCTAGAAATTCCTTAGCTTGTGTGGTGAGTAATTGAATTACAGGTCCAAGTTCCGAGCCATTGGTCTAAAGCTTGCCTTGAATGTTTGTTGAGGCAAAATCCTAAGAATTTTGACTAGAGATATGACTATAGGCTCTCTTTGATCCAAACGATGGCTTAAACAATTCCATAGCCTACTAATGATAAAATCCTTTGTCAACCCTTTTGAGCCTTAGACATTTTTCTTGAAAGAATCATGAAACAACCCTATACTCGTTCTAAAAGATACCCTTTCTTGGCACACAATATTTTCTTTAGCACATGGCAAAACTATAAGTTTGGGGGGAGAGACGAGGATTGCAACAAAGTAGTAAAAAGCACAAAAAATGAAGAAAAGAAAAGTCAATGAAAAAGAAATAAAAGCAAAAAGACAAAAAGAATGATCAATGTGAAAAAGAATAAAAAGTGATTCGATAAAAATAAAGAATGAAAAGTGTGGAAAGTTGAAAAAGGAGAAAAGGTTGAATGCATAAGAAAGAGTGACAGTGTGTCTCTCTAACCCCTTAGAAAGAAGTGAAATGACTCAAAGGGTCAAGTAAATGTGTGCTAAATGAATCAAAAGAAGTGCTTAAGGGAAGATGGAACCTACTAAGACTAAAGCATTCCCTACTCTGAACCAAAAGCCTTCACAATGTCTCCATAAAAGCCCTATATGATCTTGAGTTGAATGAAGCTTATATTAGTGGATACTCACATAAGGGGAAAGCATATGGTACTTAGAGCCAGACTTTTAACTTTTTCTTGAGAGAGATGAGTGAATTTCCTTTAACCTCGTTTTGCATGCCACTATTCTAAAGGTGAGGTTTGCTGAGGGAGAGTTGATGATGTGTGAGTTTGGGTTCCACAATGAACAAAGTAATTAAACGATTTCTTTTATGTGTTGAGTCAACTATTGATGCTCTTGTGTCGCACTTCATCCATGGTTTTTCAAAGAGTAAATATTGTTAATGATTCATTTGTATTGAGGGCAATTGTTAGTCCCAAATTGATATGAGTTGAGGTTGGTTTAGGACAACTAAAAATTTCTTGGATTTTCCCTTAAGGGGTCGGTCTTATTTTGTTTGCTTGAGGACAAGCAAAAGCTTAAGTTTGGGGAAGTTGATAACTAGGGATTTTGACGCATTTTATATTCATTCTTGCTTATGTTTTGATTAAATATTCATACAAAATAGTTCCAAAAAGGCTCACAAGTTGTGCTTAATTGCATGTATGATAAACAAAGTGACAAGATGTCAAAGATCACCTCAAAAAGAGTGAAACTTGCATAATTACCAAGACGAGATAAAGCTTAGGGAAAACAAGGCCAGTGCGGCCGAACTAAATTCTATGCGGTCCGCACTGGAAGATTCAGAGAGCAGGATTTCCAGGCTAAGAGGCAGTATGACCGCACTAGGTTTTGTACGGTCCGCACTTGAGGCAATGCGGTCGCACTACTATTTTGTGCGGTCCGCAGAGCTTAGAATCAGAGGAGTGCCAAGTTAGAGCTTTCAAGCCAATGTGGTCCACAGTCCATTCTGTGTGGACCGCACTAGAAGCCTCCGTGGCTTCAGTCCATTCTGTGCGGTCCGTGGAGCCCGAGTTCAGAAAGCCAGATCTTCAAGTTCAGAGCCCTAGTGCAGACCGCACAAAATGGTGTGCGGACGCACTAACCCCATAGGGGAATTTTGGTCCAGATTTTTTAGCTTAGTATAAATAGATTCTTTTTCTATTTTAGGGTATCAGATATTGTAATAGCATAGCTGCGCTCGTGGGTGGACTTTTCTTAGCCATTTTGGGCAACTTTAACTACATTTCATCATTTAATCTTTGTATTTAACTTAGGAATTAATTAATATATTTTATCTTCATCTATTTTTTGTTTATCTTCTTTGAATATGAGTAGCTAGACCCATTAGCTAGGGCTCTGGCTCAACCCTAGTGTGGGTAATTGATGGATCTTGTATTTTAGGCTAAATTGACTATGAGTGTTTGATATTTGGGTCAATTTCATGGTTAATTGCTGAATTAGTGATTGCAAACACTAGTTTGTATTTAGTTAACTAGGGCTCTACTTGAGAAAGAGAGCCTAAGTCTCCGAAATTGATCCAACAAGGAATTGGGGTGTACTCAAGAGATTGATAGCCCTAATTAAAGGGTTAAACCTCGAGAGAGTAAATACCCAACTTGAACCCTAGTTGCATGTGCAAATTTGCATGCCCGATTGGTCTTGAGAAAGTCAATTGGGCAAAAGCACTTGAACCAACGAGAGATGTAGAGTGGGTAAAGTAGTGCAACGGTTATATCATATTCCTCAATCATGTCAATTGTGCATTAATTTCAAGTACCCGTCAATTGACCACCTAGGCGGATTTCACTACCCTAGTACCCTTTAAACTATTTGAATAACCCATAACATTTAACTCTTAGCTTAATTTACAATTTGCAGTTTGATACAAGTAGAATTATAAAGAAAACTCCAAAAATGATGAGAAGCGTAATTTGAAACATATACGTACCCTAAAATAAATAGTTACTTGATTCATATTCTAGCTCTCTGTGGATATCGACCCCGATCCAAAATCGGTCCCTCTCTTGCTACTTATTAGTAGTGCGGAGTTGGAAACGATCATATTACCATGTGGAACTGGAGATTTACAGTACTTACCCATTGACAGGGAAGAGGGCACTTAAAATGCTGATTAACTAGCTATTTTGGAATGCGAGGGGAGTCAATAAGAGGTATAAGCAAAAATGTTGCATAACTACATTAGAAACAAAAATATTAAGTTAGTTGGCTTGATGGAAACTAGAGTGAAAGGACATAATTTCAAGAGAGTTATCAAAGCTATTGTTCCCGGATGGGAAGTGTTTACCAACTACCGGTATGATCATAATGGTAGTCTATGGGTAGTATGGGATCCAAGGTGGTATACTGCTAGTTTAATAAAAGCTGGTGCAAAGTTCTTACTTGGCAGCTGAAGGATAATTTCGGGAGAATAGGTTATTAATGACTGTGGTTTATACAGTTGAGAAAAAGGAGATCATCCTGGACATAAATGCATAGTTTAGCTGCTGACTAGTCACACCTTGGATTATTTGTGGAGACTTTTAGGCAGTGTTGTATCCTCAAGACAGAATGATGGGCAATCCTATAACATATGTAGAAACTCAGGACTTTTGTAACTACATTCAAGCTCTACAACTGAATGAACTAATATGGAAAGGAGACTATTACACTTGGTCAAACAATCTGTATGGATCAGATAGAATCAATAGCAGAATTGATAGAGTCTTTGAAAATTTTGAATGGATGATGCAATAAGGACATGTGCAGACTGAATATGATCTACCCCAATTGTCTGATCATTTACCTATGCTACTATCAATCTCCACAATCACAAGGCCTAGCAAAATTCCTTTCAAATTCCTAAATATTTGGGCAGACCATGATAGTTGTTCGCAAATAGTGTAGGAAGAATAGGCTCAGAACGTAACACATTGGAGATGAAGAGTGTTTGAGTAAAGCTGAAAGCCTTAAGGCCTATACTCAAGACTTTAAAAAATGAGGAATTTAGAACTATTACAGCTAAGGTTGACAGGGCTCGAGTGGAGCTTCAAGATATTTAAGAGAAGAATGTAGCACAATATAATGATTACCTACTGGATCAGGAGAAAGCTGTTCATCATAAATTGGAGAAATGGTCCCTAATAGAGGAAAGTGTCTTAATGCAAAAGTCAAGAGCTAAGTGGATTAAACTTGGGAATTCACATACCAAGTATTTTTCTAATGTACTCAAGGAAAGGAATCAGAAGAAGCAAATTAAAGAACTGATATCTCTAGATAGACAGACTTTAAGTTATGCTAAGAGGATCAAATATGAAATCATGGAGTTTTACAAATCTCTGGTGGGATCTGCTACCCAAACTCTGCCTGCCATCAACGAGGAGGTCATGAAACAAGGGCCTATCCCCTCTCAACAGCAAAGAACTCGGCTATGTGAAGACGCTATTAAGTAGGAGATTTTTAAAGGACTACAAAATATTGGAGATGAGAAGGCACCAAGAGTGGATAGTTACAATACCTATTTTTTCAAGAAAGCCTGCCAAGTTATCAAGGAAGAGGTTTGTGAAGCTGTTAAGGAATTTTTTTTACCTCTGGTACAATGTAAAAGACAATAAACTGTACTACTATTACACTAATACCAAAAGTTGATAAACATGTCACTGTGAAGGATTTTAGACCTATTGCTTGCTGCACTTTACTTTATAAGCTCATCTCTAAGGTGATAGCAACAAGATTGCAGACGATTATTGCATCCATCATTAGTGAAAGTCACGCAGGTTTCATACTTGGAAGAAGAATTACAAATAACATTATCCTAGCCCATGAATTGGTAAAGTCCTATACAAGGAAGCACACCTCTGATAGGTGTATGATTAAGATTAATCTACAAAAGTCCTATGACTTAGTGAAGTGAATCTTTTTGAAACAGGTAATAAATCATTTGGGGTTCCTTACACAATTTATTAGCTGAATAATGGAATGGGTCAAAATAGTCAACTATACCATATTGATCAATAGAGAGACCACTGTTCCTTTTGATGCAAAAAAGAAACTTAGACAAGAGGATACTATATCCCTTTTTCCATTTGCAATTGTAATGGAGTATCTAAGTAGAAGTATCAGTGGACTGAAGGAAGATAAAGACTTCAAATATTATCCAAAGTGTACTAGGATGGGCATCACACATTTAAGCTTTGCTGATGATCTACTACTATTTGCAAGAGGTGACCTAACATTAGTTGCTGATATGCATAAGTGCTTTAACCAATTTTTACAAGCATCAGGTTTGCAAGCAGATCTGGAAAAGAGCTCTGTGTATTTTGGAGGGGTTTCTATTGCTGAAAGAATTATAATTCTACAACATCTGGGATATGGATAAGGAAAAATGCTTTTCAAATACTTAGGCATACCATTATCAACTAAAAAGATCTCAATGATTCATTGTAAACCTCTTGTACAAAAGATAGTGGCAAGATCTTCATGGACAACTAAGAAATTGTCCTATGCAGGAAGAGTACAACTAGTATAAAGTGTGATCTTTGGCATTCAAGCATACTACGCTCAGCTATTACCATTAGTTGTCAAAGTGCTGAAGATTATTGATGCATATTATAGGAGCTATATATGCTCTGTCACCAATACCATCACTAAGAAGGCCCTGATATATTGGGAGAAAAGTTTTTCTCCTAAGTCTTGTGGAGGCCTAAATCTAGTAAAAATCCACCTGTGAAACAGAGCTGCTACCACCAAAGTATGCTGAGATGTGGAAGCTAAGAAGGATAGACTTTGGATTAAATGGATTCATTCATACTATATCAAAGAACAATAATTTCTGCAAATGCCAGGTGCTAAACAAGCCTGCTAGATGATCAGACAAATTTTCAATGTAGAGAAAATTGGAATTATGTGCAAAGAAACAACCATGAAACTGGTATGATTAGGAACATATATCTGCATCTATTGGGATAAAGACCTCGAGTAATTTGGAAATGCCTAGTGTTTCATAACATTGCGAGACCTAAAGCACAATTTACCATGTGGATGTTACTACATGGAAGACTACTCACTACAGATAGACTGCAAAAATGGGAAAAGACAGTGGATAGACAATGTGTACTAGGCCACAACCATGAGGAAAACACGGAACACCTGTTTTGTCAACTGTGAATATAGCAAGAACCTGTGGAAGAAGATCATGTAATGGATGCAGCATGAATGTAAAACTACATAGTCTTGGGAGAAACATCTTGAATGGAGTTTGCAAAGTGCTAAATGTAAGACCAACAGAGCAAAGATATTTCGGATGGTATACACAGAAATATCACATGCAATCTGATTGAGAGGAATATGAGGATCTTTGAGAAGAGGGTACGAGATTGGAATGCTATTGCACATGAGTGTATAGATTAGTACATATATAGTCATATTCTTGTTTGAGTGTATAGAGCTCATATTGCATAGGAGATAGAGTTTTAATGAGATAGCTAGCTATGTAAGCGATGCTATGACTTTGTACAATTTTATCGATGATTAATAAAAGTGATTAATTACCAAAAAAAGACAGTAAAAATTTACAGGAACTTCTTTTGAAGAAATTATCAAGTGGAATAGCTACATGATTTTTTAAGTCAATAGCTACTTAAAATAACCTACATTATTAAATGCAATAGGATTGATAAAAAGTTGGTTATTAGGTCATTACCTATTAAAATAAAACTAGTGGCTTAATTGGATTTAATGTGGAATATTGCTACACTGCAATGTTAATTGCATTGAGAGAATTCTTTTCGATTTTTTACTTTACTACTGCTTCATCTCAACTCTTTTTCACATGTATATTTGAAAAATCGAGAACTTTTTGAAGAAAACTGAAGGAATTTTTTGTATTATTTCCTAAACTGAATATTCAGATCTTTTTTAATTTTTTCATAAGCATGTTAAAGTGAAAGTTGTATGAAAAGGTGCTGCTTCGTATCGTATGCAAGACCAAATTAATAAAATTTGCTTATTTTAAAAAGTAATTTTTTATCAAGTAGAGTTTGAGAACAAATAATTTCAAATAACAACAGTTTCTATATAGTCAATATTTGAGAAATACTGATGTTAGTAATATAAAATACTATTTGGCCATTTTTTCCAAAACAAGAAGTGATTTTGAGTGCAAATTACAAAAAAAAAAACGTAAAGATTATACTTTACAATGAGCTAGTATTATTTCAAATGTAAATAACTTGGAATATTTAATATTTGACACATCAATTAAGTTTTATGATTTCATTTAGTTAAAATGTAAAAATGAAATCATTAACTAAAGAAATAGTACCCTCATTCCTAAGGTGAAAAATCCTTGTAAGATAATTGAATATAGACCAATTTCATGCTGCACAGTGGTGTACAAGATCATATCAAAGATACTGACCAACAGACCTCAAGGAGTGATGGATGGTTTGGTAGATAAGAGTCGGTCAGCTTTTGTACCAGGAAGGCTCGTCAGTGACAACATTATAATGAGTCATGAACTAGTTAAAGGCTATGGCAGAAGAGGTGTCCCCCCCCCCCCCCGGTGTATGATGAAGATAGATATGAAGAAGGCCTATGATTCAGTGGAATGAGGCTATTTAGAGCAAGTACTGACACTTCTACAGCTTCCAGGAAGATTTGTACAATGGATAATGAGATGTGTTACAACTGTATCATATGCTATTATGATAAATGGTCGTCCTACAAAACCATTTCAAGCCAGGAAAGGGTTGAGACAAAGAGACCCCCTATCCCCTTACCTATTTGTTCTAGTTATGGAGTACCTTACAAGACCGTTGAAAACACTTAAAAGGGATCCTAATTTCAATTATCACCCTAAGTGTGGAAAGCTGAATATTGTGCAACTAAGCTTTGCTGATGATCTGCTCTTGTTCTGTAGAGGAGATGTTATATCACTACAACTTCTTTTCAATTGCTTTAAACAATTTTCGAAGGCATTAGGACTGGAGGCTAATACTGATAAAAGTTCTATTTTCTTTGGAGGAGTACACGATGAAGTGCATCAGATGATCCTACAAAATTTAGGATTTGTCAAGGCGACTTTTCCTATTAGGTACCTAGGAGTACCACTAAGCTCTAAGAGACTATCCTTGATCCAGTACCAGCCATTATTGGAGAAAATGCTAGGAACAATTCAAGTATGGACAACAAGGTTTTTGTCCTATGCAGGAAGAGTCCAACTGATAAAGAGTGTCATATTTTCCATCCAAGTATATTGGTCTTAGGTATTTGTATTACCAAAGAAAGTCATTCAGCATATAGAGAAAGTATGCAGAACCTTTCTTTGGAAGGGGGGGGGGGGGGTAGAAGCATCAAGAAAAGCTCTTGTATCATGGGACTGTCTATGTAAGCCTAAGGCAGGAGGGGGTCTCAATTTGCTTGCAATAGAGAATTGGAACAAAGCTGCCATATGCAAACTCTTTTGGAATCTATGTAAAAAAAAAAGATAGACTTTGAGTAAAGTGGATGCATGCATACTATAAAACACAGGATGCATCTTCGAGCAACATACCAAAACAAGCTTCCTGGGTTGTACAAAATATATTGAAAGCAAAGAAATATTTTGAAGAAGCAGGATATCAAGATGGAGATATAGAAGATATAAATAAGTTTTCTATTAAAATCATATATAGAAAACTGAGGGGGAAGTTGAAAAAGTATCACGGAGAAGACTGGTTCATAGTAGTATTGGAGTTCCAAAATGGAACTTCATAGCCTATCTAGCTGCTCAGAGGAGACTGATGACTAAAGACAGGCTAAGAGGACTCTGTGGATCACATGTTCTTGAAATGTAGATTTGTAGCAAAAGTGTGGAATGCAATGCTTCAATGGCAAAACATCAATAGGCAACCAATGGAATGGGCTTCTCAATTCACTGGGCAGAGAAGTATTATAAAGGAAGGAGTACAAAGGCTGAACTATATAAACCGGTCTTAGCAGGATCAATATACTTCATATGGCAAGAAAGAAACAATAGAATTTTTAAGGGAGTGCAAAGAGAAGAAAACAGCATATGCAAAGCTATAACGTAGGATGTTCATGGAAGAGGGATAAACAAACGGAGGATAAAACAAAGGCTACATGAGCTTAACTACTATCCTAGTGTGTAGATTATATGTCATAGTAATAGTTAAAGCCGAAGTGTGTGGTCGTAGGTGAAGGCAGGAAATAGAGCAAGCCTGGGATGTATGTCCAGAGCTAGCTCGTATACAGTTGTAAATATTTGTTTGTGAAATGAAAAGTTAATTACCAAAAAAAAACTAAAGAAATAGTAGGTTTATGAGGCCTTGGTCATTGGATGTACTATCAATAATGCATGACGTTAGTTTTTGTGTGTACTTTGGGGATAGTTAGGTGAATTTTTGGTAAGCATATCTTGTCTAAAAGAATAATTAAAATCCGCTTCTATTTTGGCTACTAAAAAGAAACTATTTTATTTAGCTCATCTATAATATAAAATAATTTCTTCGACTACTCAAAAGTACCATTTTTCGTAGCTTTAGTGCCTAATCAAATACCATAAGATGTTTAAAACAAAACTAAAACTTTTTTAAAAAAAATTGAGCACTCTAGTTTATTAAATTCTTGTCAAGCACAAAAAAACTATCATTGCAATAAGAGTTGCAGTGAGATGAATACAATTCATCTTAAGTAGAAATTTTAGGTTCGAACACCAAAAATAAAAAAAAAGTAAGAAAACACTTTCTTATTTAATGAGCATTGTGCGGTGCGAATTTAAATTATTCAAACTACAATTAAGATACCCCCACCAAGAAAAAAACGACAAATATGTTCACAAAGCATCTCGTATTTGTACAGATTCAGGAAATGATTATACCTCACGGGGTGTGATATAGACAATTTACTTTAATTTAAATATTAGTAATTGCTTCTACGATTTGAACTCGTTGTCACATGAACATAACTTTATCAAACACGGAAAAAACTAGAAAAAGAAAATAAGGAAAAAAGGACAAGTAATTTAAGAAGAATATTCCACTTTAAAAACCATAGTCTAAAAGCTAATCATGTGGAAGGTGGTTATGTATTCGATGCAACCGACTATTCTTTTCATCGTTGCTAAACTATGTTAACAGTTGTACCTCTCGTTGCTCCAATCAATGCTCACGTCTTTGTAGATTTTGAACCTTTAAAAACTCCATCCCCATTTTACAATTCCAGCTCAAACATACAACGCACACATTTCTTGTCGTTTAATATACCTTTTCTCATATCCAATCAAAACGCACCACGTTAAACTTTTCCATTCTCTACATAAAGCGCGTGATCACCCGCCCCTCTCTTCGTTTCGAACAATTTGCTAAGCGCACGCAGCACAAAGTGCGCAGAATAGCCAATTGGTAACCCCCCTCCTCTACTCGCTGAGAAAATCGTTAGATTCATTTTTGTAGATTTTGATCTGCTTTTTGTTGCTTATTAATTGTGTTTTTTTTTGTTATTAATTTGATCATTTTCTGTGGTTCCAGAGGTGTGTGTGTCTGTGTGTGTAATATCATATACGAATTGATTGTTCAATGGCCGCACCACCGGCAAGGGCTAGAGCGGACTATGATTACCTCATAAAGCTTCTTTTGATCGGCGATAGTGGTCAGTAATCTAACACATTTTCCTCTTTTTCCTTTCTAATCCTTTTTCACAGATCACAAATTTTGTGTTCTCAATTTTTTTTTCGATATTAGCATTAGCTTTGGAAGTTTTAAAAATTTCGGATCTATGGATGCATTTTTAGGATCCCTTAGTTGACTTCTGCACGGATCTAGCATCTGCTCAGAAAATGTATTTTTTTTAACCGATTTGGTTTCGACGTGTACATGATTTTCTGATTTGTCTAGATTTGGTTCATTTAATGACTTTGCATGTTAATTAGCTAGCAAGTTTGTTACTATATTTGTCCCCGTGACATGACTAGGGATTTAAAATATTCCGTTGGTATTTATGTGACAATCCTTCCTTTTTAGTTTGTCGCAAAAAAATATTTATAAGCAATTTAACTTTGTATTCCCAAATCTACCCACGATTACGCAGCAAGTTTTAAAAGTCTCTTTTTTGTTTCTTAAAACTCCATTAGTCAGACAACGTCATATAAATCAGGAAAGAATGTCACATAAATTAGGATACAGGGAGTAGCATTTTTAGTGTTAATGAGCGCGTAGGAATATCTACTGGACTAGTAGTGATTAGCATAGATTATTGCCGTATGGAATATGTTGATGTATTAGGTGTCAGAATTAGCCATGATTTTACTTGGTATTATCTGGTCAGTGTGAGCTTCTTATTCCATAAATGGTCCCTAATCCAGAAGGAGGCTTATGCTAGGTTGAAGGCCAGCTTAAATATAATTGCATTAGGATGAATCTTCTGAATACTGAACGAATAGATAGAGAGGATTCAGCGTACCCCAACTAATTGGATTTAGTTGATTGATAGACTATTTTATCAGGATCTATTACACTTGTGGATGTAGTGAGGGATATGTTTTGTTTGGTGGGTTTTGCTTTTGTGCTTGTTTTCAAGAATTGTCAAGCAATTGTAGGGACCGTTCATGTTTTAAAGAGTCTCAGGACGGCTTCTCTCTTAAGCTTTTACCATCATATAAATGTCTGAAGATTGACTGAAGCTACTGGATCAGATTACCAAAAGGAAATTTGGCTATGGTTACATCTTGCTCCTAGTATGGATGAGCTCTTTTGTCTTTATCCAGGTCTCTCTTGCACCAAAGTTGTGAAATAACTCTATAAACAGCATAAAGATGTCTTGGGGAGGATTATTCTTAGGCATGTCAGCAGCATGCATAATAAAAGCAGGAAGAACATTTTGTCATTTGATTGCATCAGTTACTGTTTTTCTGATTGATGGAGAGAATGTAGCATTGTCTACGTTATCTTGTCACTGGTTATACTTGTCAGGTTAAGTTGGTGCTATCATTTTAGTAACACTGCTATTTGGTTGCTTTGGGGTCAATTATAGGACCAGTAGCAGCATCTGGATGTGTCAACTTTGATATGATGTGGGCCTTTGTGCTCAAGGAGATGTAATCTAGCTATTTACTAAGAATCTCAACGAATTCTAGTTAGCTCAATTGCTCAGAGATAATCTGCATCACCACTCTTCTGAAAATGTATCAGACATTACCATATTGCTTTATCTATTGCATCCATGAATTGACCACTGAATTTGAGTTTTAGACCTTATGCTGGTGAACATGATTCTGAAGAACGACAGAATACTGTAGCCAATTTTTTTCGGTTGCATGTTCTGTTTGTTCTGTGTTCATTAGGAGGAGATCAATATTTTCCCCTGCTCCTTTGTGATTAGGGGGATTCCCTTATTCTCTTCTCTCTAGAAGGAAAAAAAAGGGTCCTCCTTTGAGAAATAAAAAAAAAGAAAGAAAAAGAGTCCTCTTTTCTCCTGTTTGGGTTCTTCGCCATGGTCCATACAGTTTCTATTTTTTCTGCTTTACTGATGGTGTGCAAGGTGGGGGTTATCTCTTACCATGATGACTGTTTTGGCATAAAGTGTAGGTAGGATGGGAAACTTCCATATTACCTTTCGTTAATGTATTAGGTAGGATCTTCTGTATGGGTTTTTTCCTTTTCTTTAGTGTATCTCTTAAAGCTAGGTGAGATCTGCAAATTTATTTTTGTCTCCTTTTCTCCAGAAGTTCTGAGCTTCTTATTCTGCATCTTCTTCATATGTAATGTATTTGCATCACTTTAAAGAAATGATAGTGGATTTCTTTATGACTAATTGTTTCTTTGATGTGCACGCTGCAGGTGTTGGTAAGAGTTGCCTTCTTTTACGTTTCTCTGATGGTTCCTTCACCACAAGCTTTATCACAACCATCGGGTGAGTTCTCTCCCATAGTTACCCTTCTGTGGTAATTGCTTCAGAAGTCTCCTGAGAATTATCCGCCTGGTTACACTTCCGTGTACAGTTGCTTTCGATGCTTATTATCTATTTTATTCATGTCAGAATTGACTTTAAAATTCGGACCATTGAGCTCGATGGAAAAAGGATCAAGCTTCAGATATGGGATACAGCTGGTCAGGAACGGTTTCGGACTATCACTACTGGTATGTTGTTATGGTTGTTCATTGACAAAAGTTCTGTTGTTTATAGAAGGATTCTGGTATCAAAGGTTGTCATAACGGGGAGAAGTTCTCTCCTTTTTTGTTTACTTAATTGAACCTTCTTTGGACTCGGATCTTCTGATGCTCCCCCCCCCCCCCCCTCCCCCCCAAATTTTTTAATTTATTTTTTGTTTGTTCCTTACATTTCCGCTTGACCTTTATCTCTTGGCACCCTAGGAAGAGAGTCGATTATAATTGATCTTCTGTATCTACTATTTTGCAAAGTTGAATTAAGCTTGTGAATGCTTATCCTTATGCTTATTTCTCATCTTCATCAATAAGTTGCTCTTCATATTAAAACGAAAATATGATCTTCTTTATTAGATCCCTGCGTTTTGTTTACCTGTGAACTTATTGCTTCTTTTTCTGATTACAATATTTTCCAGCTTACTATCGTGGAGCCATGGGTATATTGTTGGTGTATGATGTTACTGATGAATCCTCCTTTAACAGTAAGGTTCTTTGTCCTGATACTCCTATAATCTGAGATGTAGTTCATTTGTTAACTTTAACCTCTTTTACAACTTTGGTGAATCCACTGCATCATTCCATATCTTGATTTGTTTTCTGTACTTAGAACTCTTATAATTGCTGCATTAGTTCATATCTTTATCTATTTTGTGCATTATTCCGTTCTCCCTGACTAAAAGTCCTTTTTCCTTTCTTTACTTTTATTTTTTCTTTTTCCTTCCCTTGGGGATGGTTGTAACTGTTTGATCCTATCTGCAGACATTAGGAACTGGATTCGTAACATTGAGCAGCATGCCTCAGACAATGTCAACAAAATACTTGTAGGGAACAAGGCTGACATGGACGAAAGCAAGAGGGTATGTTCTCATTTGGGCTGATTCTTTATCTATAGTTTTTCCTGCTCTTTTCCTCCCATCTCCTAGGGGGTGACAAGACACAATATCCCCAAATTAGGAAAGAAGAAGAGAGAAATGGATAGAAATAGAAGTAGTTTGGTGGTTTGTGCTTCAGTGGAGATCTAATATCTGGTCAAAACGAACATTTTTGTAGGCTGTTCCTACTTCAAAGGGCCAAGCACTTGCAGATGAGTACGGGATTAAGTTTTTTGAAACTGTAAGTATGTTCAACAACCTATAAAGAAATGCTGGTAGGTTTGCCTGTACTAAGTCTTATTGTTTCATTGCAGAGTGCAAAGACAAATCTTAACGTGGAACAAGTTTTCTTCTCAATAGCAAGAGATATAAAGCAAAGGCTAGCAGACACAGACTCCAAGGCTGAGGTGAATAACTTAACTAGTTTGGTAAATTCGAACTAAGACGAGAACCAGATGTCCTTTATATTTTTCTTTCCAAGTACTGAACTCATTAGTTGACGTTGCAGCCTTCGACGCTCAAGATTAATCAACCAGATGCAGGAGCTGGAGGTAGTCAAGCTGCTCAGAAATCAGCTTGCTGTGGTTCATAAAAATGGTTGGGTATTACAGGTGCGTTTGCACTTGCTAGGCTCTAAACCACCAAGAAAAGCAAAGCAAAAGCTAAAGTTGAAGGCAATATCGTTGGGGATTGTAATATCTTTATTGGTCATTCTTTTGAAATTTAACGTGTGAAAGATAGGTTGACTATTATTAGAGAAGGCAAATTTGTTGCTAACACCTTTCCATTAGCTCTCAAGGATATTTGTAACCTAGTGTTCCTGAATCTTATGATACAACTTTTATGATGACTACCTGGATCTTGCTACTTGTAGAAAGTGTGGTTGATTTGTTGCTAGTGCTTTGCCATTTTGGCTTATAAAGAACAAATGAATTAAAGCATTGTGTTTGGGTGGGAATGGAAGACAGTTTATTTTAGCCAATCGATGTTTCTCTGAGATAGCCAATTTCTCAAAGACTAACAAACAAGAAATAACATCAAAACTAGGTATCTAACACCCATACTGAAGCATCTACCAAATTAGAAACTCTCACCATCTGCAGTTTCCATTTCAGCCATTATCAGCTATTTATATAGATCAGCAACATACCCGTCCCAATCAGCCTGAATATGTCACTCATATGAAAAATATTTTATTTATCCGCGACAGTAAAAGTTGATCCCAAATGTTACTGAACTATTATCATCTAGTTAAAAAAAACTATTATTATGGTGTTGCAACCCTTTTCTGATGGGAAGGAGTGACCATGAAATTGCCAATGCTGGATTATTAGCTATTTTATGGTTACAGACTTACAGTTATATATAATTGCTTGTTTTATGATTTACGTTTATTAATCGTGTATTTTCCTATAAATAATAAAGGTATAATTCCTTAAACAAAAAATATACTTTTAAAAGTGATAACTGAAAGTGCTGGATAATTAGTTCTTGTATATTTTCACTTTCCTACTATTAAGATTTTTCATGATCCTTGTGTACGCAATCTCTTTTTCCATTTTTTATTTATTTATCAAAAGAAGAATTAAGGAAACTAATAAGAATAATATAATTAAACAAAAAGAAAATAGTTTCTGACATGCCAAAATTATCTGTTTTCAAGCTTTGAACCCGAGAAGTTTGAGGATGAAAAGTTAGGAAGTACTTACCAGGTAAAATTAACAAATCAACAGACTCATCCGCCAACAAGACTGCAAGACGAAAATCTCTTCAATTACTAGCACTAAATCCATAGTCCTATTTCACTTTTTAAACCAACGAAACCAAACTGGACAAAAATAAGAAGTACGTGAAGAACAAGATTTGCAGAATAAGAGATGTAAACGATAGCCCAGTCCATAACTGAGTTCTTTTGATGAAGGCCTCAAGCAACAAGTCGCACTTGTCCCAAAAATCAAACGAAGGCAGAGCAGAAAAGTAGTCTAATTAGCATTGATAAGGTCATCCTTGCAGTCAAAAAGCTATATATTATTGTTAAAGTTATAATCTTTTAGGCCTTCACCATCTAAAGCAGGCAAAATTTCAAAGATTGAAAGGGCCAAATGATAGAAAAGCTATGATGCTTTCACTTTTATTCTCCTGTTTGTATGTTGCATGTTTCAAACAAGTGCTCCATGGCACTAGCACAAACTGTAAACATTGAGATTAAACCGCAAAATCATGAAGAATGTAGAGAGAGAATCTAGAGAGAAGGAGGAGCGTCTGAGAGAAGACTCTGGAAGCCAGAGAGTTTTATTGAACAGAAAATAAAATGAAATGAAATCTGTGGTCCAAAATATCTGATGGACCACTATATATACATGTATCATTGGGTCGGGTCAGACGACCCAATGGTGGAAATGAAAATGGGGCTCAGACATACATTGGGCTCGGTACACACATTAGGCCCAGCAACAAATAATCATCATAGCCCATACAATGTATACCAGAGGATACAATAAATATATAGTGTATATACAGTGTGTACAATCATGTAATCTCCTTCATCTCAACACCCCCCCTCAAGTTGGAGGGGGAAACCACCTGCAACTTGGATAACAGCGGTAGAAGCATAGTGCCAAGCAGTGGCTTAGTAAGGAGGTCGGCCAATTGACGAGAGGTAGGAACATGAAGCAGCTTGAGAAAACCAGATTGCAGCAAGTCCCGAACAAAAATGGCAGTCCACCTCGATATGTTTGGTACGTTCATGAAAAACAGGATTGTTAGCAATATGAACAGCAGCCTGACTATCACAATATACAGAAATAGGAGAAGAAACAGATACCCCAAGATCAACCAACAAACAAGAAAGCCAAGTTAACTCAGCAACAACTTTGCTGAGGGCTCTATATTCTGCCTCAGCAGAAGACAGAGAAACAACAGGTTGTTTCTTCGATTTCCAACTGATCAAGCAACAACCCAAAAGTACACAAAATCCAGTAACAGATCGTCTAGTATCAGGGCATGCAGCCCAGTCACTATCAGAGTACCCAGTAACAAAGAAATCAGCATGAGCAGAATAAAATAAACCCAAGGAGGGAGTGCCCTTAAGGTATCTCAGAACATGCAGGGCAGCAGTCATATGGGGAAGTCTGGGGCATTTGAGGAATTGACTCAGATGTTGGACTGCAAAACATATGTCAGGCCTAGTATGAGTCAGGAACAGCATCTTACCAACTAGACTCCTGTACTGGTCCGGAGATGATAAAAGGTCACCAGAATCAGCATGAAGTTTGACATTAATGTCCAAAGGAGACACAACAGACGAGACATTTGTACAATCAAACTGATGCAGTAAATCAGAAATATACTTATGCTGATTGAGGATCATTCCACCAGGAGCAACTGACATTTCAAGACCCAAAAAATAATGCAAGGATCCTAAATCTTTAATCTTAAACTGATCATCAAGAAACAGTTTCAGTGCAGTAATTTCATCACTGTCATCCCCAGTAAGGATAATATCATCCACATAGACTGCCACCACCACAAGGGAGCCATGTTTACCTTGATGAACAAAGAATAGTCATTCAAAGAATGTCTGTACCCTCTGGAATAAATGGCAGAAGACAACTTGGCATACCATTGTCTGGATGCTTGTCTCAGCCCATAGAGGGATTTCTAGAGTTTACAGACCAGAGGGGAAGAAATAGAAGAAGGAGGAGAAGAAGAACCAGAAGTAGGAGCAGGAACTATCAAACCTGGAGGAAGTTTCATGTAAACTTCCTCATCCAAATCACCATGGAGAAAAGCATTATTGACATCAAGCTGAAATAGAGGCCAGTGATATTAGACAGCCACAGCAATCAAGCATTTCACAGTAGTCATCTTAATCACTGGAGAAAAAGTGTCAGTAAAATCAATCCCCTCAACTTGTGTATCACCCCTAATAACCAACCTTGCTTTATACCTTTCAACAAGACCATCAGACTTGTATTTGATTTTATAAATCCACTTACAACCAATGGGTTTCTTACCAGCAGGAAGAGGGACAATATCCCAAGTATGGTTAGCTTCCAGAGCAGCAAACTCCTGTCTCATTGCATCCTGCCATGCTGGGACAGATGCAGCTTGAGAGTAATACATGGGTTCAGATTCCAAAGTGGAGGAAGAAGAACCAGAAAATGCAGGGAGTTGACAGACATAATCCTTAAGGTAGGAAGGAGGATTATGCTGTCTAGTAGACTTTCTAGAAGTGGGAAGAGGATGGAAAGGAGGTAACACAGGAGCAGAGAGATCAGGATTGAAAGGAGGAAGGGAAGATGGACCAGCATCAGGAAAATCAGGTGCAGGAGAATCAGAGTCAGAAGGAAGAACAGGAGAATCAGGGGTAGTAAAGATAGGAAAGTCTGAGACAGTGAAATCATCAGCAGGAGGAATAGAAGGAACATATGAAGAAGAAGGATGAACAGAAGGAGGATTATTCTTAAAAGGAAAATAAGTTTCATGGAAGACAACATTCCTTGAAACAAAGCACTTCTTGGTAACCAAGTTATACAGTTTATAACCCTTTTTGGCAAAGGGGTAACCCAGAAACAAACAAGAATAGGCTCTGGATTTCAGCTTGTCCCTTTGAGGGATAGGGACAGCAGCATAAGCAAGGAATCCAATGCCCTCAAATGAGAATAAGATGGAGCTTTTCCATACAAAATTTCATGTGGAGACTTATGATGAAGAATTCTGGAAGGTATTTTGTTAAGAAGATAGGTGGCAGTTAACAGACAATCCCCCCAGAAAGACACAGGTAGGCCATACTGAAAAAGTAGGGCTCTACATGCTTCAAGTAGTGTTCTGTGTTTTATTTCGACAACACCATTCTGTTGAGGTGAATGAGGGCAAGAGGTTTGATGAATAATCCCCTGGCTACTAAAAAATGATATTCCCTCAGTGCTGGATCCCAGTTCTAAGGCATTGTCACTTCTGACAGTCTGAACCACAGAGTTAAACTGAGTCTTAACAAAGGAAATGAAAGACTTAAGCAGGGAAAAGGCATTGCTTTTGGATCCCATTAAGTGTGTCCAGGTTGCCCTAGAAAAATCATCAACTATAGTAAGGAAGTATTTGTAACCAGAAGAAGTAGAAGTGTGGTAAGGCCCCCAAGTATCCACATGTATTAATTGAAATGGTCTAGTTGTACTGATACTGCTGTCATGAAAAGGGAGTCTAGTCTGCTTGGCCATAGGGCAGACAGAACAGGGAAAGGGTTGTTTAGGAGCAAGTGGAAAAGACAAACCAGAAATATGTCTCATATTTGCAAAAGGAGTGTGTGCCAGTCTTAAATGCCAAATGTAATTCATATCATTGATAACAGCATTATTACAAATGGAATTGTTTACAATTGGAGGTAAACCAACATTTTTGCTGTCAGACACAGTGTCATCATTACAAAAATCAGACAAATCACACACAGAAGTAAAAGGAGAAACAGAAGAGGGAGAAGGGGAAGGAGGCATCCAAGACAGTTTGTATAAGCCAACTTCCTCTTTACCAAGATCCAGAGGCCTCTTCAGAGAAGGGTCTTGTATCATGTGAAGTAAACAGGAAGTTGGAGTGAAGAAAACTATACAGTGCAACTGTTTAATCAACTTGTGAACAGAAATCAAGTTGTGTTTAAAGGAAGGAACCAGAAGCACATTATGAAGAGTAAGGGAAGAAGTTAATGCAAAAGAATCTGTACAAGTTACTTTTACTTTGTAACCATTAGGTAAAGTTACAAGATAAGGAACAGTCAAAGGTATGATGTTAAAGAGTAGGTTTTTATCATGTGCCATATGATTAGATGCCCCTGAATCAATGATCCAGGTGACAGAATTAATATGTGTGAGCATGCATAATTTGGAATCAGAAACAAGACTCTCAGTCAACATTTTACCAGCAAAATTAGCAGCACACATGGGGAGGAGGAGCCTGATCGCTGGAATCCCCTAACTTGGTCTGTTGCAACAGGCTCATCAATTTATCATAGTGATGTCTGCTCAACCCTGGTATCACAGAACTGTGACCATCTATGTGGCTGGTAGAAGGATCCCCAAGAGGAACAGACAAATTAGGATTCTGATGATTAACAGACACACATTCAACATCAGTGGAGACATGAGCAGCTGCAGAGTTTCTTCCCTTGTTGTAATTTATGCTTTGAGGGAACCCATGTATCTTGTAGCACTTATCCATTAAGTGCCCAGATTTCTTGCAGTATCTGCAAAATAAGAGCCCTCTACTTTGCTCAAAATTAATTCTGGGTCTGAAAATAGGATGTCGAGGCACTGTGGCCTGATTAAACCCAACTGAGTGCTTGTTTGTTTGAGCATTAAAAGACATAGAATCTGGACTGATTTGAGAAATAGATTGAACTTGTCTTTGTTTCTCATCATTAAGCATTATGTTGTAAACACTGTCAAGGGAAGGAAATGGCTGCATCATCAACAGATTACTCCTAACCCCCATGTATACTTCAGTTAACCCCATAAGGAACTGAAATACCTTGTTTTCATCATCTTCCTCAATTATTCCATTTTTAGCAGCACACACACATCTATGCCCATGATTTGTGCACATTGTGCCCAATTCATCCCCCAAGCCTTTGAGCTTGTTGAAGTATGAGGCTATGTCTGAGGAGCCTTGAGATGTGTGGGAAAGTTCCCTTTTTAATTCAAAAATATTGGTCTTGTTAGGGGTACCATATCTTTTCTCAATTTGGGATCATATACTCTGTGCAGTATCGGAATACTACACACTATCAGCAATTTGAGGAGACAGGGAGGAGGTCAACCAGGAAATTACCATGTTATTACACCTATCCCATAGTCTCTGTTGAGCCACATTAGTGGTAGGATGAGGACATGAACCGTCAACAATCCAATTTTATTTTTAGCATATAAAGCAACAATCATCTTACGTCTCCAGCCCCTATAACCACTACCCAAGAAGGGAGTGGAAACAAGAGAAACCCCAGGGACATCAGTGGAATATAGAAAAAGGGGACTGGTAGAATCTATCGAGGCGGAGGCACCAGTATTCGTATTAGAAGCCATAATCAAACCATATATTCACACACAAAACCAGATACTCACATACGGAGCCAGATAATCAAACACAAAACATACAATACTCAAGATAAGGACAGAGTTACCCTCCTTCTTCGCGACCGGAGAAGATCGGCCTTCAATCAAACAGAGAAAACCCTAGGTACATAACCCTAGGTGCAACCGTCAAAAGCCTTACTGTAAGTATGGTCAGGGATGTCGGAAAGTCACCCAAAACATCCACTGAGTGAGAATCGAGCCACCGGATAGCAGTAAAACTCCAGGTTAAACCACCAGAAACCCTAGAAGCCGATAGGTCACCCAAAAATTACCCAAAAATCATCAGAAAATCTCCCAGAACGTTCGAGTGAAGAAAATACGCTCAGATATCACGATGAAAAACTCAGAAAGGTGTCCGATTTAGATCGGAATCATCATCGACCTCAAGGTCTCAGAAACACCCCCAAAAATCTCAAAAAAAAACTTCAACCAAGACAACGAGATACAGATAAACATAGTCGAATCGTCGTCTAGGCTCTAATACCATGTAAACATTGAGATTAAACCAAAAAATCATGAAGAATGTAGAGAGAGAATCTAGAGAGAAGGAGGAGCGTCAGAGAGAAGACTCTGGAAGCCAGAGAGTTTTATTAAACAGAAAACAAAATGAAATGAAATCCGTGGTCCAAAATATCTGAAGGACCACTATATATACATGTATCATTGGGTCGGGCCAGACGACCCAATGACGGAAATGAAAATGGGGCTCAGACATATATTGGGCTCGGTACACACAGTAGGCCCAGCAACAAATAATCATCATAGCCCATACAATGTATACCAGAGGATACAATAAATATACAGTGTATATACAGTGTATATGCAGTGTGTACAATCATGTAATCTCCTTCATCTCAACACAAACCCAGATTACACAGATATTTAACATTGATCATTATGATATCATACAATAACCATAAATTTTCGAGAGAAGACTTTCAATACCGAGAATTCATCGGCAAAACAGATTCCTTACTTACTAGTTTGATTTGTAGTCTTTATATTAAAAGGAATGGACATAATACCCAACGTAAGCGCCTAAGTGTTTTCAGAAACAAAGAAAAACCTTTCACCACACTATGACGATCTACACAATATAAAATAAGTTTTCAGTGCGGTGAGGGTTGAGTGCTGGAAATATCAATTTATGATCACATACATCAAGGATTTTTTTTTGTGCGTGATTTTCAGGTACAAGTTGCGGCAGATAAGGAGAGCTTACGGCATTTGGACGCGAAGAGCAAAGCAACACCGGACGAAGTGTGCAAGAGCTAGCGGTAGTTGATATCGGCGAATCAAAGCATACTTCCAGGTTTTTCCATCGGGAGTTGGTACCTCCCGACCTCCTTTTTTACTCTGTACACCCTTTTACATTTTCTATCTAAGCACCCGGTGTGTGGTTTACTTTGTCGATTCCTAGCTTGCATCCTTTTGCATATTCCGTTGTAGCACGTGGGTGTATCAGTGTTTTTCGTAATCGGTTGGGAATAGTGGCCGCGGCGGGGGATGGTAGAGTAAGGTCATATCCTCGAGGGGAGGGGGTGGGGGCAGGGGCGAGCAGGGGGGCTGGGAGCGGTTCTGCGGGTAGGGCCGAAGGCAAGGGTGGGAAGAGGATAGCGCACGCTCATAGATTAAGGATCGGGTCGTGGAACATAGGCACTCTGACGGGTAAGTCCATTGAGTTGGCGAAGGTTCTTCAGAAGAGGAGGGTTAACATAGCCTGTGTTCAGGAGACTAGGTGGAAAGGGTCGAAGGCGAGGAATGCAGACGGGTATAAGCTGTGGTATTCTAGGGTCGTGAGAGGTAAGAATGGAGTGGGCATATTGGTTGCTAGGGATCTAAGGGAGTCCGCGGTCGAGGTTAGGCGAGTGAATGATAGGTTAATGTCTATTAAGTTGGTTATTGGGGGTTGTGTCCTCAACGTCATCAGCGCTTACGCGCCGCAAGCGGGCTTAGACGAGGAGGTTAAGAGGCGCTTTTGGGAGGACTTGGATGATCTGGTGAGTAGTATTCCCCAATCCGAGAAGTTAGTTATTGGAGGGGACTTTAATGGTCATATTGGGGCTGATGCTGGTGGCTATGGTGAGGTGCACGGTGGCTTCGGCTTTGGGGTTAGAAACGGAGGAAGCACGTCACTGCTTGATTTCGCCAGGGCTTTCGAGCTTTTGACTGTGAACTCGACATTTCAAAAGAGGGAGGAGCATTTGGTCACTTTCAAGAGTTCGGCGGCGAGGACTCAGATTGATTATCTCCTCCTCAGAAGGAGCGATAGGGGTATGTGCAAGGACTGCAAGGTTATTCCGGGAGAGTCTCTTTCGACTCTCCATTGACTCCTAGTGATGGATATCAGTCTCTGGGTGAAGAGGAAGAGGAGGGGTGCTCGGGGACAACCGCGGATTAGATGGGGTATTTTGACTAAGGAGAAAGCACAGGAGTTGGAGAGGAGGTTAGATGAGGGCGGAGCTTGGAGAAGTTCTAGGGAAGCGGACACTATGTAGTTAGAGACGGCGAACTTGGTTAGGGAGGTAGCACGGGATGTGCTCGGGGTAGCCAAGGGCTATTCAGGAAGACATCAAGGTGACTGGTGGTGGAACGATGTAGTCCAAGGAAAAGTGGAGGTAAAGAAGGCGGCATTTGCTAAGATGGCAGGGAGCACAAGCGAGGAAGAACGGAGAGCGAACAGGGAGATCTACATTTTTGGCGCGGAAAGAAGCAAAGATGGCGGTTACGGAAGCCAAAAATGCGGCTTTCGGTCGCATGTACGAGGAATTAGGGGAGAAAGGCGGGGACATGAAGTTATTCCGGTTAGCTAAAGTAAGGGAAAGGAAGGCGCGTGATCTTGACCAAGTTAGGTGCATCAAGGGCGAGGCGCGTGATGGTAGAGTTCTGATGGGGGAGTCTCAAGTCAAGCAGAGGTGGCAGGCGTACTTTCGAGACTTACTTAACGAGGAGGGGGATCGTAACATAGAGCTAGGGGAGTTGGGGCATTCAGAGCAACATAGAAACCTTGGGTACTACAGGCGCATTAAGGCGGAGGAGGTCATGGGGGCTTTGCGTAGGATGAGTAGGGATCGAACGACCGGGCCTGACGAGATCCCCGTGGAGTTCTGGAAATGTATGGGTAGGCCAGGAGTAGAGTGGCTCTGCAGGTTGTTCAATGCGATCTTCAGGACCAAAAAGATGCTGGAGGAGTGGAGGTGGAGTACAGTGGTGCCCTTGTACAAGAACAAAGGTGACATCCAGTGCTGCAATAACTATAGGGGTATCAAATTAATAAGTCACACCATGAAAGTCTGGGAGCGGGTGATCGAGGCGAGGGTGAGGGAGATGACATCTATATATGTGAACCAGTTCGGTTTCATGCTGGGTCGCTCCACTACAAAAGCTATCCACCTTGTCAGGAGGCTGGTGGAGCAGTTCAGGGATAAGAAGAAGGACCTTCACATGATGCTTATCGACTTGGAGAAGGCGTATGACAAGGTCCCAAGGGAGGTGCTATGGAGGTGCTTGGAGGCGAAGAGCGTGCCAGAAGCCTACATCAGAGTAATCAAGGACATGTATGATGGAGCTAAGACTAGGGTTAGGACGGTGGGGGGCGACTCAGACCATTTTCCAGTGGTTATGGGGCTCCATCAAGGATCGGTGCTTAGCCCTCTCTTGTTTTCCTTGGTGATGGATGCTCTAACTCGTCATATTCAAGGGAATGTGCCTTGGTGTATGCTATTTGCTGATGACATAGTCTTGATAGATGAGACGGGGGTCGGTGTTAATGAGAGGTTAGAGGTATGGAGACAGACTCTCGAGTTTAAGGGTTTCAAAATAAGCAGATCTAAGACAGAATACCTGGAGTGCAAGTTAGAGCCGAGCCGAGCGAAGTAAACAGAGACGTGATGATTGGATCTCAGGTCATCACCAAGAGGGATAGTGTCAGATATCTTGGGTCGGTGATTCAGGGGGACGGAGAGATTGACGGGGATGTCACTCATCGTAGAGGAGCGGGGTGGTCAAAGTGGAGGCTTGCATCAGGAGTCCTGTGTGACAAGAAAGTTCCACAGAAACTCAAGGGGAAATTTTATAGAGTTGTGGTTAGACCTGCCATGTTGTATGGGGCACAGTGTTGGCCAGTGAAGAACTCTCATGTTCAGAGAATGAAGGTTGCGGAGATGAGGATGCTCAGGTGGATGTGGGCTCACCAGGTTAGATAAGATTAAGAATGAAGTTATTCGAGAGAAGGTGGGGGTGGCCCCGGTGGATGAGAAGATGCAAGAAGCGAGGCTGAGGTGGTTCGGGCATGTGCGGAGGAGAAGTCCCGATGCCTCGATGAGGAGTTGTGAGCGGCTGGCGATGGTCGGCGTACGGCGAGGCAGAGGGAGGCCTAAGAGGTATTGGGGAGAGGTGATTAGGCATGACATGGCTAGAATGCGGGTTTCTGAGGACATGACCCTTGATAGGAAAGTCTGGAGGTCTAGTATCAGGGTTGTAGGATAGGGGCCCCTAGAGTTTTTCGTACTCCTCACCCGGGGTTGGGTGAGGCTTGGCAGGGCTATCCATAGATGATTTGTGTATTGGATTTTGTCTCCCTTGTGGTAGTTATCTATGGTAGTTACTGTATGATATTATTGCATGCTATTTTATTTATGATTCTTATGTTTAGATAATTATTTACGCTATTTCTGCTGAAGTTACTAATGCTCTTTTGTTTTTGTTTTTGTTTTGTTGTTCCTTTCCTTCACTGAGCCGATCGTCGATTGGAAACAGCCTCTCTGCCCTTTCGGGTAGGGGTAAGGCCCGTCTACATATTATTCTCCCCAAACCCCATTTTGTGGGACTATACTGGATAGTTATAGTTGTAATACATCAAGAATTTCCCAAATACAGTTATTAGCAAAAGAGTGCTAGAATGATTTGGTACCGTAAAATTCTGGATAAGCGTTTAGCGTAATATTCCAAAACCTAAATACATTATAATTATAACACGCGGAAAAACCATAGCAAGATACAAGTAGGAGCAGATTACCTAGTCTCTTAGTTACGTAGGAGTACTTTGAGTCAAATCCTATCCTATTCAAATAATACCAAAGAGCATTATATGTATACACACACAACTCTAACACATCATTGAATATTGAACATATGGCGGAGCTGAATTCTGAAGAATTAGAGGTGGTGGAATTTGATGCAGATAATAATATATCTGATTTGTACAATTTTGCATCAGTGTGTGAATACGATTATTTTTTTGAAAATTTCGACGGCTTCAAATATGTTGAAGAGAAGTAATTCCCTCTTCTTCATTACATTTGTTTTGGCTCTTTTTGACATGTTTTCAGTCTCTCTTATCAGTAATATTCTATTGGGTTGTTAAAGAGTGATTTCTTGTGTGTTGTTAGTGAGCCCTTCTTCTTCTTCTTAGTATAGCTAAAATTGTAATCATATACATACATATATATATATATATATATCTTATAGTTTGGTTAATACGCAATACTACACTTATTTAGATTTGAATGTCAGAAATTGTTATACCTGTTTCAAAGCACTAAACAAGTGCAAAGAGATGGATATGAGATCCCTCTACTACTTTTAACCTGTGCGTTACTCTTAACTATAGGTCTTGAGTTAACTACAGGGAGCGCTTTTTCTTTGGTCATACACACTTAATTTGGTTTTTATATATATATATATATATATATATATATATATATATATATATATATATATATATATCTTATAGTTTGGTTAATACGCAATACTACACTTATTTAGATTTGAATGTCAGAAATTGTTATACCTGTTTCAAAGCACTAAACAAGTGCAAAGAGATGGATATGAGATCCCTCTACTACTTTTAACCTGTGCGTTACTCTTAACTATAGGTCTTGAGTTAACTACAGGGAGCGTTTTTTCTTTGGTCATACACACTTAATTTGGTTTAGCAACTTTTAGATAGCGAATGGTTAAAAAAAAACTCAAGTCAAAATCAGATTTTGTGCATACAGAGTTCGTCATAGCAAGTTTAATTTGTTTGACATAGCTATTAATAGAAATTAATATATGTATCACGTTAATTAGTTGTTTTTTAGGTTAATGTATTAATGTTAATTTCTAATCTATTTATCTATCTATACTCTATTAAAAGTGGGAAGCTCCTAAATAAAAAGTTAAATCACCAAATTTTTTTCATAATAATCTAAATTCTTTACTTCTTTAAAAAGAATATCAGATTTATTTGAAGGGATGTAACCCTGCAGATTTTATATTACTAATGTGACTAACGGTTCCTATTTCATTTGAAGTGTCATTTTAATGTTATATCTTTTTAATACGTAACTAAATATATTTTTTGCAAGTTTATTCAACCGTTGGCTTTAGTTGAAAAATATATATACACACACTTAATTTTGTTAGTTGAATACTCACAAGTATAAGTCTACATATAACAAGATCTCATCTCCAATATTTTCTGTGTTAGTAAATCGAATTCTTCTGGATAGATTTTTCATAAGTAGATGCAAGTATCAATTTTCTAAAACTAAGAATCAACATACTGTCCAAATCCTTTGAGCAATTTATTATCACTCTAAATTATGTAACATATAGAACTATAAAGGGAGAAAGAAGACCTATATATAAAACTCTCATAATATCATCTAGAGTTCTAGACACTGTATGGTTTGGAAGCACTTTCTGATAATTTTCCTTTCTTCGCTATACAAATATACCATTCTCCTTTTTTTAACAATTCCTCTTGAGAGTTGAAGAATATTAAAAGGGCACCGTGATATAAAATATCCCGCGTTTACATAGAAGAAATAATCGGAATAGGCTTAAAGTTTTAAATACCTAATTTATACAAATTTAAGATAAAAAAACTAACTTATGGGAAAGGATGTAACGCTTCAAATTAGTTCTTGTAATGTTCAGACTATGCTTTAGTACATAGGCCATACTATACATATTTAACATCGGGCGTGAGGACATAGCATTTGATTGTATGTGCACTATTACTCATATTTCAGAGAAAAAGTTATTGTTGGGAAAAATTCGCTATAAGAATGCACATGCAAGGCTTAGCGCCTTATTGCTTGAGATTTTTTCTTTCACTTGTAGTTTATTTATTATTCTTTTCTTTCTTTCCATGAATAGTCATTAAGTGACATCACTGATTTTTACTTGTGATATTTTTGACATGTCTTCATGTTATGGTTATAGTTTGTAGACAAATTGCTATAGGTATCAAGAAATGCAGAGAATAAGAATTCGACGTATAGCGGATCTTGAATGAATATCAATCTTAAATACATTTCGCAACCACACAATTTCAAAAGTATGGGACATCGACCAGTGTTGCTGCAACTCGGAGAAATAATTAATAGCCATAATGTTCATCGTGAGATATATGATTTTAATTTTTTCAAGATATATGATTTTAATTCTTTCTCCTTTTCCAGATCATGTTTAGAAATATTTGGTGCCACAATTTTGGAAGAAGATCATTTCCAAAGCATGGATTCATGAAGAAAGCAATAATGAAAATCGGGTTCTACTTTCCTAGTCATATTGTTTTATTTATTTTTATTAATTAATTTCATACCTTCTATGAATTTTGTGAAAATTGTTCTAATAAATGTTACGTTAGATGAACCACATTGTCATACTCATGAAATGGATACTAAGTTTAACTATAATATTTTTGATACATATCAAATTGTTATTCCTGTATGGATACATAATTTAATTGACATACATATATATTACATGAATAAAATCATGTGAAATATATTTTCAAGTAGTGAAATGATATGAAGTATATTATTTGAAAGGATCATATCTATACTTGAAAGTTCTTGTTTATGTCATCTGAGATCATAAATGATATTCCTATTTAGAATTATTTTTTGAGAGGTGGTAGACTTTTAATAAAATAATTTTATTCTTTTTTAGATATGACGAGGAACTACATCTTTGAGTTATTGGGTTCTATGTGGACACCAACTGAAATATGATAAACCTTTAATCATTTTAGATATTTATATTTTCAGCAAAAAATACATATTAAATCATATTGATAATATATTGTGGATTGCATGTTATTTAAATGTGCCTTATGCTTCTACTTACAGAATAACATGGATTGAGGTTCATATGTTGATATATAAAAATATAAGGGTTGTATTGAATAGCGTGTGAATTCTTTGCTACCTCAAGGAGATGTGGAAGCTAGAATATAATCGAGCTTATAAAGTTATGTGTCACATGTTATAATGTATTTGAGAACTATGCTTATATTTAATAGTTTGAATATGAAAAAACTAATTTTTGATACGTGAGGTAACATCATACTTCCTCCGATACGTTCCAATTTGTTTATTAAAATTCAAATATCGAGCACTACACATTTATTTTGTTTATCTCATTACATATGAAATTATGACATGATATACAAATGTGACGACACCATAGTTGTTAATGCAAACAAAAGATATTTTTGAATGAGCGAAAGGGAAACCTGAGCTTGAGATGGGAAATAATTAGAGGTTGGATATTTTCAACGGAGTAAACACGTTGGATTACAATCGAATTTCAAGAAATATTTGTTAGGATTATGATTCCAACTAAATATAATAACCTTCATATTGAACAATTCGGAATTAAATTACATGAGCGAAAGCTAACCTTAATCCATGTGTGGAAATTGTTGAACCTCCTTTGATGATTGTCCAAATGTCCTTGTGAATTCCTTGATCCTTTTCTTCAAGATTTCTTGGAGTTTGTATCACCACAATAATCCCTCACAAGGCTTAAACAATATGTGTATAGTTTCACAATAATAATATGACAATTACCAAAGGTTGATATATGGTTTTCCACAATTATTTGCAAGACAACAATGGTGTTTTTGCTCTTGATTCAATGGGAGGAAGAAGGGTCTTGTCTTGCAATAATGTGGGAACCATAACCCCCACTTTATAACAAAAGAGTTACATAACCCAAGAGTCACAAGAGTTACATAACTCAAGAGTCACAAGCTTGTAAACATGGTTACATAGATGTAACCTTAGTTAGCCCATCATTAACTAAGGTTACCCTTTTGGGTATCTACACATTAGTCCTACACTTTATATGACAACACATTGGCCCCCTTAACATAATGTCCAAAAGACCACAAAATTAGGCCAAACCAAAAGATAGCACATAACATATAATTTATCCATATATTGTTCATATGTATGTAGATATAAGTCCATATATCTTACAATCTCCCACTTGGACGAGATACACAAACATATGTACAAACCTTAGCATTATATGTTACAAAATAACCTTAGGTGCGCAAAATTGCTATCACAATAAAATTGTCATGAACAATCCGGTCCATCAATCATACCAACATAGGAACTAAGTGCTCTATGTTACTCATTCGTAACTAGAACCGGCATAGATCACGTATATCAATATAACCAACGACATGGATCAAGTGTAGGTATGTAACATGGAAATAACATAGAGTGTGGTCAATAGAATGTCTATTTCCAACTGGTTCTCCTTATTGAGATCAATCATAAATTGTAAGAGTACAAAAAAAAACTTTAAAACTGAATATCTGCAGATATAACTGAATTACTGAATTTCTGAATGTAATGAACAATACATAAATGTACAATACAAACTCCCACTAAAATACATAATCCTTATCTGATTTGACACCCATACAAGCAATATGCTCATGAAATACTTTTGGTGTCAATCCCTTAGTGAGCGGATCCGCAAGCATGGAGTTTGTACTAATGTACTCAATGCACAACTGTCCATTTTGTACTCTTTCTTTAACAACCCGAAATTTGACGTCTATATGTTTTGCTTTCGTCAAACTACTGTTGTTATTAGCATAAAGGACTGCCGATCTGTTATCACAAAATAGCCTAAGCGGCTTTTTGATGCTATCAACAATTCGCAGTCCACCAACAAAATTCCGCAGCCATAATGCCTCATTAGATGCTTCATAACATGCCATAAACTCCGCTTCCATGGTGGAAGTGGCTGTAAGAGTTTGCTTGATGCTTCTCCAAGAGATAGCACCGCCCGCAAGCATGTAAATATAGCCTGAAGTGGACTTCAAACTATCCTGACATCCAGCAAAATCGAAATCGGTATACCCAATGATCACAAGCTGGTCCGATTTCCGGTATGTAAGCATGTAATCCTTTGTTCTCTGTAAGTACCTCATGACCCGTTTGGCTGCCTTCCAATGGTCCATTCCCGGATTGCTTAGATATCTGCCTAACATCCCAACAATGTATGCTATATCATGTCGTGTACATACCTGAGCATACATCATACTACCTACCTCCGAAGCATAAGGCGTCTTTTGCATTTCCGAAATTTCATAATTATTATTTGGGCACTGTTTGAGACTAAATTTGTCTCCCTTAGCAACAGGGGTTTTGCCTGGTTTACAATCCTGCATGCCAAATCTTTTCAGAACCTTATCGATATAGCCCTTTTGTGACAGACCGAGAACATCTTTAGAGGGATCTCGTTGTATCTGAATTCCTAATACAAAAGAAGCTTCACCAAGATCTTTCATTTCAAATTTCTTTGAAAATTTTTTTTTAGTTTCAAGTAATAATGCTATATCGTTACAGGCAAGCAGTATGTCATCGACATATAAAACCAGAAAAATATACTTACTCCCACTGAACTTATGGTATATACAGTCATCAGCAATATTCGGTTCAAAACCAAAAGATGTAATGACTGCATGAAACTTATAATACCATTTACGAGAAGCTTGCTTGAGCCCATAGATGGATTTCTTTAATTTGCAAACCTTCTTTTCTGATTCATCCGAAACAAAGTTTTCAGGTTGCACCATATAAATTGTTTCCTCAATGTCACCATTGAGAAATGCTGTCTTAACATCCATTTGATGAAGCTCAAGATCAAAATGTGCTACTAATGCCATTATAGTCCTGAAAGAGTCTTTCGATGAAACTGGAGAGAAAGTCTCTTTATAATCAATGCCTTCCTTCTGAGTGTAGCCTTTTGCGACAAGACGAGCTTTATACTTAATAACATTGCCCCCTGAATCCCTTTTGGTTTTAAAAATCCATTTACAACCAATAGGTTTAATACCTTCGGGCAATGTAACAAGCTCCCAAACGTCATTATCGCTCATAGACTTCATCTCATCATTCATGGCATCAATCCACTTTTGAGAGTTAGAACACTTAATGACTTGACGGAAGTTGATTGGATCATCTTCCTCAAGTCCAATATCACTTTCTTGTTCTTGGAGAAATACTACATAATCATCCGAAATTGCATTTCTCCTCTCTCTAGTGGATCTCCTTAATGGCATTTCAGTTTCTTGAGGTTGTTGAGTTTGATTTCATTAGTTATATCAGGGTCCTGATGGGGGAGATTTTCGAGATTGTCTTGAACCGGAGTAGTGTGATCCGTGTCATGAAGACCAAGATCAACAACTTGAGGGAAAGACACATGTTCTTCCTCAAAGACAAAATCTCTAACAACTTTATCTCCCCACCCCCCAAACTCAATATCCTCAAAGAACCTAGCATTACCCGTCTCAAAAATAGTTCTAGAAGTGGGATCATAAAACTTAAAACCCCTGGATTTTTCAGAGTATCCAACAAAATAGCTACTAACCGTCTTAGCATCCAGTTTCTTTTCATTCGGCCTATAAGGCCTTGCCTCAGCTGGACAACCCCAAATGTGTAAATGCCGAATACTGGGTTTATGCCCAGTCCAAAGTTCATATGGGGTTTTGATTGTAGTTTTAGTTGGAACTCTATTAAGAATATAAGCTGCGGTTTTTAATGCTTCACCCCAGAGTGAGTCTGGCAAAGTTGTACGAGAAATCATACTTCTTACCATATCCTTAAGGGTCCGATTTCGTCTCTCAGCTACACCATTCATCGTAGGACTGCCTGGCATAGTATACTGAGGGACGATCCCACACTCATCTAGGAATTTAGCAAAAGGCCCTGGACGTTGTTCACCGGAACCATCATATCGACCATAGTATTCACCACCACGGTCAGATCTAACGGATTTAATTCTTTTGCTTAGTTGATTTTCAACTTCAGCCTTAAATGATTTGAACACGTCTATGGATTGGGACTTTTCATGAATAAGATATAGGTACCCATAATGAGAGTAATCGTCTATGAATGTGATAAAGTATTGTTGACCATTCCGACAAGGAGTAGGAAATGGCCCACAAATATCCGTATGTATCAATACTAAGACGTCCGAAGCTCTCTTAGCACCTAATCTAGTCTTGTTTGTTTGTTTTCCCTTGATACACTCAATACAAATTTCCGAATTTGAGGTATCAAGAGAATCAAGAATTCCATCTGACACGAGTTTCTGAATTCTTTGAATGGATATGTGAACCAAACGTTTATGCCAGAGTGATATAGAATTCTCATTAGTTAATTTTCTTTTAGTACCACTTAAACTTGTATGCAAAGTTTCTTTATTTGAAGTTATTGTATCAACCAAATATAAGCTATCAAATGTTGATAAAACACCAGTACCAATAAGATTTGAATTCTGAAAGAGACTAATTTTATTGTCACCAAAAGAACATGTATAACCGGATATGTCCAATTGGGGAACAGAAATTAAATTCCGTCTAAAAGACGGTACAATAAAAGTCTCGTCCAAATCTAAATGAAAACCGGTCTTAAACAACAGCCTAAATTTGCCAATAGCTTCAACTGGCACCTTCTTGCCGTCACCCACATAGATGTATCATTCAACATCATTTGGTTTTCGGCAGTTCAGGCAACCCTGCATTGATATACTTATGTGAGTAGTAGCAGCAGAATCTACCCACCAAGTATCCTTAGGTATCGAAAATAAATTAACTTCAGAACAAACAAGCGAAAGAAATGTACCTTTTTTCGCACGCCAGGCATGGTACTTGGTACAATCTTTCTTCACATGATTAGTCCCCTTACAGAAGAAGCAACCTAATTCAGTGATTTCAACCTTAGGTTCCTTATGTTGCTTAATCTTGGGCTTTGCAACCGCAACTTCCTTACCTTTCCTCTTCTTAGTTACCTTAGAAGAGGATGCCAAATGAGCACTTTCTGTCTTATCTAGCTTTATCCTTTCCTCTTTCTTGCACACAATGTGAAATGAGCTCATTAAGAGTCCATTTCTCCTTCAGGCAGTTGTAACTGACCTTAAACTGATTAAAGTGTGCAGGAAGAGATATCAAAACAAAGTACACAAGCAGTTCCTCAGGTAAATCCAGCTTGAGTGACTTTAGTTTCGAAGCAAGATGAGACATTTCCATAATGTACTCCCTAATGTTTCCCTTGCCCTTATACCTCATGGAAACAAGTTTACTCAATAGTGTACTTGTTTCCGCCTTTTCGTTTTGCATAAAACGCTGTTCAAGGTTTCCAAGGAAAACTTTGGCATTAAGTTCATCATTCATAGTGCCCCTGAATGATTCTGGAATTGCACGTTTCATAATCATTAGACTCATGCGATTCGAGCGTTCCCACTTCTCCATCACCCTCCTTTCATCAGGAGAGGATGTATCCTCAAGAGGAGTAGGTTGCTCGGTCCGAAGATCAAGGTCAAGATCCATGCAACCGAGAACGATCATGACGTTCTCTTTCCATTCCTTAAAGTTTGTGCCGTTAAGCACATGGATGCTATTGATGTTGGCAGAGATCGTAGAAGCAGAAGAATTAACTGAAAATAGAACAAAAGGATTACTGAATACATGCTTACAATTACTTGAACTTTAACTTTACTTTATAGATTCAAAATAGGCATATACCATTACAAGATACCTAGCACAACATTGATTTTAGTCTTTGGACAGAAAAACAACTTGTAAGTGGTACTCTTGGTGTAGTGATCAAACATAGACAATAAACTCCTGTCAAATATCAAACCTTCCTTTGGGCCGATTTAATATTCACATGGAAAACCAAATAATTGTCTCATATTTATCACCACAAGCATGTTCGAATTCCTGCCAAATAACAACCTTCCTTTGGGCCGGTGTTAAACGCATGGAAGACTAACATCCACAGTCATCTTATATTTCAAGATTAATCAATCTACACAATAGAGGTTACTTTGGCAACATAATGCTTCAATTGACTAATTTAAAATATTATATGCTAAAAAACTTTAGTTCCTTAAGCCATATTATGAATCTTAACTTAATATGTTACATGTTTTGACATGCAACAACTGAATATTAATTGTTATAATACTTGAGAGGACAATTCCAAAAATATGAAAATTGATGGACTTTAAAACAATTAATATTCAAAACTTAAATATTAATGTATAATACATTAATAATAAAACTTAAAAATTTCAATTGAATAATAATATGTCAATTAAAATCTGAAACTTAAAAGATTTGAAACGTATTTAAACTTACTGGTCCAGGATAATCGATTATCTTAAACAGATATTCTAGCATAAAAAAATTTCATAAGTTACTGGACCAGAATAATCGATTATCTAAACCAGATAATCGATTATTCTGGTATTAAGAAAAAATTTCTGAGTTACCGGACCAGAATAATCGATTATCTAAACCAGATAATCGATTATTCTGGTATTAAGAAAAATTTTCTAAGTTACTGGACCAGAATAATCGATTATCTAAACCAGATAATCGATTATTCTGGTATTAAGAAAAATTTTCTAAGTTACTGGACCAGAATAATCGATTATCTAAACCAGATAATCGATTATTCTGGTATTTATAAAAACGTTTCAAACTCACTGGACTAAGATAATCGATTATCTGACCTAAATAATCGATTATCTTGGAGCAGTGAACCTTACTGTTTTAACATGATTTTCAACAAGAATCTTAAACAAGAAAACATGTTGTTTACCAACTAAAATCATGCTTAATACAATGTTTTTATTCAAGTAAAGCTAACATGACATCAAAACATCAAATTTCAACAAAACACAATATTCATAAAATCATGCTATTTCATGGTACTAGAATTTCATAAATAAAATTCTAACATTACTTGAACATGAATCCCAACATAACATGAATCTTATGAACATCCAAATTATCCAAATATGAAGTTGGCTCTGATACCAATTGTTAGGATTATTATTCCAACTAAACATAACAACCTTCATATTGAACAATTCGGAATTAAACTACATGAGCGGAAGCTAACCTTAATCCATGTGTGGAAATTGTTGAACCTCCTTTATTGATTGTCCAAATGTCCTTGTGAACTCCTTGATCCTTTTCTTCAAGATTTCTTGAAGTTTGTATCACCACAATAATCCCTCACAAGGCTTAAACAATATGTGTATAGTTTCACAATAATAATATGACAATTACCAAAGGTTGGTATATGGTTTTCCACAATTATTTGCAAGACAACAATGGTGTTTTTGCTCTTGATTCAATGGGAGGAAGAAGAGTCTTGTCTTGCAATAATGTGGGAACCATAACCCCCACTTTATAACAAAAGAGTTACATAACCCAAGAGTCACAAGAGTTACATAACTCAAGAGTCACAAGCTTGTAACCATGGTTACATATATGTAACCTTAGTTAGCCCATCATTAACTAAGGTTACCCTTTTGGGTATCTACACATTAGTCCTACACTTTATATGACAACACGTTGGCCCCCTTAACATAATGTCCATAAGACCACAAAATTAGGCTAAACCAAAAGATAGCACATAAGATATAATTTATCCATATATTGTTCATATGTATGTAGATCTAAGTCCATATATCTTACAATATTAAGCATAACGAAAGAAATTGCCGAAAAGCAAGTTAAAATTCTCGAGAGGGGTGAGACTGAAGTCTTATAATTACTAATTACTGACAGTAGCAACCCAACCTTACGATTGGAAATTGTATGACGAAGATTCAATGCATACGTATAACGAGTTCGTAGCAGGATATGCTTTCATTAAATATATCCGACAAAATACGCAGAATTATATATACATAATTTGTCATACACGTGCAACACACGTATCGAGAAATTAATATATAAAAACATACCGTATATATTTTTACAAATTGAGGGATAAGCAGTACAAGGCAAATAAATATCGTATAAATATAAATTACCTAATACGTCATAGGTAAAAGAATCGATGGAATCAAGGAAATATACAAGAAAACAATGAAATATACTAAACGAATTAATAAATAGATACAAAATTTTCCTAATCCCAAATGGAAGCAATGAAACACGACTTAAAAAAAGCATCGGAAAACCAGAGATGAAACCGGCAGAGTCCGCCATAACTTCAAATCAACATCTACATCAGGGGTTAAGTTCAAGTCCAAGCCACAGAAAATTCTCCTGCTGCGATTTGACTTCTTCAACACCGGTATTATCTTCTTTCCGACGACCGGAATCATCGTCTTTCCGGCTGCCGTCGATGTCTTATTAATTTCATCACGATGACGCCTCTATTGAGAAGAGCTTATATAGTATAGTTTTAGTTAACTTATTTTTCAGTTGTATTAGTTGTATTTGTAATAGTAGCCTTTCTCTTCTTTTACTTTTCTTTGTTTTTCACCTGTGCATATATATACACACTATAATTGTAAAACAAGTGAGACATTTTTCAATATCAAATATTTCTCCTTATTTTGCTTCTTCTGATATTTCTCTCTCTCTCTCTCTAACATTCCAAACCGCCATTACAACTCTTGCTTGAGCTTCATACTAGATCGATATGCAAAACTTGATATGGTATCAGAGCAAGGTTGATACAATCGGTGAAGATCCATCGAATTTCTCTTCTCCTAAGCTCACTTCATTCGTTCATCTGCTGAGTTTCGATTTCTCTGATTTTCAGCTGTCGAACTGTGTGAGCTGAAGGCGTCGCACACGACTAGTCTTTTCATTTAGCGATCGAGCTAGAAGATCAATCAATTTCATCATCTAGTTTCACTTCCATGGCTAACGACCAGACCGAAGAGGTCATGTCTAGTACAAACAGAAACGACCAATCCGCCATCGATGTGAGTAGCCCTCTGTACATTCATCCTTCCGATAGTCCCAGAGTAATTCTAGTACCAGTTCCATTTGATGGGATCGGTTATAGGTCATGGAGAATAAGCGTCTTGAGAGCCCTATCTGTCAAAAACAAATTAGGGTTTACAAATGGGGATTGTGAAAAACCTCCTCCTGACTCGCCTCAATTTCGTCATTGGGAAAGGTGTGATAACATGGTAACCTCCTGGATTCTCAATTCCCCGTCAAAGGAAATTTCTGATAGTGTTGAGTATGTCAGTGATTCAGTAGAATTGTGGAGAGAATTGGAAGATCGATACGATCAAACGAATGATGAAAAACTGAATCAAATCCAAAAGGAGATTAATGATCTAGTTCAAGGATCTCTGGACATTCTACCTATTACACGAGAATGAAAAGATTGTGGGAAGAGCTGAGTAATCTCAATGCAAGGTCTTGGTGTACTTGTGGCTCGAAGGACAACATGCATAAGGCAGAGCAAGACAGACGCTTATTCAGTTTTTGATGGGCTTGAATGAAGTGTACACGACAGTGAGAGGAAGCATTTTAATGATGAAACCTTTACCATCACTGGCACAAGCTTTTTCCTTATTGGTACAAGAGGAGAAGCAAAGGGAGTTTAGACCAAGCAATCATTTGAACCTAGAGTATGCTTCACTTCATGTGAATGCAACATCTTTACAAAAACAAAGTTCTTATGGAACTCGAAACTTTAAGACAAACTACACAGCTAACTCAAATCAGTCCAGGGGTTGACCATTTTGTGATTACTGTAAGAGGTCAGGTCATACAAGGGACAAGTGTTACAAACTACATGGTTACCCTCAGGGAAATTCCTACAACAATCAAAGTTCAAATCGCACCAACACTCAATAGTTCAATCAAGGAAATAATTCAGGACATGGACAAATGTTCAACGAAGGTAGAGGGACTGTAGCAAATGTTCATGGAACCCCTGCTGATTTACTGCAAAGTGAGAAGAATGAGTCAGTTGCACACAATGAAAATCAGAACATCAACTTGACGAAAGAGCAATATGGGCAGATAATGAACCTGCTACAGTATTTTCAGACAGGAGGATCTCTAACAATGCCAACAACACTAATGGCTCTGCTAACTTTGCAGGTATTGTAGTATGCACCTCTTCTATTGATTTTGACAAACCATCATGCAAATGTTTTGAATCTAAGAGTGAACTTTGGATCATAGACTCAGGAGCCTCTAATCACATGACCTTCAATAAAGCCGCCCTTAGTAACATAACCACATTACCATACCCTGTGTTGATAAGCCTACCAAATGGATACAAGGTGAAAGTACTTCAATTTGGGGATGTGATACTTAATTCTCATATCATTCTACACAAAGTCCTCTATGTCCCTTCTTTTAAATATAACCTAATCTTAGTCAATTTCCTTGCAACTCATCTTAGGAGTATTGTGTTGTTCAGTGACACACTGTGTCTGTTGAAGGCCCCTTCAGTGAAGAGGCCACATGTGATTGGTAGTAGCAAAGAAGGATTGTACTATCTCTATTCCAGGTGTCTAAAGGGTAATGGTTCTAGTAAAAATGTTAGTTTTTCAAATTCTTGTTGCAATTGTTCTGTTTCTGCTAGTATGAGTACTGATGTCTTTAGTAATCCCTCTCATCCACATTTCCTCCCAGCAAATGTAAATAATTCCATAGAGTGACTCTTTGAATGTCTTAGAGAAACATGAACCCGATATCTTGTGGCATAATAGGCTTGGCCATGTTCCCTTTTCCAAAATGAAGAGGATATCCTCAATACCAGTAAAATTCTCACCAAATAGCCTTTTGTCTATTCCATTTGCCCCATGGCTAGGCAAGTCAGACTCCCTTTTCCAGAAAAAACAAATGCTTTTAATCATATTTTTCAGTTGATACATGTTGATATATGGGGACCCTATCATGTCCCTACTTACAACAATTACAAGTATTTCCTCACCCTGGTGGATGACTTTAGTAGGTCCACTTGGACTCATTTATTGAGCAATAAAAGTAATGCCTTGCAGACACTCAAGGTCTTCATTAATATGATTGAAAATCAATTTAAAACCACTGTGAAAACCATCAGATCTGATAATGGTCTGGAATTCACCAGCCATGAAGCCATTCTTTTCTATCAGAAAAAGGAATTATCCACCAGAAAGCTTTTCCTTACACTCCAACAAAATGGGGTGGTAGAGAGGAAACACAAATACCTTCTAGAAACTACTAGGGCCCTCATGTTTCAATCAAAACTCCCAACCACTTTTTGGGGAGAGTGTATTTTGACAGCCACCTACTTGATCAATAGATTGCCTACCACTTACTTGAATAATAAATGTCCTTTTGAAATTTTTATATGATTGAAAACCCAATTACTCTCATTTGAGAAGCTTTGGATGTATCTGTTACCCCACTGTCCCCAAGTTACATAGAGACAAGCTTGAACCTAGAACCACACCTCATATCTTTGTAGGTTATCCTTTTGGAACAAAGGGTTACAAGGTGTTAAGCCTATCCACTAAGAAAATACATGTTTCTAGAGATTTAGTATTATATGAAAACATTTTCCCTTTCTCTTTGAAGTCTAAGAGTAGTTTCCAGTCAATTAAAATTCCTGATGGTCTTCAACCAGTCAGTATTCCTGATCATTCTCAAAGCAACACTCCACATTGCAATACCCAAGTCTTTCCCAGTGTCACATCTCCAATTAGGTCTCAATCTCATGTATCCACAACTGATAATGATGAAGAAACACCTACATCAACTCCAGAACCTCTCAACCAATCTCCTGTATTTCAACATCAGACTCCTGCTCCCAATTCACCAATATCTACTTCACTTCCCTTGAGAAGAACTACCAGAAATCAAAGACACTTGTATATCTTCAGGATTACATCCACACACTACCTAAATTGTCACATTTCAATGCTCCTCAGGATCCATCTTCCCTAAGTGCACTTTTCTCAAACCACAACCACATCACACTCGATGCTCTATGTACTGAAAGTCATCACTTAGTATCAAATGTTTGTCATGATAGTGAGCCATCATCATATGGAGAAGTAGTTCTCAGTCGTGCATGGCAAGCAGCCATGACTCAGAAATTTGAGGCTCTCTATGCAAATAATACTTGGGACTTAGTCCCATTTCCAGCTGGAAATCAGGCAATAGGTTGCAAATGGGAGTACAAAATTAAACACAAAGCAGATAGTAGCATAGAAAGAATTAAGGATAGATTGGTGGTAAAAGGGTATACCCAACAAGTAGGGATTGACTACACAGAGACCTTCTCACCTGTTGTCAAAATGACAACAGTTAGAGTTTTGGTCACTGTTGCTGTAAAGAAGGGATGGGACATATTCCAGTTAGATGTAAACAATGCATTCCTTCATGGTGACCTGTATGAAGAAGTGTACATGGAGGTACCGCCATGTCTTCTAATTGATCAAACTGGCTCTCAAAAGATGGTCTGTAAGCTCAATAAGCCACTGTATGGGCTAAAGCAAGCTAGCAGACAATGGTATGCCAAGCTGACTGAAACTTTATACTCACTGGGATATAAACACTCTGAAAATGATTACTCATTGTTTCTAAGAAGACCTCTTCTCGCACACATTTGTGGTTGTCTATGTTGATGATGTAGTCATCACTGGAGATGATTCAGTTGAGATGGCCAATTTAAAATCATTCCTTGATAAGCAATTCAGAATCAAGGATCTTGGGAAACTTCATTATTTCTTGGGGCTAGAAGTTCTCTACAAGTCAGATGGAATTATCATGTCTCAAAGGAAGTTCACCCTTGACTTGTTAAGAGAGTATGACTGCCTGGGCTACAGCAGTTTGTCTTCTCCACTTGACCCTGTTGTGAAATTGAAGGCTGATGAAGACACTCATCTTCAGGATCCTACAAATTATAGAAAGTTAGTGGGAAAGTCGAATTTTCTCACCAACACAAGACTTGATATAGCCTATAGTGTGCAGCTCTTGAGTCAATTCATGCAAGCAACCAGGGATACTCATCTCACAGCTGCATTTCATCTCCTTAGGTATCTTAAGAGTGATCCCACTCTTGGTATATTCTTTTCAAACAAGTCTGATTTCTCCATTAATGCCTACTGTGATTCTGATTGGGCTTCATGCCCTGATTCTAGAAAATCTGTTACTGGGTACATAGTTCTTATGAGGGATAGCCCTATTAGTTAGAAGTCAAAGAAACAAGAAATTGTTTCCTTATCTTCAGCTGAAGCAGAGTATAGGTCACTTAGGAAGGTAGTAGGTGAACTTGTATGGCTGAACACATTATTTGAGGAGTTCAACATCCCAAAGTCCAAGCCCATTGCTATGTTCTGTGACAGCCTATCTGCTATCCACATTGCTCCAATCAAGTTTTTCATGAAAGGACAAAAAATATTGAAGTCGATTGTGATTTTGTGCGGAATAAACTCCAAGAAGACTTGATCTCTCTCCACCATGTCACCACCACAAATCAGCGTTGATATCCTCACCAAGACACTCACCGGAATCAAACATCATGCAGTACTTGGCAAGCTGGCTGTGAGATCCTCCCGTTGCCCGAACACGATTGTGCTGACCACACTAGGTGCTACCGTGGTAGCAAGAGAGGTCAGGCGGTGACAATTGAGAGGGGGGTATTGAGAAGAGCTTATATAGTATAGTTTTAGTTAACTTATATTTCAGTTGTATTAGTTGTATTTGTAATAGTAGCCTTTGTTTTCTTTTCTTTTTTCTTTGTTTTCCACGTGTGCATATATATAAATATTGTAATTGTAAAACAAGTGAGAGACATTTTTCAATATCAAATATTTCTCCTAATTTTGCTTCTTCAGATATTTTTTTCTCTCTTTCAAACATTCCAATCCACCATTACAGCTCTTGCTTGAGCTTCATACTAGATCGAGATGCAAAACTTGATAGCATCATGTGTCCACCTAAGGCTTGACCCAATGTAAACTCCATACTGTTGAGCTACAAATTATCTAGCTTCAAAACCTATACACATACCTTGATTTTTTAGTGTATATTTAATGTATATTATTTGTATATCGTGTATATCATGTAATTGGGCTAGAACATATCTGAGCCCATTTTCTTCTTTTGATTTCTGTCTGGCCCGAGGTTGCCCAAATGTATTATTTACACTACTAACCCCTTTGTATTAGGGTCAGTCGGTTATTTTGTTATTTGAAGAGTTTTTCTCTCTCTGAAGCTCTCTCTAGAAGCTTCTCTCAAACCGACTCATCTTCATCTTCTTCTTCAATCTTCATCTCGATTCCTCAATGTTTTCATGGTATCAGAGCAGGACGATGATCCAATGATTCTCTGCTGTATTTTGTTATCCCAGTCGAAATCGCGTTGGAAACTTTTCGGGTGTTTGTGAGACATTTGGTCAGTGATGATTTCGATCAAAATCGAGTGTTGATCTGAGACCTTTATCACTGATAACTGGTTGCATCTTTACTACTTGGACTTTTGGGTTGGTTTTCCGACGTCCTCAACCCGATTCCGGCGAGACTTCAGATTTTAGGGTTTCTGCTGCTCGGAACTGGCATTTTTCTGTTAATCGAAGGCCGATCTCCTCCGGTCGCGAAGAAGGAGGGTAAATCTGTTCCTGTTTTCGGTGCTATATGATTTGCATGAGGTTTTTGATACAACATTAGTTTTTCAAACTAATTACAGAGACTATCTTTTGATTTTAAACTCATTGTTCTTCATGGCTGCTAACATGAGTGCTAATACAACTCCTGTTGACCCTACCAGTCCCCTATTTGTTTACTCCTCTGATGTTCCTGGTGTTTCTCTTGTGTCCACTCCCTTCTCGGGTAGTGGTTATGGGGTTTGGAGAAGGAAAATGATTGTAGCATTGTCTGCTAAAAATAAAATTGGCTTTGTTGATGGTACATGTCCCAGACCAGACACTAATGTGGCTGAACAAAAGTTATGGGACAGATGTAATAATATGGTAATATCCTGGTTGACTGCTTCCTTATCCCCTCAGATAGCTGAGAGTGTGCATTATTCTGATATTGCACAGAGCATATGGGCACAGCTCGCAGCTAGATATGGTACTGCTAATATAACCAAAATTTTTGAACTAAAAAGAGAACTCTCTCATACTTCTCAAGAATCTCTAGATGTAGCCTCATATTTTAACAAACTTAAAGGACCATGGGATGAATTAGGAACAATGTGTGCAAACCATGGACAAAGATGCATTTGTCCTGTCAGAAATGGCATCATACAGGAAGATGATGAGAATAAGGTGTTTCAGTTCCTCATGGGCCTTAATGAAGCATACATGGGGGTAAGGAGTAACCTACTGATGATGCAGCCTCCTCCTACTCTAGACAATGTCTACATTATGGTTCTCAATGATGAGAAACAGAGACAAGTCCAGTCCCTTTCTCAGTTTAATCCAGACTCTATGTCTTTCAATGTCCACATAAATAAACATTCAGCTGGATTCAATAAGGTCACAGTGCCTAATTCTTCTCATTTCAGACAAAGAGTTAATTTTGACCAAACTAGAGACTCTCTATTCTGTAGATACTGTAAGAAATCTGGGCACTTAATTGATAAGTGTTACAAGATTCATGGGTATCCACAAAGTACAACATTTAACAAGGGGAGGAAGACCTGTTGCTGCTCATCCAGCTGCTGGTGTGGACTTCCCTTCTTCTGAAAGTAATATGTCTGTTCCTCATGGAAATCCTCCTGAAAGTCATCACCCTGTTCCAAACATGGATGGCCAGAGTTCTGTGATACCTGGGTTGAGCACACAACATTATGAACAATTGATAACCCTGCTACAACAAACTCAGTTAGGGGACTCCACTGCCCAGACTCCACATCCCATGTATGCTACCAATTTTGCTGGTACTATGCTAACTGGGAGCCCTGTTTCTGATTCCAAATTTTGCATGCTCACTCACATTAATTCTGCCACCTGGATAATAGACTCTGGGGCATCTAACCATATGACCTTTAATAAAGATTTACTCTTCAATCTCACACCTTTAACTGTTCCCTATCTTGTAACTCTTCCTAATGAATATAAAGTGAAAGTGAAATGCACAGGATCTTTTGCATTAAATCCATTTATCACTCTTCATAATGTCTTACTTGTTCCTTCTTTCAAACACAACTTGATTTCTATCCACAAATTAGTAAAACAGTTGCATTGCATAGTCTTGTTCAATGCCACTTCCTGTTTCCTCCACATGTTACATGCCCCTTCTCTGAGGATGCCTCTGGATCTTGGTAAAGAGGAGGCTGGTCCGTACAAGCTTGCTTGGGTGCCACCTTCCTCTTCTTCTTCTAATTGTTGTTCCTCTGCTTCTGTATGTTCTTCTTCTTCTAATTCTTCTAAACCTAACTGTTCTAGTCATGAAGTTGTTACTTTACCTTCAAATGTAAACAGTTCCATCTGTAATAATGATGTTGACACTGACATGAATTACATTTGGCATTTGAGATTGGCTCATATTCCATTTGCTAACATGAAACACATTTCTGCCTTATCTTTCCCATTTTCTTATAAACAGCCTTTCCATTGTTCTATTTGTCCTATGGTTAGGCAAACTAGACTTCCCTTTCCTGAAAGCACAACAAGTATATCTAGACCTTTCCAATTGATTCATGTAGATACTTGGGGCCCTTATCACACTCCCACCTCTTCTGGCTCTAGATATTTTCGCACAATAGTTGATGACTTTTCTAGAGCAACCTGGACACATTTATTAGGGTCTAAAAGCAATGCTTTCTGCATGCTTAAGTCTTTTCTCTGTATGGTTAAAACCCAGTTTAATGCTATTGTTCAAACTATTAGGAGTGACAATGCTTTGGAATTGGGGTCTAGTATTGTTGGTGCATCCTTTTTTAGTCAACATGGCATTATTCACCAAACCACTTGCCCACATACTCCTCAACAGAATGGTGTTGTTGAAAGGAAACATAGGACTCTTCTTGAAACTTGTAGAGCTTTACTCTTCCAATCTGGTTTACCCATCTCTTTCTGGGGAAATTGCCTATTGACTGCTACCTACCTTATTAACAGAATACCCTTCAAGCTTCTTCGTGGCAAATCCCCTTATGAGATTTTGAATTGAAAGACACCTACTTACTCCCATTTAAGGGCTTTTGGCTGCCTTGCCTATGCTGCTGTCCCAATTCCTCAAAGGGACAAGTTGAAACCTAGGGTCATTTCATGTGTCTTCCTGGGGTATCCTTTTGCTAAAAAGGGTTAGAGACTGTATGATCTCAGTTCCAAAAAGTGCTTTATGTCCAGGGATGTTATCTTTCATGAAACTTCTTTTCCTTTTAAATCTGTTTCTTCTGTTAACTCTACTCCTTCTGTTTCTCCCTCTTCTTTTCATTTTGTTCCTCCTCTTGAGCAATCCCTTTCTGAGCGAGAATTCTCTATTCCCATCTATTCCTCTCCACCTTCACCTTATGTCTCAGCTTCTCCTTCTTCCTATCCAGTTTCCAGTCCTTCTTTCAACCCTGACATTTCCCCTCCTGCTTTGCCTTCTTCCTCATCTCCTACTGTTCCCAGGAAATCTGGAAGACAGCACAATCCTCCCTCTTATCTTATGGATTATGTCTGTCATCTTCCTGCTTTCTTTGGGTCTTCTTCTTCTCCTCTTGAGACTGAACCTCTTTATTATTCTCAAGCTGCATCAGTTCCAGTATGGCAGGATGCCATGAGAAAGGAGTTTGATGCTTTGGATGCAAACTGTACCTGGGATGTTGTTCCCCTTCCTCCTGGTAAGAAACCTATAGGCTGCAAATGGGTTTATAAGATCAAATATGAGGCCGATGGTAGTGTTGAAAGATACAAAGCTAGACTTGTTATTAGAGGGGATACTCAAATTGAAGGGGTTGATTTCACTGACACTTTTTCTCCTGTGGTTAAAATGTCCACTGTGAAGTGTCTTATTGCAGTGGCTGTTAAGACCATTGGAAACTTTTCCAACTTGATGGTAACAATGCTTTCTTGCATGGTGATTTGGATGAGGAGGTCTATATGAAGCTCCCTCCAGGTTTATCTGTTTCTGTCTCTTCTACTGATTTTGTTTCCTCTACATCTCCTCCTCTTGTCTGTAAGTTGAAAAAATCTCTCTATGGGTTGAGGCAGTCATCCAGACAATGGTATGCTAAGCTGTCTTCTGCTCTCTACTCTAGAGGATATACTCATTCTTTGAATGACTCTGTTTATCAAAGGTCATCCTGGTTGTCTGGTTGTTGTGGCAGTCTATGTGGATGACATTATTATTACTGGGGATGACAATGATGAGCGTTTTGCCCTGGGGTCTTTGCATTATTTTTTGGACATAGAGATGTCTGTTGTTCCTGGTGGGATGCTCCTTAATCAGCATAAATATGTTTCTGACCTATTGCATCAGTTTGACTGTATGAATGTTTCTCTTGTTGTTTGCCCTTTGGATTTTGATGTAAAACTCCATGCTGATTCTGGAGACATCTTCTCCTCCCCTGATCAATGTAGGAGCATTGTTGGTAAGCTCTTATTTTTTACTCACACCAGGCCTGACATCTGCTTTGCTGTTCAGCATCTGAGTCAATATTTGAAGTGCCCCAGAGTCCCTCATATGACTGTTGCTTTACATGTCCTCAGATATCTTAAGGGAACTACGCATTTGGGTCTCTTCTATTCTGACAGTTCTGATTTCTCTATACATGCTTACTCTGACAGTGATTGGGCTGCCTGTCCAGATACTCGCAGGTCTGTGACTGGTTTTTGTGTTCTTTTGGGAGGCTGCTTGGTTAGTTGGAAGTCCAAGAAACAACCTGTAGTTTCTTTATCATATGCTGAAGCTGAGTATCGGGCTCTCAGTAAGGTAGTTGCTGAATTGTCTTGGCTTTCCCGTTTGCTCACTGACATTGGTGTTTCTGTTTCTCTCCCTTTTTCTATTTTCTGTGACAACCAGGCTGCTATCCATATTGCCAAAAATCCTGTTTTTCATTAGCGGACCAAGCATATCGAGGTGGATTGTCATTTTCTGAGAGATCTGTTAGCTGCTGGGCTTATTACTCTCTCCCATGTCCCTACTTCTCGTCAGCTGGCTGACCTTCTCACCAAGCCACTTCCTGGCACTATCCTACATCCTTTGATGGTCAAGTTGAAGGTGGTCTCCCCCTCCAACTTGAGGGGGGGGGGGGTGTTGAGCTACAAGATTATCTAGCTTCAAAACCTATACACATACCTTGATTTTGTAGTGTATATTTAATGTATATTGTTTGTATATCGTGTATATCATGTAATTGGGCTAGAACATATCTGAGCCCATTTCTTCTTTTGGTTTCTGTCTGGCCCGAGTTGGCTCAAATGTATTATATACACTACTGACCCCTTTGTATTAGGGTCAGTCGGATATTTTGTTATTTGAAGAGTTTTTCTCTCTCTGAAGCTCTCTCTAGAAGCTTCTCTCAAACCGACTCATCTTCATCTTCTTCTTCAATCTTCATCTCGATTCCTCAATGTTTTCACATACCACAAACAGAACATTCGTGCATTTTATTCTTTTTGGATTGCAGCAGAAACACTCTGGCAAGTAATTTTGGCCGTTTTTGACTTGCCCGGTGGCGGCCAAGAGCTTGAAAAGATGGAAAGCGTTTATAGCAAGTCTTGCATTCGAACTCATTGTGATTATTTGATGAAGTTTTGTTGTTTAAGCGAGAGAAAAATATTAAGCAATTGGCCATGGCTTCTGCTTCTACTACTTTTGTGTCGTCTTCTCTGCTTCTTTTTATGGCTGTCATAATATTGATAGAGAAAAAGAATGAAGATACAAAGATTTTCTTTTGTATATACCAAGTCTGAAAATATGAGAGAAATATTGGAATTTAGAAGTGAGAGATATGATACACTTGAGATTTTGTACATATATAGCTTTAGCCAAGCTTTCCTAGCTGAAAAATGCGACAGGTTATTAATTAGGATAAATTAACAATGTCGTTTGACTTTCCTTGTTGGCTTAAGTTAGTCAAAATAAAGAAAAATTAGTCAAGGAAATGCATATTTTAAACGTGGAAAATGTGGAGATGGAATCATGTGAACTAGAATTATTGAGGGCAGGATTCCTTGAGGTTCCATGAATTTGACACTTCCAAAAGTAACACAAAAAGGTCAGCATTTTTTATTTATTTTTATTTTTTATTTTGGCTTAAAACTTTAAGACAACAAAAAGAAAAAGAGAGAGAAGACATTCGCACAATAAAGTCGCTCTAATTAATCTGCTATAAGTGGTGGAGCCACCTATAATCAAGCAATTAATTTCCATATATAATTTAATCTCCGTGTGATCATCAATTTTAGTTTTTGATACAACTTAGTAAAAATCTCGACTCCAACACTGTAAGCCGATTGAAAGATAGTAACAATTAGTAACACTATCAACATATATAATTTAATTAAATTCATTATTTAATGCTTCGTTAAACAAAAGGTTATAAAATAAAGAATTGGGAGTATAACTGCATGCCATATTATATTGAGGTAATTATGGAAATAATATCTCATTTCAGATCTTCTGGATGAAATAAGAAACCTCTTTAAATTAATATTTCCATGTGATTTTCATATTTTTCAAAGCGTTTTATTTAGACTCTGATGCCTGCAAGTTGATATCATGTGATCAACTTGCCAAGCAATTACCTCAGAAATATAATACAATAGTAATCAATTTTCAGTTAGCGGTTGAGTTAGAATATTCTATGGCATAGTATTAGTTTTTTCTTCCGAATGTGGTATAGTATTAATTAATTAGGTGAAGCTATTGACTTCTTGTGTATAAATAAAGATTATGTGAAAAATAAAAAATAACAAGCAGCTTATGTGACGCGCTTGCTAGGACCGACAACAACCATCATCCAGTGAAATTTCACTAGTAGAATTTGGAGATAATAGTGTGTACGACCTCACCCCTACCTATGAAAGTGGAGAGGTTTTTTTCAAAAGACCCTCGATTCAAAAACATAAAAAATGGAGCTATAAAAAAACACTAGCAACAATAATATAATAAAACAGTGTAAGTAAATAATACAATAAATAATAACATAGATCTAGGGACATGAACTACAAGAACAGTATCAGTCCTACTGCGAATACTAACAGATAAAATTTAAGGGTCCACCAAACTATATATAGAATCGAGTTCTCTATTAGTTTCCACAGAACACACGCACACTGCAGTAAGTAAATGATACAAAAGAATTTTAGGTATAAAATTCCCAGTTCAACGGGATTAAAAATCACGACCTCCCTTGTAGGATTTCAACTTCATTACTGAGCAACTTTAGATTACAATCTATGTAACATAGGAATTAACGTCTTAATCCCTCACTAACTAGTAACACTCTATTACAGGCCACTTTGTAATAACCTATTACAAAGACTTTACAACTCGACTAACTCTAGCCAAGACATAAGCGCAAGAGTTTATGATGTACAAAGGTTTTCCTACACAATGCTCTTCTAAGTAAGCTAAGTAGGAATTCCAAGAAAGAGCCTTTACAATGTTACAACTCAAATAAGGACATATAATAACTTGATATGGGGAATTGGTCCGTAGAAGTGTTGTTCTTTATTCTTGATGCACTTGAGAATCATTTTCTGGATGATCAATCACCGTGAGAGAGCTTGAGTAAATTCTTTAAGTGTTCATGTAATTTATTTTACCTTCCTTGATGTTAATAATTTATTTGTGACATCACTTTGAATAATGTAAGAAAATTAGTTAAAGGGCATTCCCCATAAAGTCGATTGCTGCACTATAGCGTGTACGGGCAGCAACTTTACAGCTGTGATAGTTCACTTGTATAGTCTCCTCAGAAACTTGTAGCTATCTATTCCCTCTGTTGTTCCTGTGACTCTGAAGAATTGAATTGTGTTCCCAACTGGAGACTTATTGATCTTTAAGTTCTTGAGGATATGTATTAGGTTCCTCATCTAATTCCTTTACAGTAAATTTGTTAGATCATCAAAACATAACAGGGATACACGTATAACCTATCAATTTTCCCTTTTTTGATGATGACAAACTTATAATTCAAGTCCTCCCCCCAAGAACCAGAATGACATTGACATTTGTCATATTCCCCCTGAATTAATTTTCCCCATTTTGGCATCTTAAAAAAATTAGTAACAGGCTGTAAGCAAAAAGAAGTCTAGCATCAGTTAACTCATGCCACTTATGTGCACACAACATGACTAAAAATGGAGCATAAAAGCAAGACATATACAACAAAAAGGAAAAGCTTCTATTAAACAATTTAAATTTTAAGACAGGAAGCAGATTCAACGTTGCTAACACCATCCACAATTCAGAATAAAAAGAGAAAACAAGTACCCCAAACATCATCATAGTTTAATCATAAGATACTGACACTTAAGACTTGACACTGAGGAAACATTATCTAGGGAGCACTGGAAGGAGAGGGCTTAGAGGCAGAGGCAAGGGTTTGGAGGAATAAATCTGTTTGAGCATTCACCGACATTTGCTCATTGAGCAGTTTCTCTTTCAAGTCCTTCACCTGTTTCTTGAACTCATTATTCTCCTTGGTTAGACGGGCAACCTCCTTGCTTTGAGAGCTACTGGAACCAGGTGCCTTCTGAAGCTGACTCAACTGACTCTCAAAAATAGCATTCCTTGATTTCAACTGCCTTATCTCAGTAGTGGCACTGTTTTGAGCGTTGATCAACTGAGAAATGGTAGAAGTTCTTCCAACTCTTCCAGCCTTACCAATTCACTAACATTCTTCGAGAGCGGTCTTAGAGAAAGTTTGCTTCTTAGAGCCCACTTTAGCTTGTCCCATAGGAACCTTGAAGAACTCAAAAAACTTGGTAAAAAAAGGAACTCATAAGGGATCCCATGATTACCATCTTTGAACTCTGTCACTTTCTGCATGTGCTCCATCATGATCCCGGGCAAGTTGATGATACTGTAGTTGTCTAGTGCTTCCATGAGGACAAGGTCTGCAGGAGAAGTAATGGATTTTATCTCAGCACAAAGGAGAAATACCTTGTTCACCGTCTCAAATAACAATTGGTGCACTGGAAGGAGAGCCTTCTTTTGTACCTGTTCCCCTTGCTGAACTGCTTTGTCCTTCAGGATAGTGTTTCTGAAGTTTGAAGAACAAGTTCCCTTAATAGTAGACAAACCTGTAGCAGGTACACCTAGAATAGAACCCAACAAAGTAGAATCCATTAACATGCCAACTCCATTCACCAGTGCGCAGATGTAATCATCCTCAACTTTGAAGAAGTCGACATAGAAACTCTACACTTCCTCCTCATACACATTTGGAGCATCACTTGTGAACAAATGTGTCCACTGTTGACACTCACAAATTTCAACCAACTGTCGCATTCTAGCCTCTGCTAAAATGTCAGGAGAAAATGTACGTCCCTACAATATTTTTTGATTTCTCAATTTCTCTTTCCTGTCACTCTGGGGATCATCTACTTGCGAACATTCTTTCCTTTTTCATCAGACTTTACAAACTTTTTACCCAATTCTTCCATCACCTTGGCATCAGACTCTTCCACCAATGTAGCACCATATTTTTTCACTATATTTTCACTAGAGACAATATCATAAAACTTGTTTAGACGTTCAGCAGTCACAGAAGATCCCTTTTTAGGCTTGGGGAGACCATGCTTATGTGTGAGTTTTCTAGTGAAAGAACCAGGTTCTTTGTCTACTTTATTGTCCACAGTCACAACAGGCACTATCTTTTCATGCACAACATTCCCATCTTTTAACAATTTTCTCCTTCTTTGATTGACTTGGCTTTGCTTAAGAGCGCACTCAAGAGCCTAGTTCTTTTGCAACCTTGTAGTGGGTTGCTTAGGAGTTGGCTCTTCAGCAACAACTGATCTACGCCTAGTCAGGCCCGCTTGTAATCGGCAAATCACCAGAATCCTCTTCGTTATCCTTATTTTGTTCTTCAGACACAGATCTCATCTTAGGTATAACCACACATAGAGGATTAGCATAGAAATGAGGGGAGGGAGTAGGGTCAATACTGACATGGGGTTCTTAAGAGGACCCCTAAGTTGGATCCTCCGAAGAGGGATCAGGTCCTCCAGTAGGTTCCCCAGTAGTACTGTTCTGTGCCGATGGTTCAACAGGCGCAAGTTACCTACCTTCTGCCAAGGTTTTAGACTCTTCCCCCTGAATCTCAGACATATCCTCACCTACTTTGATAACAACCCCTTTACCAGCTATGGATAATATGTTTTCTATTACTTCATTCTTTTCCAAATCCATGGAAAACGCAGGAGAAATAGGAGTGTTTCTTGTGGACTCAAGATTAGGAACTGTCTTTGTTGAGTCAACTTCCTCAAAATCTGCAATTTGGTCTATATTTGAGCCTTTATCCACAGGAAGACTGGAGATTCCTGATTTTCCTCTTCATCAACAATGCCCTTTTCACCCAGCTTTTCCGGCGAGGCAGGAGGAGAACTCGTAGCCACAAACCTTTTAGGAGTTGAGATTTTGCGGCTCCGATGAGAACTAAAAATCGATTATGTAGGAGAGGAAACTGAGTGAGGGGGTGACTCTGCCCTAGGGTTTTAGCTAGTAGTGATGTAGAATGCGGAGTCTAATATTGGTGTTTTAACTGGTGAGGACTCAATGAAGGTATTACTTGGAACACTCGAGATTTCGTGATTTTCAGCCATACTGAGAAATGATGAGTTGAAGAGGAGGGAATGGTAGTTTGAAGAGAGAAAGAAGAAGGAAGGTTTTGAAATTTAATGTGACGATTTGTGACAGTGATGGATGTATTTAAGATGGATAAGGGACCGGTTAAGAAAGGACGATAGTTTTGGGAGTCGGGTTGATTACTAACGGGGGAAACGTTTGGGTTCAAAAGATGCAAAGAAAATAAATTGACACACTGATGACATGGAACATGTTTTAACCACTCAAAATTGTGCATGAGACAACAGAAAAACTACTAACCTGTGTCAGGAGAACCAGGTTCCTTGACGGATCTTGCACTAATAAGCTTTTCCTTTTTTAAACGCATGAACTGCATTAACTGCTTATTTGCTCTATAATCATCATGCTTGTCTACTTGTAATGGTATAGATATGAGTTAGATATTGTCAGAAAATACTTTTTATCTAATTTTACCCAGACATTTCTTTCATAGCCAATCATCGAGGGACCAGGTGCGCAGTTGGATTTTATCAATCTAGTGCCAGGCAATTTCTTTCAAAATATTCTCTTCTTAAGTCTTTGGTATATCCACAATCTGATCTTCTGCGCTGCAAATTTTCATGTAGATGAGCCCCTTCTCAACATTCTTTGAGGAAGTGATGACGCACATCAATGTACTTGGTTCTCTTATGCTGGACTGTGTTTTTGGCCATATTGTCGCACATGAGGGGAACACAGTTAGAGAACACTCCAAAGTCTTCCACCTACTGCTTGATCCACAAATATTGAACACAAAATGAAGCAGCTGCTACATATTCTGTTTCTGCAGTTTAGAGTGCCACCGAGTTTTGCTTCCTTGTTCCCCATGAGATTAGACAAGAACCCAGGAAATTTGCCATTTTAGACGTGTTTTTCCTGTCCACCAGATATCCTATGTAATGAGATTCAGCATACCCAACAAGAGCAAAGTTGTCTCCTAAGGGATAGTAAAGAACCATGTCCTGCATTTCTTTGAGATATCTCAATATTCTCTTTGTAGCCTTCAGATGAGATTCCTATGGATTAGATCGAAACCTTGCATAGAGACCCACGCTAAACACAATGTCTGGTCTGCTTATAGTGAGATACAAGAGTGACCCTATGATCCTTCTATACATGGTCTGATTTACAGGGGAACCAGGTTCATCCATGTCTAGACGAGTAGCTATATCAATAGGAGCGTCAATAACTTTTGATGCTTCTATGTCAAACCTTTTCAGCAACTCCTTGATGTACTTTTGCTGACTTATCAATGTTCCCCTTTGATATTGCTTCACTTGAAGTAGCAGGAAGAAATTTAATTCTCCCATCATACTCATCTCGACTCACTCCCCATGAATTTTGCAAACTCTTCACAAAGAGAGTTAGTTGCTTCTCCAAAAATGATATCATCAACATATACTTGAACAATGAGCAGGTTCCTCCGTTGTTTCTTCAAAAAGAGAGTGCTATCAGTTTTCCCTCTTGTAGAGTCATTTTCTAGAAGGAATTTTGACAACTTTTCATACCAAGCCCCAGGAGTCTACTTTAGCCCATACATCGCATTGTCCAGTTTGAACACATGCTCAGGATGCTTCTGATTCTCAAATCCTGGTGGTTGCTTGATATAAACTTATTCTTTTAGGAAGCCATTCAGAAATGTACTTTTGGAACCCATTTGGAACAATGTGAACTCCACATGTGATGCAAAGGTAATAAGGATTCTAATAGCTTCCATTCGAGCAACTAGAGCAAAAGTTTCATCATAGTCAATCCCTTCTTCCTAATTGTAGCCTTGAACTACCAGCCTTTCCTTATTTCTTGTTATGCTTCCAAACTCATCAAGTTTCTTCCTGAATACCTACCTGGTTCTTATAACGGTTCGATCTACAGGTCAAGGAAACAGGTGCCATACTTTGTTCTTTTCAAATTGATTAAGCTCCTCTTGCATGGCATTGACCTAATGTGCATCTTTCAATGCTTCTTTGATATCTTTGGGCTCTATTTGAGAAAGGAAGGCTGAGAAGCCAAGTGAGTTTTTAGCTTTTGACCTGGTTTGAATTCCTGAGTCGAGAGGAGTGATTATGTTGTCAAAGGGGTGTGAACTTTTGTGCCTCAAATTTGGTACCTAAATCTCATTGGTAGAAGACCCAGGTATGCATGACTGAGGTTCTTGACTGCTTCTTGTTTCAACAAGTGGAGTACCATGGACCGCATCAATAACTTTGTTTTCAGCTTCAGTTGTTGTGATCATGGGACCAGGTTCCTCTCCAATGGATGGAGATGTAGTTACATCATCTTCACTGGATTCCTTGACGTGACTCATCATCTCTGCCTTTCCATTTTCCATGTCAATGACTTCACCTAGAATAGATAAAGGTTCTCCATCTTGATCAATACGTCTGTCTTTCTCATATGAGGGGTGAGATTCATCAAATATCACATGTACGCTCTCCTCAACACATTGAGGACTTTTGTTACATACTTTGTAAGCTTTGCTTTGATATAACTATCCCAGAAATATTTCTTCATCACTTTTAGCGTCGAATTTTCCAAGAGCTTTCTTGCCATTATTGAGGATGAAGCATTTACAACCGAAAGTTCTTAGATGAGTCAGCTTGGGCTTTCTTCATTCAACAATTCATATGGGGTTTTGTTGAGAAGGGACGTGATCATGCACCTGTTCACCAAGTAGCAAGCAGTATTGCCAGCTTCTACCCAGAAATTCTTTATAATCCCACTACTATGACGATCTAACCCGTCGTCTTTTGTATTTTAGCCCTGTTATTCCCGTTTTATACTGCCCTCCCTGTGTGTTGATATATGTGTTTGGTGAGTTCGAAGTGTGTTAGGTTGAATTTGGTTAGAAATGAGACCAATAGTCTCTTTAAGGAAAGCTTAAGAAAGAGAAGAACATTGGAACCTCGGGCTAAGGCGATTGTGGGCAATTTTTGGAGAGATTTTGAGGAAATTCATCAGGTACAAACTCTTGGACCTAAAGTATGTCATTATAGTGTAAAATCATGGAAGAAACACTAATAATTCAAGGTTTTTGAAGTAAAAATGGTGGTTAGGGCTTTAAACCCAAGTAAGGTTGAAGTGTCGATTTGAGGGGTCAAATGGACTCCGATTCTTGTAAATTTGATATGTGCGGACTCGTGGTGAGACAAGAATTCTGAAAATGTGAATTTCGTAATTTTTCGAGAAGTGGTCCCGGGGCTCGCGTTTTTCCAACTTCGTGTTTTTGGGTGTATTTCGAGTTATTTCGATTGGGTTACGTTCCATTAGCCTATTGTGACGTATTCCTATTGGTTTTGATCAGATTTGGCATCCCTGGAGGTTGATTATCGAGTGAAAGGAATTGCGAACTAGTTTGTGGCAGGCTCGAGGTGAGTAATGGGTGTAGATGATGACCCGAGGGTTTGAAACACCAGGATATCACATTGTGACGCTACATTGAGGTGAGACACGTACTCTACTGTTAGTGTGGGGTCGACTATGATTGGGGACTATGGCTTAGTTCGACGGAGTAGCATTGTATGTGTTGTTGGCTATAGATGAGCTGGTAAACCTCCTACTTGGATGGTTATGAACACATTTGGACTGCGTGCCGGTTAATTGGATCCCGTGAGGATCGTTATCATTGTTTCTATGAATCATAACATGTTTTCATGATATCAGTCCTGCATTAAAGCACTGTTTTAAACATTATTTAGCAAAGTCTAAGGTTTTGAACACCTAATTTTATAATTACTGGTAAATTGATCTAAAAATGGTAAGTTATTTTGTGTCTGTGAGGCTTGCATGCATATAGCTGGACTGATAGTTGGGTCGGGCTACGCGCCGTAGCATATGTTACTATGATATTGCGCTTGGGCTGTAGGTGCCTCTCCGGAGTCTGAACCCCCACAGTGAGTGCGGGACCCAAATGGATCGGGCTGCACGTTCCGCAGTGTTCATGCATTGCATTGCATTTCATGCATTTATTTACTGTTGCTTATTCTGTATATCTCTGAGGCTTGTATTGTATAGGATTGCTAGATTGCTTCATCTTGTGTTATTTCGTGTTTTCTTATATTAGAGTTTTTATACATGCTTATTACTCGCTGAGTTGGTAGACTTACCCCATACTCCCTGCACCTTGTGTGCAGATGCAGGTGCTCCAGAGATTTAGTGTTGATGCTGTTAATTACCGAGCTACTCAGAGTATTGAGGTAGCTGCCCAGCGTCCACAGGACCACTTACTCTGTCTCTATCAGTCTATTCTTTTTGTTATTTTGTCAGACTTTGGTGTCATTTCCGTTCAAACTTGTATCCTGTTTTTTTAGAGGCTCTGTACTCGTGACTCCTTGGTTTTTGGAGGATTATTGTTCTTGCTTAGATGTATTTTCATTGGTATTGTCTATCCCTGGTTGGGAGCTTGATATTATATTTGTTGTGTTATCTTAAATTGTTTCTTTTTTGGCTGAAATGTCGTTCTTGGTTGTGGTTTGGTCAGGCTTGCCCAGCCTCGCGATCGGGTTTGGGGTCGTGACAACTGCCAATCAACATTGTCCTTGCCATGTCTTCAAGAGTTCTATTCTTCCTCTCCACCACACCATTTTATTGAGGTGTTCTGAAAAATTGTAAGTGATTCCATTTTTAGTACATAACTCATCAAATTTGGTATTATCGAACTCTGCCTCATGATCGGACCTTATACAAGCTACATTATTTCCCATCTTCACTTAAATCTTTTTTATGAAGGCAACAAACACTTCAAATGTTTCATCCTTGGTTTTGAGAAACAAAGTCGAGGTTAATCTGGAGTAGTCGTCAACTAACACGAATATTTATTTCTTTCATCCTCTGCTTGGCACCCTCATAGGTCCACATAGATCCGTGTAAAGAAGATCAAGTGGCCTTCAGTATAACGAATGAGGATCTGACTTGCTTCTCTTTCACACATGCATCACACACTTTGTGATCCTTGAAGCTTCACTTGGGCATAACCACGAACCAGGTCTTTCCTGACCAATTTGTTCATCAACGTGAAGCTTGCATGATCCAACCTCCTATGCCATAATTCAACATCATCATCAACAACACTTAGAAAGCTGAGATCACCATTCTACAGAGACTCAAAATCAGCAACATAGATATTTTGTATATTTTGGCGTCTAGCACCACCTCACCGGTCACAAGGTTTGTGACTGTACATATTTTTGACAAAAAATTCACCTTATTTCCCTTGTCACAGATCTGGGAAACACTTAGCAAGCTGTAGTTCAAACCATTCACGTAGTACACATTTTTGATTGAGTGAGAGAGAGACTTCCTAATCCTTTCAACTCCCAGAATGTATCATTTCTTGTCATTTCCAAAGGATACACTCCCTCCTTGCAGGGCTTTAAGTGAAAAGAAATAATTTGTACTTCCAGTCATATGCATTGAGCAGTTGCTATCCATGTGCCATTGTAGGCTGCTCCCTTTAACTATTCCTTGCACAAGAAAATCAGGAGTTAGACATAGGAACCTAAACGAGTTTGGGTCCTTTGTAATGAGGAAAGGGGTTAATTAGGGCTCTTTTGGTCCAAGCATGCATTATACATTTTTTATTTGAAGGACCAAGTTCCCTAGCAGTAGTTACCTTTCCAGCAAAGACACTATTTTTCTATTGAGATTGGAATCTGGCCTTACATGTTTTCATGAAGTGTCGGTGTTACCACAGTGAGTACATAACCAATTGTCAGATACAATGACATACTTTCTATGAGGGTTGTCAGGAGTCTTCTCCTTTTGAAACCCAATTCCCTGCCTGTTTCCCCCATTGTTTGTGTACATGGCGGTGATTAAATCAGAGGACCAGGTCCACTTGAGTGATTTTTCAATGTCACTCTTAACTCTTCCTAGTTCTTCCTGAAGTATTTTTGTTTTTCTCAAGCTCAACACACAGACTAGATTTCACTGATTCCAACTCATTTTCAAGCTTAATATATGCCTCACTTGCAACCTCCTTTCCCTTTTGACTGTTCCCAGGCCTATTATAATTTTTAATTGCCTTAATTGTTTCCTTTAGGTCCACTACCACCACTAATATGTCATCTCTCTCATGCTCAAAGTTAGAAACTCTCTCAGCTAAGACATATTTTTCCTTTCTAACACACTCAATGGTCTCTTTTAGATCTACCATAATAACCATTGGATTATCCCTGCCATGTTCTATATTTGCAATTTTTTCATCTAAGGCTTCCTTTTCTTTCTTCATGTTCTCAATTGTTTCCCTTAAATCAACCACAACGACTACTAGGTCATCTTTAGACTGGTCTGCTTCTCCTAATTCCACAATTAAAGCATCTTTATCATTTATAAGACTGTGATAAACATCAATTAATACAATTGTCAAACACATGAGTGTTTTACTTAAGATTTCTCTGAACATCCAGAAAATTTACTTCATCATTGGCATCATCTTTATCATCATCAGACTGAGCCATCAAGGCAAAGATTGAGTCATACTCATTTGCTTCACTTTCTACTGCCATCATTGAACTATCATCATGATCATTTTCTTCTTCAGATTCGCTGGATAAGTCTCCCCATACATCAAGAGCTTGCTTCACAACATTATCAACGGTATTTTTTTTTCTTGAAGCGTTTATCATGAACCCGGTTCCTCTTGGTTGTTTTGTCAAAGTTGTTTTTTATTGATCTTGCTTTACAAAAGTGAAATCCTTGATTAAATGTCTTGGCCTTCCACATTTATGACAAAAGTTATAATTATTTGGCTTACTAGAAGCCCTTTTTGGAATGCCTCCATTCCTGCGAACTATTTTCTAGAATCTTCTTGTCAAATAAGCCATGTCACCATCCTCACCACTTGAATCATTACTATGTGTCTTGAGGACCAGGTTATTCTCCCTTTTGGGCTCTCTTCTTTCATTCTTCTTCTTCTTCTTCATTTCATATGTTTCATATTTTCAACAAGTTCATTTATGGTCAGCGCCTGCAAATCCTTTGCCTCTGTGATAGCGTTCGCCTTATTTTCCCAAGAGCTGGGTAGGACACTAAGAATTTTTCTGACAAGCTTGTTTCTTGGAATGATCTCCCCAAGAGAGTGGAGCTCATTGATGATATAGGTGAAGCGAGTATGCATATCTTGAATAGATTCATCGTCCTTCTTCCTGAAGAGCTTGTATTTAGTTGTAAGCATGTCAATCTAGGGGTGTGCATTCGAATCGGTTTATCGATAAATCGAATCGATTATTTGTTATCGGTTTATCGATTCGATTTCGATTTCGAAAATTTTCCTTATCGGTTTATCGATTCGATTTCGATTTTGGCCATTCGGTTTATCGATTTATTGATAAATCGATAAGATATACTAAAAAGACAAATATGCCCTTATTTTATAATATTATTACTACCCTATCTCTTCGCATATGCTGATATGAGTCCCAAAATTTCATTTATTCATTATACTATACATAAACAAAACCCTAATCCTCTCAAAACCTACACCTAGCCGCCACCCTCACGCTACTCTTCGTCTTCTCCGACCAAATGACACCCTCATGCAGGAGACAACCACCCCACTGCCTCCTCTTCATCTTCTTCTCTAAAATCAGTATGTATTTTCTCCCACTCTCTATTTTCCTCTTCTCCACTGTCCGCACAGTCTCTTTCTTTTGCTCCCTTCTACACTATCAACAAATAACTGCAGGCTCAGGTTAAGCCACAGAGGTAGAATTTAATTCTTTTATTTAGTTTCTTGATAGGTTTATTTCTAGCTTTGAGTTTCAAAGTCATAAGCCATGGATAAATCAACCTGTTGCTGTAGCTTGTCTTTCTTTAGCTGCAAAAGTTGAGGAGACTGAAGTTCCTCTTCTTCTTGACCTCCAAGTATGTTCCAATAAATATTTTTTATAGATCTTATACTATATATATTACTGATGCTTGTTTATAATATATGACCATCTTGATTGATTTGGTTTGTAGGTTGAGGATCCAAGATATGTGTTTGAATCTAAAACAATTCAGAGAATGGAGTTGTTTGCAGAACTGACAATCTCTCTCAAGAGAACAAAGATAGTTGCAGCGACAAGACTTTGAACTCTGCTTCTTTTCTTTTCAAGGTTTACAACAACCCTGCCCTTGAATATTTTTTTTTCTTTTCTTGAAAATGATTAACTATCTAGTTATTACTATGTTTATTATGTTTAGAGTGATTTTGTAGTCAAGCAGGTTGAAAAAAGGGAGAAAAAGTTGTGGTTTGTTCCTGTTGATTCAAGGAAGCTTTGTTTGACATTTCAGTGAATTTCGAGTTTGGTTTCGATCCGAAATCGAAGTTTACTATGCTGTTCCTGAACTGCTGAATTCCGTGCTCAATTCCAACCTTATTTGGGTTGCTTTTTGCTGCAATTTCCCTGCTATTAGGTATGTATTCCTTTAAGCTATGTTCAGACTTCAAATTTACTATGAGATGGAATTGCTTTATTGTTTATTTTTTACAATGATTTGGTAATCAAATGGTATGCTTGATTGTTTATTGGTTACACTTATTATATGTGCAATTCATATGATGTAAATAGAAGTATATTCATAAGATTCAGTTTTCTACAAATGGAAAGTGACATACTCTGCTTAGTGAGCTTGGAGATGGTCAAATGCTAAATTCTTAAAAAATCTCTTTGATAAACAGAGTATAAAATATTTACATGCTCTCTCACTAAGAATTTTTATTATATATTAACAAACTATTCGGTCTCTGTAGAATCATGGAACAGGAATGCAGATCTGTTTGGGTATATATTTAGGCAAGTTTATACTTGGGAGCAGTAGTAAAAAATGGAATGTTGTTCATTTCCACATAACAAGGACTGTAATCTGTAAATTATTGCCTGGGCTTTCAAAGTTTACAAAGTGTAACAGCCCGCCTCTTGGCTTATTGGTGTTATCGATAATCGAATCGATAAGCCCCAAAAATCGATAAATCGAAATCGAAAAAATTGAAACCTTATTGAAACGATAACGATAAGTATATGTAAAAATCGATAATCGATAAGTAATTATCGATAAGGATAAAAATCGAATCGATAAACCGAATGCACACCCCCTATGTCAATCTTTGATTGCTTGACTTGTGTTGTTCCTTCATGAGCTGTTTGAAGAGCTTCCCAGATTTCTTTTCCTGATTGGCATGCCGATATCCTGTTATATTCATTAGGACCAATGCCACAAACAAGAATTTTCTTTGCATGAAAATTCTTTTCTATGGCCTTTCGATCAGTGTTATTGAATTCTTTCCACATTTTGAGAATGGCTACAGCTGGATCGCCATTAGTCTTTGTAGGAACAAAGAGTCCATCACAGATAACATCCCAAAGCTCGGAGTCTTCAGGCATTATGAAGTTGTGCATCCTAGTCTTCCAACATCCATAATATTGGTTGTTGAACCTTGGTGGTCTGTAAGTAGACTGGCATTCTTCGAAGTTTGGCGGAGCAGCCATGAGGATCCTTTCTAGGTGTTAGCCTGATAGAAAGTACTTGCTCTGATACCAATTGATAGAATTTAAGGGTCCACCAAACTATATAACTAGGTTCTCTATTAGTTTCCACAGAACGCACGCACACTACTGTAAGTAAATGACATAGAGGAATTTTACGTGGAAAATTGCCGGCTCAATGGGATTAAAAACCATGGCCTACCCTTGTAGGATTTCAACTTCACTACCGAGCAACATACGATTACAACCTGTGTAACCTAAGAATTAAACTCTTAATTCGTCACTAACTTGTAACACTCTATTACAAGTCACTTTGTAATGACTTTATTACAAAGACTTTACAACTTGGCTAACTCTAGCCAAGACAGAAACACAAGGGTTTATGATTTACAAAGGATTTCCTACACAATGCTTCTAAGTAAGCTAAGTAGGAATTACAAGTAAGAGCTTTTACAAGGTTACAACTCAACTAAGGACATATGATAACTTGATATGGGGAACTAGTCCATAGAAGTGTTGTTCTTTGTCTTGATGCATTTAAGAATCATTTTCTAGATGATCAATCACCGTGAGAGTACTTGAGTAAATTCTTTAAGTGCTCAAGTGATTTATATTACCTTCCTTGATTTAATAATTCATTTGTGATATCACTTTTAGTGATGTAAGAGAGTTAGGTAAAGGTCATTCCCCATAAAGTTGACTGTCATACTATTTATGTACTGTAGCATGTGCAGGCAACAACTTTACAGCGAGGGCAGTTGACTTGTACAGTCTCCTCGGAAACTGGTAGCTATCTGTTCCCTCTACAGTTCCTATAACTCTAAAGAGTTCAACTGTGTCCCCACTGGAGACTTGTTGATCTTTAAGTTCTTGAGGATATGTGTCAGGTTCCTTATCTGGTTCTTAACAATAAGTTTGTTAGATCATCAAAACATAATAGGGATACGCATATAACATATCACTAGCATACCATATAAAAATAACGAACTAGGAAAGGAGGTACCCGACTAATACTACTACTACTACTGGTGAGACAAGCAAAAATTCTAGACTTTATATTAACCCATCACCCTAATATTTGACCTCCATACCTTTCTATCAAGGGTCATGTCCTCGGTGAGCTGGAGCAGAACCATGTCCCACCTAATCACCTCACCTTAGTTCTTCTTAGGCCTCCGTCTACTCCTCTTCTGACGCGCTACGTGTAACCTCTCGCGCCTCCTAACCGGGGCATTAGCGTCTTTCTTCTTCACATGATCAAACCGTCTCAGCCTCCATTCCCTTAACTTCTCTTCTATACAAGCCACACCCATTTTATCCCTAATATATTCATTCCTAATCTTATCTTTTCTGGTATTCCCACACATCTATCGCAACATCCTTATTTCTTCTACTTTCATCTGTTGGGCATGAGATTTCTTGACTAGCCAACACTCGTCTCCATACAATATGGTCGGTCTAACTACCATTTTGTAGAACTTGCCCTTAAGTCTAGGTGGAACATTCCTGTCACACAAAACATCAAAAGTAAACCTCCATTTCAACCACCATCGGATGAAACCAATTCCCAGGGTGTGACGGGCGGTGTGTACAGGGCCTGGGTACATATTCACCGCAGCATGCTGATCCGCGATTACTATTGATTCCAACTTCATGTTCCCGAGTTGCAGATAACAATCCGAACTGAGGCAATATAGGCTGGAATGATATATCGTGTTCTCCTAGTTCTATTGCCCCCTTGGTCATCTGACCTAAAGCCTCAGGCTTTGTCTAAGTGGTTGATTAGTAAGGATTGGATGAAAAGTAAGGCCTCAATAAAAGAATGCAAGAAAGGTTTCCCCAGCAAAGGCATCTCGACTACTTCCAAATCAGGTCATCGACCAGTAATGCGACTTGTAGAAGACTCCCTACCTATACCTAGCGGAGTTGGCACTAAACTAATAAGGAGAGCAGAAAGCATCTAGTCGATCCGCGTATTCTTTGAGATGACAAAGCTCCCCACTAGACGCAAAGGTGTGTGATATTCTCGTCAATCTCCCTGTTACTATGTATAATAGACCCAAGATATTTGAAACTATCTCTCTTGGGGATGACTTAGGTATCAAGCTTCATGTTCACTTCTGCTTCATGCATCCCAACACTAAATTTACCCTCCAAGTATTTTGTTTTTGTCCTGCTAAACCTGAAGCCTCTAGCTCCAAGGTCTGTCTCCACACCTCCAGCTTAGCATTAACCTCGTCGTGTGTCTCATCAATAAGCACTATATCATTTGCAAATAACATACACTATGACACTTTCCCCTGGATGTTACGCATCATCACATCCATCGCTAGGGAAAATAAAAATGGGCTAAGAGCTGATCTCTGATGCAATCCCATCACCACTGGAACATAATCTGAATCGCCTCCCACGGTCCTCACTCAAGTCTTAGCTACATCACATGTCCTTAATCACCCTAATAAAGGCTACCGGAACCTCGCTAACCTCCAAACATCTCCATAGAACCTCACTAGGGACATTGTCGTAGGCTTTTTCTAAGCCAATGAACACCATATGCAAGTCCTTCTTCCTCTCCCTAAACTTCTCCATCAACCTCCTCACAAGATGGATAGCTTCTGTAATCGACCACCCCAGCATGAATCTAAACTGATTCTCCGAAATAGACACACTCCTCACTCTCCTCTCCACTACCCTCTCCCAAATTTTTATGGTGTGACTCGGCAGCTTGATACCTTTATAGTCAGTGCAATTTTGGATATCACCCATGTTCTTGTACAGTGGGACCATCACACTCCACCTCCATTCTTTTGGTATGCGCTTCGTCCTAAAAATGATATTAAATAATCCAGTAAGCCATTCCAAGCCTGCTCGGCCTGTGTCCTTCTAGAATTCCACCGGAATATCGTCTGGTCAGGTCGCCCTACCCCGACTCATCCTTCACATAGCCTTCTCAACCTTCCCAATCTTAATATGCCTACAAAACATGAAATCTCGCTGGCTTTCTGAGTTCTCCAACTTCCCAAGCACAATGCTCATGTCCCCATCCTAGTTTAGGAGTCTATGAAAGTATGTCTACCACCTGTGCATAATACACGCCTCTTCCACCAACACCTTTTCTTCCTCGTCTTTGATACACCTCACTTGGTCCAAGTCTCGATCCTTATTCTCCCTCGACTTGTCTAGTCTGAATATGTCACCGCCTCTGCCTCCAAGTTCCTTGTACAAGAGCTCAAAGGCTTCATTTTTAGTTGGTGTAACCACTAACTTCGCCTCGTTCTTTACCTTCTTATACTGCTCCATGTTCGTCCTTTTCTTCTTCTCGTCAGCGCTCTCATTAGCTTCATAAACACTACTTTCTTGGCTTCCACTTTTTCTTCGACCTCCCCATTCCATCACTAAGACTAACCCATTTGTGACCCTAGATGCACTTGCTAGGAAGCCAATAAAAACACACTTTCTGATTTTTAAGTTCTCTATTTTCTGCTGGATGTTTTGTTTACACTGTTAATTAGTTTTCTCATTTTTGTTTCTAATTTTTTTTTGTCTTTTTCCTAGTATTGCCAATTGTTTTTATCCGTAATGTTGTAAAAAATCTCTTCTATTTTAAAGCTCTGGAAGTGTGCCTAACAATCTAAAAATTCAAACACTTCAATATGCTCTTGGAAGAGACAGCAATTTTGAGTTTGAGCTCGGTGTCATAATATACAGACAAACAATATCACGTGCTTACCTCATGGAAAAAAAAACAACATGTGAGGGAAAATTTTAAAGGCATAAGTCTAGAAACAAAAATCAAGTTAATAAAAAATAACCAAACTGTACGCGCCTCACGCGCCGACGCAAAGATTCTGGACATTTTTCTTTTGTCGTCAATAACTTCCTGCGACAAATTCTCAAATCTTCAATGCCTACCACCGTGGATCTGGTTAACCCCAATGAACCACCATCTTTACCTAATCAAGTAATAAATTGTACAACTACCAACCAAATTCATATGGGAGATGGTACTCGCTTCCCACTTCATACCAAATTTCCTCGCTTTCCAACTCACACAACAACAATTCAGCCAAATCCAACTCCCTTAGGTCCCAATCAGATTCCACAAAATCAATTAATACCCCAAACCCAGGGAGATCTAAACTATGGGATAAGAGATCTGCAGCAGATAGGTGCAAAAAAGGATGACTTGTTAGTCTAGAACATATCCAAATGGGAGCTCCCTCCACTTCTAGTACTCCTCAACTAGTAGCTCAACAAGAAAACTCATATGTAGATACACTTTGAAACCGGCCTTCAGAGACTCGAAGTCAAATACGACTCATACCGAGGCCATATGAGCTGGCTCAGGGAAAACCACTTGTAGTATTCACAGAGGAAGAGGACGAGCTTCTCGCTGCTACCTGCAAATGGACTATTGTTGGTAAGTTCCTCAGAACAAGACCTTCAATCGAATTCATTAAGGATGAGTTTGCAAGGATCTTTCCTGGAAGAGGAAAAATTCGTATTGGAGCTAAAGATATGCAACATGTGTTCATTGATTTTGACAACAAGGATGATCATATGGATGTATATGCCATGCCTTTCTTGCAATTTGGGGATCATGTAATGAAAATTCAGAAATGGACTAAGAGGTTTAAAGCAGGTGCTGAAACAACCTTGACCCCTATCTGGATTAACCTTTCGCATTTACCTTGGAATTACTATGAATAGGTTGTTTTGTGCAGGATTCTAGAGCCAGTAGGATTACCTCTAAGCATGGATAAGGCCACCCTCTCAAAGACAAGGCTTACTACTTCAAAAGTAAGGGTTGAGATTGACCTAGCTAAGCCTACGATTAATGAGGTTTTAGTTGAAATTTAGAAAAAAGGATGGTAGCTTGGAAATGATTGTGTAGAAAGTTGAGTATGAGACCTTTCCTGCTTATTGTTTTCACTGCAAAGTTCAGGGTCATAGTGATGAAAGATGCCGGTCCAACATCCTGAATTGAGGAAGGGAGCAGCAACCTCAGATAAGCCTAAAGAAGGAGACAAGATTCTATTTAGGAATTCAGGGTCTTACCATCAAACCCAACAACAAAAGGAACATACACATATGCATGTGGATACGCCAAAAAGCCAACTAGTGCCTGCAACTGTATCTGGGAACCCAATCGATCATGAGATTTGAAATGCCAGGGTAGGAGAAGCCAGTGGAAAGGCTACTGGGGATGAAGCTTGGCAGGAAGTTGCAAGAAGAAATGGGAAAGGCTTTAACAACAGAAGGAATAAAGTCTCCAATAATAGTGCAAAAGAATCTAGATTGCTCCAAAAATTCTCAATTGAATAAAGGGTCTCGATATTCCAGAAGGAAAGATGGTCCAAATGTCATTACTGTCAATCACAATGATAGTGGGCAGCAAATTAGCATGGATGTTATAATCAATGGGAGCATGGTAACTGGACAAAAGCCTTCACAACCACGAAAGACAACTAGACTAGACAAAGAAAGGACCTCTAAGAAAAAGGGAGTGAAGCCTTTTCAAGGAGATTCAGAAACCTGTCGCGAAGGTGAAGAAAAAGAAGGAGACTGTTCTACCTACCGCGGAGGACCACTATCAAATTATGCAAAAATCTATGATTCAAGTCAACTAGGAGGAGAGGAGTGCGATTAGAAAAAAGAAGAAATGTTTTTCCTCCACTATAAGCATCCCAAATGAGGTTAGATTGAGGGAGGAGGAGGAAACAAACTACAAGATGGTAAGCGTATGTAAAATTTTTGGCTTAGATCCTGAGGTTTCAGCTAGGATTGCTGCAAGGAAGGCTAAGGACAATGAGAAGGAGAAGGAAGCCTTATATGATGAACCAACATTCCATGATGCTCCTAGTGTTCAATGTTTGGTTAACTCTCAGAATGATGACTATGAACAGCTCACTCAAAATGGTGAACATGCAGATCCTAGAGGGGGCAACACTAATATCACTAATCTTTGTTCCAACAATAGTGAGGAAGATATCCGAGCTAACTGTCTAAACGAGAAGTTTAATGATGTTAATATGGAGGCTCTCTCACTAGAACTGGAGACCTCCAAATCAGATGATGAACAACAAAGGCGGGGCAAGGAAATACTTGAAGATGGTAGTAACTGTGCCATGCAAATGCGCCAAAGCGTTACATATTTCAACAATCTATCTCCTAGAGGGGTAATCAGCTCAAATGTTGGGAGAGCTGTAATGTTCCTGAAGGGAGGCAAAAGAAACAACAAATTGGATACGAATGGCCTAATATGTGATGTTTCTCATGATTAGTACAATCTCATGGAATATTAGAGGTATAGGCTCTCAAGGAGCTTGTGAACGACTCAAAATTCTCATACAACAATACAAATTACCATTTGTAATTCTAAAAGAGCCAATGGTGAATGCTAGGAAGATTGACAAATATAAAAGGATACTGGGATATCAATCTTGTTTTTCAAATTGTGCCAACAAGATTTGGATATTTTGGTCCTCTAACTATGTAATAGATATTCTTGAGGATAAAGAACAACATGTTCTATTGAAGATTTCTAACTATATAGGTAGTCAACCCTTTTTCATTTCTGTTGTCTATGCCAAGTGTGATGAGACTTCAAGATGTGTCTTATGAGAGGAGCTTAGAGATTTAGCCAGTTGGGTTACTGGTCCATGGGGGGTGGTGGGTGACTTTAATGTTGTTTCATGTGAGGAGGAGAAGAAAGGATGAAGACCTTTCAGAGTTGAAGATAGCTTGGATTTTTTGGCTTGTTTATCTGACTGTGGACTTCAGGATTCTGGATATTGTGGCTCTCAGTTCACGTAGAGTGACGACAGGGATCCACCTATACTATTTGGGAGAGGTTGGACAGGCTAGTCTATAATGTAGAATGGTTTGATGTATTTGGGAGCACAGTCGTCACCCACCTATCTAGGTATTGCTCGGACCATGCTCCATTACTGCTATCTGTGGCCAGCACTGACCGTGATTTTGTAAAGTATTTTAAATTTCTCAATATATGGGTGGAACATTAAGAATACTTGGGGAAAATCCAACAAGCCTGGTCAGAAGAAATTTTTGGCAATCCTTTGTACATCTTTCATCAAAAGCTAAAGAAAGTGTGTTCTACTCCCAGTGCTTTGTCCAGAGCTTTTGGTGATGTATATGAAGAACCAAAGAGGCTTGAAGCTCTCGTAAGAAGTTTGGAGGAGGAAATGATCTTTGATCCATCTCCTGAATGCAGAATGAACTTATCTAAAGAAAGAGAAGAATTTACCTGACTTTTGAAGCTACAGGACTCAATTTTGAGGCAGAAGGCAAGAGTTAAATGGTTGACAGAGGGTGATGATAACACAACTTCCTTTCATGCTACAATAAAAGATAGAAGGAAGAAATTAAACATCTAAAGGATCGGAGATGATAATGAAAACCTTATGGAAAGTACGACATATGTGGCAGGAGCAGCAGCCAGATTCTTTCAACAACTATTTGATGCGGAAATAACCATTGAAGATCTTACTATGCTTGATGTGGTGAACAGAACTGTTACTGAAGAGGATAATTATTTCCTCACCGAGATACCAACCATGGAGGAGGTTAAAAAATGTGTCTTCATGTTGGATGATGATAGTGCACCTGGACCTGATCTTATTGGCAGGTTGTACCAAAGTGGTTGGACTATTATTGCTGAAACTGTGTTTAATGTTGTAGTGTCCTTTTTTTATGGAGCTCAGTTACAAAAAAATTTCACTCACACTTGTCTAGTAGTGCTTCCAAAGGTGGAATCCCCTCAAACCTTCTCAGACTTTAGGCCTATTAGTTTGTGCAACGTGTCTAGCAAGATCATTACTAAGCTCTTAAATGCTAGATTAAGTACCATGTTGCCTAGAATCATTTCACATAATCAAAGTGGATTTGTTAAAGGTAGAGCCATAACTGAGAATATTTTGTTGGCTCAAGAGATTGTGAATGATATTGGGATACCTGTTGAGGGGAGCAATGTGGTTATGAAATTAGACATGGCAAAAGCATATGATAGAGTATCAGGGTCCTTTCTCTGCCTCATGCTGAGAAAAATGGGTTTTGCTGAGAGCTGAATTGACGTTATTCATAGATATATTTCAAATAATTGGTACACAATAATTGTGAATGGGAGTAGGCATGGATGTTTTAAATCTGGGATAGGGCTCAGGCAAGGTGATCGCCTCTCACCTTCTCTTTTTGTTTTGAGTGATGAATTGTTATCCCAATTACTGAATGAACTCCACAAGCATAGAGGGTACAAAGGTATTTACATGAGTAGTCATGGTCCACAAATCAACCATCTTGCCTTTGTCGATGATACTATTTTATTTTGCAATGGTGGGAAAGATACTCTTCAGCTTATCCAAATTGCATTAGCAACATATGAACAAGTTTCTGGGCAGAAGATCAATAAATCTAAATGCAGTTTCTCATTGGCTTCTTCTGCAACACAAAGATCCATTAGCAGGATTGAGGAAATAACAGAGATGAGACATGAACCTCTTCCTATCAAATACCTCGGTTGTCCTATATATTCTGGTAGAAAAAAGTTGTCTACCTTTACAGGGATGGTTAGCAAGGCGATCAACAGGAACAAAGGATGCTATTTAAAGCTACTCTCTTCTGGAGGTAGGTCAGTTCTTATCAGGCATGTTCTACTGGCCCTGAATGTCCATACATTCGCTACATTCCATCCAACCAAGGGTACTATCGATACAATTGAGAGGTACTTAGCTAGATTCTTCTGGTCTGGGCAAGAGACTAGTGACAGATACTATTGGTCGGCATGGTCCAAACTTTTTTTTCCATACGGAGAGGGAGGGGCTAATTTTAGAAAGTTGGAGGATGTCTGCAAATCCTTCACAACAAGGCAATGGTGGAGATTCAGAACAACGAACTCCTTATGGTCCCAATTTCTCAAAGCCAAATATTGTAGAATCTATCATCCACTGGTTAGTCAATGGACTGCTGGCAAATCCCATAATTGGCAGGCTATGTGCAAATTGAAATATGAAGTAGAGCAGAACATCTTATGGAGAGTTGGGAGAGGTAATAGCAGTTTTTGGTACGATAATTGGACCAATTTTGGTCCTTTGTCTTCTAGCTTAGGGGAAGATGTCGGGTATGACAATACCAAAGTTAATGAAGTATATAATGATGGAGTATGAGACTGGTCTTGCTTACGTATTAAACCTCCTGAAGTTGTTAAAGTTTTGGTAGCCTCTATTCACATCACAATTTTCCAAGAAGAGGATGATACTCCAATCTGGACAATTACTACTTCAGGAAAATTCAATGTGGCCTCTGCTTGGAATGCATTAAGACAAAGAAAAGATCTTGCTCCTTTTGACTCTAAGTTATGGCATACAGACGTCCCATTTAAGATGTCTTTCTTGGCTTGGAGAGCTATCCATGGAAAAATCGCAAGAGATGAAAGGATCACGAGGTTTGGGATTTCCTTAGCCTCAAAATGTTGTTGCTGCCCTTTTCTAGGAATGATCCCAAGCGTGCAAACATGTGAACACTTATTTTGTCAGGGACAATTTGCACAACAAATGTGGGCAATTTTTGGTGGAATGGTTGGAATTGCTCACATGAACATCCCCTTAAGATCTCTGTTTGCTAACTGTTGGAATCATAAGTCCAAAAATTATGTTGCTGCTTTTGTTTTCCAGATTATGCCTCCTATTGTTGTATGGGAGTTGTGGAGGTCAAGGTGTTGTAGAAAATATGAAATGGAGAGGCCATCAGTTGCAAGATCCAAATGCCTTATCACTTTTAACATTGCCCAATTAGTTAACTCTCATTTTGGGAAGCTAACTGTTAACAGTCATTGGGAAGATATATGTAAAGTCTTTGACTACTCTCTGGTTGAAAGGTGCATAGCTGAGGTCAAGTGGCTTAAATCACCCCAGTGATGGTAGTCGTATTAATGGGAAGTGTGGAGGTGGCGGGGTGGTTAGAGATAATGGTGGTAAAATGCTTATGGCAATGGGTCAAGGAACAAGCAACTTAGCAGAAGCAGAAGCCCTTCTTTTCGCCTAAAATGGTGCGTTCAACAAGGATATGGACTAATTATTGGTGAAACTGATTCCTTGCTACTTCACAACTGCATTTAAGGCATAAGGTCCACACCATGGAGAATCAATTGTGCTGTTATGCAAGTAAAAATGCTGGTTGAACAAAAGGGTCTAATCATTAGACATTGTTTTAGAGAAACAAATCAAGTTGCGGACAAGATGGCTTCTCTAAGTCATCAATTAGAGGAGGTGTATATTTTCACTTATTTTGATACATTGCCGCGGCAAGTCAAAGGGCTCCTAAATGTAGATAGATGGCAAATTCCTGCATTCCGAATCAAGAAGAGAAGACCAAGTACCATAGTGTATGAACCACCATGAGTTCTCAACTTTATTACCAATTGGCATGTTGGTGCGGAGATAATCCCACCAATTCTATACTTATTGTATGAATTTGTTGTGTCAAATTCCCAATCTATATAAAAGGCCAGGCTATACCCTCCTTCTTCAAATTGTATCTTATGCATTGCAATGGTAATAAAATCTTGACTTGGAGTTGAAAAAAAAATAAGTGAGAAATAAATGCATGTTTTTGGTACCATGTTATGTGAAAGAATCAATGGAATTATGGAAATATACAAAGGCAGAATTAACAACTGCCCATCCTAAAAGGTTAACTACGAAAAGGGACTTAAATAAAAGATTCGCAAAACATGAGATGAAACCGGTGCCTTCGGCCATAACTTCAATTCAACATCTACATCAGGGGTTAAATTCAAGTCCAAGTCCAAGCCGCAGAAAATTCTCTTGCTACTATTTGACTTCGTCAACACCGGAATCATCGTCTTTCCGGCAACTTCATCACGGTGACGCCTCATGTGACCACCTAAAGCTTGACCCAAAGAGAACTCCATACTACAACATTCATGCATTTTGTTCTTTTTGGATTGTACAAGAAAATCTCCGGCTCCGGCGAGTGATTTTGGCCGTTTATGACTTGCACGGTGGCCGCCAAGAGCTTGGAAAGATGGGAAGCGTTTATTGCAAGTCTTGCATTCAAAACCATTTGATGAAGTCGACAATAGCATCAAGGCGCAGTTAGCCATGGCTTCTGCTTCCACTTCTCTGCTTCTTTTCATGACAGTCATGTTGTGTTATTAATTCAAAGTTGTATAGTTTGAAATCAAGAAGGAAGATAAAAAGAGTTTTTTGAATGCCAAGTATGAAAGTTTGAAAGGAAAGTGAGAACTTAGTAAGAGAAATGATAAGCTTGGGTTGATGTTGCTTCACACATATATATAGGTTTGAGTTAAAGCTAGTTTGTTTCTGACTTTTGCGTGTTTCACAAATACATGACTGTTTGAGGAAATTTTAATAAATAGGATAATTTAACAATGTTCGACTTTCCTTGATGGTTAAGTAATTAGTCAAAAGAAAAAGAGTTAGTCAAAGAAATACAGTTAGTTTACATGATAATTGATCATTTGAAGTCAGCAGTTGGTGTGAATAGGAATTTTTCAGGTCATCTTATGCAAGCGGTAAGAGCGTATATGTTGGAGTCGTGACCGACCGATTGACGTACAAGAATGGCACAGGAATCTTTGCCTGTATGTCTAAGTATCCTTTTTTAAATTTGATTTTTGTTTTCAAACTGGTAGATATTCTGTTGAATCAGATATTCCTATTGTTCTAATCGGAAACAAGGTTGATGTCAAGTTAAGGCTAAGCAGGTTAAGAAGAATCTGCAATACTATGAGATATCAGCAAAGAGTAACTACAACTTTGAGAAACATATTTTGATGAATATGATTTTCCTGTTCCTAACTTGCACTTTGTGGAGTCTCCTGCCCTTGCGATCAACTTGGCTGCACAACAACAGCTATGTGTTGCTGCAGACATGAGGCTGAGCTTGCTGATGATGATGAAGAGACCTTTGATTAAGAGAGTATTCAGCGCATTTGTGGATGCAGCTATGTTTTTTTTTTCCCCTATGTACTGGTGTCCAACATTGATGGGCTTCTGAGAACTCTCTGTTCCAGAATCTCTAGGCTTTTTGACTATTTTCTTTCGGGTTTGTGAGAACGATATGAAGTTTTTATTCATATCTTCTGAATTTTGTTTGGATGGACCGATTTGGATAGATGAAGCTACTGTGGTTATGGGTGTTCTGGTTCTACAGTATTACCGCTCTATCCTGGTTAGAGCTCGCATGCAGAAGCTGCCAAGTTTGATTATGGCATCCGAGAACAAAAGTCTAATACGCAATAAGAATGATAGGTGAACAGAGACACAATAACTACACAAAAGACTTGACTGCCGCCTTTTCCTAATCCCTACGAATCCAATCCTTTCAAGATTGTTAATTCCCATGCTGCTCCCAGCTCTAAAAGTTAAATCTTAAATGAATTATCAAAGAAGATCTTTTATATTAGGATGAGATGTACAAATTTCAGTGCGTCTCCTGTCGGCATTTATGAGTGTTTCTTCGGATTCTTACATCAATAGAGGAGTTTCGGCACAATTCAAGCACAGCTAACTTTTGATAACAACTCTAAAAGCCATAAGTAAATGGAACCACGAATACAAACACAAGCACAAGATCATAAGATCGTTGTTATAATCATAAGATTATAATAGCTTTTGACAGAATATCCCAGATCGTTGTTTGTTGTCCAAACCTTAAGATCCTCGTCTTCCTCCACCACTGTTGTGCCAAGTAATTGGAGTAATTGCACTACTTCTTCCATCTCCCAATCATTAAAGCCTCTTCTAGGATTTTTTTTTCCCAATCTCGGTGCCATTGTCATGTCCCCAACTCCCAGGCAGTGAAATTAACTGCATAAAGGAAAACAAAATGGTTTCTATAAGACAGTTCATTGTCTCAGGGTGCTGCAAAGATAACAGGGCTGATGCATACCGAGTTTTAATGGCTTGTTTACAAGCTTGAACAATTCATGGCCGACAAAGCAAAAGGCAAAAAGGCCTGTATTGGTTGCAGAGCAAAGTAAGAAGATTGCAAACTATTTTTGAGAATGAAGTAATAAGATTGCAAACTCCTTACGTCATCTCTTTCTTTTGTGTGGTAAACTAAGGTATTTTATAATAAGAAGTAAAAAAGAAGGACTATAGAAGTACAAAAGAGAGAATCAAGAGCATCATAAACTCCAAGAAATTCAAAAGAAAAGATGGACTATCCAGCATATTGCTCCCTAGCATAAAAAGCCTGCTGACATCCAATTTTCCACAAAAGAGGTAGGTTGTCTCTTTCCTTAAAAGCATCTATTGTTTTTTTCCAATCATATGGTCCACATGATGCATAATGGGTTAAACTCGTAAGCTTCTCACGTCCTGAGGCACCACCCAAATGACTCCTTAGCTCAACTCATTATGCTCAACGATTCACTTACTAAGATAATAAGTCAAGATCATTTTCCTTTTTCCTATTTTCCTTGTACAATTTGCATCTGACCTCAACGTAGTGGATCAAGGCATTCTCAGATTTCTCGAAGTAAAAAAGGCAACACCACTATCTAAAACCCCTCATCATGCTTCCACATGCCCAGTTTGGCCTGCTGTAAACACCTTTCAAAAGATAGAAACTCAAAAAAGGTCTAACCGGAACTCAACACCTCAAATGGCAATAATGAAATTCTGAACACCCTCAACTTTTTTGTTGTCTCTTCCATTCACATAACAGAGAACATAGAGAAATTGCCAAATATTATTCCTGAAGTATAGAAATCTGGGTGCAATTCATTAAAACTAAGCAATCTAAAGCATTCATACTTGCGCAGATTCTTATTATGAAATACATGATTTTGCTAGAGTGCAAATATATAACTTTAGCTTGGAGAAATATGTGCAGATGTCCTAGAGTAATTTGGTAGATGAGAGAATCATCAAATTGGGAGGATGATAAGATCACATAGAAAATAAAGAAAAAGACTAGGATGACTACCAAACAGGTAACTGGAATCATCTCTTGAGGTATCAACTGGCACCTCTGCCAGGTGAAACGCCCCTTCAGCCACGGCCCCACCCTCCCTGACCAATACAACCAGAAAAAAATTTGAGATAAAGTAATATTACGTAACTAACGTTGTGAAGAATGCAGCCAGGGTAAGCAAGGCTAGGAGAAGGTCAACCATTATGTTTAGCACTTACCTTGTAGTGTTGTGGATGGGACACAGCATATTACTACATGAGAACATTAGCTCGCCTGTACCACCTTGCAATAACTAAAGCATCAACCAAGTCAGGAAGACAAGTATCTTCTCGCTTGAGACGCCTTTTCTACTAGGAGAATCAGCCCAATAAGGACTAACAGATTAGCCAAAAATGTTATATGAACTAGATGATAATGTCAAACTGATTGTGCATATAACAAATATTCCCCTACGAGCAGTTTAACAACTGACTCCTTAGAAAGATTGCAGTTTGACCTCAATTTAAAGCAACAGTTAGAAGTGCACAGACCAACACATAAAAATATTCCATAGGCAAGTTCAGCAGTCAGCTTTTTAGTCTTGATAAATTCTCAGCCACATAAAAATGAATTGAAATTTTCAGAAAAAACCCCATCTATTATCCATAAGGAATGTGCCACACGACCAACCTATTGGAGTTAGTAAAGAAGAGTTATATGTTTCAGCATATTAGCACCATAACTGAGATTCTGTGCCAATTAAGCTATTGTGTAGGTTAGCCATCTCATTAACACATTGCATGTATATAATGGAACCTGTGCATGTCTACACACTCAGCTCCTTTTGTCAAAACACATAAACTAAACTCCAGCTTAGCAAATATAAAGCATGACTCTAAGAGACCATTTAAACCTGAAAAAAGACGGAAGGAATTCTTTCAAGTACTGCTATTAGCAAGTACAAAAAGAACAAAAATGAGTCTTCAGATCATTATCCTAGTGAATTCTTTGTTTACTCAATGCAGCTAGATCTTGTTTTACAAAATTTATGCAGTATAACAACTATACTCAGTGTGTAGCAGGTTCCAAGACCGGATAAAAGAAGGGTTGAGGTAGATTAACAACACGCATAAATATAATCAATTTATGATGAATCCACATAGTAATGAACTCGTTGGGGGGGTGAGTAGAGTGGAACAGATATAATGAATCATATTTGGGGGCTGAGATGTAGTTGATTGATTAATAAATATGATTTCTCTCTCTCTCCCTCTCCCTCTCCCTCTCCCTCTCCCTCCCCCTCCCCCTCCCTCTCCCCCTCTCTCTCTCTCTCTCTCTCTCTCTCTCCCTCCCCCTCCCTCCCTCCCTCCCCCTCCCCCCCTCCCCCTCCCCCTCCCTCCCTCCCTCCCTCCCCCTCTCCCTCTCCCTCTCCCTCTCCCTCCCTCCCTCCCCCTCTCCCTCTCCCCCTCCCTCCCTCCCTCCCCCCTCACCCTCCCCCTCCCTCCCTCCCTCCCCCCCCCTCTCTCTCTCTCTCTCTCAAAATGCAAAGGAAACAATGGCAATTGACCTACTTATAATAGGGAAACATGGGATACAGATACAGAAAAACACCACATTATAGAATCACCAGCAGATCTTAAATCTAACCGCCATCCACGGTGATGAAACCCAAATTATTTGATAGCAAATGTGGGCTTACCTAAAGTTCTATAGAATGTACCAAACAAAATTCACTACATGTCTACATCTTTCAACAAAAAATCTTCCATGAAGAACTGCAAAGAACATATCAACAACTCTTTTACTTCCATCGAAAAGACGGAATTTATGCAGATTTGAAGCTCAGATACAAACAATGTTAAACTGCAAACAAAATAGGAAACCTGTGATACGAGAGATTTGCCAAGATTTCTGGGAAAGCAGATGCTTACACTATCCCCATTTTATGCCCACTTGAATGGCCGCAAATCCCAGCATCATCTTTATACATATGGAAGCAAAGGATGATGCCTCAATTTTCAGCCCTGGAATACGCATGGGACTGATTAATAATATCCTCAAAAAGGAGCTTATATACAAAGATTCATAGGAAAAGTAGATAAGACTTAAAGTTTCTAGTCCCAAGTTATAACCACCATTTCATACAGCTAAGCAAAATTCCAAATTACACCTGAAGACTGTACAAACTAAATATTCAGATAAAAAACTTCCAGGCTTATCCTTCAACTATTTGCATCAGTTAATCTTCAACTAAAGCCTACATTAATGGGCATGTGCCCTCCTTTCAATATTTCGCCATCTAGTCTGCAAAAGCTCCTCGTACAATCATTTAAGAGGTACGAAAGTACTTTAACACACACTTCAATGAAGGATACAGTGCACTATCACTCCTATACCCGCTGTTGCTACAACATCATTCGCATCTCGTATATTTTGTGCTACATGATACTTTGGATCTAAAATAGATATTTCTAATGTGTGCAACGTAGTCCTATAATGCGCATAGGAATCATAAGATAAAAGTGAACTGAAGAAAACCCTGACCGCACAAGGACATGAATCAGTACAGTCATTCACCATGATATGTTGATACATATTTCCAATATAAAAAAATAGATACAAGATCCCTTACTACAAAAGTGAACAGTCAGAAAAACTGTATTAAACTGAACCTCCAAAGTTACAAAACATAACATGACATCTGGATTTTTACAATTCTGTTAGCAACAGGAACCTAACATAGAGAAGAAAAGAAAGAAGAACATTACAGCTGCTATTTGATATAATATGAACCTTTAGAAGAAATTAGGTTCTTTAGCTCCATCAAATGTTCATCATTTGAACTACGCAGTGTTATACGAAGATCGGTTAATAATGCTTCTTTTTCCCAAGTTAATGGTCCATAAGCATATAATGCCACCAGGATGCAGCGATAAGCATGCAACTCTAATCTATGAACAATTGTTGCCAATTCCTCTTCTGGAGGATTATTATGACTTTTCTCCTTATATCCTGAAGGATCTGAACCACAAAACGACTCTGCATCACTACAAAGGCAACCTGACACTCGACGTGAAACTCGTAGAAGATGACCTAATAATACGTGTGGTCTCTCACTAGTGACACTACAACTACCAACAGAGCAGGCATCGCTATCAGAATCACTAAGTTCCAAGCTTCTCCTAGGGGAAAAGCCAATGACACCACCTAAATCTTCTCTCTTCAATTCATTAAATCCATTTGATCTAATGTTAATGGAAGTATGCACGTATTTTTCACCCAGAGTTCCTCTTGGGTAAGCAACAGCATCTACCTTCTCCTATAAGGTCACCAGAGCTGCTCGTTGCCTGCAATCGTCGGTCTCAATTGCCTGATATTTCTGAGCATTCTCATAAAGTGAATCAACACCAGATGTGCAATAAGGAGACATTCTCTTTAGGGATCTTGATGAGATTAAACAAGACTCTTGTCCTCTATTTTTTCCTTCAGTGGCTAAACCATCAGTTTCTCCAAGACCTTTAGTATGTGCATCAAGTTGCAGCGGCTGCGTCTTCATCTTCTGATTATAATTTTTGTTAGATCTCTGGGTCCCAGCTTGATCACAACCCTACAGAAGAAAACAATAGTGAGATCAGGGAAGGCAAGGAAGAAATAGATTCTGAAACTTTTTATACAAATTATTGATAGATACACCATATGCATCATATATAAAATTCACCTGCTTATTACCATAAGCACATCAAATACAATACTGTGTAAGGACAACTAAACAGACGTACAAAAGTCAAAAGTGTTCCCTCGTTGCATAGGACGCTACCGAAACTGCCATCAATTAGAATAATAATCTATAATTTGATTTGATGTGTATAATCTAGAAAACTTAACCACTAGGGTCAAACCCACTTCCCATATTATTCAAGCTACACGGACTATACCTTGTCCAGTCCATTTTTGTAGCCTACAGAGACTGAAAGCATAGAGACACATATACACAAATGAAACAGCTCTCATAAAAAGATCTAGTTAAAAACATATATGGATCTTACGTAGACAGCAATACAAAATAATCCTGTCAAATGAACTTTTTTCTAATTAAAAAGAAAGGCAGGGAAAAGAGCACATAAATGATGAGAGCAACTCCAAATTACTACAAATCTTTTATAACAAGCTTAATTTTCTTCGTAAAAACAAAACATAATAATAAAATGAAAAAGAATATGTACCTTTCTGATAAAAATCCATTTGCCATCTTTCCAATTTTGATGTTCTCTCATGCCTGATATATGAATGCTAAGTTCCAGAGAGAAACTAAGTAGTCTCGCCAAATAACGATCACGTGGTAAAATACTGAGCATGATGGCTACTCTCCAAGAGCAGTCATTATATACCTCCACAATGTCCCCAGGTGCCCAAGTCTCCACACACTGCACTACAGGGGGGCAGGGCCTTATCATCTTCCTTGATACCCTTTCTTCGGTATTTTCACTTTGCATTGGTGAACCAGAATCATATCTAACACTGCAAGTGTGGCCATTACCAGACACTATCTCGGCAGCACGCCATGAGATTGGCACCTCAGCTATGTTCATTACCTCCACCTTATCACCCTTTCTGAACCTCATTTGAGCAAAATTTCTTTCCAACAGCCACAACCTGTAATTAGACAAAAGGTTATAACGCTAACAAAGATTCTGTAAAATAGATTCTAATACAACATAAGCACTGAAAATTACGTTCAAATAGACCAGAGGAGACGTGTTTGAGTTCCAGCCAACACCCCTCTAATATGTTTACTGTTCACACATTATACCAAAAACTCAGCAAACCGATAGGCTAAATATCTCAAAACCTAATCTCAAAAAACTCATATACAACCCTCCTTCATTATACAAAAAGGATGAGTTAAAATAGACAAAAAAGTTGACCATAGAACCCGAACTAAAAAAGAAGCCTTCACAACATCTCCATTACCTGAAAAAACCGTTTAATATGCCAAATCACCTACAAATTAATTGCAATACTGAACCAAGTTGCACAACTGTTAAACCATTAGCTCAATTTCTTTATGGATTTTCGAGATTTTTAGATTTTTATTGCTATTTATCGAAGAAATTAGGATTGATTATCAATTAAGGAAAATGATCCCAATAAATTCATTAAAAATTCTCGTAATTGGCTTAAAGTTGTGATTAGCAATAAACAAATTCGATGAAATTCCCTAGAACAATAAAAATGAAAATATTCAGATGAAATCTCATAGAAGTCGTGAACTGAAGTTATGAAATTTCAAAGCCTAAAAAATACAAAATAAACGAAAAATTTAATTAAATTCGGATCATGATTAGTAAAAAAAATCAATGAAATTCCTAAAAGTTATATAAGTAGAAATTTCGATAAGATCAAATAGAAGTAATCGGTTGAATCTTGCGGAAATTAACAACCTAAACAATGTGTGTTGGGGGGGGGGGGGGGACGTTTTAGCAAATAAAGAAAAAAAAACAATACCAAAATATTGTAAAATAATTCAGTTAAGCACGAAATAATCTATTCAATTTAAGGTAATTAAAACCCCCAAATGAAGTAAAACATCCAATACGTTCTCAAAAATCGAACAATTAGGAGTACAAAAACCCAAAAATTACAACGTAATAAGCTAAGAAAACGCACCTTTGTCGAAGAATTGATGAAATAGCTATTTAATTGAACAATCATTTGTGAGTATTCTGGATTGTAATTGCTCCCCGAGAACACAAAGCTTTTAGAAATTAGAATTGGATATTGCGGTTCTAGGGTTTTGAAATATATTTTGGGGGTCGAGGAGAAGGGATAGATCAGTGAATAAATATTGGGGTAAGGGTAATTTGGGAAGATAGGCCAAATAGAGCTTGTTTTCACTTGCCTCTCCTTTGTTAATTCGGTTCTAGTCTTCTATTTCCTTCTTGCCAGCGGTTTCGACTTGAATATAAAAGTTTAACTTATCTTTTGAATCTAATCTATCTAATTAATTATTAAAACAAAGTCAAGCATTAAGAGTTTTTTACAATACTGTTTTCTTACAAAATTTATCCAATGCAGAATTTCATTATATCTAAAGCAAACATTAATGTACCAAACTAAGGTTCATCCGTATATTATAGCAACTACATATTGCTGAGCTTTGAAAGGAAAAATAAAATTCAAGACCTAAAGAGCAAGCACAAAATATGAAATATTCAAGATAACACACCCAAAAAAGGTAAATACAAAAATAGTTGGAAGACCAAAATTAATTGTATTCGTTAGTTAAAAAATATACTATAATATCAAATTGAGATTCGTAACTCTGAGCAAATGTGTGAATTCATTATGTTCATAAACATTCTTGTAAATTTAACACCAAAAATTCAACCCAATCCAGAAGGACTAAGTAACTATACTCTTCAAAGCAAAGCTAATCAAATAATACTAAAACAGAATAATACATTAATAATATTATTATTAGAGGTTAATAAAAAGCTAGATAAAATTATTAAAGAAAAAGAACTTAAGACTGAAATCCCAAAGGTAGACGATTTAATAAAACAATTAAAAAGAGTTGAAATAACACCACACAAAGAAAAAATAAAAGTAAGAAAGCCACAAAAATGGACTTTTTTCCAAGTGGGTCAAGAAGAACAAATCAAGAAAAATCAAGAATAAGTTTTTCAGAAAATAGAGTAGGAAACAATATGTTAGCTAGAATTCTAACTAGAAAAAGACAAGAGGATGATCAAAAATTAGAGGAAATAATAGATATAGATAAGGATATACAAATTTTTCAGCAAAATCAACTAAGATTATTACATCCAAAAATACTATATAATACAGGATATTTCTCCACTAATTCTCAACTATATAGACATTATATAGAAGAACAATTGTCAGCTATAGGAAGTAAAGTAGAGACATTAAACTTAATCAATCCAGAATCAGTAAAACAAATAAAAAATTATAAAAGGAATTTAATGCATATGGAATTAATAGTAATTGGATTAAAAGGATTAACAAGAAAGAATTTAGGAACTTAAGTATTGATAGTAGTATATGATGATAGATGGTCAGATCAGAAAAAATCAATAATAGGTTTAACAGAAGTAGATATGACAAATAACGGAGGAATATTTTATATTAGCCCAGATTTTATGATAAATCTAGCAGAATTTGGAAAAAATATAAAAATAGGAATACAGACTAAAGGGTATGAAGAAATGAATAATGGAAATAATCTATTAATATGTGTAGGATTTATAGGAAAAATGGCAACAAATAGCAATACAAAATTTAAAATCAAGGTAGACGATGTAGTTGAAGTAATGGGAAATAAAGGTATAAAACTACTAAAACCTATTAAGATAGACCCACAAGAATACGCGGGATTAGAATGGAACTTAGAAGATTTTTCAAAACCAAAAATATTTAAACCAGAATCTTACTTGATGTATACAAATTCTAAAGGAGAAACGTCAATTACGTTTACTGATTATAATTATTCTACTCATAAAGATACAGATGATGAAGATGAAAATAAAGTTGAAGAAACTGAATGTATGAATGTTGAAATAACTCATGAAGAAATTGAAGTAGACATAGCATTAAAGAAGCAAGAAAATTAGTTAGAGAAAACTAGAATAAGACTTTCCAATGTAAAGGATGTAAACTAGGAAAATTAACCTTAAGAGATGTAGAAGAACATTTTAGAAAATGCGAATTAAGAACAGATAATTTAGGATATAGAAAAGAAAATAGGTTACAAGAAAAATCGGATAAATTTGATCAAATCTTTGAAGAAATACAAGATAGTCATGAAACAGAAACAGATTCAGTAATTAACTTAAAAGAATTAATGGAATCGGTAAGTTCTAGCCCAAGCCCATTTCAGAGAACAGCATACCAAAGTACAGTAGATACTAGTACGAGAAATGTACCTAGAAGAAGAGTATACAGAATAGACCAAGAGACATAAATAGAAAATGTAAAACCATCAGGAAAAAGGATGCCAATAGAAAAACCTATAAGATTACAAGAAGGAGGAAGTAAAGGTAAAATATTAAATATAGCAGCCCATGATCCACAAATGCGGAACTCAGTAATAGATCTAAGGAAAGGAATAGTGGTAGCAGACTTTACAAAAACCTACAATGATACAGATGCAGAAACAATGTATAAATATATGGAAACTTTTCTAGGAGAATCGACAAAGGGTTTATGAGAAGCTTATAAATCCGAATTTCCTCAAGATTTCAAAAATTTAATAGCGATGGGTGCAAACACTTATAATTTTACAAATAAAATACATAGTCTGATCACATGAGAAGATCCAAATAGTGGATTAGTAGTACTACAAAAGAATGCTTTAATAAAATTCAAACAATTAAGTATAAGTAGTTGGTTCCATATAAAAAAAGTTTTTAAATGATTATTTTTATTATTGTACTATTAGTGGAAATGATTTTGATCAAGAATTAGGTAAAGCATTATTCAATAAATTACCAGGAGTCTTGGGAAGAGAAATAGAAGAAAGCTGGTATAAAAGAGATGGCGTAATACAAAACCCAAATACAAATTGGTCTATAGGGCATAAAGTACAGCATATTATGGAAATATTACAAGAAAAATGTACAAACTTACAAATACTAAAACAGTTAAAACAGAACAATATGAATTTCTGTAAATCTACAGTATATACAACACAAAGTTATGACAAAAATGAATACAAAAAGAAGAAATATAAAAGATATAAACCCCAATACAATAAAGAATACAATAGAAAAAATTATTATCTTAGAAAGTCATTAGCCAGAAAGCCCTATTTAAATAGAAATAGGCATGTTAGAAAATATAGAACTGATAAAAACTATAAAAACAAACTAGAATGTTTTACTTGTGGTAGTGTAGAACATCTAGCCAACACCTGCCCAAAAAGAATTAATAGTAAAACAAGAAATTCACAGTTATAGAAGATTTTCAAGAAACTTTAATAAATGTAGATGAATACATGTCAGACAACGAGAGTATATATTCAATAGTAAGTGTAGGAGTAGACGAAACTCAAATAGAAACTTCAGAATCGGAAGAAGAAGAGTTAATAAATGAGATAGGACTAGAAAAACTAGACCTAGAAGAAAATAACTTTGTAAATATATTAGAAGAATGTACCCATGAGTTTGAAATAAATAAAGGATTAGATAGCAATCAATGTTTTAAATGTAAATGGTATCCTAGTAGAAATAAAAGAGCTAAATGTAAATTATGCTATTTAGAAGGATGTATTTCATGTATACAAAAAGATTTTGAAATAAATGAATTAGAAAAAAGAATACAAAAAATGGAAAAAGGAAAAGAGAAATTAGAAGATATAAGAACTGAAGAAGATAGAGAACTAATGAGTATAGAAAATTATGATGCCTTAATATGTAACGAAGATAAAAAATTATCTACGATAATTTTTTTAGCAAGGATGAAAATAGAAGATTACGAAATAGAAACATTATCTCTAGTAGACTCGGAATGCACAAGATGTATAATAAACAAGAGGATAGTTCCACCTAATTTAATAAAAATATTAGACAAGCCAGTAGCAGCCATGCAAATGGATGGAACCCATAATATCTATAAACATTATATAGATAAATCACAGATTAGTTTTGTAAATACATGTTTAGACTTTTACAAACCTAGTTATAAGGTAGATAAAATTTGGGTAAGAAATTTAAATATAAATTTAGGTTTTGTATTAGGTTTGAGTTTTATATTACACAATAATGGTAGTTGTTTGCTGAGTAGAGATGGGGTAATATTCTTTAAAAATATTACACAAATACCAGTACAAACAATAGAGGCCGCAACTATGATAAGGACAAGATTAAATGTAAACCAGATAGACCTACAAGAAAACGAGAAAGAATGTTGTAAAAAATGCAAAGATAATAAAACATGCTGTAGGGCTAAAGAAGAAACAAAAAGTCTAATATTAGAAGAAAATGAAGATAGAGATATAATAGAAAAGGATTATACATTAATAGACATTGAAACAGAATTATACAATTTTAAAACAGGACTACAAAGAATAGGAATAATAAAGAATGAAAAACATCTAGGAAATATAATTAAAAAAATTTAGATGAGATAGAAATAATAGGAGAAAAACCTTTAAAGCACTGGGAAAACAATAAAGTGATGTGTAAATTAGACATAATAAACCCAGAATATATAATTAAAACAGCTTCAGTAGAAGCTACAAATGAAGACCTTAACGACTTTAAAACTCAAAATTAAAGAACTTATGGACTTAGGTGTAATAAGGAGATCTACTTATAAACATAGGTCAGCAGCTTTTATGGTTAGAAATCACAGTGAAATAGTAAGGGGAAAAGCGAGAATGGTAATAAATTATAAAAGACTTAATGATAACACCAAAACAGATGGATATAAACTACCTGATAAAGGGAATTAATAAATAGGATACAAGGAAAAAGATATTTAGTAAATTTGATTGTAAATCAGGATATTGGCAAGTACAAATGCATGAAGATAGTATCGAGTGGACATCATTTACTTGTCCAGAAGGGCATTTTGAATGGTTAGTCATGTCGTTCGGATTAAAAACAGCTCCACCAATTTTCCAGAGAAAAATGGATAATATATTTGGAGAATATAAAAGGTTTGTCTTAGTATATGTAGATGATATATTAGTATTTAGTAAAGATATTAAAGAACATTTAGGACATTTACAAACAGTATTTAAATTATTTGTAGATAATGGAATAATTATCAGTAAAAAGAAAATGGAATTATGTAAAAATTATATAAACTTTTTAGGAGTAGTTATAGGAGATGGGAAGATTAAGCTACAACCTCATATAGCTAAAAAAACTCTAGAAATGCCAGATAAACTAGACAATATTAAAGAACTACAAAAGTTTCTAGGAATAGTAAATTATGCAAGAAATTTTATAAAAGACCTAGGAAAAATAGCAGGACCATTATATGCTAAGACAGGATCTACGGGGCAAAAACATTTTAATACAGAAGATATTAAATTAGTACAAAAAAAAAGAAAAAAAAGAATATTCCTGATCTAACTATGCCATTAGAAACTGACTCTTTAATTATAGAAATAGATGGAAGTTTTGAAGGATGGGGAGCAGTTTTAAAAGCAAAATCGAATAAACATAGTGATAAGAATACAGAAAAAATATGTGCATACCAAAGTGGAAAATATAAAGAGAAAGGAAATATGAGTAGTATAGACGCAAAAATCCTAGTTGTAATATACGGATTAAATAGTTTTAAACTATACATATTAAACAAACAAGAAGTAACAATTAGAACTGATTGTGAAGCTGTTGTTAAATTCCACCAAAAGATAAATTCAAAAAATAGTAGTAGATGGAGATGGTTGAATTTTATTGATACAATATCAATATATAATTTAGTTTTTGAACATATTAAAGGAAAAGATAATAATTTAGCAGACACTTTAAGTAGGCTAAAAACTATTGTCAATTAATAAGAATATTTTATATGTACAGAATGAGACCAACAGTTCCAAAGACTGAAGACAAGGGAAAAGGCGTTCAACCCTCACCCTCAGACAGATACTCGCAGACAGTATTAGGTAACCTTCATTTTAAGCCACAGACCATCACAGAACAAAATAATTTAGAAAGAATAAATTTTGGGAAGCATAATTTAATATTTTTTCCTCCATCGAATATTTCATTTAGAGTTTTACCGGAATGTGTTATAGATAGACCTCAGAGATGCTTAATTGATAATTTATGGATAGCATATAATAAGAAAGACACTAAATATGTAATTGCAGCTCTTAATGCCTTGGGGCAATATTTTACAGACAAAAATCAAGAAAAGAAGTTTAAATATTACGTAGTTGTACATGGTAAGACAAATGGTATTTTTCAAACATGGATAGAAGTATTAGACTCTATTAAAGACATACAAAAACCACTTTTTAAGGGTTTTAATGATTTTACCGAAGCACTAGATTGTGCAAGAGGAATACTAGGACCAAATTACTATATTTCTCCAGCACTCAGACAAAACCCATAAAAGATAAAATCAGAGGGGGACTTAAGATGGGATGCTCTCGGCGCACGTTAGCGCTTCAATAGAACAGTGCTATCGCCGGCGCACATTAGCAAGGTGAAATTGTCGCCGGAAATGGCTCGGAAGAGAAGGAATGCTGCTCCGATTGTCCATGCAATCCCTCCTAAGCTCGTTACACCTGAACATGGCATCACAACTACACTTGAACCTCTAACATTTGGAAATTTTCTACCTCGGAAGTACCAATCGAAGGATCAATTGCATGCAGAAGAAGTTGAGAATCGATTGCAAGGAATTGAAGAAATGAATGATACAACAGCAAGGAGATTGCAATTTTCAGCAGTTATGGAACCAAAGAGTGCAGTACTAGATATTGTTGAAGTTGTTGTGACAGAGAATCCAAAACCTACAATGGCGGAAGTAGTCAGAGGCAACAGAGATGTGCAAATGGGTAAGCCTTTATCATTTGTTCCTCCTACTTTGAGAGATGGTAAAAAGGTAGTGCAGATCTGTGAAGAAGATTTACAACCACAAATGGTGTATTGGAAGAATGCACTGATTGGATTTGTAATTGGAGATAGACCTAGTGAACAAAATATGGAAAACTTTGTTAGTCATATTTGGAATTTTGCTACTAAGCCTCAAATCCTTATGCATGCTGAATGTTATTGTATTTTTAGATTCAACAGTGCTGAAGATAGAGATACAGTCATGCAATCCGGTCCATATACCTTTAGAAGCAAGCCAATGGTTCTAAGGCCTTGGGAAATTGATTTCAATTTTCAGGCTAGTGTGCTTAGCACTATACCTATTTGGATTCGATTTCCAGGTCTACCTGTAGGGTATTGGTCTACAGAGGTGTTGAGTAAGTTGGCAAGTGCGATTGGGAAACCATTGTATACTGATAAGTATACTGCTCATTATGACAAAATCTCATTTGCTAGAATTCTTGTAGAAGTTGATGCTGCATATCAGCTTCCTGATGAACTAGAAATTGATACACCTTATGGTTCTAAATTCCAGTCTGTTGAATATGACTGGAAGCCTACTTTTTGCAATCACTGCCTTAAGTTTGGTCATGACACAATTGAGTGTTGGTATTCTTCTGGGAATTCAGACAATCATGTGAAGGAGCAAAAAGACATAAGAAAAGGGGAAATTAAACACATGCAGCAGGGGAAGCAAAAGAAGAAGGAATGGATAGTAAAGAAGAATGTAGCAACTGATGGAATCCAAAAGCAGTCTGAGGAAGCTGTTAATCCACCAGTGTTAGTAGTGCAGACTGATCAGGCTTCAAGCAAGTTAGATGATCAAGCTAATGTGCAGCTGTATGAGCAAGTGAATCCTGAAAATCAACTGAGTGAAACAAACACTATGATTACTACCAGTAGTGTGCAGATGACTAGTATGGGTACTAGAGGAAAAGGAATCATGGAAGTAATGGGAAGAAGAGGGCAACTATTTGATCCTGGGTCTTCTTATAGTTTGCCAAATATTGATCCATGATTGTAGTCATATGGAACATTAGGGGACTTAACCAGTCCCCAAAGCAGAAGGAATTGAAGCAATTCCTTAATGATAATAAAGTTGATGTAATTGGTATACTGGAAACAAGAATAAAAGAGCATAAAGCCAAGAAAATATTTGACAAAATTGCAAAGGACTGGATGTGGCAATGCAACTATGCAAAAGCTGTTAATGGGAGGATATGGCTTTTATGGAAACCTCATATTCAGATTCAAGGGGTGTCTCTTTCTGACCAGTTCATTCATTGTCTAGTGGAGGATACTAGAAGTCTAGTAAGATTCCACTTCACTATTATCTATGCTTACAACACTGCAGTTCTTAGAGCACAGTTATGGAGGGATCTCAGAACAATTTCTATTCCTCAGCAAGATGCATGGCTTATAAGTGGTGATTTTAATTGTGTATTAAGCTCTGATGATAGAATTGGTTCTCCTGTAACTGAAGCTGAAGTAAGGGATTTCAAAAGTACAATAGATGAGTTACAACTTACAGCTTTAAGAGCAACTGGATGGCACTTCACTTGGACAAACAAGCAAGATGCTGATTCTAGAGTGTATAGCAAGATAGACTGGGCATTTGGCAATTTCCAATGGTTACAGCAGTTTGGATACTTGGAGGCTGACTACATGAATCCATTGATTTCAGATCACTCCCCTATCCTAGTTAAATTTGGTATATATAGGCCATTACACCCTAAACCTTTCAGACTATATAGCAATGTAATGGAACATGAGCAGTTTCATGAAATTGTGAAACAAGTCTGGGAGAAGGTTTATCCTGGCACTCATATGCAGTAGATTTGGAGTAAATTGAAGGCAGTTAAGCAGCAGCTTAAGGGGTTAAATGACTACTTAGCCAAATACAAGCAGCAGATAATCCAGACAAGAGAGAGGCTTGATATTTTACAGTTCCAAATGCAGGCAAACTGTCTTTCACAGGAGTTGATTACTGAAGAAAGGGGATTACTTGAAGAACTTGACAAGTGGAGCAAAATTGAAGAGCAGGTAATGAGACAAAAATCCAAAGCTACTTGGATTGAATGTGGAGATGCAAATACCAAGTACTTTCATGCACAATGGAGGATCAGGACAGGTCAAAACAATATTACTTCTATTCATACTGACACAGGTATCAAATTAACTGAGCCTACTGCTGTAGAAAAGGAGTTCCTAAAGGTTTTCCAATCTCTAATGGGAGAATCTGTTATTGAACTCCCCTGTGTGGATACTATATTAGTAGAAGTGGCAGATGTCTAACACTTGAACAACAAAGAATTCTTATTTGTCCAGTTACAATGGAGGAAATCAGTGCAGCAGTTAATGAGATGCCCAAGGATAAAGCTCCTGGAGTTGATGGATTTCCCATTGAGTTCTTTACAAAGAACTGGAAGATAGTTCAAGAGGATATTTTTTCTGCTGCTAAGGAGTTTTTTGAAACCTGTAAAGTTCCTCATATGATCAATACAACTGCAATAGCTCTTGTTCCTAAGGTCAAAGCTCCTACTACAGTGAAGGATTACAGGCCAATTGCTTGTTGTACTACATTATATAAGATCATATCCAAAGTTATAACCAGTAGAATGAAGAGAGTAATTGGAGACTTGGTTGGACCTGCACAATCTGCTTTTATAGAAGGCAGGAGTATTATGGATAACATCCTTTTCAGTCATGAAATCTTTAAAGGATACTCTAGGAAAGGAGTTTCACCTAGATGTGTTCTTAAAGTGGATCTAAGGAAGGCTTATGATACTTTGGAGTGGGGATTTCTGAAGCATATTCTCATTACTTTGGGATTCCCTGCTAAATTTACTGATTGGATTATGGCTTGTGTTTCTACTGCCTCATACTCTCTAGTAATGAATGGTGGTCTCACTAAACCATTCAATGCTAAGAGGGGTATTAGGCAAGGAGATCCTATGTCTCCTTATCTATTTGTTCTAGCCATGGAGTATTTGAATAGACTTCTGCAACAACTGCATAAGGATGGAAATTTCAACTTCCACCCTATATGCAGGAAGCTTAATATTTCTCATGTCTGTTTTGCTGATGATTTGTTAATGTTCTGTAGAGCTGATATGATGTCTATTCAAATCTTGCACAGCACTTTCCTCAAATTCTCAAATGCTTCTGGACTTCAGGCAAATGTTGGCAAGAGTGCTATATATTTAGCAGGAATTCCTCAGGATACTAGAGAGATGATTATTGCTGCTCTTGGCTTTACTGAAGGACAACTTCCTTTTAGATATCTTGGAGTTCCTCTGGATTCCAAGAAGCTATCCATTCAGCATTATTTGCCTCTCATTGAAAAGATCACAACTAGAATTACTTGTTGGTCTGCAAAGCTTTTGTCATATGCTGGCAGAACTCAACTGATTAAGGCTATGATCTTTGGTATGTAGACTTATTGGGCACAGGTGTTTGTAATCCCTAAGAAAGTATTGAAGGCTATAGAGGCAGTTTGCAGATCTTATCTATGGACAGGCAAAGCATCCTTATCCAAAAGAGCACTTGTAGCTTGGGATAAGGTATGTCAACCTATTTCCTCTGGTGGCCTTAACATTGTGAGAATGGAAGTGTGGAATAAAGCAGCCATAGCTAAATTGCTATGGGATTTGACAAGGAAGAAGGACTGCCTTTGGGTGAAGTGGGTGCATACCTATTACATCAAGCATAGATCCATTGAGTCTGTGGCTCTGCCATCAAACTCATCTTGGGTAATTAAGAAGATATTGGCTAGCAGGACTTTGATGTTGGAAAATGCTCAGTTGCAAGGCAGTTTATTCAACAGACTTCAATCTGTTTGTAAGTTGGAAAAGTTCCTAATTCATAGACTCTATACTGCACTTGTGCCTATAATTCCTAAGTTTCTATGGAGGAATGTAATGCTTGTATCATCTGCACTACCAAGACATAGATTTACTGTCTGGTTAGCTGCTCATCAGAAGTTACCTACCATTGAGAGACTGCAGATCATGGGCATTCAAATTCCATCTCTGTGTGCATTCTGCAAAAGACATGAGGAAGAGTTTAAACATTTGTTCTTTGAATGTGTCATTACCAGTAGTGTTTGGAGGAGAATTTGTCTATGGTTGGGACATGCTAGAACTACAGTATGCTGGGAGACTGAACTGAAATGGATCTGTAACAATGCTAAGAGTAAAAGCTGGAAGAAAGAGGTCACTGCAACTGCATTTGTGACCACTGTTGCATTACTATGGAGGAACAGAAATTTGATCAGATTTGAGAATAAGACCTTTGATGAAGATCAATGTTGCAAGGAAGTAACACTGCTATTACATACAAGGAATAGGAATCGAAAGAAGTGGAAGGATAACTTGCAAAATCTCAATACATTTCCTTAGTTGGTTGAGAATTAGCTACTAGAATTGCTATGTATATGATATGAATAGTTAGGAACCAATTGTAACTAGAAGGATAGGAATGAGTAGTAGAAGTCAATACTACTACATTAGGATTCATTGTATATTTTTTTGATATCAATACAAATTGTCAGTTAAGCTAAAAAAAAAAACCCCATAAAAGATCCAATACAAAATCCAAAAAGACACAGAAAAAATAATATTTTTTGACCACTGCTCATCCATGACCGAAGCTTTCAGAAGATTGAGCCTGAAGAATGAAAGTTTAGAGAAAGAAAAAATCAGACTTATGGAGCAGGTGAAAGTTTTAGAACAAAAGGTGCATGCGTTAGCACAATCTCAGACTCAAGTTGTTTTGCAACAAGATACGAGTTCTCCATCTCAAGAAAAAATGGATGAGAAGGGTGTGCGTTCCCCAATGAATGCAGAAAAATCCACTGTATCGGATGATGATACAGCTAGTCCGGTTCAAATGGTGACCGGTAAAGACAAATCAAATCCGTTTATGGCTGTCACTTTGCCAAAAAGTGAAGACGAAGGCTCATCAAGACGAAGACTGCCCAGAACGTTAACACATGAAGACATATTAAAGAAAAAAAGTATAATTGCTAAAAAGAAAAAAATGAGAAAATAGAAGATGTAATTAAACAGACATTAGAGAACTTCTTTCAGCAAAAAGAAAAACACGACAAGCATATGATAAAAAATTCAAGTCCCAGTCCAGAGAAGTCAAGGTCCAGTCCAGAGAGGTCTCAAAGCTCAGGAAGAGATGACAATGAAGACAACCTAAATTATCAGGATTCTCAAGATCCATATGAAGACTACGATTCGGGAATGAGTTTTGATTCAATAGCACTTCATAATTTAGACACATAAAAATGGTTATATTTCGGAAAAATAAGTCAAGGAAAAGACAAAGAAACAATAATGGAGGAGACAACATGTAGGGACCAGATGTGATAGATGTGACATAAAGACAAATGAAGAAAAACGTGGACGACATAAAACGGAATCTCTGCACAAGCCATGTGAAGATGGGGCCCAATGAAGTACCCTACAAGGCTAGAAGACAAAGATTTCTAAAAACTTTTGAAGTCCACATTTCAGATCCGCTCAAAAAATCAACTATAAAAGCAAGACCAAGGAGAAGGAAAGATCATCGAGCAAATGTAGAAAAAACCCTCTGAAAAGCCTCAACCAACTTTCCAAAAATCCCAAAAACCTTTCCAAATCACTTTGTAAAATATTTCCCTTTATGAATATCCCAGTAGTTATTCCTTTAAGCTTGTAAAATAAATAAAGTTTGTATGCTTAGGTGTTGATCGTTTTTAATCCAGAAGTTCAGCAAAACCTTTTCGGGTTTCCCGAAAGGAATCCCATCTCTTGTAAACATGTAAGTTACTTATGTTTATCTATGTTATGTTCTAAGATATTACCCCTATGTCTTATTATGATTTGCTCAGATTTTCTTTTATGCTTATGATATTTACTATGTATAGTTTTGTTATTCTGTAAATTATTAAAATTTACTCTTAGTACATGGTTATCTTTCCAATTTCTTAACAATTTTAATGGATTAACCTGTAAATTCCTAGGAAAAAACTGGTTAAGATAAATCAAGTGGTATGTGTACTTAACCATGGCCGGGGTGAGGTTAATGAAAAAGAGTTAAGAATAGATTTAAATCTATCAAGAATTGGAAAGAAGAGATGAACAGAGGTAAAAAAAAGTATAAAGGGGTAATCTTAGTACATAATTATGATTACACTGTAACATTATAAGTTTACATATAAGAGAGGGAGAGTACCGAGTAGGATTTTTACAACATAAAGTTTAAAACAATTATACTACACCGTTAATGTCTGGTAATCGTAATAACTATACATATCCAGAAAGCTTTGCAAAAAGTCTTACTTTAAGCCTAGGAGAATTTATTTGGGACGTAGACACATGATTTTATTCGATCGTAGACCACGCTATACACTTTATTTATATAACAGAAAATCATAGATTTTGTGTAGATTTATTTAATAAGCAGTTATATCTTATAATCCGAGTACTAGATCTACATTTATCTAGCCTTTCACACTATTATTATTCAAGACAATAAGTTTTATATATTATATTACTATTTAAGACAGTAAGTTTTAAAATTTATAATCTATCTATATTATATTGTTATTAAGACAAATATCTGCTGTAATTTATATAATTTTAATTTTAAAATAAGCAGATATATCTTATAATCAGAATACTAGATCTACATTTATCTAGCCTTTCACACTATTATTATTCAAGACAATAAGTTTTATATATATTATTACTATTTAAGAATAGATTTTGTGTAGATTTATTTAATAAGCAGCTATATCTTATAATTAGAATACTAGATCTACATTTATCTAGCCTTTCACACTATTATTATTCAAGACAATAACTTTTATATATTATATTACTATTTAAGACAGTAAGTTTTAAAATTTATAATCTATCTATATTATATTGTTATTAAGACAAATAGCTACTGTAATTTATATAATTTTAATTTGGTACAGAGCAAGAAGATTTTCGGACCTTAGTTTCGTGAAACAATATTATTTTGCTAAATATATAAGTTGTTATCACCATATAATCTATATCACTATAGAGAATATAAAAATTCATATTGAATATAAAAAGACATTAGAATAATATCAAAGTAATACTAGTACACCAGAACTAAGTGATTTTAATAATTTTCTTCTTTTTGAATTACAACGAATTAATTTTGAAATAGAACAAGAAAGGATCTATCTTAGATCAATTAAGAACAAAATAAAATATATTCCATTAGGGTAATACATATGCTAAAACAACATCCGTTAACTAAAGTAATCAGGCGTCACTATTGGCTTTAAAGAAGAGATATAACGAGAAGGCAAGATTTAAAGAAAGAATTAAGAAAGATTAATGCTCTATTAATATCTATTTTAGAATTAGCTAAACAAATAGAAGAATCAGAATTAAGATATAATAGTGAACCAAGTTATATAGTAAAGTGTATTATTAATCCAGAAACTATATCAGCTCTACAGTAGGATATACAATATTATGAAGGTCAAATATATTCATATAATCAAAGAATAAAATTCTATAAGGATAGAAAATTTTGGATACCATTACGATAAAACAAAATAGCTAATTTAAAACACCTAGACTATTTAGACTTGAAAATCCATCCAGAAAAGAAATATAGAATATTAAAAGATAACATAGTAATAAAGTGTAATTTTAGTAGTGGAAAGCATATATTACATACTGAAAAAAACAATATAATACTTTAATAGATTTAATAATAAACTTTGGAGAAAAAATCCAAGAAAATAATAAAAACATAATAGGACATTAGAATTAGTAGAGGCTAGACACATCAAACAAAGAATGACAATAGAAAAATTAAAACAAAATTTAGACTTTATAAAAGCACAAGAACTAGAAATAGACAGAAAAATACAACTCTTAAATAACAAATTTAATATAGAAAAAATACCTACAAAAAACGAAATAGAAAAGTTAATCAAGACTATTACAGAAAAGCCTAAAGAATTAGAAATACAAACAACCAGATTAGCAGAAAAAATAACTGAACAAGTAAAACTCATAAAAAGTGAGATAATCGCAGTTAAAGAAAAGATAGACACAATAAAGGAAATCGCTCTTTCATGAGTGATATACAAGTAGAATTAGATCCAATATATGAAGAAGTGTTAAAATTAACGACAAAAATTCAACCCAATCCAGAAGGACTAAGTAACTATACTCCTCAAAGTAAAGCTGATCAAATAATACTAAAATAGAATAATACATTAATAATATTATTATTAGAGGTTAATAAAAAGCTAGATAAAATTATTAAAGAAAAAGAACTTAAGACTGAAATCCCAAAGGTAGACGATTTAATAGAAAAATTAAACAGAGTTGAAATAACACCATACAAAGAAAAAATAAAAGTAAGAAAGCCACAAAAATGGACTTTTTTCCAAGTGGGTCAAGAAGAACAAATCAAGAGAAATCAAGAATAAGTTTTTCAGAAAATAGAATAGGAAACAATATGTTAGCTAGAATTCTAACTAGAAAAAGACAAGAGGAGGATAAAAAATTAGTGGAAATAATAGATATAGATAAGGATATACAAATTTTTCAGCAAAATCAACTAAGATTATTAGATCCAAAAATACTATATAATACAGAATATTTCTCCACTAATTCTCAACTATATAGACATTATAGAGAAGAACAATTGTAAGCTATAGGAAGTAAAGTAGAGACATAAAACTTAATCTATCCAGAATCAGTAAAACAAATAAAAAATTATAAAAGGAATTTAATGTATATGGGATTTATAGTAATTGGATTAAAAGGATTAACAAGTTAGGAACTAAAGTATTGATAGTAGTATATGATGATAGATGGTCAGATCAGAAAAAATCTATAATAGGTTTAACAGAAGTAGATATGACAAATAACAGAGGAATATTTTATATTAGCCAAGATTTTATGATAAATCTAGCAGAATTTGGAAAAAATATAAAAATAGGAATACAGAGTAAAGGGTATGAAGAAATGAATAATGGAAATAATCTATTAATATGTGTAGGTTTTATAGGAAAAGTGGCAACAAATAGCAATACAAAATTTAAAATCAAGGTAGACGATGTAGTTGCAGTAATGGGAAATAAAGGTATAAAATTATTAAAACCTATTAAGATAGACCCACAAGAATACGCAGGATTAGAATGGAACTTAGAAGATTTTTCAAAACGAAAAATATTTAAACCAGAATCTTACTTGATGTATACAAATTCTAAAGGAGAAACGTCAATTAGGTTTACTGATTATAATTATTCTACTCATAAAGATATAGATGATGAAGATGAAAATAAAGTTGAAGAAACTGAATGTATGAATGTTGAAATAACTCATGAAGAAATTGAAGTAGACATAGCATTAGAAGAAGCAAGAAAATTAGTTAGAGAAAACAAGAATAAGACTTTCCAATGTAATGGATGTAAACTAGGAAAATTAACCTTAAGAGATGTAGAAGAACATTTTAGAAAATGCGAATTAAGAACAGATAATTTAGGATATAGAAAAGAAAATAGGTTACAAGAAAAATTGGATAAATTTGATCAAATCTTTGAAGAAATACAAGATAGTCATGAAACAGAAACAGATTCAGTAATTAACTTAAAAGAATTAATGGAATCAGTAAGTTCTAGCCCAAGCCCATTTCAGAGAACAACATACCAAAGTACAGTAGATACTAGTACGGGAAATGTACCTAGAAAAAGAGTATACAAAATAGACCAAGAGACATAAATAGAAAATGTAAAACCATCAGGAAAAAGGATGCCAAAGAACCTATACGATTACAAGAAGGAGGAAGTAAAGGTAATATATTAAATATAGCAGCCCATGATCCACAAATGTGGAACTCAGTAATAGATCTAAGGAAAGGAATAGTGGTAGCAGACTTTATAAAAACCTATAATGATACAGATGCAGAAATAATGTATAAATATATGGAAACTTTTCTAGGAGAATCGACAAAGGGTTTATGGGAAGCTTATAAATCCGAATTTCCTCAAGATTTCAAAAATTTAATAGCGATGGGTGCAAACCCTTATAATTTTACAAATAAAATACATAGTATGATCACATGAGAAGATCCAAATAGTGGATTAGTAGTACTACAAAAGAATGCATTAATAAAATTAGAACAATTAAGTATAAGTAGTTGGTTCCATATAAAAAAGTTTTTAAATAATTATTTTTATTATTGTACTATTAGTGGAAATGCTTTTGATCAAGAATTAGATAAAGCATTATTCAATAAATTACCAGGAGTCTTGGAAAGAGAAATAGAAAAAAGATGGTATAAAAGAGAAGGCGTAATACAAAACCCAAATACAAATTGGTCTATAGGGCATAAAGTACAAGATATTATGGAAATATTACAAGAAAAATGTACAAACTTACAAATACAAAAACAGTTAAAACAGAACAATATGAGTTTCTGTAAATCTACAGTATATACAACACAAAGTTATGACAAAAATGAATACAAAAAGAAGAAATATAAAAGATATAAACCCCAATACAATAAAGAATACGATAGAAAAAATTATTATCTTTGAAAGTCAACAGCCAGAAAGCCCTATTTAAATAGAAATAGGCATGTTAGAAAATATAGAACTGATAGAAACTATAAAAACAAACTAGAATGTTTTACTTGTGGTAGTGTATAACATCTAGCCAACACCTGCCCAAAAAGAATTAATAGTAAAACAAGAAATTCACAGTTAATAGAAGATTTTCAAGAAACTCTAATAAATGTGGATGAATACATGTCAGACAACGAGAGTATATATTCAATAGTAAGTGTAGGAGTAGATGAAACTCAAATAGAAACTTCAGAATCAGAAGAAGAAGAGTGAATAAATGAGATAGGACTAGAAAAACTAGACCTAAAAGAAAATAACTTTGTAAATATATTAGAAGACTGTTCCCATGAGTTTGAAATAAATAAAGGATTAGATAGCAATCAATGTTTTAAATGTAAATGGTATCCTAGTAAATAAAAGAGCTAAATGTAAATTATGCTATTTAAAAGGATGTATTTCATGTATACAAAAAGATTTTGAAATAAATGAATTAGAAAAAAGAATACAAAAAGTGGAAAAAGGAAAAGAGAAATTAGAAGATATAAGAACTGAAGAAGATAGAGAAATGAGTATAGAAAATTATGATGCCTTAATATGTAACGAAGATAAAAAATTATCTACGATAATTTTTTTAGCAAGGATGAAAATAGAAGATTACGAAATAGAAACATTAGCTCTAGTAGACTCGGAATGCACAAGATGTATAATAAACAAGAGGATAGTTCCACCTAATTTAATAAAAACATTAGACAAGCCAGTAGCAGCCATGCAAATGGATGGAACCCATAATATCTATAAACATTATATAGATAAATCACAGATTAGTTTTGTAAATACATGTTTAGACTTTTACAAACCTAGTTATAAGGTAGATAATTTGGGTATGAAATTTAAATATAAATGTAGATTTCGTATTAGGTTTGAGTTTTATATTACACAATAATGGCAGTTGTTTGCTGAGTAGAGATGGGGTAATATTCTTTAAAAATATTACACAAATACCAGTACAAACAATAGAGGCCGCAACTAGGATAAGGACAAGATTAAATGAAAACCAGATAGACCTGCAAGAAAACGAGAAAGAATATTGTAAAAAATGCAAAGATAATAATGTTGGAAACACGTTCTCAAGGCATTATACTAAACGTGTGTTCATATTTGTAGGTTTTGATGAATGACAAACTATGCGCAAATTGACATATGACGAGGTCCAAGCACAAGCGCAAAATTGATATATAACGAGATTCAAGCACAAGACAAAGATCGAGATTAAGTTTTATATGAGTCGGTATTTAATTGTGATCTTGATCCGACAACTTAAACTCAAGACTTGGCTTCTCTCGTAAAAATATTAATAACAAATCATGCATATTTAATTTAGAGCAAAATGTTTTTAAATAATGCATATTTACTTTAGTCAAAATGATTTTTAAACATGCCTCTAAAATCTGGACTACGATAATCGATTATGTACTTATGATAATCGATTATGTTTAAGTCAGCTGCTTGACAATCGATTGTGAACTTATGACAATCGATTGTGTTAAGGCGTTGAGCATCAGATTTTTCAATTCAGCATGACAATCGATTGTGAACCTTATGACAATCGATTGTGATGAGGCAGTGTCCATCAAAGTTTTTCAAAGCTCAAAATAATCGATTGTGAAGCTAATGACAATCGATTGTGAAGAGACAGTGTCCATCAGATTTTTCAAAGTCACAAAATAATCGATTGTGAACATATGACAATCGATTGTGTTGAGGCAGTGTCTTCCACACTTTTTCAAAGTTATTAAATAATCGATTGTGAACCTATAACAATCGATTGTTAAGAGGCAGTGTCTAAATTGATTTTTCAAGACTGATATATAATCGATTGTTAACTTAGTATAATCGATTGTATAAATGACCGTTGCCAAAATGTTTTCAAATACCGTCAGGTAATCGATTATTGATTTCTTATAATCGATTGTTTTAACTAAAATCTGGAAAGGATTTTTTGAACGTTGCTGAGTAATCGATTGTAGATTTCTTACAATCGATTGTTTTACGTAAAATCTGGAAATGATTTCTTGAACGTTGCCAGTAATTGATTATTGATCTTAGATAATCGATTGTTAAGCGTAAAATCTGGGATTGATTTTTGGAAGAACTGGCAAACAATCGATTGTGGTAATTTGACAATCGATTGTCACAGAGTAAAATCAGCAATTCTTAATTGGCAATTAGGCAATGGTAATACAAGGTTTTTCAACTATAAATACAGCTTCAATTCAGTCTTTTAAGTATAACAACACACAACAACTGATCATACAATTGCTAAAGCTTGCATACTTTATTGCTTATCATTTTATATTCATTACATAAGCTTTTGAGAGCCAAATTCTTGTCGAAAGTTGTTGCGATCTTGAGCGTATTCTTTTTACTCATATCTACTCTTAAAGGAGTGTCTTGTTTGAGTGCTAAGTGTTTTTGTACACTTGAAAGGAAGTGTTAGTCCCTTGTGTTGTAAGAAGGAACTTGTGTTTCCTTGGTTGAAGTCTTGGAGTGTTGTATCTCCGAGCAAAGGTTGTTGAGGCTTGTGTCCTCAAGTTGTAACGGTTTGTTGAGCACCCGTAAGCTTAACAAGTTAGTGGAAATCTCGAGAGAGTCTCTCGGGGACTGGACTAGCCACGAGTTGTGGTGAATCAGGATATATCGGTGCGTTTGTTCTAATTTATTTACTTATCGCACTTATTTATTTCCTGCAATTTTTAAATTCCGCAAGTTTACGCTATTTTTTTTATAACGCTATTCACCCCCCCCCCCTCTAACGTTAAGCGTATTATCTAACAATTGGTATCAGAGCCCAACTCTCTGAAGACTTAACCGTTTGAGAGAAACATCCATGGCTTCTACTCGTGATTCTTTTGCAGGAATAGGTGAAGGACAATGCTCCACCCGACCACCGCTATTCGATGGTACAAATTATACATACTGGAAGGAGAGGATGAGAATATTTGTCCAATCAAATATTTTTCTATCTTTGGAAGGTCATAATGAATGGAGAACAAATTCCAACCAAGAAGGTTGAAAATGAATGGGTCCCAAAGTCCGAAGATGAATACGATGCGGATGATATCCGAAAGGTGCAAAATAATGCTAAAGCTATTAATTTATTATATTGTGCTGTAAATGCTGATAATTACAGGAAGATATCTTGTTGCACAACGGTGAAGCAAATGTGGGACAAGCTGGAAAATATCTACGAAGGTACGGACCAGGTATGGGAAGCCAAAATTGATTTCCTAACCCATGCATATGAATTGTTTCACATGAAGGAAGGCGAAAAGGTCGATGAGATGTTTGAACGATTTTCAAAAATTGTAAATGATTTACATGCTCTTAAGAAGACCTTCACGAAGGAACTTGTCCGAAAAATTCTCCGAAGTCTCACTCCGGAATGGCGATCCAAGGCCGACGCGATTCAAGAATCCATTGGCATTTCAAATGTCACCATCGACGCATTAAGAGGTAATCTTAAAACTTATGAATCTACTATACTTAACCCTCTTGTTGATGATCAAAGGAAGCAAAGAATCGCTCTCAAGGCAAGCACAAGCCAACCTCGAAATGATGAGGATGGAGACAATGAGTTCGGACTCGTTATCAAGAGATTTCAAAAGTTCATGCGAAAAGAGTATGAACGAAAGGGCAAAAATCAAGGAGATCAAATAAAGTGCTATGAGTGCGGAGAAACCGGCACATTAAATCAAATTGCCCAAATGCTAAAAAGGAGAAGAAACCCTTCAAGAAGCAACGAGCATACATATCTTGGGGAGGCGACTCCGGTGACGAGTCAAGTGAGGAAGAAGAAGACGAAGCCGCAAATCTTTGTCTTATAGCACAAGAAGAGAACAAAGAAGAGGTATGTCAAATTTCTTCCAAAAATTTCTTTTCCCTTGAAGAAATGCAAAATGCTTTTGATGAGTTGTATAGCGAATTTATTAAAGCTTCAAAAACTGTTAAGAATATAAAAGAAAAGGCTTCTTTAAAAGAAAAAGATTTTCAAAAACAACTCTCTTTCAAAGAAAAGGAATTGGAAAAACTGATTTTAGAAAATGAGAAGTTGAAAGAGGAAAACAAATTTTTTGGCAAGAGAAGCATCGACAAGCCCGAGAGTTCTAGAAATTGTACTTCTTGCATGCATCTCAAAAATGAAGTAGAAAGGCTTAAGGGCACCTTATATAAGTTTAACTCTTCTCATAAAAATTTTAATGAAGTGCTTGTTAATTTGAAGTCGACCAAGCATGGCATAGGTTTTAGAAATGAGCCTAAAGAGAAAGTTGAAGCCAACCCCCAACCACCTAAGGCTCAACCTAGGATAAATAAAACAAATGTTCATCCTAGATACAACAAACCTTGAAATGGTTTTCATCAATCGCAACCTAGAAATAATCATGCTAGAAATAATGCACATTCCAGGCCAAACATTAGAAAGAATTTTGAACCTTTTAGAACACCTAGAAATGACTTCCAACCTAGAAACAACTATTCTAGAAATGATGCATATCTTAGAACAAATGGTAGGAGAAATGATTTTCATGATTTGCGCAATAGTTATATTGTCAAGAATAGAGCAAATGAATTTCGTCCGTCCAATTACTATCAACCTAGAAGGATGAATAATCCTAACGTGACTTGTCATTATTGTAGACGAATTGGACATATTGCTCCTGCGTGTTTTACACGACATAGACATAACACTCAATCACATCACTATGATTTGCCTAACCCCCAAGGACCCAAAATGGCATGGGTACCTAAAACTCATTAATCTGTTTTGTAGGCATGTTTGAAGGGATCAAGTGTACAATGGTACCTTGATAGTGGATGCTCCAAGCACATGACGGGGGACGAATCCAAATTCCTTCAACTAGAACACAAGGAAGGGGGAAGTGTTATTTTTGGTGATAACAACAAAGGAAAGATTATCGGCATCGGATCGGTCGGTAAGGATGAAATTTCTTCCATTAAGCATATATTACTTGTGAAAGGTTTAAAACATAATCTCTTGAGCATAAGTCAATTATGTGACAAGGGAAATCTTGTTTTATTTGATTCGGATGAATGCTTAGTTTTTAGACGTAGCGATTTTAAAATTATCCTTCGTGGTTTTAGAATGGATAACATTTATATGGTTGATCTAGCAAATTCCTCACCCGAATATGTGAATTGTTTAATGAGCAAAGAGGATGATTCTTGGTTATGGCATCGTAGAATAGCTCACATCAACATGCATCTTTTGAACAAATTGGTTTCACAAAATTTAGTTGTTGGTCTTCCAAATTTGAAATTTGAAAATGACTCTATTTGTGATTCTTGTCAAAAAGGGAAGCAAACAAAAGCATCTTTTAAATCGAAAAATATTGTTTCAACTACTAGACCATTGCAATTGCTTCACATGGATTTATTTGGACCATCTCGCATTGAAAGTCTAGGTAGAAATCGTTATGCTTTTGTTATTGTTGATGATTATTCCAGATTTACATGGACTTTATTTCTTGCCCATAAAAGTGATGCTTTTCAGAATTTTAAATATTTTCTTAAACGTGTTCAAAACGAAAAGGAAACAACCGTCAATTCAATTAGAAGTGATCATGGGGGAGAGTTTGATCACAATCTCTTTGCGGACTTTTGTGACGAACTCGGTATCGAGCATACCTTTTCCGCTCCACGAACACCACAACAAAATGGGGTGGTGGAAAGGAAAAATAGGTGTCTCGAAGAGATGGCTAGAACCATGCTCGAAGAGGCTAAGATTCCCAAATATTTTTGGGCGGATGCCGTGAGTACCGCATGCTACGTTTTAAATAGAGTAGTCATAAGACCAATACTCATGAAAACCCCTTATGAACTCTACAAGGGAAGGAAACCAAATATCTCCCATTTTAGAGTATTCGGTTGTAAAGTTTTTATTCATAACAATGGAAAAGATCAATTGGGAAAATTTGATGCCAAATCCGATGAGGGAATTCTTATTGGGTATTCTTCACGTAGCAAAGCATATAGGGTATTTAATAATAGAACCCAAATTGTGGAGGAATCCCCTCATATTGTGTTTTCCGAAAATAATGCTCGCTTGGCGAGAAAGGATTCTTGTTCTGATCTTGCAGGTATTTTAAATAGTTTAAAAGACAAAGTACAAGAGGAAACTCCTAAGGAAATTCAAGATGAAATCTTGGAACAATCAACGGAGGAAACGCCATAATTGGAGAAAGAAACGAAAATGCCTAACGAGTGGAGGACAATCAAAGATCACCCTCTCGAACAGGTAATTGGCGACGTCGGAGAAAAGGTAAGTACCCGAAACTCCCTTAAGAACACCTTAGGACATACTGCTTTTGTTTCTCAAATTGAACCAACAACCATCTCCGAAGCAATTGGGGATGAATTTTGGACCTTGGCAATACAAGAGGAGCTTAACCAATTCAAACGGAATGACGTTTGGGATTTGGTGCCAAGACCCGAAAATCATACCATAATTGGTACGAAATGGGTTTTTCGAAACAAACTAGATGAAAATGGTGTAATCACTAGAAACAAAGCTAGGCTTGTAGCAAAAGGCTATAATCAAGAAGAGGGTATTGACTATGAAGAAACATATGCTCCCGTAGCTAGATTAGAAGCTATTCGTTTATTGCTTGCTTTTGCCTCTTCTATGAATTTCAATTTATATCAAATGGATGTGAAAAGTGCTTTTCTAAATGGTGTTATTCAAGAAGAAGTTTATGTTGAACAACCCCCCGGTTTTGAAGATTTTAAATCTCCCGATCATGTTTCCAAACTCAAAAAGGCTCTTTATGGTTTAAAACAAGCTCCCCGAGCTTGGTATGAAAGATTGAGTAAATTTCTATTGGAAAATGATTTCATTAGGGGGAAAGTTGACACCACTCTTTTTGTTAAGCATAAAAACAATGATATTTTATTAGTTCAAATCTATGTGGATGATATTATATTTGGTGCTACTAACAATGTTTTGTGCAAGGAATTTTCCGATTTAATGACAAGCGAATTTGAGATGTCTATGATGGGTGAGTTAACATTCTTTTTGGGATTACAAGTAAAGCAAATGAAAGAAGGTACGTTCATTTGCCAAGCGAAATATTGCAAAGAATTGCTGAAACGATTTGAAATGACCAATGCAAAAGCAATGGCAACCCCCATGAGCACATCCGATCATCTAGACAAAGATGAGAAAGGTAAGGAAGTCGACATCAAAAAGTATCAAGGTATGATTGGCTCTCTCCTTTATCTTTCTTCTAGTCGTCCGGACATCATGTTTAGCGTGTGCTTATGCGCTCGTTATCAATCGTGTCCGAAGGAGTCTCACCTAACTGCGGTGATACGGATATTGAAGTATCTTGTTGGTACTGTAAATGTGGGTCTATTGTACCCCAAAGGTTCTTCATGCCAACTTGTTGGCTATTCCGATTCCGATTTTGCTGGATGCAAATTGGACCGCAAGAGCACTAGTGGCACTTGCCATTTGCTCGGTAGCTCTCTCGTTTCTTGGTTTAGCAAGAAACAAGTAAGTGTTGCGTTGTCCACAACCGAGGCTGAATATGTAGCCGCGGGGAGTTGTTGCGCTCAAATCCTTTGGATGAAACAACAACTCTTGGACTATGGCCTAAGTCTTGATCATATCCCTCTTAGATGTGATAATACTAGTGCCATATGCTTGACAAAGAACCCCGTTCTTCATTCGCGAACAAAACACATTGAAATTAGACATCATTTTATAAGAGATCACGTTCTCAAGGGCGATGTCGAAATTGAATTTGTTGAAACCAAAGATCAATTGGCCGACATCTTTACAAAGCCCTTAGAGAAAGAGTCCTTCTTCCGAATTTGTAGTGAACTCGGGATCCTTGACTCCACGTTGATCTAAGTATGCATTGCATTTTCCCTTTCACATGTTTTCTAACTTGAGCGTCGGAGACGTCTAACGTATTTTTGCAGGTATCGCCCTAAAGGCAGGGGGAATTATAAAGCTTGACGCACAGAACAATCGATTTCTCTTTTATATAATCGATTATCCAGTATCAATAATCGATTGTCTTGACATTATTTGCGTTATTATTTCTGAAATTGCAGATTTAATAAATAAATAAGTTTTTTTATTTAATTCTATGTTTTTTTGCTAATGGCAAAAGGGGAAGATAACGGGTATGCACTTTCAATACTTATCGGCATAAACTGAGGTGGAATTCATATATTGAGGGGGAACAAATTGCATATCTATATACTTGTTGCATATCTTTACTTGTCTTGAATCATCATTATGAATTGCCTAATATGCATATCACGCTTAAAGTTTACCATTATCAAAAAGAGGGAAATTGTTGGAAACACGTTCTCAAGGCATTATACTAAATGTGTGTTCATATTTGTAGGTTTTGATGAATGACAAACTATGCGCAAATTGACATATGACGAGGTCCAAGCACAAGCGCAAAATTGATATATAACGAGATTCAAGCACAAGACAAAGATCGAGATTAAGTTTTATATGAGTCGGTATTTAATTGTGATCTTGATCCGACAACTTAAACTCAAGACTTGGCTTCTCTCGTAAAAATATTAATAACAAATCATGCATATTTAATTTAGAGCAAAATGTTTTTAAATAATGCATATTTACTTTAGTCAAAATGATTTTTAAACATGCCTCTAAAATCTGGACTACGATAATCAATTATGTACTTATGATAATCGATTATGTTTAAGTCAGCTGCTTGACAATCGATTGTGAACTTATGACAATCGATTGTGTTAAGGCAGTGAGCATCAGATTTTTCAAATCAGCATGACAATCGATTGTGAACCTTATGACAATCGATTGTGATGAGGCAGTGTCCATCAAAGTTTTTCAAAGCTCAAAATAATCGATTGTGTAGCTAATGACAATCGATTGTGAAGAGACAGTATCCATCAGATTTTTCAAAGTCACAAAATAATCGATTGTGAACATATGACAATCGATTGTGTTGAGGCAGTGTCTTCCACACTTTTTCAAAGTTATTAAATAATCGATTGTGAACCTATAACAATCGATTGTCAAGAGGCAGTGTCTAAATTGATTTTTCAAGACTGATATATAATCGATTGTTAACTTAGTATAATCGATTGTATAAATGACCGTTGCCAAAATGTTTTCAAATACCGTCAGGTAATCGATTATTGATTTCTTATAATCGATTGTTTTAAATAAAATCTGGAAAGGATTTTTTGAACGTTGCTGAGTAATCGATTATAGATTTCTGACAATCGATTGTTTTACGTAAAATCTGGAAATGGTTTCTTGAACGTTGCCAGTAATCGATTATTGATCTTAGATAATCGATTGTTAAGCATAAAATATGGGATTGATTTTTGGAAGAACTGAAAACAATCGATTGTGGTAATTTGACAATCGATTGTCACAGAGTAAAATCAGCAATTCTTAATTGGCAATTAGGCAACGGTAATACAAGGTTTTTCAACTATAAATACAGCTTCAATTCAGTCTTTTAAATATAACAACACACAACAACTGATCATACAATTGCTAAAGCTTGCATACTTTATTGCTTATCATTTTATATTCATTACATAAGCTTTTGAGAGCCAAATTCTTGTCGAAAGTTGTTGCGATCTTGAGCGTATTCTTTTTACTCATATCTACTCTTAAAGGAGTGTCTTGTTTGAGTGCTAAGTGTTTTTGTACACTTGAAGAGAAGTGTTAGTCCCTTGTGTTGTAAGAAGGAACTTGTTTTTCCTTGGTTGAAGTCTTGGAGTGTTGCATCTCCGAGCAAAGGTTGTTGAGACTTGTGTCCTCATGTTGTAACGGTTTGTTGAGCACCCGTAAGCTTAACAAGTTAGTGGAAATCTCGAGAGAGTCTCTCGGGGACTGGACTAGCCACGGGTTGTGGTGAACCAGGATATATCGGTGCGTTTGTTCTAATTTATTTACTTATCGCACTTATTTATTTCCTGCAATTTTTAAATTCTGCAAGTTTACGCTATTTTTTAATAACACTATTCACCCCCCCCCCCCCTCTAGCGTTAAGCGTATTATCTAACAAATAAAACATGTTGTAGGGCTAAAGAAGAAACAAAAAATCTAATATTAGAAGAAAATGAAGATAGAGATATAATAGAAAAGGATTATACATTAATAGACATTGAAACAGAATTATACAATTTTAAAACAGGATTACAAAGAATAGGAATAATAAAGAATGAAAAACATCTAGGAAATATAATAAAAAAAATTTAGATGAGATAGAAATAATAGGAGAAAAACCTTTAAAGCACTGGGAAAACAATAAAGTAATGTGTAAATTAGACATAATAAACCCATAATATATAATTAAAACAGCTTCAGTAGAAGCTACAAATGAAGACCTTAACGACTTTAAAACTCAAAATTAAAGAACTTATGGACTTAGGTGTAATAAGGAGATTTACTTATAAGCATAGGTCAACAGCTTTTATGGTTAGAAATCACAGTGAAATAGTAAGGGGAAAAGCGAGAATGGTAATAAATTATAAAAGACTTAATGATAACACCAAAACAGATGGATATAAGCTACCTGATAAAAGGGAATTAATAAATAGGATACAAGGAAAAAGATATTTAGTAAATTTGATTGTAAATCAGGATATTGGCAAGTAAAAATGCATGAAGATAGTATCGAGTGGACATCATTTACTTGTCCAGAAGGGCATTTTGAATGGTTAGTCATGCCGTTCGGATTAAAAACAGCTCCACCAATTTTCCAGAGAAAAATGGATAATATATTTAGAGAATATAAAAGGTTTGTCTTAGTATATGTAGATGATATATTAGTATTTAGTAAAGATATTAAAGAACATTTAGGACATTTACAAACAGTATTTAGATTATTTGTAGATAATGGAATAATTATCAGTAAAAGGAAAATGGAATTATGTAAAAATTATAAAAATTTTTTAGGAGTAGTTCTAGGACATGGGAAGATTAAGCTACAACCTCATATAGCTAAAAGAGCTATAGAAATGCCAGATAGACTAGACAATATTAAAGAACTACAAAAGTTTCTAGGAATAGTAAATTATGCAAGAAATTTTATAAAAGACCTAGGAAAAATAGCAGGACCATTATATGCTAAGACAGGATCTACGAGGCAAAAACATTTTAATATAGAAGATATTAAATTAGTACAAAAAAAAGAAAAAAAGAATATTCATGATCTAACTATGCCATTAGAAACTGACTATTTAATTATAGAAACATAATTTAATATTTTTTCCTCCATCGAATATTTCATTTAGAGTTTTACCGGAATGTGTTATAGATAGACCCAAGAGATGCTTAATTGATAATTTATGGATAGCATATAATAAGAAAAACACTAAATATGTTATAGCAGCTCTTATTGCCTTGGGGCAATATTTTACAGACAAAAATCAAGAAAAGAAGTTTAAATATTACGTAGTTGTACATGGTAAGACAAATGGTATTTTTCAAACATGGATAGAAGTATTAGACTCTATTAAAGACATACAAAAACCACTTTTTAAGGGTTTTAATGATTTTACCGAAGCACTAGATTATGCAAGAGGAATTCTAGGACCAAATTACTATATTTCCCCAGCACTCAGACAAAACCCAGAAGATCCAATACAAAATCCAAAAAGACACAGAAAAATAATATTTTGTGACCACTGCTCATCCATGACCGAAGCTTTCAGAAGGTTGAACCTGAAGAATGAAAGTTTAGAGAAAGAAAAAAATCAGAATTATGGAGCAGGAAAAAGTTTTAGAACAAAAGGTGCATGCGTTAGCACAATCTCAGACTCAAGTTGTTTTGCAACAAGATACGAGTTCTCCATCTCAAGAAAGAATGGATGAGAAGGGTGTGCATTCCCCAATGAATGCAGAAAAATCCACTGTATCGGATGATAATACAGCTAGTCCGGTTCAAACGGTGACCGGTAAGACAAATCAAATCTGTTTATGGATGTCACTTTGCCAAATAGTAAAGACGATGGCTCATCAAGACGAAGACTGCCCAGAACGTTAACACATGGAGACATATTAAAGAAAAAGAGTATAATTGCTAAAAAGAAAAAAATGAGAAAATAGAAAATGTAATTAAACAGACATTAGAGAACTTCTTTCAGCAAAAAGAAAAACAAGACAAGCATTTGATAAAAAATCCAAGTCCCGGTCCAGAGAAGTCAAGGTCTAGTCCAGAAAGGTCTCAAAGCTCAGGAAGGGATGACAATGAAGACAACCTAAATTATCAGGATTCTCAAGATCCATATGAAGACTACGATTCGGGAATGAGTTTTGATTCAATAACACTTCATAATTTAGACACATAAAAATGGTTATACTTCGGAAAAAATAAATCAAGGAAAAGATAAAGAAACAATAATGGAGGAAAAAACATGTGGGGACCAGATGTGATAGATGTGACATAAAGACAAATGAATGAGAAAAACTTGGACAACATAAAACGGAATCTCTGCACAAGCCATGTGAAGATGGGGCCCAATGAAGTACCCCACAAGGCTAGAAGACAAAGATTTCTAAAAACTTTTGAAGTCCACATTTCATATCCGCTCAAAAAATCAACTATAAAAGCAAGACCAAGGAGAAGGAAAGATCATCGAGCAAAAGTAGAAAAAACCCTCTGAAAAGCCTCAACCAACTTTCCTAAAATCCCAAAAACCTTTCCAAATCACTTTGTAAAATATTTCCCTTTATGAATATCCTGGTAGTTATTCCTCTAACCTTGTAAAATAAATAAAGTTTGTATGCTTAGGTGTTGATCGTTTTTAATCCAGAAGTTCAGCAAAACCTTTTCGGGTTTCCCGAAAGGAATCCCATCTCTTGTAAACATGTAAGTTACTTACGTTTATCTAAGTTATGTTCTAAGATATTACCCCTATGTCTTATTATGATTTGCTCAGATTTTCTTTTATGCTTATGATATTTACTATGTATAGTTTTGTTATTCTGTAAATTATTAAAAACTACTCTTAGTACATGGTTATCTTTCCAATTTCTTAACAATTTTAATGGATTAACATGTAAATTCCTAGGAAAAAACTGGTTAAGATAAACCAAGTGGTATGTGTACTTAACCATGGCCGGGGTAAGGTTAAAGAAAAAAGAGTTAAGAATAGATTTAAATCTATCAAGAATTGGAAAGAAGAGATGAACAGAGTTTAAAAAAGTATAAAGGAGTAATCTTAGTACATAATTATGATTACACTGTAACATTATAAGTTTACATATAAGAGAGGGAGAGTACCGAGTAGGATTTTTACATATCCAGAAAGCTTTGCAGAAAGTCTTACTTTAAGCCTAGGAGAATTTATTTGGGACGTAGACACATGATTTTATTCGATCGTTGACCACGCTATACACTTTATTTATATAACAGAAAATCATAGATTTGGTGTAGATTTATTTAATAAGCAGTTATATCTTATATTCAGAATACTAGATCTACACTTATCCTTTCACACTATTATTATTCAAGACAATAGGTTTTATATATTATATTACTATTTAAGACAGTAAGTTTTAAAATTTATAATCTATCTATATAATATTGTTATTAAGACAAATATCTACTGTAATTTATATAATTTTAATTGCATTTATCTAGCCTTTCACACTATTATTATTCAAGACAATAAGTTTTATATATTATATTACTATTTAAGACAGTAAGTTTTAATATTTATAATATATCTATATTATATTGTTATTAAGACAAATATCTACTGTAATTTATTTAATTTTAATTTGGTATCAAAGCAAGAAGATTTTCGGAACTTAGTTTTATGAAACAACATTATTTTGCTAAATATATAAGTTGTTATTACCATATAATCTATATCACAATAGAAAATATAAAAATTAATATTGAATATAAAAAGACACTAGACCAATATCAAAGTAATATTAGTACACCAGAACTAAGTGATTTTAATAATTTTCTTCTTTTTGAATTGCAACGAATTAATTTTGAAATAGAACAAGAAAGGATCTATCTTAGATTAATTAAGAACAAAATAAAATATATTCCATTAGGGTAATACATATGCTAAAACAACATCCGTTAACTAAAGTAATCAGGTGTCACTATACCAAAATAAAAGAGCAAAAATAAGAATAAAAATATTATTGTCTTCTTTCTAAGTAGTAATATCTAGAAAGCCTAGATAAATGAATTTCTAGTATTCTAATTATAAGATATAGTTTTTATTATATATCTACGCAGATTCTATGATTTTCTGTTATATATATAAAATTTATAGCGTAGTCTACTATTGAGTAAAATCCGGTGTCTACGTCTAATATAAATTCTCCTAGACTTGAGGTAAGGCTTCTAGAAAACTTTCTGGCTGGGTGTAGTTATAACGGTTACCAGACATTAACAATGCAGTAAAAATATTTTAAACTTTTTATGATGTAAAATCCTACTCGGTACTCTCCGTCTCTTTTTTTGTAAACTTATAACGTTACACTATAATCATAATTATGTACTAAGATTACCCCTTCCATACTTTTTTTTACTCTGTTCATCTCTTCTCTCCAATTCTTCATAGATTTAAATTCATTCTTAACTCTTTTTTCTTTAACCTCACCCCGGTCATGGTTAAGCACACATAGCACTTGGTTTATCTTAACCAGTTTTTTCCTAGGAATTTACAGGTTAGTCAATCAAAATTGTTAAGAAATTGGAAAGATTAACCTGGTTATGGTTAAATTGGAAAGGTTATATATATATATATATATATATATATATATATATATATATATATATATATATAAAAGCAAGTGTCAGAGTCGACCCCTCGTCACCACTTCTTCGAGGTTAGACTACATACTTACTCGGTACAACAATATGTACTCATACAACACTTCTGTACTTAATTGTACAGGATCTGAGGCAGGTCCGACATGCACGCTTGACTTCTAGTTCGAGATTATACGGTAAGCTGCCCCTTCCAAGCCATACTGCAGCAGTCGAAGTCTCTCTTTTGTTATTTGTATCTGTCTATTTCATTTCAAACAGTAGACTAGTATTCTTTTGTATATTCTGGTAGAATGCCCATAAACTTGTGACACCAGGTCTTGACACACATTAGTAAACTTATGATTTTGGATTGTATTTCTACAGTTATGATTTCACTTAGTGGTTTTCTCTTTTGATTGCTTTAAAAATTCGTTGTGTATTAAATCATTAAATGTAAGGAAAGTTAGCTGTTCGAATAACTTAATAAAACTAGAAATCACTAGATAGTTCATTGCCGGCTTGCCTAGCAATGGTGATGGGTGTCATCACAACCTAAATTAGAATTGGGGCGTGACAACATGGTATCAAAGTACTAGATTGACATAGGTCATAAAACTTAGTAAAAATCATATATTTATGTTCCTAAAGTTATGGGTAACAACTTTCTTTGAAAATTGTCGGAATCCGGGTACATGGATGAATTTTAGGAACCTTACATTTAGGGTTGGGTAATCACTTAAATAGTTAGAATATGAACTTTTGGACTTATATTAATTGGTTTTAACACAATTTGGATAGTTTTGAATTGTTCGGCACTGATTTGAGAGTTTGAACGTAATCTTTGAGCGGAAAGTAGGCATTGAGACGAGGTAAGTCTCTTTTCTACCCTTGTAAAAGGGAATTTATCCCATAGGTGAACTTAATTGATATGTGTTCCTATTTATGGGGGCTACATATGTACGAAATGACGAGAGTCCATACGCAGCTACTATTCCTGTAAATATACGGGTAGTGTTAGGTTTACACTGTAGTTTGTAGACACCGTTATTTGGTTATATTTATTAATTGTATTGAATGAAACTAATTTGAGGATTTTAAGATTCAAAAGTTTCAAGTGAATTCTTATTTTGAAAAGAATTGAGAAAGGTTATGTTCTATTTATATTTAACTGCATCGCAAGTATATTCCGCGAGCGGGAAGACTCCTTCCACTACTCTAATGGGAGCGGGCCATTCGCCTCTGCAGTTTAATAGATGTATCTATAATTCGTGCCGTTCGACCCTCGGTAGTGCATCGTTTATATTTATATTTGATCGGGCCATACATTATCGACAAAATTCGTGCGTGATAACAGAACTGGAAGTCCTTTTCATAATTGGTATTAATTCATTGTTTGAGAGAATATTTGTTTTAAATGAAGGAAATGATTCAATTCTTAAATATGGTGAAAGGATTGTTTAGTTATCCCTTATCATGAGTTTTATTGTCATCTTTGTATGCATCATGTGTTAAATTAGAATATCATATTATCACATTGTTAGCCTTTTGTAAGTTTCAGAGTAGACCCCTTATCACTACTTCTTCGAGGTTAGACTAGATACTTACTGGGTACATGTTGTTTATTGTCACCACCCAATTCCCAAATCCCTGTCGTGATTGCGCCTCTCGTGAAGACAAGGCCAGCTAGACCGTTCAGTTACACTACTTAAAGCAATTAATCAGTTATAACAGATCAAATCTTAATTTATGACATTAATTAATATGAATACCAATATAGCCCGATCGGGGTGTCACAAGTCACGAGCATCTAAAGAGTAAAGTACTACTACTGGACCAACGATATATAAATTTACAAGGCAAAACGGAATACAAGGATGGAATGAGATGCCGCGAACGCTAGCGTTCACCCTGCCCAATTACCAGAATATGGCCTTCAATCCTGCTAATGACCCGCTATCGGGTGAACAATACCCGCAACTGCACGAAGGTGCAGGGATTAAAGTGAGTACTTCCAACTCAGTGGTAATACGAGAGAATAATATTTGAGCAATAAAAAAACACGCATGAGCACACCAACGCGATAAGACACGACAACCCTTTTTAAGAAAAATGAAATACTGTGGAAAATCCCTTTAGAAAATCCCAAGTTCTGTTAAAAATCTCTTTTGAAAATATGCTTTTTTTTTTCAACAATTGCAAAGGTACTTTCAACGGGTAGGAAATAGTCAGAAACCTGCCCTTCGGGCTCAATATCAACTCACAATATCAAACATCAGCCTCTCGGGCTAAGCACTCCTTAACATATAACACCAGGGTATCTGGTCAACAAGGCAAGTAACAGTATGTATGCCAATGATATATGAGTTCTAAATGTCATGCTACGTAGTACAAACAAGAGTAAATGCATGAATGCAATGCAATACAATGCATGAACACTGCACGTGCAGCCTGATCCATTGGGTACTCGCGCTCATTGTGGGGGTTCAGTCTCCGGAGGGGCTCCTACAGCCCAAGCTCCGTATCATACAGTGCCAATAGTTACCACTGTTTTCATCACAACATACGCTGTCCTTAGTTACCACCGTTTTCATTACAATAAGCGGTGTCCTTAGTTACCACCATTTCCATTTAAAATACGCGGTGTCCTTAGTTACCACCGTTTCCATTTAAAATACGCGGTGTCCTTAGTTACCTCCGTTTCCATTTAAAATATACAGTCCAATAATAGCGAGATAGTACTCTCAGCCCGAAATATCATTTAAAAATTATTTGAGTTTTTCAAAACATATAAATATGGCTGATTTGCAAAAATAGTATTTAAACCTGGACTGATCTCAGATAATATGAACATCATGAAAATCCTGAGATAATGATCCCGGAAGGATTTTACAAGTCGGTACAAGGCCCCAAACATGGCATCAAGCCCAAATATCACCAATATAATATGCGAAGAAATCGCCAACATAGTACAATATATCCCTCGGATTGGACCGAATCACAATTTCCAACATATACGACCCCGCACTAGCCGTGGAGTGCCTGTCTAGCCTCATAACAGCATCATTATGATATACCGAGGTTTACAAACAATCGGCAATAAGCCCCAAGTATGGCAATGAGCCCAAGTCATGATGATAACAACTAAACATTTATAATTTAGCGGTAAAAACCAACAACCGGGACGAACCAGGTCACAATCCCCACGGTGCTCTACCCCACGCTCAGGTCCAGCGTGCAAGTCACCAAAATACATCACTAGGATGTGCAAATCCGGGGTTTCAAACCCTCAGGATATCATTCTCAAGTATTAATCACCTCGAACCAGCGAAATCTCAAGCTCGCGACGCCTTTGCCCCTCAAATCGGCCTCCACGAGCGTCAAATCTAACCAAAACCAGTACAAATATATCATAATATGCTAATGGGACAACACCCAATCGAAAATAATCGAGATATAACAAAAATCTTGAAATTAGCAAAACCCGAGCCCCCGGTTCGATTCTCGAAAAATTACGAAATTACATTTTTGGAATCCTCGCCTCTCCACGAGTCCGTACATATAAACTTCATCAAAATCGAAGTCCAATTGCTCCTCCAAATCCCTAATTTTTTATTTGAAATTTCAAGCCTTAATTCTTCAGCTTTTATGCCCAATTTCAGAGAATTAATGGTTGATTCTTCAATAAAATGACGTAATAAGACCACGAGACTCTCCAATCACTCCCCATTGAAATCTCCTTCAAAATTCGTCAATGAGCTCTCAAGGTATTGCAAAAATGGAGGAAATAATATGAAGCTCGCGGATGAAATAACCCTTAAAAACTTAACTGCCCAGGTCCAAAATCCTTCATCGCGTTCGCGACCTCTTCCTCGCGAACGCAAAGACAAAATATTTTTAACAGTCCAAATACCCTATGCGAACGCGTGTCTGGCCACGCAAACGGGATGCACAACATCTCTTCTCTACGCGAATGCGACCTCTTCTCCTGCGAACGCGTTGGCCAGACTTCCAGGCCCTCAACATTACTCTACGTGTTCGCGTCCATCACCACGGGAACGCGATGAACAAAGGTCTGCAGTCCTTATAGCAGAAAAAACTGATCTCAATACAAACCAAAATGGGTCCGTTTGACATCCCGAATTCATCCCGAGGCCCCCGAGACCTCAACCAAAAACACCAACATACCCCGAAACATCATACAAACTTGCTCGAGCCATAAAAACACCAACATTAACATCAAAAATCACCAAATTCCTCAAATTCAAGCCTAACTCACTAAAACTTTTTCCAAATTCGCATTCGATCCAAAACCCAACCAAACGATGTCCGATTGACCTAAAAATTTGCGAATATATCCAAAATAACATAACGAAGCTACTGCAACTCTTGGAATTCCATTCCGACCCCCATATCAAAATCTCACTATCAACCGGAATTTGCCAAAAATCAAACTTAGCCAATTCAAGCCTAATTCTACACCGGACCTCCAAATTCGATTCCTTTTTCTCTCCCAAGTCACAAATCACTATCCAAAACTAGTCGAATCATCAAAAAACTATTCCGAGCCCTCTAAATCACAAGTCAACGTCCGATTGACTTTTCCAACTTAAGCTTTCCTTAAAGAGACTATTGGTCTCACTTCTAACCAAATTCAATCCAACACATCTCAAATGCATCAAACACATATATCGACACACGGGGAAGCATATTACGGGGATAACGGGGTTGAAATACAAAAGATGACGAGTCGGGTCATCATATCTTACCCAACTTAAACAAACGCTCGTCCTCGAGCGTACCAAGAGCTGTACTAGAAGCAACCCAATAACTGAGTGACCTTACGAAGCATATACCCGGGGTGATCCCACGTCACCCTAACTCACATAAGTATCGATAACACAACATAGCTGAAATTTCACAATCCATTTGGCCCATAAACCATAGAACCTCACTACACTTTGCGGAATCATACACAAGATCAGAACCTCACATCTATACTCGAAATTATCACGAACTAGCTGTAATAATCCGTACCTGTAACCTCGGCTGCAATCACATGATATCCCACATAACTCAAACACATACAGCGATAACATCCATTCACAACAATTGCCCACGATAGCCAGATACCGATAGAAAACCTTTTTGTTTGCTAAAGTGTTATTCCAACACTTTCATATACTGCCAACGGTAACAGAAACACGCAATAAATCGAACCCATCTCTCAGATCAACCATTCATGAGTCCATTTCCTTTCTGACTGATACTATAACAGATTTCGGAGCCAACTCTCGATATTACCTTTCTAACAGGCTGAAATCAAATTTGCTCGTACTCAGTAATGACTCTAATGAATATTACCTCTCGCCCCTCGATCGGGGAATCACAAGCCATCTAGTCACATATACTACTGAGCGCTCGCGTGCGCATATAGACGTGTGGAAGGAATTTCAAGAATTATATCTCAAGTTGAATCAAGTACACACAATAAGAATTTCAACAATGGGAAGTTTTCCTAAAGGTTTTGCAGCCCCTCGAGGATATATACAGACGTCTCTGCACCGATCCGCGAGACTCTACTAACCCTGCTCATGACTCGTGATACCTAGTAACCTAGGCTTTGATACAAACTTGTCATGACCCAATTCCCAAAACTCGGTCGTGATGGCGCCTCTCGTGAAGACAAGGCTAGCCAGACCGTTCAGTTACACCACTTAAAGCAATTAATCAGTTATAACAGATCAAATCTAAATTTATGACATTAATTAATATGATACCAATACAGCCCGACCGGGGTGTCACAAGTCACGAGCATCTAAAGAGTAAAGACACTACTACTACTGGACAACCGATATATAAATTTAACAGACAAATTGGAATACAAGGATGGAATGTGGTGCCGCGAACGCTGGCGGTCACCCTGCCCAATTACCAGAATATGGCCTTCGATCCTGCTAATGACCCGCTACCGGGTGAACAATACCTGCAACTGCACGCAAGGTGCAGGGAGTAAAGTGAATACTTCCAACTCAGTGGTAATAAGAGAGAATAATATCTGAGCGATAAGAAAACACACATGAGCAGACCAAACTGCTATAAGAGACAAGACAAACCTTTTTAAGAAAAACGAAATACTGTGGAAAATCCCTTTAGAAAATCCCAAGTTTTGTTAAAATCTCTTCTGAAAATATGCTTTTTTTTCAACAATTGCAAGGGTACTTTCAACAAGTAGGAAATAGTCAGAAACCTGCCCTTCGGGCTCAATATCAACTCACAGTATCCAACATCAGCCTCTCAGGCTCAGCACTTCTTAACATATAACACCAGGGTATCTGGTCAACAAGGCAAGTAACAATATGTATACCAATGATATATGAGTGCTAAATGTTGTGCTACGTAGTACAAATAAGAGTAAATGCATGAATGCAATGCAATGCATGAACACTGATGGACGTGCATCCCGATCCATTGGGTACCTGCGCTCACTGCGGGGGTTCAGACTCTAGAGGGGCTCCTACAGCCCAAGCGCCATATCATACAGTGTCAATAGTTACCACTACTTTCATCACAACACACGGTGACCTTAGTTACCACCTTTTTCATTACAATATGCGGTGTCCTTAGTTACCACCGTTTCCATTTAAAATATGTGGTGTCCTTAGTTACCACCGTTTCCATTTAAAATACGCGGTGTCCTTACTTATCATCATTTCCATTTAAAATAATATACAGTCCAAAAATAGCGAGATTGTACTCGTCAGCCTGAAATATCATTTAAAAATCATTTGAGTTTTTCAAAACATATAAATATGGCTGAGTTTACAAAATTAGTATTAAAACATGGACTGATTTCAAATAATATGCACATTATGAAAATTCTGAGATAACGATCCTGGAAGGATTTTACAAGTCGGCACCAGTCCCCAAACATGGCATCAAGCCCAAATATCATCAATATAATATGTGAAGAAATCGCCAATATAGTACAATATATCCCTCGGGTTAGACCGAGTCACAATTTCCAACATATACGACCCCGCACTAGTCGTGGAGTGCGTTTCCATCCTCATAATAGCATCACTATGATATACCAAGGTTTTCAAACAATCGGCAATAATCCCCAAGTATGGCAATGAGCCCAAGTCATAATGATAACAACTAAACATTTATAATTTAGCGGTAAAAACTAACAACCCGGAAGGACCAAGTCACAATCCCCATGGTGCTATACCCTACGCTCAGGTCCAGCATGCAAGTCACCACAGTACACCACTAGGATGTGCAAATCCGGGGTTTCAAACTCTCAGGATATCATTACCAAGTATTACTCACCTCGAACCGGCGAAATCTCAAGCTCGCGATGCCTTTGCCCCTCAAATTGGCCTCCACTAGCGTCAAATCTAACCAAAACCAGTACAAATATATCATAATATGCTAATGGAACAACACCCAATCGAAAACAATCGAAATATAACAAAAATCTTGAAATTAGCAAAACTCGAGCCCTATGCCCGCTTCTCAAAAAATTATGAAACTTACATTTTCAGAATCCTCGCTTTGCCACAAGTCCATACATATAAACTTTATCAAAATCGGAGTCCAATTGCTCTTCCAGATCCCCAATTTTTCATTTGAAATGTCAACCCTAGTTCTTCAGCTTTTATGCCCAATTTCAGAGAAATAATGGTTGATTCTTCAATAAATGATGTAATAAGACCACGAGATTTACCGCCAATCACTCCCCATTGGAATCCCCTTCAGAATCTGTCAATGAGCTCTCAAGGTATTGCAAAAATGGAGGAAATAATATGAAGCTCGCGGATGAAATAACCCTTAAAAACTTAACTGCCCATGTCCAAAATCCTTCATCGCGTTCGCGACCTCTCCCTCGTGAATGCGAGGACAAAATATTTTTAACACTCCAAATACCCTATGCGAACGTGTGTCTGGCCACGCGAACGCGATGCACAACATCCCTTCTCTACTCGAACGCAACCTCTTCTCCTACGAACGCGTTGGCCAGACTTCAAGGCCCTCAACATTACTCTACGTGTTTGCGTCCATCACCACGCGAACGCGATGAACAAAGAGTCTGCAATCCTTATAGCAGAAAAAACTGATCTCAATACAAACTAAAATGGGTCCGTTTGACCATCCGAATTCATCCCGAGGCCCCCTAGACCTCAACCAAAGACACCAACATACCCCGAAACATCATACAAACTTGGTCAAGCCATAAAAATACCAACATTAAACATAAAAAATTACCAAATTCCTCAAATTCAAGCCTAAGTCACTAAAACTTTTTCCAAATTCGCATTCGATCCAAAACCTAACCAAACGACGTCCGATTGACCTGAAAATTTGTGGACATATCCAAAATCACCTAATGAAGCTAATGCAACTCTAGGAATTCCATTCCGACCCCGGATCAAAATCTCACCTATCAACCGGAATTTGCCAAAAATCGAACTTAGCCAATTCTAGCCAATTTCTACACCGGACCTCCAAATTTGATTCCGTTTTATCTCCCAAGTCAAAAACCACTATCTGAAACTAGTCAAATCATCGGAAATCCATTCTGAGCCCTCTAATTTACAAGTCAATGTCCGGTTGACTTTTCCAACTTAAGCTTTTCTTAAAGAGACTATTGGTCTCACTTCTAACCAAATTATATCCAACACATCTCAAACTCACCAAACACATATATCGTCACACGGGGAAGCATATTACGGGGATAACGGGGTTGAAATACAAAAGACGACGGGTCGGGTCGTCACATTTATGTACTCATACTACACTTCAGGACTTAATTGTACAGGATGTGAGGCAAGTGCATCTGGTTACCACTCCGACATGCACGCTTGACTTCTAGTTCAAGATTATACGGTAAGCTGCCCCTTTCGAGTCGTACTGCAGCAGCCGAAGTCTCTCTTTTGTTATATTTATTTGTCTATTTTATTTCAGACAGTAGACTAGCATTATTTTGTATATTCTGGTAGAATGCCCATAAACTTGTGACACCACGTCTTGACACACACTAGTAAACTTATGATTTTGGATTATATTTCTACAGTTATGATTTTATTTAGTGGTTTTCGCTTTTGATTTCTCTAAAAATCTGTTATTTATTAAATCCTTAAAATTAAGGAAAGTTAGTTGTTCGAATAACTAAATAAAAACAGAAATCACTACATAGTTCAATGTTGGCTTGCCTAGCAACAATGTTGGGTACCATCACAGTATAAATTATAATTGGGTTGTGACAACATGGTATCAGGGGCACTAAGTTCACGTATGTCTCGCAAATAATGGCCATACCTAATAGAGTCTCGTGAATCATTACGGAGACGTCTGTACTTATCTTCGAGAGGCTATAGGGTGCTAGGAAATTACTCTTTATTCATCTCCTATCGTGCAGTCAATGGTATACTATGTTTTATTCTTCTATTCTCTAGCATACGGTGAGGACACGCACGGCAGCGATTTTGAACCTGGGATGAGCTTCTCCCCTATCGTTAGAGGCCAAGACAGAGGCCGGGGAGCGCACTGGCTCGAGCTAGGGGACAAGAATATCTCAGAGTTGCCCTAGTTTCACCACCAACAGGTCCAGTAGAGGATCCCATTATTAAGGAGCAGGGCAAGCTGCCGGCAGCTGAGCCAGCTCCCGTAGATTTCATGTCAGCACCGGGCTTTCAAGAGGTCATGGGTCGTATTCTGCAGTTAATAGATTCTATGATACATGTTGGTTTATTTACAATGGACCTAGCCACATCTCAAAGAGGGAGGGGGAGCACAGACCCCTACTGCTCAGGCTCCTGGGCATGCAGCTGCACTATATCAGACTCCGGGTATACTGCCATAGGTAGGGCCCAGCCAGCTACATCAGCTGTACCTAAGCCTAGACCAGTTGTGATCGGCGATCTGTAGAAGCTTTTGGATTGATGGACTAGGCTACACCCTCCTGTCTTCGGAGATGAGAGACATGAGGATCCCCATGACTTCATTGATAGGTGCAGGGACAAACCTCACAATATGAGGATATCAGAGTCTCATGGGGTGGATTTCGCTAGCTTCTAGTTGGAGGGCAGGGCCCGTAGGTGGTGGCAGTATTATCTTCTCGGCAGGCCAGTGGGTTCTCCTCTCATGACTTAGGAGTTTACGTAGCTTTTCTTGGATAAATATATTCCACCCTCCCAGAGGGAAGATGCGGTGTCAGTTTGAGCAGCTCGAGCATGGTAAGATGTTAGTGACTAATTTTAAGGCGATATTTTCTAAGTTGTCTCGCCATGTACTTATGATACTTCCTAAGGACACAGAGAACTGTGGAGGTTTGTTTCAGGGTTGCGGTATTATGGATAATATACCCTAGGAGGTTGAGACGGGGTTTAAATGTCAGCTAGTAGCGGAGATTCCTTGGAGGATTGAGGGCTACCGATAGAAGCGTAGAGAGCAGATGCATCAGGACAAGAGGACCCATTTCTCTATAGAGTTTATAGGTTAGTTTGTGAGAGGTTAGGCTAACAGGCCCACATATCCAACACCACCACCTCCTCGGGGTGCTCTAGCACGACCCTATTTTAGTGTTATGCTAGAGAGTTCTTATTGCCCACCAGCTATTCAGTGCCATGCCAGAGAGCTCATACCGCTCACCAGCCATCTAGGGTTCTTCCAGTGGGTATTCTGGCCATCAGGGTCAGGCTTTGGGCCAACAGTCTATGGTACCAAGAGGTTGTTATGAGTGTGGGGTTCCAGGTCACATGAAGAGATTTTATCCCAGACTTCGGGGCAAGGCAGTACAACAAGGTTAACATCCCATGATTGCATTACCAATTGTTTGACCGCCCAAAGGCGGAGTGCAAGCTGGTAGGGGCCATCATAGAAGTGGAGGCCAGGCAAGAGGAGGAAAGCTAACAATTTTTTAGTCAAGCAGAGGCCAGCTAGCCGGCACTCAAACTAGATTCTATGCTTTTCTGGCCTGACCTGATGCAGTGGCCTCAGATGCCGTGATCACATGTATTATTTTTGTCTGCGATAGAGATGCTTCGGTATTATTTGATTCGACCACCTATTCATATGCATAATCTCTGTTTGTGAATTTCCTGAATATTTGTGAGCACGCGATTTTTGCCTTATATATGAATTATTCCAAAAAGTTCAAACAAAATGATTTTTCTTGATTTTTATAATTTTTGTGAATTTTGTGTCATTTTTCTTATAATTGTTTGCATTTTTATTTGTGCATTTTAATTCATATGAAATTACAAAATATGCATTTGCATTTAGTTTTTAATTTTGATATTTTCAGTATTAATTAGGGGTTAATTTATTTTAGAACAAATATGAAGAAAATTACAAAAATAGTTATTTTGTGTTTTAATTGCGAATTTGTCACGAAATAGTTTTAAATAATTTTAGGAGTTAATTAGTTTTATTTGAAATATATTAGAACTTTATTTTTATTTTTGCATTTTTTACAAAATCAAAATAATACATAAATATAAAATGGAAAAAACAAACAAAAAGGAAATAACAAAAGGAATAAAAGAAAAACATATAAATGGAGTTGGTTTTACAAAAGACCAAAAAATGGGTCAATTCAGACGGCCCAAATAACCATCTCCCAGTCAGTCCGGTCCAAACGCTCGACCCAGTCCAGCTCAACAGACCTCTCCAAACGACGCCGTTTTGGCGTCGATCAATCACGACACTTCATCTCTATTGATCCAACGGTTCTCAATCATTCTTGATCAAAATATAAAAGTGTCCAAAAATACTTCAAAACTCTAAGAACATTTTACACCTTCCTGGTACCAACCCCTCTGTAACCTGACCCTTTTCCGCTGTGCCTTCGCCGATCGCCGCTGGCCAGAAATTGTCGCCGCCGCCGACGAAGCTCCAAATTACCCCAAAATTACACCTCATCTTCTCCTTCATTTCCTTATTCCATATTTGCCCTTGGTTTTCTTCGAATCACGGCCGAAGCTGTCGTATCTTGAATTTAAACTTTCCGGCCAAGTCACTACGTTGTCCAAATCCGGTCAAATTCACACCACAGGTCAGTTTCAACACTCTCAACCACAATCTACCATCAATTTTCCTCAAACCACCCCGAACTTCTCAAATTGGTGAAACCCTAGATCCGCCGCCTTAAATCTCCATGGCATTTGGTGGCGGCGGCGCTTCAATATACCCTCAGAATAACGCTTTGGATTTCTTGGTACTACCACATGCTAAACCTCAAGTCCGTTCGCCTCGACCCCGATTAGAATTGCTCGAATTTTCAAAATAAAGGTGTAGACCTAAATTGATTCAGTGAGTGTATTTCTGTTCATTTTTTTAGTTTTGTTCTCTCTAAGTCTCAATCATTAGTAGTTTGATTTTTTTATTCGTAGTTAAAGTGTTGCCTGAGTTTCTGTGTGATTTCGATCTTTAATTTAGTTTAGCTTTTATATAATTTTTCTCTGATTCTATTTAAATATTGGTTTAGGTTAATTAGTAGTTCAGTAATTGTTTTCTGACTAGTCGTATTGATCTCGGTTGATTTGTGTTAATACTTAGTAAGTGATTGTGCAGTGTTTGATTAATTAGATGTTCTCCTTAGTTAGGAAATTCTGCTAGAGATTGGTTATAGCTAAGTAAGTTAGATGTAGTTAACTATGTGGCTGGGTCAGTTGATGTTCACTTAGTAATTTCAGAATAAAGCAGGGGCAATATGGGTTTTATCTAAAATAGAAGTAATGCTAGTATTTCCTAGAACTTTCTAAATATGGGTACAAGTAGAATTTCAGCATCTTAGTGGTAGTTACTTGAGTAGCAAGTCAGAAAATAGAGGTTTAGCTAGAAATAAAAGAGGGACTAAATGGTAAAAACCGATAATATGATCTGCACCACATTTTTTTTGAATCACAAGTTTTGAGAGCCCTAATATTCCCCCAAAAAATGCAGTCTCTCAACTTCCAGATCTGAATCCTATAATTCAAAACTCAAAAGCACAAAAAATCAGAAAAACTTCAAAAATCAAAACAAAAAAATAAAAACACAAGCTACCGTTCCATTCAATTTCTAGTTGGTTTCCAATTTAGTGGCTAGATTGCCTTTTAGGTTCAGTTACCATTAATTTGAAGCTTCAGAGTTGTTGTAGTTTATTTCAAGTGAATTTGGTTTTGAATAGTGGGATCAGTTGAATTACTTTGGGTTTCTTATGGTTGGAGTGTATCTGAAGGTGTTTTGATCCTGTTTCTGTGAAATTTGAACTTGAATCAAGTCATTTGGTTGGATGTTGAATACTGTGATATCTATGAGTCGTGTACACTATTTTGGTTCTAAAAAAACACATCTATCGTTATGCTTCTATTCACCTGCTTCTGCTGACTTTTTCTTCTTCTGTTGCAATTCGTAACCAGGTACACGGCTATAACTTTGCAATTTTGTAAGCTGGAAACATTGAGCATGAACGTATATGAAGATTTGAAGTTTGAATTTGCCTTGTGTTATACTGATTGTATATTTCAGATATCTCATTCATTAATGTTGTTAATGGCTACTGGATGTATAATTAGACTGTTATTGTTATTCCTTGGGTTTTTTCGAGTTTTTTAGTAGAAGAGAACATGCTAGCTTAGTTAATTCCTGCTAATGTTTACGTTTAACTGTTAGTGTTAGGATCATTTATGAGCATGCTTGATTTGGCAACCAGTAGCATAGTAGTATTAGCTTAAATTATGGTGTTCCAATTATTGGTTTCAAACCTGGAAGCAAATGGTTCAAATTTACCTTCATATAGTTCATTTTTTTAATTGAAATATAATCAGTAATGTAGGCTGTAACATGAATCACAAACTCAGGTATGAAATGACCCCTGCATTAGCCTGGGTTCGAATTGGGGAGCTCCCAATTTGTAAAGGCTCAACCTTAATTTTGGTCCCTCATGGACCTCGGCTTGGGCTGAAAGCCATCTGTTATTCAAAATGGCATTATAGCCCATTGGGCTTCAGACTTTTGTCACGCACACCTAGTTTCAGCAATCTGCTCTTTCACCATTGGATCTGGGTCAGTACCCATTTGGTTTCAATAAAATAATAGGATTTTCTTTTACTTTTAGAGACAAGTAATATAGAAAATCATAGTATACTTTAGGATGAACCTTTAAATAAAAAATAAGATGAGCCCCGCCTAACAAAAATACAAAACGCGGGGCCCTCAATAAATAGTTATTAAAATACTTAGAATTCGAAAGGGCCGTTTAGTGACAATATTGATCGTGAGTCTTTGGGTAATCCTATTTTTGTGTCCACTCTTGTGGGCGATTCTGTGATTGTGGATCGGATCTATTGGTCCTGTGTGGTCTTATTCTATGGTTACGAGACTAGAGAGGGCCTTTTGTTGCTTGATATGAGCAACTTTGAAGTCATTTTGGGCAAGGACTATTTATCCCAATATCACGCCATCCTTGATAGCCATGCCAAAACTGTTACCTTAGCAATTCCAGAGATGTCAAGATTGGAGTGGAAGGGTTCATCTGTTAGTACTTCTAGTTGGGTTATCTCTTTTCTGAAGGCTAGACATATGACCAAGAAGGGTTGTTTGGTTTATCTAGCCTATGTTCGAGATACTACCGCAGATTCTCTGATGATTGATTCAGTGCCAGTAGTCCGGGAGTTCGCCGATGTGTTTCCTTCTAATCTTCCAAGCATGCCACAATATCGTGATATTTATTTTGGTATTGACTTGGCTCTAGGTACCCAACCTATATCTATCTCATTGTACTGTATGGATTCGAAAGAGTTGAAGGAGTTGAAAGAGCAACTTGAGGAGTTGGTAGCAAAACGTTTTGTGAGACCAAGTGTATGGGTGCACCCGTTTTATTTGTGAAGAGAAAAGATGGGACTATGCGGATGTGCATTGATTACCGCTAGTTGAACAAAGTTACCATCAAGAACAAGTACCTTTTTTTGCGTATCGATGATTTGTTTGACCAGTTGCAGGGTGCTAGAGTGTTCTTTAAGATTGACTTGAGATCGGGGTACAATCAGTGGAAAATTCGGGACTCCGATGTTCCAATGACTACTTTCGTACTAGATATGGCCATTGTGAGTTTCTGGTGATGTCCTTCGGCTTGACTAATGCCCTAGCAATATTTATGAATTTGATGAATTGAGTGTTCAATCCTTATAATATTCGCTCATCATTGTCTTCATTGATGACATCTTGATCTATTCACGTAGCATGGAGGAGCACGAGTGGAGTTTGAGAGTGGTGCTTTAGACATTGCAAGAACAAAAGCTATATGCTAAGTTCTCCAAGTGTGTGTTTTGGCTAGAGTCTGTGGCATTGTTGGGGCATGTTGTATCAAGCAAGGGCATTAAGGTGGATCCCAAGAAGATTGAGGCAATTTAGAGTTGGCCTCATCCTACTTCGACAACTGATATAAAGAGTTTCTTGGGTTAGCAGGTTATTACCGCCGGTTTGTGGAGGACTTCTCATCTATTGCAGCACTTTTGACTAGATTGACTCAGAAGGGTGCTCCATTCCATTGGCCAGATTATTGTGATGCGAGCTTTTAGAAGCTCGAGACAACTTTGAGTACAACATCAGTTCAATTGTTGCCTTCCGGTTTCGGGATGTGTATGGTGTATTGCGATGCTTCACGCATTGATTTGGGTTGTGTAATGATACAGCAAGGATGAGTTATCGCATGTGCTTCACGACAACTGAAGATCCATGAGAAGAACTACCCTGTGCAGGATCTAGAGTTAGGCACGATTGTTCATGCTCTTAAGATCTACAGGCATTATCTTTACGGGGTTTCATGTGAGGTTTACACTGACCATTGCAGCTTACAATATTTGTTCAAGCAAAGGAATCTCAATTTGAGGCGGTGCAGATGCCTTGAGTTACCGAAAGATTATGATATCACCATTCTTTATCATCGGGCAAGGTGAATGTAGTCGGGGATGCCTTGAGCATAAATCTAGAGAGTATGGGTAGCTTGGCCTTCATCACAACAAAGAAAAGGCCATTAGCTTTGGACATTCAGTCCTTGGCTAATAGACTGTGAGGTTGGACATTTCAGAACCCACCCGAGTTTTTGCATATGTTGTTGCTCAGTCTTCACTATTGGGAAGATAAAGGCTCGACAGTTTGATGATCCGTATTTGATGGTCTTTAGAGAGACGGTACTACGGGGTAGTGCCAAGGAGGTATCTATCAACAAGGATGGTGTTCTATAACTCCAGGGTTTTTTATGTGTTCCTAATGTCGATGGTTTGAGATATTCTATATGAGGCACACAGTTCTCGGTATTCCATTCATCTGGGTGGTACAAAGATGTATCGTGACATGAGACAGCATTATTGGTGCCATTGGATGAAGAAATACATAGTTGGGTATGTGTCTAGGTGCACAAATTGCTAGCAGGATAAGTATGATCACTAGAACCTAGGTGGCATACTCCAGTAGATGACTATACCTGAGTGGAAGCGGGAACGCATCACTTATGGACTTCGTAGTTGGTTTGTCGCGGATCTTGCGGAAGTTTGATATAGTTTAGGTCATTGTCAAGAGGTTAACCAAGTCGGCACTCTTCATTCCGATTGTGATTATGTGTACTTCAGAGAGGTTGGCCCAGATTTATATTCAGGAGATAGTTCGGTTGCACGGTGTGCTTGTTTCCATCATATCACATAGAAGCCCTCAGTTTACTTCACATTTCTAGAGAGCCGTACAAAGTGAGTTGGGGACCCGTGTAAAGCTCAGCACAGTATTTCATCTGCAGACCAACGGGCAATCAGAACGTATAGTTTAGATCTTGGAGGACATGCTCAGAGCATGTGTGATTGACTTTGGAGGGCAGTGGGATGGATTCTTATCCTTAACAGAATTTTCTTACAATAACAATTATCATTCCAGCATCGAGAAGGCTCCATTTAAGGCTTTATATGGTCGGCAGTGTTGTTCTCCCATTGGGTGGTTTGATCCCGTCGTGGCTAAGTTATATGGGACTGATTCAGTAAAGGATGCTTTGGAAAAGGTAAAGTATATTCAGGAGCGGCTTCGCACAGCACAATCCAAACAGAAGAGTTACGTGAATCAGAAGGCGTGTGATGTATCGTTTATGGTAGGCGAGAATGTTCTCTTGAAATCTCCCTGATGAGGGGTATTATGAGATTCAGGAAGAAGGGCAAGGTGAGCCCTAGGTTTATAGGCCCATTTGAGGTGTTAAGGTGTAACGACCCGGTCACTCGTTTTGAGAGTTATAGCCCCGTTTCTCCCATTTCTATTTATTTAAGTGTTGTTCAGCTGTGTTGAGTTGCAACAAGTTGGTAGGATTGGGTTCAGAGTAATTTTGGAGTGAAATGAACACTTAGTTTCTTAGTTAGAAACCTCAATTAGAAAAGTCAACTAGAAGTTGACTTATGAGTAAACGAATTCAGATTTGGATTTTTATGATTCAGATAGCTTCGTTGGATGATTTTAGACTACGGAGTGTGTCTGGAATGTAATTTTGAGGTCCATGTTAGATTTAGGCTTGAATTGGAGAAAGTTGGAAGTTTAGAAGTTCTTCGGCTTTAATTCGAGGTTGATTTGGTGTTTTGGTAATGTTTTGGGTGTTCTGGAGGTTCGACTTAGTTCGAGTAGTGATACATGATTTTTAATAGGTTTGGTTGAGGTCTCGAGGACCTCGGGTGAGTTTTAAATAGGTTTTGGGTTGTGTTATGCTCGTTTTTCTTATGTTTCAACGACGTTTCTTCAAGCATAAATGATATCATATTGAACAAATGAGCCTCGATTTCTTTTTTGATTGAAGCATTAGATCCGTATCGTAATTATGGACCTGTAACAAAAAGAATCATCGAACTTGGACATTGTATGATGATTTTAGGGTCATTTTATTAAGAATTAGGCTGCCAGATTTTTCATATTGATTACAAAATTGCCACTAGCAGCGTATTTAAAAATCTGCACTATTTGCAAATATTAAAACCTACATATCTCATTCATTATAAGGTCAAATTGAGTGATTCAAAAGCCTAACTTGATTAGAATTTCACAATGAATTCGAGGCATAAAATATGAGTTTCGGGATCGTTTAGCATAAAAAAGCGAGGCAGAATAGCTGGAAGAAAATATATAAAATTATGATTTGTTCATCCGATCATATTTTTAAGTTGGGGAGCTCAGATATGAGCGAATTTGGAGGCGATTTTCACCATATAGATTGGGGTAAGTATTTTTTACTCCGTTTTTGTTATATTTCATAAATTCATCTTCTTTTTTCGGATTTAATTGATGATTTCAAAGTAAAATTGAGGGAGTTAGGGTTTTTGTTTTAGAGAGCTTTAAATGTGGATTTGAGGGACAAAACGAAGTCCGATTTTGATAAATTTTATATGGTTAGACTCGGGGGAGAACGTTGTTTTTTATTATACTATTTTTGACTAATTCCGAGACATGGCCTCAGGGGCCAGGTTTTGGCCGATTTCGGATTTTGGCATATTTTGTAGTTTTTATTATGGAATTCAATTCTTTTGCATATAGTGATGGTAGTAATCTGATTATGGTTATATTCGGAGTTTTTTGACACCAAGCCTACAGACGAGGGCATCCCGGAGTAGGATTTTATGCGGTTGAGGTAAGTAACAGTTTTAACTCTGGCTTTGAGGGTATAAACCGGAGAAAGTAATATCACATGATTGTTTGGTGGTGATACCCATGCTAGGTGACGGGCGTGTGGATTTGCACTGTGAGGGATTAAGACTTGATATGTCCCGTGAGGCTGTGGGCCTAATGGTTGTTATTTGTGGCTATGTGTCTACTTGTTGTTGAACTTGTTTGCCTTCATGTTTGAGATCATGCTTAGGCTTTATTCATTCTCACGTTATTTGTACTTAGTCATAGAAACTATTGTATATTTTTACCTCAATCTCTATTATCTGGTAATATGTTATGATACTTTATGTGGGTTGTGTCTCCTTATTTGTTGATGATGGTGAGGCTAGTGAGTTACATGATTGAATGAGGCCGAGGGACTAGTTGTGAGGATATTAATAATAAAGCGTGTGAATTGTCCACGTAGCACGTGAGTTGACCGTGCGGGTCCAGGTATTGATACCATAGCGTGTAAGTTGTCTGCTTAGCACGTGAGTTGGTCGTGCAGATCCAGGTATTGATATGATGGCACGTGAGTTGTCCGTGCTAAGCGCTTGGGCTTTGGGAGCCCCTCTGGAGTCCGCACACACCCCCAGTGAGCACATAGTGTTAGTGTATGGAGTGTTGAGTGTATTCAGTGTTGACTGTTGAGTAATGAGCGATGGAGTGACATTGCTGTGAGGTTGCATTTACTTTTGATGTTGTTGCATTTTTACCTGTTAATTTCTTTGTGACAGCTACTGAGTTATGGAATTTACCTATTTATTCTTGTTATATTTAAATTGTCAAAAATAAATAATTGGATTGTTTTACATATGTCGTCAATACTGCACAGTTCTTTAATTATTTCTGTTACTGCTGAGGTGGTTGTACTCATACTACACCCTGCACTTTATGTGCAGTTCCAGGTGAGTTAGAGCGCAGCGATTCTTGAGTTCAGGCCGTCTATCTTTAGAGACTGCAAGGTAGCTGCTAACATCTGCAGGGCCTTGTTACGCTTCTTGCATTTCTTATTTTGGATAGTTAGAGAGTTATTTTTCTTAGTTCCTAATTTTAGACGCTCGTGACTTAGTGACATCCCAATGTTTGGGACTAGCTTTCATATTTTTATATTAATTATATTTAGAGTTGATTTAGTTTATGAGAAATTCAAATGTTGAAAATATTTTATTAAATTCTTATAATCAAAATAGTAGTAATATCTTGGGAATAGGCTTGCCTTGTAACACGATAGGTGCCATCATGACCATGGTTGGATTTTGGGTCATGACAAGTTGGTATCAGAGCCTAGGTTAAATAGTCTCATAAGTCATGAGCGGGTTTAGTAGAGTCTTGCAGATCAGTTCAGAGACGTCTGTATGTATCTTCGAGAGGCTGCAAAAACTTTAGGAATACTTCACCTTCTTGAATTCTTATCATGCAGTATTGATTCAGCTTGAAGTGTAACTCACTGAATTCTTTCCATGCATTCGTATGTGCACATGAGCAATCAGTATCAGTTGTGCATTGATGGATTGTGATTACCTAGATTAGGCGCAAGGTGTAATTTCTGTGTGTTGATGTTCGGCCAGTCTGGACGATTTGAGGCCGGGTTTTGACTATAGATTGGGCACTGAGGTTGATAGTGTGAGCACGTGCTTGTGGACTTCTAGTATGGTAGTGTCCCTATTAGTAGAAATAATGTTTGGATGTATACGTGATGAGCATGATGTGACTGCGAGATGAGTTCATATGATTTGAATGTGACGAGAAGGTATTGTTTAAGAGGGGGAGGATGTAACGACTCGGTCAGTCATTCTGAGAGTTATAGCCCCATTTCTCCCATTTCTATTTCTTTAAGTGTTGTTCAGTTGTGTTGAGTTGCAATGAGTTGGTAGGATTGTGTTCGGAGTAGGTTTGGAGTGAAATGAACACTTAGTTTCTTACTTAGAAACCTAAATTAGAAAAGTCAACTGGAAGTTGATTTATGAGTAAACGAATTTGGATTTGGATTTTTATGATTCGGTTAGCTTCGTTGGATGATTTTAGACTTAGGAGTGTGTCTAGAATGTTATTTGGAGGTCTATGTTAGAATTAGGCTTGAATTGATGAAAGCTGGAAGTTTAGAAGTTCTAAGGCTTGAATTCGAGGCTGATTTGGTGTGTTGGTGTTGTTTTGGGTGTTCTAGAGGTTCGACTTAGTTCGAGTAGTGATATATGATTTTTTTTAAATTATTGGTTGAGGTCCCGAGAACCTAGGGTGAGTTTTGAATCGGTTTTGGGTTGTGTTGCGCTCGTTGCTCTTATGTTTCGACGCCGTTTCTTCAAGCATAAATGATATCATATTGAACAAATGTGCTCCGATTTCTTTTTTGATTGAAGCATTAAATCCGTATCGAAATTATGGACATGTAACAAAAAGAATCATCAAATTTGGACATTGTATGATGATATTAGGGTCCTTTTACTAAGAATTAAGCTGCCAGATTTTTTATATTAATTACGAAATTCCCACTAGCAGCGTATTTAAAAATCTGCACTATTTGCAAATATTAAAACCTACATATCCCATTCATTATAAGGTCAAATTGAGTGATTCAAAAGACTAGCTTGATTAGAATTTTACAAGGAATGCACAGGAGGCATAAAATATGAGTTTCATGATCGTTTGGCACGAAACACGAGGCATAAATAGCTGGAAGAAAATATATAAAACTAGGGTTTGTGCATTCGATTATATTTTTAAGTTGGGAAACTCGGATTTGAGTGAATTTGGAGGCGATTTTCACCATATGGATTGGGGTAAGTGTTTTCTACTCCGTTTTGATTATATTTCATAAATTCATCTTCGTTTTTGGGATTTAATTGATGATTTCAAAGTAAAATTGAGGGAGTTAGGGTTTGAGTTTTGGAGAGCTTTAAGTGTGGATTTGAGGGACAAACGAAGTCTAATTTTGATAAATTTTATATGGTTAGACCCGGGAGAGAACGAGGCTTATGATTATACCATTTTTACTAATTCAGAGACGTGGGCATGGGGGCCGAATTTTGGCAGATTTCAGATTTTTGGCATATTTTGTAGTTTTTATTATGGAATTCAATTCTTTAGCATATGGTGATGGTATTAATCTGATTCTGGTTAGATTTGGAGCTTTTGGAGACCGGGTTAAGAGACGAGGGCATCCCAAAGTAGGATTTTATGTGGTTGAGGTAAGTAACAGTCTTGACTCTGGATTTGAGGGTATAAACCCGAAGAAAGTAATATCATGTGATTATTTGGTGGTGATACCCATGCTAGGTGACGAGCGTGTGGGTTTGCACCGCGAGGGATTGAGACTTGATTTGTCCCGTGAGGCTGTGGGCCTAATGGTTGTTATATGTGGTTATGTGTTTACTTGTTGTTGAACTAGTTTGCCTTCATGTTAGAGATCATGCTTAGACTTTATTCATTCTCACGTTATTTGTACTCAGCCATAGAAACTATTGTATATTTTTATCTCGGTCTCTATTATTTGGTAATATGTTGTGATACTTGATGTGGGTTGCGTCCCCTCAATTGTTGATGATGCTGAGGCTAGTGAGGTAGCTGATTGAGTGAGGCCGAGGGCCTGGTTGTGAGGATATTAATACCATAACGTTGAGTTGTCCGCGTAGCACATGAGTTGACCGTGTGGGTCCAGGTTTGATACCATAGCTCGTGAGTTGTTCGGGTAGCAGGTGAGTTGGCCGTGCAGATCCAGGTATTGGTATGATGGCACGTGAGTTGTTCGTGCTTAGCACTTGGGCTTTGGGAGCCCCTTCAGAGTCTGTACACATCCCCAGTGAGCACAGAGTGTTGAGTGTATTGAGTGTTGATTACTGAGTGCGAGTAATGAGCGATGAAGTGACATTGCTGTGAGGTTGCATTTACTTTTGATGTTGTTGCATTTTTACCTGTTAATTTCTTTGTGACAACTACTGAGTTATGGAATTCACCTATTTATTCTTGTTATATTTAAATTGTGAAAAATAAATAATTGGACTGTTTTACTTAGCTCGTCACTACTGCTCAGTTCCTTAATTATTTCTATTATTGCTGAGGTGGTTGTACTCATACTATACCCTGCACTTTATGTGCAGATCCAGGTGAGTTAGAGCGCGGCGATCGTTGAGTTCATGCCGTCTTTCTTTGGAGACATCAAGGCAGCTGCTAGCATGTACAGGGCCTTGTTACTCTTGTTATTTCTTATTTTGGATAGTTAGACAGTTATATTTCTTAGTTCATAGTTTAGAAACTCGTGACTTAGTGACACCCTGATGTTTGGGGATAGCTTCCATATTTTTTATATTAATTATATTTAGATTTGATTTAGTTTATGAGAAATTCAAATGTTGAAAATATTTTATTAAATTCCTATAATCAAATTAGTAGTAATATCTTGGGAATATGCTTACCTTGTAACACGATAGGCACCATCACGATCATGGTTAGATTTTGGGTCGTGACATGAGGCGAGTTGGGGAGGTTGATTATAAGCTTGCTTTACCTCCTAGCCTATTAGGGGTTCATCCGAATTTTCACGTGTCTATGCGTCAGATGTATCACGCCAACTTGTCACATGTCTTAGACTTCAAGACTATTCAGTTAAATGAGAGCTTGGGTTATGAGGAAGTGCCAACTGACATTATTGCTAGACAGGATCGCCAGTTGAGATCCAAGAGGATTTCTGCAGTAAAGGTCCAATAGAGGGGCCAACCAGTTGAGGAGGTAACCTGAGAGTCCGAGCAGGACATGCGGAGCAGATATCTATTAGCTCCAAGGTTTCACGTATTAACTTTGATGATAACAAACCAAAATAATATTAATCAAAGATTATTTACTTGTGGTAATCTTATTCTTGTACAAGAAAGAAAATGCTGATAAAGATCCAAATAAATATGGGAAAGAAAATATCTTGTAAATAATTTATCAAGGAAAATTATTTTAGAGATTTAATCTAGAAGGAATAATATTTGAAAGTGAAATTTCAAATATTAAATGACTTACTACAATATCACAAGAAGAATCTATGAAAATTATGGATGGAAAGCTTTTCAACATCTTAAAGGAATATTGCTAAAATCATGGAGAAGATCTATTATTTTGTGGTAGGACAAGATACTACAAGGTCAAGGAAGAATTTATTTTCTATGAAAAGAAAATATATTATTGATGTAGTACAATCTATATTATGAAAATATATTATTTTCCAAGATTAAGAAAGGAATATTTCAATATAATGGGAGAAGAATATATTTTCTATGAAAAGAAAATATATTACGAGTACAGTACAATCTTATGGAAAGAGATTATTTTTCATGACCTCCTAAAGTAACATTGGAGAATTATGATAGAATGCTTCCTAAGGTTTTGGACAAGATATACTACGTATGAATATACTGTAACGACCCGATCGGTCATTATTAGCTCTAGCGCGTCATTCAGCTAGTTGAAGCCATAAACAGCATCACTTTAGGTCTTATGACTTGTGTCAGAATTGCATTTCAGGAAGTTCAGTGTTGATTTGGAAAGAGAATTCTCATTTCGAAAGCTTTAAGTTGAAAGAATTAACTAGGATCAAATTTTTGAGTAAATGACCTTAGAATTGGGATTCGGTGGTTCTAATAGGTTTGTATGATGATTTTGGACTTCGGCATATGTTTGGACCGAATTTTGGAAGACCCGGGAATGTTTTGGTCCCTATTGTGGAAGTTAGCATTTTTGAAAAAATTTCATAAGTTTGGATTGAAGTGCATTTCAGTGTTATCGGTGTCCGTTCGGGATTCCGAGTCTGAGAGTAGCTCCGTATGGTGAGTTTCGAGTTGGGAGCACGATCGGAAGTGAATTCCAAGGTCCGCATGTCATTTTGAAATCATTTAGCTAAAGATAGAAATTTAAAGGTTTTTGAAAAATTTGACTGGAAGTAGACTTTTCGATATCGGGTTTGGATTCTAATTCCGGAAGTTGGAATAGGTCCATCATATCAAATACGACTTGTGTGCAAAATTTGAAGTCAATCGGATATGATTTGATAGGTTTCGGCATCGAATATAGAAGTCTGAAATTGTAAAGTTCACAAAGTTTGGATTGGAGATCAATTCATAGTTTTAGCGATGTTTGATTTGATTTGAAGCCTCGAACAAGTCCGTAATCTATTTGGGACTGGTTGGCATGATTGATTGGGGGTCTCGGGGGCCTTGGATGGCTTCCAGATGATTAATGGATCAAATTTGGAGTTTGAGGAAAGGCTTCAGCTGCTGGTATTTGGTGTAACCGAACCTGCGAGATTGTGGCCACAGGTGCGGAGCCGTAGAGGCGGTCTGGGAGTCGCAGGAGCGAAAAAGGGCAGCCAAGGGAAAAATGCAAATGCGGGGCGTTGGCCGCTTCTGCGCTTGGGGATGACCACAGAAGCGATGATTGGCGCAGGTGCAATGATGGCTCCGTAGATGCGAACTTGCAGATGCGGCGAGGAGTTTCATATGAGCGAAAATCGCTGGGCATAATGTTTTAAAAGCGGGTATGAGTTCATTTTGCCCATTTTTCTCTTCTTTGGGGAGATTTTGGTGAGAGATTCAAGCGGGGTGGTTTATCATCATCAACGACAAGGTAAGCTAACCCCAGCTATCTTGAGTTAGATACATAGTTTTGTTTCAGATTTGAGCATGAAAATTGGTAGATGCTTGGGGTTTGAGGGAAACCCTAGAAAATTTATGTTCTTTGAATTTGACCAATATTTTGGGTATGAAATTGAGAGTAAATTATATATTTGAGTTTATGAGGTTATGGGTAAAGTTTATCTTCAAAAAAATTGGAATCCGGGCACGTAGGCCCGAGAGAGTATTTTTTCAACTTTTCGATCGGGGGTTATGAATTGTTATAAATTGGATCATTATGGGTAATTGAGTATATATTAATGGATTGGTACTATTATTGGCTAGCTTTGGAGCTTTGTTCATTGATTCGAGTCTTCAGAAGAACGTGGAATGACGATTATGGATCTTCTGAGCGAGATGAGTCTCCTTTCTAACCTTGTAAGAGAAAATTATCCCCATAGGGGAAATAATTGAATATTTTCTTGTATTTGTGGGGGGCTACATATGCACGAGGTGACGAGATTCTGTGTGTAGCAACTATAATATTCAAGTCCGGGTAGTTTAGGACTCAAAAGCATGCCATACGTGGAATATTTGTAATCATGTTGACAATTTGATTTTCTTAAATCACACCGAAATAGTAAATGAATTTCTAAAAAGATTAAGCTTTATTTTCTAAAATCTTTAAAAGAGAAAATGCTTTTCTTTGGATAATTGTCCCTTGTTGAGCACTTGATTGACTGTCTGTGTGTGTTTAATTTTGGAACGGGCCGAACGCCTCGGTAGATTAAATAGATGCATCTATGGTTCGCGCCGTTTCACCCTCTAGCAGTGCACAATTTAAATATTGTTGGATCGGGCCGTACGTCCTCGGCATGATATGCGCATACTTGTATTACTTTCCTGAGAATTATAAATGTTGATATTTTCCTTTCCTGGCCAGATATAAATTGATAAAGATAATGAACAATAATCTTGGAAATCCGTTATTATTTGAGATGCTGTTACCTGCTTTCCGGCTTTATGAGTTATAATTTTTACATAAGTCCATGATTTCCTCACATATTCTCTATATTATTATAGGACCACTTACAAGTGTCGAAGTCGACCTCTCATCTCTACTTCTTCGAGATTAGACGGGATACTTGTTGAGTACACGTTGTTTTCGTACTCATGCTGCACTTGTGCATTTTTGTTGCACAAGCACATGCATCTCTATGAATGTGATGTGATGTGTGTCTCCCTGTGGGGTTGTTTGAGCTATTATCGTCGCCTTGTGGAAGGATATTCTATTGTTTCATCTCAATAACGGTACTTTTAAGAGCTCTGAGGTTAGGCACAAGTTTCCATGTTGCTTATGAATGATTGTTCCACAGTATTGTTATAATGGTAGGATGTTTGCCTACGTGTCGGGGCAGTGAATGACTTGAAGGGAGGTTTACTCAGTGCACGATCTAGATATTCGGTATTTTATTCCCGACAGGGGAAGGGTAATCGGACGGAGAATGTTCAGGTTTGGGTTGATGGGGTAACGAGACTTGGTATTTGTGAGCGTGGTGGAGTTTTATTTTATGGTGAGGTGTCATTGTCCTTATTGAATGTACTAAGTTTGCCGGTGTTTTGATCCTCTACAATTCGCCTTTGGAGCAGGTTATTGCCAGTCCCAATTGAAAAATAGACGGTCATAGATCGCGGGGTGCGGCAGTTCAGGATTGAGTTGATGTTTCTATTATTGATTTCTCGATAAAGATGATCCCCGAAAGGTTTGAAGTTAGTAGCGATTTGTGGGTTCAAGTTCTACGGAGATAGATTTTATTAAGGCAGCAACCGAGCAGTAAAGAATGAGGAAGGACATATGAGAAGTGTCAAGCGGTGGTTAAAATTTCTAGAAGGCCAGGAATAAGAAGCGAGGGTTGAGTAGTCGACTAAAAGGGTGAGTTTTCCCAAAGTGGGAAAGTGGCGAAGTTGCGTACGGGCTTGTGGTAGGATGACCATGCACCTTAAGGAGAGTTGGAGTGATTCGAGAATTTTAGTGATTGGTGATTCAGGCCTACGTGTTGATTGAAATATGGACTATTATGTGGCAGGACATGTGATATAACGAAAGGAAGCTGTTTGAAATGAAGGGGGATACAACCTAACTTTGAATTGGGAAGATATTGCCACTCAATTAATTGATGTCCACGAGGGGTGAACGAACTTGTGCAGCTAGAGAGTAAGCTCGGACTCATAAGGGTTATCTCCAGTGAGCAGAACGACGGTCGCATGGTTGGCAAAGTTTCTGCGAAGAATTCTATTGGTTATACAGTGAAGAGACTGGTCGTGCAAATGTTGTGTTGGCCCAAAGTTTCAGTTGAAGTTTTGAAGATTGACAAATGAACTGATATAAGGACCTCTTTCTTGTACTTCACAGTCTGAATCAATAAGGGCACATGCAATGCTTGTGAGGAAGATAATGCACCAAAGATCACGCATCAATATCTTCTGATCATAATCGAAAAAATTGCATTGGGATAAGGAGGACAGTCTCCTTATGTGAAGAGAACTTAATCCTAAGTTAGGATAAGGGTTGGAGTTTGCATTGGCCAAGGACTCGAATTGTGAACGGATAAGAAGTATAGTCTCAATTAAACTATATCTGATAACTCAATATATGATTGAGTTAGTTCTCTTTTCAAGATACACACACAAGCAGAAGCAAAAGCATATTTGAGAGCAAAAAGAGCGAGTCTGATTTGCAAGCAATATATGCAAGTTACAAGTGTGGACGCCTACAACTACATGAACCTAGAGAAGAACGAGTTCCATCAGATTGTTTTATTTCTAGTTCAATTGCAGTAGGTTTTATATTGTACCTTTCAGCTTAGTTAGAAGCAATTGTATTAGGTACGTTGTGTCATCAAGTTAGAGTTAACCTGATAGTGTCGCAGCAGCTGAGGCTGTGTGCCACACTGGGATTAGAGTTTGATCCTTAGGTTTACAAAGAGTTTTGTAAATGTTGTTTTTGGCTCATTAATTTTAGTGGAGTTTGGGAAAATCTTACTGAGTAGTAGGTCGTGGTTTTTTCACCGTTTGAGTCAGGTATTTTCCACGTCAAAATAGCTGTGCACTTTACTTTCAGTTTTTATTATTCCGCAAACTGCAGTAGTTAGAACACTTAGAAGAACCAGGTTCTTCTAACACGAAAATTAGGTACAACGCAAATCACCCCCCTCTTGTGTGGTGTTGACGTTTATTCACATCAATTGGTATCAGAGCAGGTTATCCTTGAAGAGGTTAACACCTTGGGAAGAAGATCAACATGAGTGCACCACCTGGGAACTGGGAAGGACAGTCTACTGGTGCTATCTCTTATTTAAGAGAAATAATAAGGAGAAAGGCTGCCTTAGGTTTAGGAGTTTCGAGTTTTCTCTGCTTTCATAGGCTATCGCTTCTTGGTGCCTAGCCTTCTGCTTTGCAAGGCCTCCACTCTTCAATGGGCTCTACTACTCTTGGTGGAAAAATAGAATGAGAGACCATATCATGGGTGAAGATTATGAACTCTGGGACATCATCACTGATGACCCTCTTGCTACAACCAAGAAGAATGCTAAAGGAATGGATGTTCCAAAAATTAGAGCAGATTGTACTACTGATGATCTAAGGAAGTGGGAGAAAAATGCTAAAGCCAAGAAATGGCTAGTGTTCGGACTTGGCCCTGATGAATACAACAGGATTCAGGGATGTACAACTGCCAAGGAAATATGGGACACTTTACAAGTGGCTCATGTAGGAACACCTTAAGTGAAAACGTCTAGAGGAACTCTACTGTATTCTCAATATGAGAATTTTACTATGAAGGATGGTGAAACTATCCAAGAGATGTAGACTAGGTTCACTACACTGACAAATGAACTTGAGTCTTTTGGAAGGTACCATAAGCACCCAAAGCTTCTCAAGTGAGAGTAGTTTGGCTTCCTTTTATATGAGAGCTCAAAAGGGCATTTGTTCTTTGAGGGATGGTTGGCAGTCTATTAATCAACTATGTTGCTATTAGGACACATTCTCCCCAAAAATTTAGTGGCAATTTGGATTGGAAAAGAAGTGCCCTGGTTACCTCAAGTAGGTATTTGTGTTTTCTTTTAACCACCCCATTTTGATGTGGTGCATAAGGACAAGTTTTCTGGTGGTTAATTCCTTTGGATTGGAAGAAAGTGGTAGCTTCATTGCTAGTAAATTCTAGACCATTATCATACCTTACACATTTGACAGTTGTCTTGAATTGGTTTTCCACCATGGCTATAGAGGCTTTCATCATTAGTAAGGCATTGCTTTTGCCACTTAGGAGGTGTGTCCAAGTGGACCTACTGTAATCATCTAATAAGGTTATAATATATTTGAAGTTGTTGTGTATTGCCATATGATAGGGACCCCATAAATCCACATGAAGTATTTCAAAGATTTCAGTAGTTTCTGTTTTCCACTGAGGGAAAGGAAGTTTGGACTGTCTGGCCATGGGGCAAATATTGCATGTAAAGGGCTGTTTGTCAGAAAAGGTTACAAGTATTGTAGGAATTCCTTTCATTTTACTAAAGGGTACATGGCCAAGTTTGAAATGCCACAATATGAGATGCACCAGAAAACAAAGTAGAGTTACTGTCTTTATTCTTGATATTGTGAGTGGAATCTTTTACAATTGGAAGTGAATTGAAAGACTGGGTTAGACATTGTGCACCCCTTACATCACTAGTATGAATAGAAAGACGAGAAGGATCACATTTCAACTTGGAACTACCTTTCCTCAGGAACCCAGAGCAAAGGAAATACAAACCATCTAGCAACTTACCAATCTCCAGAGGCCTCTTCAGTGAAGGGGCCTGTAGCAGATAGGAAGTGTCTGAGAATGATGCAATACAGTTTAAATGAAATGTCATGGAGCTAATGGACACCAAATTTAATTTGAATGAAGGAATGAATAGAACTTTGTATAGGATGAGTTCGAGTGTTAGGAATACACTTCCAATGTCACTTACTCTTACTTTATAACCATTTGGAAGCTTTACTAATAGAGATAAGGAGGTTTACTATGTTTTGCAATTGAGATTTATCAAAGGTCATGTGGTGTGATGCCCCAGAATCTAATATCCACAAGTTAGCGTTTGCATTAAAGCATTTACATTATAGATTGTCAAAATTAATTGAGGAAGTGCAAGCAATCATACATGCAAACGTCATTGTTGCTCCACCAACCATGTTTACACTAGCTAAACCTTCTCCAATGCTTTCGGTCTGAAAATGCTGCAATAGGCTGACAATCTGTCCATATTGCTCTTTTGTAAGGTTAACATTTTGATTTTGGCCTTCTCCTTGGGGCTCCAGTTTTTCTCCTTCCTCAACACTTGTGACTGCATTTGCTGAGGCATTTCTTCCGTTATTGAACCTTGTAATGTTGTTGTACCCTTGCGTACCCTGTCTATATTGCTGTTGTGATCCTTTATTGAAGCTTTGAGGATAACCATGGAGTTTATAATATTTGTCCTTAGTGTGACCTTGTCATTTGCAGTCATCACAGAAAGGTCGAACCTTACTGTTTACATTTTGGTTTCCAATCCCAGTAGAATAATTTGTTTTAAAATTCCTTCTTTCTAGGTTTGCATTCAGTGCTGTAGAATCAATATCTAGTTGGTTTCTGGGCCTAAACTCTCTCTGTTTTTCTTCTTGTATCAGGAGGGAAAATGTGTGTGCCATATTTGGTAGGTTAATATGATAGGGGATTCAAGAAATACTAAAGAAAACAAGAAAATCAAGAAACATGCGGAAGCTAACAGAAAATAAAGAAACGAAAAAGTTGAAAATTAAAGATAGATTGAATTCAAGAATGAGTTTCTTGAATTCAAGAAGTCTATTCTTGAAGTTGAATCCTAACAACAACAATTAGCTAACGAAGAACTAATCACCTTTGGCAGAGACTTAAAAACAAGAGATAGATTGAGAAACCTGATCCTTTAGAATAACAAGAAAAACAATAATACTAAGCTTATCACCTTTCTTGAATACCTAGAAGTGATCTAAGATTTCGAGAAGGGTTTAATCTTACCACCTTAAGTTGAGTCTTGAAGGTTGAATATAAATCCAAGAGTAGCCACACACAAGAGTGTAAGAAAAATCTCACAATTTTATTTATAATATGAATAATCTAAAAGCAAAGCAAATACCCCTTTATATAGCGAAGGGGTCACGAAATTCTACCTAAAAAAATAAGGAAATAAAGTCATAAACTATTTTGGACAACAAGTCCAACTACCTTAGGAAAAGGTAAAACTCTAGGAAATAAAAACCAAGTCAATCTTGGATAGTAATTCCAATAAAGTTAGGAAAATTAAAACATAACCTTATCTAATTAGGAAAGCAATAAATATAGTCACATAATATATGGAAATAAGTCTCAAACAAATCTTGGACAGAATCTTGAAAATCTTGAAGGAAATTTGCAAGCAACTTGGAACCAACTTGCACTCAACATCTAGCACGCCTATTGTACCCTCTTGGACATCAAGAATGTCCTTTTTATGCTACTTAAACGTGGCTTAATGTAGGACTTTATTGTCTAAAAGTTTGGATACATTTTAGATGCCAAATTGGTCCAAGAATGGCCTGATTTGATCCAATAGTGGCCTGATTTGGACTCTTCTTGAACTTTAATTCCACTATGAGATTCCAAAGCTTCAAGCTTGTACTTGAATAGATTTGAGCTAGGATGCTATCATTCCCCTCTTCTTGAACAAAATTCGTCCTCGAATTTCGACCTTGCAAGAAAACAAAGACATGCATTAGTAAATGGTATCTACTAATCTGAATAATTGGAAGAATAAAACAAGATAGTTACCATATGTCCACTTAACTCAATTAAGCCTAATAGGTATAAATACTCCTTTATAAAGTATATGGATATAATCACTCCTATAAAATTTATGCATACTTAGATTTGTCCCATAAAAACCTCTCTTAAGGTAGTCAAAAGATGTGTATGACAAAGAAATTATATAAGATTCATCGTGCATCCATTTAAAACAAGTATCTCTAAAACAAGTATCAAATAAGATACTTTTATGATATAGCCAAGTATAAATTACAAATCTCATGGATCCCATTTCATGTAAGCTATTCAAATAAGCACATAAATTCACAAAAAGGTTAGAAGAACCCATAATTCCCAAAATAAAATTTTCAATACATTCAAGCTTATGAATATGACTCTCCCCAATAATATCCCCAACATCAGTTGATTCTAAACAGTTACTCAAACTATTACGGAAAGTGTCATAGATAGGTTCATGGAAATGTATTTGTTCGCTAGTGTCACAACAATCATGCATATCCTCATTACTAGTAGAAAATATTTTTGCAAGCTCATAATTAACATGGCTTAAAGAATTACTCCCCATCATACAACAAAAATCATGTTCTAGCAATTTATCATATGAAAGCTCACTAGACACTTGAATAAGAGAAGGAGGAATATTTAAATCAATCGCAAGCCTCTTCCCATGAATTTCATGCCTCTTTCTACCAAGTTAGAATTCATAATCATCTGTGTGGAACTCAATTTCAAAACGAAGAAAATTACTCTTACACTTGAACTTAGATGTTATAGTTAATGACTTGATATGAATCAAAACATCATCGTCCATAAAAATTATAAAGTTATCAACATAAGAAATTAGAGTATAGTTCATTACCTCCAAAAATACCTTAGGTGTCCTAGAAAGGCAAGGAATTCGAATAAACCAATTATACATACCATACTTGGACTTATTTACCAGTAGAACATCATCACCTTGTATTCTTTAATGCAATCGCTTCAACTTAGCAATATTTTTAGGCAACTCCATGTCATAAACCTGTAAATAAGGATCAAAATAGTCAAAGGTTCAAGAACAAATAAATTAATCAAGCTTTTATCTTCCACCATCCAATAAGAATTGATTTTGCCTAATTCATGTTGGAATCCAATGGGATCCTTTACCACCATCTCTTGCGCTATTTTTTTTATTTTATTTTTACTTTCAAGAACCTCCCAATATTATCAAGATTGGAATATTGATTAGCCTATGCTCTGATACCACTTGATAACAACAGGGTAGTGGATTCAAGAATTACTAAAGAAAAATAAGAAAATCAAGAAACATGCGGAAGCTAAAAGAAAATAAATAAACGAAAAAAGATAGAAAATTAAAGATAGATTGAATTCAAAGAGTTTCCTGAATTCAAGAAGTCAATTATTGAAGTTGAATCCTAACAACAACAATTAGCTAACGAAGAACTAATCACCTGTGGCAGAGACTTAAAAACAAGAGATAGATTGTGAAACCCGACCATTTAGAATAACAAGAACAACAATAAGCCTAAGCTTATCACCTTTCTTGAATACCTAGAAGTGATCTAAGATTTCAATATGGGTTTTAATCTTACCACCTTAAGTTGAGTCTTGAAGGTTGAAGAATAAATCTAAGAGTAGCCACACATAAACGTGCAAAAACAAAATCTCACAATTTTTATTGATAATCTGAATAATCTAAAAGCAAAGAAAATACCCTTTTTGTATAGGGAAGGGGTCACGAAATTCTACCTAAAAAAATAAGGAAATAAAGTCCTAAACTACTTGAGACAACAAGACCAACTACCTTAGGAAAAGGTAAACCTCTAGGAAACAAAAACCAAGTCAATCTTGGAAAGTAATTCCAATAAATTTAGGAAAAGGAAAATATAACCTTATATAACTAGGAAAGCAATAAATATAGTCCCATAATAGTCCCAAACAAATCTTGGACAGAATCTTAAAAATCTTGGAAATCCTGAAGGAAATTTGCAAGCAACTTGGCCCCAACTTACACTCAACATCTAACACGCCTATTGTACCCTTCTTGGACATCAAGAATATCCTTTTTATGCTATTAAAACGTGGCTTAATGTAGGAATTTATGGGCTGTAAATTTGGATACATTATAGATGCCAAATTGGTCCAACAATGGCCTGATTTGGTCCAACAGTGGCCTGATTAGGACTCTTCTTGAACATTAATTCCTCTTTGAGATTCCAAAGCTTCAAACTTGTACTTGAAGAGATTTGAGCTTTCTAGGATGCTATCAGTAGGGGATTCATCATAAGTATTCTCCATCGGACAACCGTATACACCTCATTAAGTCCCATTAAAAACTGTATGAGTCTCGTATCCTACTCTGCCTTATTCATATTCTTCTTTGCTCCAAAACTGCATATACAACTACAATGAGCCTTAACACTGAGAGTATTCAATTCCTCCCAGAGTTTCTTTATCTTGGTGTAATACCTAGTAATATCGAGTACTCCTAGACTCAAGTCGTTTATTTCCTTCTGAATTTTGTACAATTTGGCCCTACTCGTCTGATCATATCAATCCTGAAGCTCATTCCACAGTTCAACGGAATCATTCAGGCACTCAAGACTATCAACTATATCTCTCGATTGGGAATTCAGAATCCACGAGGTGACCATATCATCACATCTTTCCCATTAGCGAAAGAGTGGAGAAGTCATAGTAGGTTTCTCAGTATCTCTAGTAATGAACCCTAGCTTGTTCTTCACTGAGAGGGATTTGAGCACACTCTTCCTTCAGGAACGGTAAAAGGCATTGAAACCAGACTAGATCCTATGCTATCGGAAGGATGTATGTATAAGGGACTCCCAGTATTAATTGTTGTTTACATCATCGTTGTTGTTGTAGTTGTGGCTGCTTCGTGAAATTGATCTGTGACCGCAATGAAGATTTTGTTTGAAATCCGTGAATAATAGTCGGAATATTCTTCGTACAACTGCGATTTCTTCAGTCTGCTAACGAATTGTCACTAAATGTGCTCGATCCAAATTTTCCCTAAATCGTGATTGTAAGAAACCCCTGACTGCTCGAATCAACTGAAAATAACAAAGAGATATGATGTGCGGTCGTTGATCGGACCTCCGCTCTCATACAATGTGAAGATTGAGAGAGGAGAAAGCTCCGAGCTGCCTCCAATGGAGTTCGTGGAAGCTTCTCGAAGAGAGAGAAAGTAACATAGAGAGCAATAGACGGTTAACTGGAAAAATAATATTAACCAAAACACACACACACACACACACACACACACACACACACACACACATATATATATATATATATATATATATATATATATATATATATATATATATATTGCTAGAGCACGGGAGAATTAAGAGTAATGATTTCAGCAAAAGCAGCCAGACGGACTACTATAGTGAATCTAGTGACTACTAGAGTAGAGTTAAGTCAAAAGGTATGGTATAGCAGCCTTTCCAAGCGAGCCTCCGGGATCTCCTGTAAACCCCCATAATAAGGGAGGATATTAGGGGAAGCAATGAGTGGAGATTCCCCTACAGAGAGCCGGATGAGGGGAGACCCTCACGTCCGGTTCGGAGGGCGGGAATATCCCGACCATACTATCATTATGCCTTTGCAATGTTACTTGGTTCAACTCTATTTGTGACTTTTTCTCGTATGTGGGACTCTCTATCTTCTTGGGTAGATAATCAATCGTCTTTCATTTGGATAGTGAGTAGTTTTTACAATAATAAGTCAAGTCAATAATAATAGAACTGGAGGAGCGAAAGCCACTCTTGACTGTAAGGAAAGGAGCGAAAGGCCAGGATGGATTGGTAAGCAAGCAATCCGCTATGTGGGTGCCAACTCCAAGTTCCTTCTCTTCTTTCTTTTTTCAAGTCGCGATCAGAATGATGATATTCTTTTTTGCTTTAGAAAGGAGAAGGGAAAAGGCCAATTTGCACCACCATCCTTCCCCAAAGATTCGGTTAGTGTGCATAGACTTCTACCTTCCTTAGCGACTTTCTTGCCATACGAAAAGAAGTTCATTTCATTTTCCTGGAAATTTTGGAAAAAAGACGCTTCCTCCTTGAAGGCGTAAGGAAGAGCCTATTCATGTGCAGTTGATTGTCGAATGAAGCGAAGAATGACAGCGGCTCTCTCTTCCCAGTAGGAGGCGAGGCAAAAAAGACCTCTAACGCCCCTTGCATTTCCCTCTTTGAGTTGGCCTATCAGAAAGAAAAAACGAGTGAATGTGCTAGATGTCTATCTTTTTTTCAAATTACTGGTACTGGCTTAGAGTGAGAACCCAGTCCATAGCTTTACTTACCAGTTATCTGTCGATTTCCTTCTCTCCCATTACCTTAAAGTTCAATCACAAGCCTAGAAGAAAGACTGTACCTACCAATCCAATAAGCAGATAGAGTAGAAGAGAAGGCCCGGAACAAGGTTGACTGAGACTGCCAACTGCAAGAGAAGAGAGAAAGCAAGCCGGAAACTTCTAACTTCATTAGCGGAAAGAATGCCTTCCTCTGATTCCTGGAATGAGAGTGAGCTTGCTTCTTCAATGTTGTAGTCTTAGTCTAGGAATGCGCTAGTAAACTGTAGGCGAAATCACTGGAAAGAGATGTGAGTGTCAATCATTCTGTCAGCATGCTCAAAGAGTGCTTTCCATAAGATGGAGAAGGAGGAGAATGCACTTACAGCCTCTCTCTCATATTCACCTACCAAGGCATGATATAGATAGTAGACATTCAGCTCTTTTATAGCCAGTTACTGCGATTGATTGGGGAGAGAGTGCTCTAACTGCCTGTACGGGTATGCTAATAGATAGAGGATCTTCCAGTCCTAGAATAAGAAAGTAGCTTGTTTGCCGTACTGGCTGCTTCATTGAATGTGTCGATCTACATTCGATATAAGGAGTTGATTTGCATCCTTGTCTGGCAGTTAGCTAAGCGAGAAGTTGTGATCGAGAAAGCCCCGCCCAGTAGTGCCTCTACTCTACTAGTCCTAGTACTAGATACCTGATCGACAGGCCCGTCACCGGTGGCATAAGATCCTTCTCTGCTTGTCTAACTCAAGCCAGATAGCAGCAATCACTGGAAATAGTCATATGTGGAACACATGCAAGTCCAGATTGAAAGATAAGGAAGGCAAGTCAAAGCGGAAAGAAAGCCTTAGGCGGAACAGTAGCCAGAGAAGCAAGAGCAGCAAGGCAAAAAGTGGTCTTAGGCATTCCAACTGCATGAACGTAAATCTTATCTATGTCACAGGCTTGATGATCGCTAACGCACACAAAACCAATCTCATAACTTTTTTTGCAGGCAGAAGGAAAGAGAAAACGAGCGAAACGAAGTGGAGCGAGGGGGGGAGGATCTACTTGGAATTGGCTGTCAGTGAATCCCAAGTATGACATAGATAGAAGAAAGAAAATCTCTTACATGCCGAAGGTACATCTGAGACCTTCCTTCTAAGACCCTATGACATAGATAGACAGATGCGAGTGTACTTCAGGAAACTAGGAAGCCTTTCCATTCGGATAAAAGTAATATCATCCTAATGAAAGCCTGATTCTTCCCTTATCAATGTTGGGATGCCTGGTTGTGCCAATTTCCCTAGTTGACAATATGACTGTTATGCCTGGCGGCAGCTCGGATCTTATGTTCTTTAGATGCCCAGCTTATCTGCCAGTTGTCTGGCTGTAAAAGGAAGAGGTTAGTTCACAACTCTGAAAGCCGAAGACGAAGTGAGGAAGGCAGCTATAGAGCAGCAAATAAGGAAGAGATTTAGGCAACTTAATTGACCTACTGGACTCTAAAGAAAGGGTACCACTTATTTGGAAACAAGAAACTTGCCAGTTTCCAAGCGAAACTCGATGCTACTTTAACACAAGGGCCGATGTCCATCATTGAAAGTGGCATCTCTGTTTGCGCACATTGGAGAAAGTGCTCTGCTAGTGAAATCGGTCCATTGACACCAATAATTGTTTCAAACAAGGCCAAACACTCTTCTCAAATTTTTGGATGCACTCTCGATTTAAGTAGCTGAAACCTCTATGTGGAAAAGTTTCTTATTGCGAAATGAATGGCATTCTAGAAGCTCTCACTCAAACAAGGGCTTCCTATACTGTACTAAACAGAATCAGTGGACATAGAGCATGTCCCCCTCCTGACGTTCCTCTAGCGGGGGAACTATCAATAGCGATTGTTGCTCCTTATGCCTGGTTCAGCTCAACTCTCCCTTCAGAGCTACCCTTGCCTGAAAGCGGAAGAGGTAGCTTACTAACCTACTTGAGTAAGTAGTCTTGTCCGAAAGCCTCAGGTGAAAAGATAGCTTAAAAGTAATAAGGTTCTGAAAGAAAGACAAGCCTTAAGGCAACTAAAGCTAGGAAGGTAGGTTAAAGTGACTAGTCTTTCTTATCCGAAAGCAAGCAAGACAACAAGGGAGGTTTTAGGGAACTCGCTGGTTTCGAGATGGGTTTCCTTGCGGGTGTGTCCACTTTTTTCCTATTCAAGTTCTGGTTCCAATTTCAGAAAGTTCAGATTCTTATTGCCACTAATTTGCATACACTGGTTAAAAGGTTAAATGGTTCATTTTTCTTAACTTTAGATGCGTTAGGTTCTTTAGGCAAAGAAGCCAAGCGAAAAGCTCACACGAAGATTATAAATAATATGTTAAAATCGAATCATCGACAAGATGTTTATCATAGAGATTTTATTATGGGATACAATCGAAGGGCTCATAAAATGAAAAACATGAGAAGTAAGGGAATATTGATGGCCTTTGTTGAACAGAGAGCGAACGGACAGCAAGTGACTTTGATCTCATGCTGGCCTTTACTTCGGCTACTAATAAGGGGGTTGGGGTTTGACAAATCAAGACTGGGGCTTCGTTTAGCCGCCTATGTAGTAAGGAAAACTCTGAGTTTGACGTTGAATAGCCATAGTGAGTTCATCACCAGTGGCATAAGTAGAGGAAGCATATGCGGTAGGGAGAAAGGCAATTTACCTCACTTCTTACAATTCCAGTTGAACCCGCAACAAAGCCAGCGTTGCTTTCGTGAGATCAACTGCTCGTTTTCGATATAGAACTGGATAATAAAAAACATCGTCTTTTTTTTGGAATCGATCGAGATGATATGCTGAAACGAGTGCTAGCTTGAAAACCGCCGCAGAACGAAGTGACGCTGTCGGTTAAGGCCTTACCGGGCTTTCATAAATCAGTCTCTCAACCATCAGTATTACTTATGAATAGTAGGGCACTGAGGGAGAACTTATCGACGACAAAAAAGACGAGGTTTCTGTTGGAGGGTCCCTGACGCCCAGAGTCAAATGGAATTGAAAAGACTTTTTTATATTTATAAACAAGGTGGCATCTCTAAAGTGCCGCTAGTCGGTTTAATCATGGAACGTCCAAAAAGCCTGGTCAAATGTGAACATTATTATTATAATAATATGCCCTAGAAATTCTTATTGAATTGAGTGAGAGGTCCCTTTCTTTCCTACTACTGAACCCGAAAATTGCGTAGATTGCTTTGCTTGGGATTCCCTAAGTAACCAAATAAATCTCTGTCATTTCACACGGAAAATGGTCTGTTTTGAGCGTTTGACGGAGTGGAAGCCTCGACCCGAGCGGAAGTGCGATGTGTTTGGAAACTCGAGATCGTAAATAGATTCGAGTACCATTCTGATCGCCTCTTTCATGATCCTTTCTGTCGGTAGAACTACTGTGAGCGGTCTAAACTTCGACCCTTATTTCTTTCTACATATTGTAAAGGGGAGCAAAGCCCGTTTTTTGCTCCCTCTATTGATAGAAAAAGGGCACTCCTGCCGTAGTTTTAGTGACTCATAGGGCTTCCCTCAGCTAAGTCTTTTTGGTTCTTGAGAATGGTCGCCACTTCTCCCAGGACCGGAATGATTATCCCTGCTCGATGGATCTACGTCCATCCCTGAATGTCGTCGGGTACTGTTAACTTCCCCGCCATTCTTGTAACTATCACCTGTAATCCGTGCAGGTGTGTCCGCACCCCCTGAGTGGACGAAAAAGAAAGGATTTCTCAGAGCAATCCCCCAGGTTCTAGACCCAGGAGTCACTTTCCCGTATGAGCATTCGGTACATGTATCAGTCTGTGAAGAGTGAAAGGGTCACCACTACTGAGGATCCCCCCTAATCTTAGATTGGTCGTCTGAGGGTTCGCCGCGGTTAATTGCTGTGCTTACGCACAAGGCTACCCTTTTCCGAAAGCTCCGCAGGACCACCTACCACTAGTCTTCGGCCGGAGGGCTTTATTGCACAAAACCACCGGAGCGGAGGCTCCAGAAGAGAGAAACCCAACGAATGTCATATGCAAAGCCCCGCACCTCATTAAGATCATATTGGCATACTCTCCCAAAAAAGAAAGAGCAAACCCCATTGAAGACGAGAGTGAGGTACAACAAGGCCATTTCTGTCCACCGCCCTTCTCACAGAGCCGTACGTGGACGTCACCGCTCATACATCTCCCATCCATCAAGCAGTTAGCCTTCCTCTACAAGGAATGGAAGTGTGGATGAATCGACATCAAATATAGGATTGTTGTTGTACACGATCTCCATTTTAGTAGTCCTAGCTATCCACTCCACTATCTGGTAGGTGTTCGTCCCCACCCCTTCCCTTTTAATTGAGAGAAGGACTCGGAATTTATTCCCCTCGATTTGAGATCCGAAAGAAGGGTATGGAGTTTTTCTAAGGAATGCTCTCCCGTGGCGGTACGCGGATTCTCGAGGGCCCGAGCTCCCCGTCCCAGCCAATCTCCTTCTAGATCAAGGCCAGACATGACACTGAAAATATCGACCTTGACCTCGAATAGGTCTTCGGCTTCAATTCGGGCATGTTGTATGATGTATGACCTCGGCAGAAGGAGGGGTTTTTCTCCTCAAACTCAAAGGACGCTGTTGGATGCTTTCTACACTGTCGTCCCCCTATGATCTCATCTTCTTGATATGGAAAGGGGACGACATGGGCAGGGGAAGCTACTTCATTTGGGGCAGGCGCCGGACGTGCTCTTTCTTTTTGTAGGTTGATGGACGACGATGTGCCTGTGGTTTCCCTTTCTTAAGTCTCTCCTTGCCCTTTAGAAGATCTTAGGGCTTCCGTCCAATTTGGATCTTTATAGCTTGATGTGCCCGAAGGAGCCATCATCATCTTACCGAAATAGGTTTCGTCACTCATACGGCCTTGACAATTAAAAGAAAGACAGACTCCCGGGGAACCCCTTCATTAAGAAGGAAGTGAAGGTGTGCCTCCACAGAGAGCCCCCAACTCTATAACATTTGGTCTCAAACAACTCTTTTTTATCGAGTTTCAGGCAAAATATAATATAAGCACATAATAGAGGAAGAAGAAGTAGGAAGGAATAGAAAAAATGACGGACTCTATTGAGCAGACTCGTTAGTTACGCAGCTCGGGGAGAAAGTTCCATAATTCAATTCAATATAGATAGAAGGGAGAATGCCGCTTTAGAAAAAAAGAAAATTCATAAGGAATCATTATGAAAAGAAAAATCTATCTAAAGAGAGAAGTCTATTAGATAATTAATAAAGAAAGAGAGCCAAATAAGGAAGAGAGATTCCAAAGCTGGAATTCGAATTAGAACAGAAAAGAAATTGAAATGATGATGATAAAAAGTGAAAAGAGGAGTGGATAGCTAGGGCAACGAAATGGCAAAAGGATATCCTTTTCCCTGAGGAAAAAGAGAAACCTCCTGATTAAATACTAAATAAAGTACATATACTTTTTATTCAAAAAAATCAATATATACAATAATCACATTATATACGATATTCCGCACTTTATGGGTAACACACAAGTAGGCCTAGGCCAAGACAAGACACCTTCCTTCACTCTGCAATAGCCCTACGACTCTTCTCTTCACAAGTAGGCTTGGCGCAACGCTTAGTCGATTTTCAAATCTGGAAAAGATGCAAGAAGACTGACGAGGCGCTGGGTGAAGTGATTCCCGGGTGGGAATGGCGAACGGAGTTGGACTACTGTGCACATTCTATCAGCTTGGAATAGGTATAAGAGAAAAGATCTATCAATCAAGTCAAAGCATAAGTTCTAGCCTTTTCTCTCTGGCATCTTTTTATGCTTATGCAATGCAGCCTTTTTTTAAAGTATTCGATAGCAAATATTTCAGAGTTAGCAGCCTGCATCCTCTTGTTAGAGGCTTTCTTTGCGCAGGATCCCCTTTCTTCTTATAAGAGTTAAGAAAGGCAAAGGAAGAAAGTCGGGCAGGTGCTTTAAGAAGGCGCTAGTTGACTCCCCATAGGCAGAAGATTCCTATATAGTTGGGGTCCCATAGAGCGAGTTCCATTCTTTCAGCCCTGAATGTCTTTCCTTCTGCCTCCTCAGTTCAACAATAGGATTCTATCTTCTGGTTAAGCAAGATCTTAGTCATTTCACCTTTGTTTGATAACTCTATCTTTCTGGAAGCTACCTCCCCTCTCTCTTTATGCACTTGCCTAGAAGGCTTAGGTGTGCGTGGGTAAGCAACTTCTGCTTATCGATTAATAGAGCCAGCTCCACGTCCGAGCCTTAGAATAGAACAAGACATTTGAATTCTAGCGCACTAGCCTTAGCTAGACTCCTGCTTCAAGTGCTGATTTGGATTTCTTAATTGAAGGAGTGAGAATAGGCCTAAGGGAATGATCAATCCCGGGGTTCCTTTTGTCTCACCATTGGCTTCATTTGGATCATTTTCTAAGTATAGGAAGCAGAGAGATTGCTAGTAGGTTTTTCTAAGTCCCTCTGTAGTCCAGTTGTTCTTTCTTTGGAAGTAGTGAATGTGGTAAGAGGTGTATAACCATTACCCTTTCCTTTAGTCATGAAAGAGCTATTTCGCCTACCTTTCTTTCTAGGCGCAGGATTTCATTCCCCTAGTGCTTTCTGTCCTTCTGAGGGGTGAAAGCGAGATTGAATGCTCTAAGCTGAGTGTAAGGGTAAGGTCGAGATAGTATTGGCAATTCATCTACCTTGTTTGTGAGGTATTATTTTGATAATTCACATTATTATATTAGGTAATAATCGCCTTATTTCTGTCTTGTAGTATTGTCGGTCTAAGGAGAGGAATAGAAGTAGTCGTCTTGCTTCGTTTCTTTGGATCTGCTTATGTCTCTACTTCGCTTGATTCTCCTGCCAGTGGACTTCATGCTATGTTTTTGGCCTTACTAGATTGATTTCATAAGTGAGCATGAAGTTGAAATTGAATAGATAGTGAGAAAAAGCGCCTTTCGTGATTCAAGTAGTAAGCTCGGACTCATGATTGAGGAAGAAATTTCCAAGCGCAGCTATAGCTGAATCTATTATAGGGTAGGCTCTTTGGATAGATTGACTTAAGGCGATGAAGGCACACATATTTCAAATCTCGGCTCCCCTCAAGGAAAAAGCGGGATACTTAGACTAAAGGGTGAACTAGGCCGAGCGCCTTCAAAGGTTGCTCCAGTCGCCTGAAGCCTTGTGGATTGATTGTGGGGGATTTAGACGTGTCATGCCAACCATCTTCCAGTTCCTGGATAATCATTCCCTGATAATGCTTGCCGCAGGGGCTAACCCTATCTTCGCGCATACTTCCTTGGTTGTCTGGGAGTTGAATCAGAAGCATCGAATGAAAGGTTCTCTCCAAGACCATCTGCTATTGAATCAGCTGCTGTTGCCCGGCGAGATTCTATCTTTTCCTTGTAGTCCACGGGATTTTACTCTAGGGAAGCTCATTCCTTGGATGGATCATAACTTATACAAAGGATAGTCTCTGTAAGAAGGACCAAAGCGCACTTAAAGAACCAACCGATTCTTGCCAGTCATAACAACCAGAACGGGTTAGCCTTCGTTTGCCCCAATGGCGAAGTCATAAGTTGTGGTGAATCTGTGTTGCTACTATAAAGTGCTTTCCGTAGTTCAATAGAGAAAAGAGAGAAGAGCAGGCCGATTTCCTTTACTTTATTATTAAACTTAAACAAAGAATCGTTTGACTTTGAATGCCGAAACCTTGAAAGCAAGGAAGGGCCTCTTTCCATCCATAGAATCTCTTCCTTATGCTAGCACTTTCAGCTATCTTTCTTAACCTGCTTCTATCAAAGCAGCTTGTAAAGTCCGACCATCGTCTCAGTGAAGTAGCCCATGGGTATGGGATATGACCGATTAAGAGTACTTGCTTAAAAAAAAGGTACGTACTAACTGAGAGTGGAATCTATCCTGGCTTTCAAGTAGCGCTTGATTGAGGGATGAACCCCGAATCTGTACTTTCCGGTACTATGCCTACTCCCCTTTCCTCTTTCAAGTGGGTTGAACTCTTTCTAAGGCAAAAGGCCAAGTGTGTGCCATGAGTGCTCTGTCTTCTAAAAGGGCAGAATGTTGTTATAAAATCCGCTATTTTAGGAATAGAATAAGCTTTGTGTCCTAACCAGATGTTGTGGGTCGATAAGGGGTGCTTTATCTAAACTAGGCAGGAGAACTTGGCTAACTTTCCTACTCTGATAGCATCTCTGAACGACAGGTACCCACAACCGCCGTAACGAAGGAATGAATCTATTAAGTGGGAAAGAGCCCATGTAAGGCCTCTCTTATCCCTTGCTTATGCTGAATCGAGATTTTATTGGTCTTCTTTGACCCGCGGGTGCGAATTGGTAGCTGTGAAACTAGCTCTCGCTTGATGACTGCTTTACTTTTAGCTTTTTCCTGGGGCATAGAAGGAGTTGATCCTAGTCGAGGTAAATGGATTTAGGAATTCATACCCGCTTTAAGGGAAAGGAAAGGAATCTTCAACATGCATGGTACGAGAGGAAAGACACCAGCCTTAAGCCTCTTCAGCTAATAGATGCGTCAAAGATCGTTGCCAGCTACTGCTAGTCGCAAACAAGCCCTTCCCTTCTGGGCTAGGAGTGAAATGCCCTCTATAGACTAGGGGCTAAAAGCCCTAATGAAGCAAAAGAATTGTCCTAAGATTGCCTACTTAATCTGGTACTTTCTTCATCCCCAAAAACAGGAAGGTTTTGTCCGGATTTCTTACTATCTTCGGTACAACTTTTGTTTTGAGAAGAATGAATCTCAAGTTTCATCCTCAGGTTCGGTAGGGGGCGTAGGAACGGATAGCGCTCTTAGTTAGCTTAGGAGCGGAGGTACGAGAAAAAAAGGGGAGTTTTCCTCAACTAAGCAGTTTCCACTAGACCTTTGGCTAATAGTTTAGTTGTTCCCAGAGGAATTCAATCTGGGCAGCTAGAAAATGAGAGGAGTGGTGTGTACAAGGCCCAGAAAGGAATTCACCGCCCTATGGATGACCGGCGATTACTAGCGATTTATGCTTCATGCAGGGGAGTTGCAACCTGAAATCCGAACTGTGGACGGGTTTTTGGAGTTAGCTCACTAGCAGCGGAATTGAATCAGAAAGCAAGATTGAATAGGCTCTACTGCTCTAGAAAGAACTTTCCTTGAATCTACTACTATTGATATTAGCTCAGGGACTTCGGTGCCATAAGCGGAAGAGGGGATTTCTTTCTCTTTCTGGCTGCTACGCTCCTTTCTTATTCTTTTTTTCTCTCTCTGAAGTGAGTGAAGTCAAGCTAGCCCAGCAAATCGGACATAATCAATAGACCTAAATCCCCGTCCTTTTAGAAAGAGGATAGTGATTCTCTTCCAGTGCTTTAATGTTGAGTTCAAAGAGTAACCTATAAGAAAAAATGGTAGGAATACCCGGAACGTAGGTCTATCGGAACTCACCTCAGCGACTTTCACTTCCTATCGGCTTCGGACCGAAAGAGAGTGAGATGGAATCCAGAAGAGATAAGGCATTAGGCAATCTTTCTAAGAAATTTCAGTCAGCGATTGACTCCTATTCCCACTTCTTAGGAGTGAAAGGCCAGTCTTGAAGAGCCTAGGTTCACTCATGATTTAGTGTGCAAGACCGGCTCTCCTCTTTCAACAATGTTCTAAGAGTGGGATTTTGCTTTTCTGGATTTCCCACCAATTCCTTAGATCCCTAGTCTTTGAGCTAAAGGAAGTCCTCTAACTTATCTAATCCACCGAAGGATAAGGCGGAGTTCTCTTTCCTCTGCTATCAATAATAAGGAATACCGGGTTGCCGTTAAGGTAGCTCACCCGGCTCAACAATAGAAATCCCTGCAGTTCAGCCACCCACGGCTAATCCAATTCACTATTCTTGAAGCTCTTGTGAAATGGTCTCTGTCCTTCGCTTTCTCTTCCATTCTTATGGCAACTAGGCCTAATAGCATCTTTGCTAGTCTTGTCGGATTAGGAGCTCTACTAGGCTTGACCGTGGGAAATTGCTTGATTTATGAAAGAAAGAATGACGTAGGTAGATAGAAGTAGTAGGAGTTCCCGTCGAAGGGCAAATGATTCATTTAGAAAAGATCTGATACCAAGTGAATGAAGAAAAAGGGCTCTATTCTTGTGTAGTGATTCCTTTCATTTGTTCATGGTCCCATCTCTATCTGTGTTAGAGAATCTTCTCTCTCACTATAAAGTATATGTCTATATATACTTTATCAAAGCCGACCTGGACGTCCACGACCCTGATAACCATGAGGAACCACTCTAACTGGCTATACTGGAGGAGGTGCGGTAACCATAGTACCCTGCTGCTGCGTGCCTGTCTGACCAGTACCACTACCACGAGGGCAAAACCTCGTAATGTGACCAACCTCTCTGCAAGTGTAGCAACTTTGAGATGTACCCCAACACTCGACACGATGAGTGCGGCCACAAGTAGAACATGAACGTGACCCTGTATGTGATGATCCACCTCTCTATCTCTAAGTCTGCTGCTGGCCTACATGCTGGGCTGGGGGTGCCTCGGAAGTAACCTGAAGTGCTATCTGAGTAGGTCTAGACTGACCACGACCATGCTTGCCCTTGCTCCCAGATCTGGAGCACCACTCTGTCCTCCTGTAGTCTTGACCTCTTGCTCTCCCTCTCGGCTATGTCCCGCCTCCTAGATGCCTTGCACCTAAGGGTGGTATCCAACACGTCAGCATAAGAACCGGTCCGAACAATCCCAGTAATTGCCATACGGTAAGCCCACCTTTTCTTGCCCAAAAAAAATGAAGCTTAGAACTGCCAGAGCCAATTATTGTGCTTCTTAACCCTGTTTTCGTGATACTCTCACATTAAACCCTACTGTTCCTTAAGGTAACGGAAAGCAAAACTGAATTCCTAAGATGGAGAGCAAAAGCAATAAAGAAAAGAAGGTAAAGAACATTTCAAATGCGTCGACATAAATATGACTCATTCTGTGTCAATACATTGTAAGTTTTGTCAAGTTGTAATGTGACAAACAGCTCAATCAATAGCCGACATGTTTATCCAAAAAGGATTCAGATGAAAAATTATATTACCTCATTTTGATTTCTGGTCTACTGGAAATTTAGTTGATAGTGTAGCTTCAAAGTGGAATTGATGTGCACCCAATTCCACGGACATTGTTGATATAGTTTGCTACTACTTGTGTAGCTTGTTTTTTAGTGCAGCTTACTCTACTCTATTGGGTAATTTTAGAGTGTCTTTGTTGATGTTTCCTTGACATGATTAGAATAGATTCATACTCAACATGACAATGATGAAAATATCTTTGTGAAATTTCTGCAATTTCTCGAAATCTTTGAATGAATCTTCATTTTGGACAGTTCTTAGGCTACCCTAACAGGCGTGTGGGAATGAAGCTACTACTATCTTTTTTATGTTTAGCATCAGCAATACCTTTTTATGATATGTCCATCCTAAAAATCTGGAAGAATTTTCTCATTGCTTTTGAACTCAGCTCTTCATTTTTATTTCATAGTTTGTTGTCTTTGTATTTTTACATGAGTTAGGCCTCTCAATATATTTGGTTTACAATCTTCCGGAGTGCGTGGTAAATCTAGGATTCTAAGTCATTGGGTTCTGCTATTCGTATATGTATGATCTTTTTACACGCATAAATATACATAGTTCAAATTAATCGCAATTAATTCTTGAACCCCTTGTGTTTAGTCTAAATCTGCCACTAGAAGAATCCCAACGTATCAGCCTCTTTAGTAACTTCATAATAACTATAAGGTATTTTTTGTATCATAAAAACCTATATGTAGCTCAAGACGAGGGGTCATCTTTGGCAACTGAATAGGGTTAGGGGGTATCTCCTTGATTAATAGTTGAACATGCTTGATGAACTTAAGGACATGTATATACAATACCTCGAGGTACAAGCACTAAAATGGCAATTTTTGGTTATGATGTTCTATGATAGTGGTTTCATCTTCTAGATTAGGCACTGAAACTGATTATTTTTTTATTCGTGCAAATTTTTTATTCAGGGGCCTGGATTTTTTGTTGTACTCTGTAATGGTTTTACTACCTTTTTTTCAATTGTTATTAATTTTTTCAGATTTAACACTAACTGACTGTCCACGGATTCAGATATTCAATCCCACAATGATTGGAAATTTGTTCTTTCAGTACCCCCCTCTTTTGAAAAATAGGCTTCTGTGCAAAAAATGGGGTGTAGAATGTGGAACTAAATCCTACTAGCAACAGCCTATTCCATAATAAGGTTTCTAGAGGATTTTAAGTGCTTGTTAATTGCTTTGCCTCTGTGGGCATTGGAAGAGCCATATTTTACCTATATTTTTTAAAAATGACAGCTTCAGATATTTTCTCTTACTCCCTCTTCTATCTTATCCTTTCTAGTCGAAATTTTCTTGGGGCAGTGGTACATGCCCATAAGCTACAGTACTAACAGCAAAAACAATACAAATTTCTTTAAGGGAAGAACAACTAAAGTATCTTGACATGGAAAAGAAATCACTTTATAAACCAAACAGTCATTCAACAACATCAAAACCTGTAAGTAGTTAAATAGGAGAAATAGAAAAAATCGCTTAACACATTACTCTTGTTAGTGAATCTCCATCTTTTTTTTTTTTGCTTTCTCATCCGGTGTTCGGTACCCACATTGGAATCCGACTAATCCAGATTCGCATCGCGTAGGGCCCATTTGGGGGAAGCGCTCCTTACCAAGGATTTATCCATTCCCACGGCTCGAAACCGAGACCTCTGGTTAAAGGCGGAGCAGCCTCATCCACGCACCACATCCTTTGGTGGTTTCCCTCTTCAGTTGTCTTCAACTTGTGACTGAAAACAGCAAAATATAACCTAAATAAAACTTACCCACATCCCGTGTAACATCCGGTGTGTACATCAAACCAATAAATGCAAGACATGTATGTATATACACACTGTGATATGTATTATAACCCCCAATAGCAAACAAGAAAAATTAGGATTACCAAACGGAATTTTGTTCTTCATCTGCCATGTCACTCTTTGGATTCTGCATTTGTTCTTATCATGTTCTTTGTGACGACCCGAAACCTCGAAATTTGATTTTTGAGGGAAAAATGGTAATTTTACCGAACCCGTAGGTTCGAGCCGTCATTTACGACTTATCGGGACTGGTCGGATCGATTTCCAAAGGTTCCGGATGAGTTGTGCAAAACTAGTCACTTAAGTGGTTAAGAAGGGTTCTAACAATTAAAACCAGGCAAATGAGGTCGAAACTATAATTTGACGACGCATACAGGTTCGTGTCATCATTTGTGACCCATAGGAATTGGAATCGTGACCAAGGTAGTGGTAGTTGGTTGGCGATGAGTACGAACGACAGGCACCTTCCTTTTTGTGGAAGATCCTTCCATCCTTGGAGACAAGTCTACACTATTTTCAATCTTTGTAGAAGTTTTAGCCGATCGAAATCATCGAAAAGCCATAGGTCGGAGTGCGCGTACTAAGACTAAGGCTAGAGCTCACATCTTCCTTACTAGACTAATTTCCATGAATGAATGAAGAGGCTTGACTTTAGCTACAGGGCCGGGGGAACACATAGGCGTGGGGAAGAGTCTACAACAAAATCAATTGAATGGACAGAGAAGTCCGGCAAGCCTAGCGAACCTTCCAGACTTCTAAAAGCGGGTGGTTTTAAGTCTAGAGCCCTATTCTGGTTACAGAGTGTGGGTAGTCGACCAGTAGGTTAGCAAACTGGTGAATCAATAGGCTTTGCTCCTGCCTTTGCTTCCAGGAGGAATCCTATCATCCATGGTGATGATACCATATAATAAGAAATTACTTAAGTCATCGGTTCGAATCCTGTCCCCGCCTAATCCATCTGAGGCCTGGCCTCAAGATTTGAGATTTCATAAGTAACTCAGTGCAAGGACTTGGAAGAAGAAAATGAAATAGGAACAAGCGCGCTGGTTGTTTAGTTCGAAATGGAGATTCTTTTCCCCTATGATTCGAAGAAGCCAATTAAACAAAAGAAAGAAAAGAGACGATGGCCTTATGCTTGAATAACCTTCTTCTCAAAAGAAGCGAAGACGATTCGAAGAGGGAGAGGCCAAAGGGTGAAATGGAAATAAGGCGGAAGGAAATGGGGATGCACCTCTTTTTCAAGAAAAGGAGGCTCCTACAACCCTTGAATTTGAAGGAATTCAAGTAAGCTTAGCCCCTGTACAGGATTGGGGGGGGGGGAGTTCAATTAGAAGAGAATGACCCCCCTTTTGACTTTCCACTTGCTAACGAACTTCTACCTCAGCTAAATGCAAACCTTGACCCGGAGTTGGAGGAAAACGAAGTCTTTCCTAATCTATCTCATAGTATTACTGAAAGAACATGGGCTCTTCTTGAAGGAGATACCGCTAATTCTCCTTCCTTAGGTGTCAAATGTGATTGATCCGGCAGAGTGGATAAAGAATTACCTACACTTCGTATTTCTGCTTAGTCTCGCCTGCTATCGTAAGAATCCTAAAGACCAGGTGACTGGACATCTTGCTTCTTTGCTAGTTCCCTTGAGTGGGTCTAAAACTTCCTTATTCTAGGTTATTTGGTACTGCCTTCTTTTGTGGACTCCTAGGAATTCCTACATGTTTCTGAAGTTCCATTCTTTCCTAGTGGGGCAAAAAACCTCTGCCTTAAGGAAAAGTGTATAACCCCAAGGCTACGAACCAAAGGATAGAGGCTAGGTCTCAATCAATAGAAAGAAAAGCAAAAAAGTCTTAGCCCACACTAAAAGAATCAAAATAGTTAACTGGCGAAAAAAAGAGAGAGCGTTGAGAGAATCGGTATAGTCATAGCAACATCCTTCTTATTACAGCACAAACCACAAAAAAGGAATTGCCCATAGAGAGGAAGTAGGCTTTAGACAAAAAGTGCCTCTTGTGCCCCTACTAGGGAAAGCATCTGAGATAGAGAGAGCAGCTCTCCCTTAAAGTCCTTTATAGATTTCTAGTCGGGAATAGAGCCGTGGCTTAAATCACCTGATCTAGTAATGGGCTTTGTTTTTCTCTCGTTCACGTTGATAGCCCCGGTTCAGTTCAAGCTACTGCGAAAGAATTTGTCGAAGTGGTGGAACGAGCTTTCCTATTAAAAGCTGCTAGGTGAATACCTAAAGTAGATTAGTTCGATCAGCAAGACCCGTCTCCGCAGCTTTGGAATCAATATTTTTCTTAGCATAGTTGCAGTACGACTTTCCTGGTCTATTTAACTAATTGAAGCTAGCCGAGATCGAGAGCTTTCTTATCATGCAGCTCCTGGATTGAAAAGAGGCTGGTGGACCGAGGCATAAACTGCCAGACAGAGACAATCTAGCTGGGCTCTTACGTAATTGAGTATAGAAAGAGGAATCGTCTTATGTGTGGATTGAAGTGCGTGATAGAGATAGATGCTTCCGTAAGTTTACTTTTTTCAGGAAAGCTAAATTCTTTTAGTCTTCCAGGGGGATTGAATCTTAAATAACTGACGTATTGTAATATCAACCAGCCGAGAATAAAATCAAAAGAAGATTGATTGAAAAAGCTAAAGTACTATTGATGGACTTCATGCAGCTCGCTTTCACTCGAATCTTTTTCAGTTATAAGGTTTTCTACTCCTTTATCCTTTGACTCTCAACTCAATGCATCACAGACTGACGAGTCTAAGACAAGTTAGAAGAGCTAACAGAACTTGGCTTACTTCTTACTGAATGTCGTACTTAACTGAGAGTTCTCCCGGTCCCGAGAGAACCCGGGATGTTAGCGATTAGTCAGTCCGGGTCCAGCTAGTCTTGCACTTCACTTTAAGACTGGTCCTTCAAACAAAGGCTTAGTAAGCATAGATTCCCTAGAAAGAAAGATTTCCTCTTACCCAGAATTCGAATGCTTAACTAATACTGAATTATTCACCTTCTCGTTCATTACATTAGGTTAGCAGATCTAAATAAGCACGCGAAATGCGACATTGACTCAAGAAAGTCAATAAAAGAAAAAGCCAAACCTTAGAGTTCGCTGCCGGTACAGTTCCTATTCCTTATGAGTTCTAGGCGTCTTCTAGGCTTTCACCCTCTGCCAGTCAGCTATCGAGATTGAGATGCCTGCCTCAAAACTAGTCATCCGAGTGGGGCCCTGCGACATGTGCCATAGTTAGGTTGCTTGCGACTGAGACATTTAGGGATTTAGATAACATCCGGTCGGGAAAGAGCCACTACTTGGCTTATTGTATGAAAATTGGATCCCTTTTCGACATCAGATTCTTATCCTCTTTTCCGGGGGAAAGGACGTTTTATTCTCTACGGCCCAAGGAAAAAGTGGTCTACTATCTATTAATCTATTAATAAAACTAGAGCCCATTTTTAGCTTCCCTAGGAGCTAGTAATAGAATGATTTCCGCTGCCATAAAAAAGTGGGTTTAGCCTTCCCCGGGGACTACTTTAAAGGGAAACTAAATGTCTGGCCTAAGCTGATTTATTAGGCTAGGGTCAAAGTGCTTTTAATTCGTTGGCCGGTATAAAACGAATCAAAGAAGGTATACCTCGTCCGCAGCCAGAAAATGGTTGGAGAGTGAGAAGGAGGAAGCACTAATCGCCCTACATCGGAAACTTAGAAGAGAAACGTTCGCCGATGAAGCTGATTGGGGTAGGTGAAGTACATGATGGACTTTACCATTACTTGCCAACTTCTCTCGAAAGTGAATACTTATGTAAACCGAAAAGCGCACAAAAACTTAACAAAGGGACAATCTCCTCGACTGATAACCGAGCAATCCCAAAAGGAGACCACATGGCGACCCATCCATAGGACTAATCTACCAAATGAACCCCTCCCTGGGCAACATGCTACTTTTTTTTAGAGCGGGCTATTTCTAGTGCAAGGAAATATTTCTAATTAACTACTCCATCTAGTCAAGAGCCAGCATCTCAATGCAACATTATTCCATTCTCAGTTTGTAGTGCTTCTGCCAGCTAATGCTAATAGAAAGATAAGAGATTGTTGAAAGTAACTGAATAAGGTTGTACAACTTTGGTTCATTAATATCAAGTCTAAAGGTTCATGTATCCATAGTCAAAGTCCCCTGTGATCAAGCATAGTTTGTGAAAGTGGGATCTTTTTTCCCCACTTTAGCTCAATTGCATTGTGAACCTTCTTTGCTCAATCGCTTTCCTTAGGCACATGTCTTCAAGTCTTGTAGAACTTGATGAAGAGGAGCGGAGATGGAATGAAAGAAGCAATGAGAGAACCTAATTCCCTCCTGACCGAGTATAAGCATGTTCCATTGGCCTTTATTACATTAGATTAGTGGGACTACGGCTGGCTCTTTCTCCTCAATCGGTGGAAATGCCATTCATAACATCCTTGGCAATCTTTCTTTCACAGGTGGCAGAATTATAGACCATATAAACTTGCCAACTAAAGCGTCCTACTCTACCGCAGTAAGGGCTTAAGTGATCGAAGTGACCTAACCTGTCTCCATCTAGAAGGTTGGAATCTTCCGGGTCTATCTGGTCTTCAATACCTTTGCCTCAACTGGGATTTCGAACCTTTGTTTTCGGTACAAAAAAGTCAAGTGGGTCAGAACTCCTATGAAGTTTGAAGTTAGAACCCAAGCGAGAGACGTGGAAGAATCATTCTATAGGCAGAAATAAGGGCTTTCGTGGTTTCAGAATGGTTACAGGAAAACTCCATTTTTTCATGCTTCTATGGCAGCAAGAAGGGGAAGGAGCCCTTTCTGGCTAATATCTGCTGGTCACGGGTCGAATTAGAGTACTTCAACTTGGAAGCTGAAATCCTACCTTTTCTTTATGCGTAAATCTGGTAAAAAATCTCCCTTGGGGCTTTATAAGATTGCGTGAAAATTCGGGCATTTCGCTCCCTCCAAGTATTATATATGGTTTTCCAAAAAACGTAGTTTCGTAATAGAGCTAATGAGACCATGCCCCGGATAATGGTGCATCACCTACTCGGCCTCATCTTGCAAGGGCAAGGGGGATCCCCTGGCTAGGAGGGTATTCAGCAAGTGCTTCCAAATCTGCTCAACATAAGGGCAATGATTGATAGTTGAAACCTCTTTTTCAAGTCCCGAGGGACTAGTTGCTTAGTTCCGACCATTTCCGCTAAAGAAAAAGCCATTCCTGACTAAAGAAAAGTCAAAACAAAAGGTAGGCGGTCAGACCTAGGCCATGTAGCATAGAAAAACCTTCGCCATTAGCGAAGGGCTTTCTGGAAGCTCCATTTGAAGCAGGTGCCTAAACAGATGATTCCAGTTCAACTCATTTTTGAAATGCTACCTCAAGAGAAGGGGGGCCTCTGGCTCGGAAGATGCCTTATATGGATAGGGTATATACTACTACGATTTGCTCTATTCCAAGTTAACATGGAGACTAAAATCTGTCCCCATCTGCATTTGCATTGCATAATGCTACCATTCTGCCTTCCGAGGTTAAGATCTACCTCCACATCCATCTGCATTCTCGCATAAAGCTACCATTCTGACTTCCGAGGTTAAGCTCTAGCTCCATCTGCATTTGCATTCTTACATAACGCTACCATTATACCTTCGAGACTAAATGTTGTCTCCGTCTGCATTTGCATTTCATAATGCTACCATTCTGCCTTACGAGACTAAACAGTGACTCCATCTACATTCACATTGAATAAAGCTACCATTCTATATTCTGAGGTTAAGCTCTATCTCCATCTTCATTTGCATCTTTGCATAAGGCTATCATTCTGCCTTTCGAGGCTAAGCTCTACCTCCAATTTGTTTCAAAACTAAGTGCTATCCCAAGTACTATTTATCTCGCTTTTCTTACGGGCTAAAGCTCTAGCCTTCAATTCGAAAGAATAAGATATATCATGTCCATATCATGCTACTACATCTTTCATGGGCCGAAACATCACCAACTCCTCCAAAGGCATCATCGTTTGGAGGCATCATCTTCATATCTCGAGAAAACCATGGCACGACCTGAGGATCCCTTTCAATCTTTTGCATATCATTATTCAAAGGCATCATGGTTCAAAGGCATTATCCTCATAGCCCGAGAACATTATTTCATGGCTTGAGAATCCTTTATCATACACTTCATGGCCCAGGACGCCATCTTAACCGTCCAAAGACAACATTCATGGTCCAATGGGAATTTGTATCATATTTGAATTTATGCACATTATACGCTTGTATTATTCCTAATTGCAGGTAAACGACAAGCAACGCCATCCCGGTAGGAGCGATCCCGCTCCAGTTCCCGCAGCTATATCAAACACTTACCATTCCCATAAACTTGTCACTCATCTCGCCCTAGATATTGTGTCTATTTTCAAAATATCTTCATCAGCACACTCTGCAGGTGAATCCTGAACTACATACGGCCTTATTCATATAAAACCAAGGATATATAGGCAGATCAGAAGTCAGGGTGCGGCCTAAACATCTTCAAGCAGTTTCGCTCGGTAAAAATTGGCCATCATATCTTTACCCGACAACTCTTTCATCATTCCCGGGTAAAGAGGGGCAGCTATTGATACCAAATTTTTCCCTATGTATTTTTAATATGAAAAATACGTTCATAATAGTGTGTGTGTGTGTGTGTGTGTGTGTGTATATATATATATATATATATATATATATATGCATATATAAACATTTCTAAGGGTTTTGATTTTTTTCCCATCATTTTTAAGATTTTTAAATTGATTTATTTTCCTTTTTCATCCATAAAATCCCCAATAATTATTTTCAAAAATATTATTTGGGTAATTCATCTATTTGATTTTCATATTTATACCAAAATATGGCTAAGGTAATTTTACATATTTTTACAATTTTATTTATTATTTTTAAAGCTAAATTGTATATAATTAGAATATTAACCCTTTTAAGGTTTAATTAGGTTTTATATTTATAAAATAGGGTACCGTATTTTTTAATTGTTAATTATATGTTACAAATTATAATAGATTTTTAAATTAATCTTCAGAAGCCATTTACTATTTTTTATAATTTAAGAAAAGGAAAATTGGCTATTTAAATAACATCCCATTTGTATTTCAATTTTAACCTAAATTGGACCCCAATTTTAATTTAAACATGACCCCTACCCAATTAATCCTACCCAAACCCGAATCCCCACCTACCCCTTTTAATCTAGGCCATTGATCATTCAAATCCACGGCCACCGTGTCCCCTACCTAAAATAAACCTAAACGACCCCACTAACCTACTTCATTTCCACCAACATGCCGCCCTTGAATCCCTCTCCTCTCAAACTCTCTCTGAAACCTAAGGCTAACCCTAGCCGCGGCCACCCAAATCCACCCTAATCCCCATTGATCTTCACCTAATCCATGGACTTCCATGGTTGTTTGAGGGGTGTACCAGTCTCCTATGGCTCCTTGTTGTTTGTTTCCGTGATTTCATGGACAAATTTCAAAGAGATCTAGTCCAATCTTGGCTCAATTTCTATCCATGGCCTCTTTTCGTCCATCCATGACTGTTCAAGTCAGATTTTTAACTTTTCTGGCTAGACCGGTAAATTTTCAAAGCCTTTCTCATAATTTCTGGGTTCTCTGAAACCCTAGCTTTAAGAGCGTTTTGATATTCTTTTAGATTTGTCTTAGATCTGTGCATGTTACGAACTTCTTGATGTTTTCTCAAAGGTTCTTCGATTTTCTATCAAAGTGACTCTTCATTTTTCAAATTAGGGTTTCTTAAACCTTTCTCTAATTTTTAGTGTGTTTTATGATTTTACTATGTTTAAACAATTTGTCCATGTTTTCTGCTACTTGGTTCATCGTGTTAAAAACCCTAAGTGTTTTAGTTCTACTTAGGGTTCTGAAACTCTCTTTGTTCATTTTATACGCATGCTTTGTTCGATTAAGTTCTTTGTGTTTGAATCCCTTTCTCTTGTTTGACTTATCTGACTCTGAGTTCTTACCATTTTTAACTCGACTATTGTATAAACCCTAAATTTCGCAAAAGGTTTTCCTCACTTATTAATGTGAGTTCTTTACTTGTTTCTGACTTTCTTTACCTGTTAGACTGATTTCTTCACTTTGGGTTTACGTGTTATCCATGACTACTCGACCTTGTTGATAACCATGTTTTGAATAGTCCTTAGCCTATTCATGTCACTCTTGTATGTTTATGTTCATCCAGTTTTCTACTTTTGTCAATTTTCCCAGCCTGTCTAATATGCTCGTTCATTCATTTCTATTTATATATGTTGAAGTGCAGAATCATGACCACCTCTTGATTGATCTTGATGTCCTCAAGTGACGGTTTAATTGCAAGGTTTTCTTATAAATCCTAATTTTACTCGTTTGCTTAAGTGATTGATTTCTTTCCTTTGTTGTGATGTTTTACCCTGCTGAACTCTTTCCCTAATTAAGTGTATTTTGTCACTTTCCTTAATTATTCATGTCAGTATCTGTTTGAACAGTAAATTCCTTAATCAAAGGAAAGTTGCTTGTATTAGTTGACTTTGATTGTGATTATTTACAAGTTTGTGTAAAACATTTACTTGTTACCTTATTCTTTACTCATTTTCAAAGCTATAAAAACCCTATCCTCTCTTATCTAAACACACGAATAACTGAGTTAACTTGGTATTCACTTCTCGAAATAGAATTCCGAGAGTTTCAGTAGCTTTGTAGGTGATTTTGGACTTGGGTGCAAATTTTTTGTTGATTCGGATGTGTTTAGGCCGGGTTTTTGATTGTATGAGAATCTTGAAAGTCTTAGTCTTACTTAAGCTTTAATTTGATAAAAATTGACAATTTTGATGTTAAGGATAGTGTTATTATGGTTTGAGCAAGTTTGAATAAGGTAATAGGACATATATGTGCTTTTAGTTGAGGTCTCCTATTTGATCCCTTCTGTTATCATTTCTCCGATCCTTTCTTGACTTGGCTTGCACCGAGGTTAGCTGTTGGGTTGGTCCATTTAGGTCATCTTGATTAGCTTGAACTTCGACGCAATAGGCATTGTGTATTTCATCCCAAGTGGTTATGGGGATATTTCATGAGCCTATTCAGTAGCTTTCTGGTCGCCCTTGAACCGCTTCTGTTCAACCCATTCTAGAAAGTTGCCATGGCCACTTCTTCCAATAAGTTTGGTAAGGTCATCCTTTCGTGGTTAAATCGAGACAGGATATCCCTCGGTCCCTCTCCGGGTGATTATTTGATGGTAAATATATCATTTACTCTTGCCTCTGCCTTCTTGGATCAGACAGAGGTCGTTACGAACTTTTCGTTCAATTGAGTGCGCAGGCAGAAGTGAATACCAAGTTAACGCACCCCTGGTCTAAGTTAACGCATTGGCCAACTTTCAACCCTAATATTAACTTCGCCAATTCAAGCTTAATTCTACATCGGACCTCCAAATTCAATCTCGATTGCACTCCTAAGTCATAAATGTTAGATAATACGCTTAACGCTAGAGGGGGGTGAATAGCGTTATAATAAAATTTAGCGTAAACTTGCGGAAATTAAAATTTGCAGGAAATAATTAAGTGCGTTAAATAAACAAAAGGAAAGAACGCACCGATGTATTCTGGTTCACCACAACACGTGGCTAGTCCAGTCCCCGAGAGACTCACTCGAGATTTTCCACTAACTTGTCAAGCTTACGGGTGCTCAACAAACCTTTACAACTTAAGGACACACGCCTTAACACCTTTGCTCGGAGATACAACACTCCAAGACTTCAACCAAGGAAACACAAGTTCCTTACAACAAGAGAATCACAATTCTCTTACAAGTGTACAAAACACTAAACACTCAAACAAAACACTCCTTAATGAGTAGATATGAGTAAAAGAAGTAAGCTCAAGATCACAACAACTATGGACAAGACTTTGGCTCTCAAAAGCTTTTTGAAATGAATATAAAATGATAAAAAATAGTATGCAAGCTTATAGCAATAGAATGATCAGTTGTTGTGTGTTGTTGTTTTTAAAACACTGAAATGAAGCTGTATTTATAGTTGAAAAACTTGGCATTACCGTTGCCTAATTGCCAATTAAGAGTTGCTGATTTTACTCTGTGACAATCGATTGTCAGGAAGCCACAATCGATTGTTTGCCAATCGTTCCAAAAATCAATCCCAGATTTTACGCTTAACAATCGATTGTCCAAGATCAACAATCGATTATTGGCAACGTTCAAAAAATCATTTCCAGATTTTACGTAAAACAATCGATTATACCAAATCAATAATCGATTATTCAGCAACGTTCAAAAAATCCTTTCCAGATTTTAATTTCAACAATCGATTGTACAAAATCAACAATCGATTATTCAGCAACGTTCAAAAAATCTTTTTCAGATTTTAATATCAACAATCGATTGTACAAAATCAACAATCGATTACCTGACGGTATTTGAAAACTTTACGACAACGGTCAGCTTCACAATCGATTGTGCAATGTTAACAATCGATTATTTATCAGACTTTGAAAATCATTTTAGACACTTCCTCTTGCCAATCGATTGTTTTATACTCACAATCGATTATTTAATAATTTTGAAAAAGTCTGGAAGACACTGCCTCAACACAATCGATTGTCATATGTTCACAATCGATTATTTTGTGACTTTTAAAAATCTGATGGACACTGTCTCTTCACAATCGATTGTCATTAGCTTCACAATCGATTATTCTGAGTTTTGAAAAACTTTGATGTACACTGCCTCATCACAATCGATTGTCATAAGGTTCACAATCGATTGTCATGCAGGTTTGAAAAACCTGATGCTCACTGCCTTAACACAATGGATTGTCATTAGTTCACAATCGATTGTCATGCAGTCTTGGCTTAACATAATCGATTATCATAAGTACATAATCGATTATCTTAGTCCAGATTTTAGAGGCATGTTTAAAAATTATTTTGACTAATGAAAATATGCATGATTTAAAAATCATTTAGCATTAAATTAAATATGCATGATTTTGGAAAAAATATTTTTACGAGAGAAGCCATATCATGAGTCAAGTTGTAGAATCAAGAACACAATTAAGAACGACTCATTTAAACTATAAAACTTTGTCTTGTGCTTGAATCTCGTTATGCATCAATTATGCGCTTGTACTTGAACTTCGTCATATATCAAATTGCGCTTCGTTTGTCATTCATCAAAACCTACACATAAGAACACACACGTTTTAGTATAAAGCCTTGAGAACGTGTTTCCAACAATTTCCCCCTTTTTGATAATGGCAAACTTTAAGCGGGTTATGCAAATTAAACAATTTATAAAGACGATTCAAGACAAGTATATATATGCATCAACAAGTGTACAATTTGTTCCCCCTCAATATATGAATTCCCCCTCAATTTAAGCTTATAAATATTGAGAGTGCATACCCGTTATCTTCCCCCTTTTGCCATTAGCAAAAATAATATAAGAAGATGCCAAAGATGTAAATAAAACTTGTTTATTTATTGGAAAGAAGATTACAGTAACAGGGAAGACAATGCAACATATAAAAACAAACTTAAAAACAACAAACAAAGAAATTATTCATTTCCATCATCTCCCGCCTCATCATCCGGCGCTGCTTCATATGGAACAAGACCCGCATAAGGATAATGAACATGGTCAAAGTATCCATGGATCTCATGAGTTTATTGACCAAGAGAAGAGGTCAATGAAGCAATTTGGTCGGAAATTGATTGGAGGGTAGGCTCTTGAGCTGGACGAGTTCGACAGGTTGGAGGAGGAGCAGGCGCTGTATGATCACTGTCATGATAAAAGGAGGATTCTGAAATTTCCCACTTCTTGGTACTCTTTTTGAGAGGACCGTTGGAAGTGATGAATCCGGAGGCTTCAAGAAAGTTCATGATGAGGAGAGCATAAGGAAGAGGCCTATCATCTCCGATAGCGTCACGCATGTGAATCTTGACGAACCGACACCAATTGATGTTAGCTCCGGTTATTATGGCATGCATGAGCTTGGTGTCCTCTTGGGAAATGGTAGTATGGTTATGCTTACGAGGCTTGAGGACTCGGGTGATGAAATAGAAAATCAACCGATAATTTGGGATCCATTCCCGTAATTGTAGAACGACGGGAAGAAAGATTTGGATCATAAGAAGTAAGACCGGTTTGATGTAGGAGGGTTGTTTCATCAAAAAGGGCTCCGGCCTCTCCGATGTACCGAAAAATGTCTTCACCATTACGAGGAAGACGGGCAATGGTATGGAGGTTTTCATCGGAGATAAGAATTTGAACACCGTTTATATTTTTCACAAGATCACCGTCATCATCCTCATGAAGGTTGGAGTAAAATGCTTGAATTAAAGTAGTATTGATGTAAGGATGGGTAAGAAGTAAGAAGTCAAGAAGTTGACAATTTTTGAGCATATTTGCAGCAGGGCCATAAGATTCAAGATACTTGTTGGTTGAAAAGCGGGGAGGAAGAATGTCGCGCTTTTCAAATTTTGTTAGAAATCGAGTAAGCTCGATGTCAGAATTAAAATAAAGAACGGAACCATCTTGGTAAGGATAGTTTGGAGCAGCAGAGGAGGATGCACCATGCCTAGCAGAACGGGAACATTTGGACTGACGGCCCGACATTTTTACTAAGTATTGCTGGAATTTGCAAGAGTCTTGAAAGAGTTTTGATAGTTTGAGAGCTAAAATTGATGCTTGAGTGAATAAAAATGAACATATATGGAGCCTATTTATAGAGGGGAGAAAGGCATTTCATTAATGGAAGAAATCTGCAGAAAATTGAAAGCTGAAACAGTCAGAAACGGTAAAAATAAATCTTACTGACCGTTAGACAATCGATTGTTGGGATGAGATAATCGATTGTCATTAAGATTTGACTGAATCTCGGAACTGACACAAATCGATTGCAGAACCAAACGGTAACAATTTTGAATTTCTGACATGAAATAATCGATTCTCAAAATATGGTAATCGATTGTTATGTTACAGTGAGCACAGTGATTTTCTGACTCGGAAAATAATCGATTATATCTATGGAACAATCGATTGTTGTAGAAAAGCAGTACTGAATGGCTGAGACGGTAATCGATTAAACAGCTAAAAAATCGATTGTTAAACAAAACTTCATAATAAGCATGAACTATAAATGATCGATTAGTGATACTTGCTAATCGATTTTCTGCACAGTAAAATAATCGATTATTTGCTGTAACAATCGATTGTTTTATGACATTTCTTTATAGTTCCCCCTACTTTTAGGGCGATACCTGCAAAATAGAATTAGACGTCTCCGACGCTCAAGTCAGTAATTTGTAAAGAGATAGTAACTTAAACTAGTGTGGCCGAGTGAGAGCGTGATCTCTTAAGAAGTGTGTCCTAGGGTGTTCTTAAGAGTGTTTCGGGTACTTACCTTTTCTCCGACGTCGCCAATTACCTGTTCGAGAGGGTGATCTTTGATTGTCCTCCACTCGTTAGGCGTTTTCGTTTCATTTTCCAATTGTGGCGCTTCCTCCGTTGGTTGTTCCAAGATTTCATCTTTATTTTCCTTAGGCGTTTCCACTTGTATTTTGTCTTTCAAGCTATCTAAAATACCTGCAAGATCAAAACCGGAATCCTTTCTCGCCAAGCGAGCATTATTTTCGAAAAATACAACATGAGGGGATTCCTCCACAGTTTCGGTTCTTTTATTAAAAACCCTACATGCTTTGCTACGTGAAGAATAACCAATGAAAATTCCCTCATCGGACTTAGCATCAAATTTTCCCAATTGATCTTTGCCATTGTTGTGAATAAAACATTTACAACCGAATACTCTAAAATGGGAGATATTTGGTTTCCTTCCCTTATAGAGTTCATAGGGAGTTTTCATGAGTATAGGCCTTATGACTACTCTATTTAAGACGTAGCATGCGGTACTGACGGCATCCGCCCAAAAATGTTTGGGAATCTTGGCCTCTTCGAGCATGGTTCTAGCCATCTCTTCAAGACACCTATTTTTCCTTTCCACCACCCCATTTTGTTGTGGTGTACGTGGAGCGGAAAAGGTATGCTCGATACCGAGTTCGTCGAAAAAGTCCGCAAAGAGATTGTGATCAAACTCTCCCCCATGATCACTTCTAATTGAAGTGACGGTTGTTTCCTTTTCGTTTTGAACACGTTTAAGGAAATATTTAAAATTCTGAAAAGCATCACTTTTATTGACAAGAAATAAAGTCCAAGTAAATCTAGAATAATCATCAACAATCACAAAAGCATAACGATTTCTTCCTAGACTTTCAATGCGAGATGGTCCAAATAAATCCATGTGAAGCAATTGCAATGGTCTAGTAGTTGAAACAATGTTTTTCCATTTGAAAGATGCTTTTGTTTGCTTCCCTTTTTGACAAGAATCACAAATAGAGTCATTTTCAAATTTCAAGTTGGGAAGGCCAATAACTAAGTTTTGTGAAATCAATTTGTTCAAAAGATGCATGTTTATATGAGCAACTCTACGATGCCATAGCCAAGTATCATCCTCTTTGCTCATAAGACAATCAACATATTCGGGTGAGGAATTAGCAAGATCAACCATATAAATATTATCCACTCTAAAACCACGAAGGATAATTTTAAAATCACTACGTCTAAACACTAAGCATTCATCCGAATCAAATAGGGCAAGATTTCCCTTGTCACATAATTGACTTATGCTCAAGAGATTATGCTTTAACCTTTCACAAGTAATATATGCTTAATAGAGGAATTTTCATCCTTACCGACCGATCCGATGCCGATAATCTTTCCTTTATTGTTGTCACCAAAAATAACACTTCCTCCTTCTTTGTGTTCTCGTTGAAGGAATTTGGATTCGTCTCCCGTCATGTGCTTGGAGCATCCACTATCAAGGTACCATAGTACACTTGATCCCTTCAAACACACCTACAAAACAAATTAATGCGTTTTAGGTACCCATGCCATTTTGGGTCCTTGAGGGTTAGGCATATCATAATGATGCGATTGAGTGATATGTCTATGTCGTGTAAAGCATGTAGGAGCAATATAACCAATGCGTCTACATTAATGACAAGTCACGTTGGGGTTATGCATCCTTCTAGGTTCATAGTAACTTGATGGACGAAAATGATTTACTCTATTTTCATTATGACTATTGCGCATTTCATGAGAACCATTTCTCCTACTATTAGTTCTAAAATGAGCAGCATTTCTAGAGTAATGGTCATGTCTAGATGTTCTAAGAGGTTCAGAACTCCTTCTAGTGTTTGGCCTAGAATATGCATCATTTCTAGGGTAGTCATTTCTAGGTGGTAAGTCATTTCTAGGTCTTCTAAAATGTTAAACATTTGGTCTAGCATGCATATTTGTTCTAGGATTGCTATTTCTACGATAAGCATTTGTTTTATTAATCCTAGGTTGAGCCTTAGGTGGTTGGGGTTTGGCTTCAACCTTTTCTTTAGGCTCATTCTTAAAACCTATGCCATGCTTGGTTGACTTCAAATTAACAAGGACCTCATTCAAGTTTTTGTGAGAAGAATTAAACTTATCTAAGGTACCTTTAAGTCTATCTACCTCATTTTCGAGATGCATGCAAGAAGAGCAATTTTTAATAGAACTTTCGGGCTTGTCGGCGCTTCTTTTTCCAAAAAACTTGTTTTCCTCTTTCAGCTTCTCATTTTCTAAAACCAGTTTTTCTAACTCCTTTTTTTTCAAAGAAAGATGTTTTTGAAAATCTTTTTCTTTTAGAGAAGCATTTTCTTTTATGCTCTTGACATTTTTTGAAGCTTTAATAAATTCAGTATATAGCTCATCAAAAGCAGTTTGCATTTCTTCAAGAGTAAAGAAGTTTTTAGAAGAGATTTGATATACCTCATCTTGCTTGTCTTCTTGCGCCATAAGACAAAGGTTTGCGGCTTCGTCTTCTTCTTCTTCGCTTGACTCATCTCCGGAGTCTCCTCTCCAAGAAATGTATGCACGTTGCTTCTTAAAAGGTTCTTCTCCTTTTTAATGTTTGGGCAATTTGATTTGATGTGCCCGGTTTCACCGCATTCATAGCACTTTATTTGCTCGCCTTGCTTTTTGCCCTTTCGTTCATACTCCTTTAGCATGAGCTTTTGAAATCTTTTGATAACGATTCCAAACTCGTTGTCTCCGTCCTCATCAACTTGAGGTTGGATTTTGCTTGCCTTAAGCGCTATTCTTTGCCTCCTTTGATCATCAACAAGAGGGTTAAGTATTGTAGATTCATAAGTCTTAAGGTTACCTCTTAATGCGTCGATTGTGACATTTGAGACGCCTATGGATTCTTGAATTGCGTCGGCCTTTGATCGCCATGCCGGGTGAGACTTCTAAGAATTTTTCGAACAAGTTCTCTATCCGTGAATGTCTTCTTGAGGGCATGTAGGTCATTTACGATTATTGAAAATCATTCGAACATTTCATCCACCTTTTCACCTTCCTTCATGTGAAATAATTCATAAGCATGGGTTAGGAAATCAATTTTAGCTTCCCTTACCTGGTCCGTACCTTCGTACGTAATTTCCAGCTTGTCCCACATTTCTTTTGCCGTTGTGCAACACGATATTTTCCTGTAATCGTCAACAGTTATAGCACAATATAATAAATTAATTGCTTTAGCATTATTTTGAACCTTTCGGATATCATCCGCGTCATATTCTTCTTCGGACTTGGGAACCCATTTGTTTTCAACCTTTTTGGTTGAAATTTGATTTCCTTTTGTTATCACCTTCCAGAGATGAAAATTATTTGCTTGAACGAAGATTTTCATCCTCTCCTTCCAGTACGTATAGTTTGTACCGTTGAATAGTGGTGGTCGGGTGGAGCACTGTCCTTCCTCTATTCCTGCAAAAGAATCACGAGTAGAAGCCATGGAAGTTTCTCTCAAACTGTTAAGTCTTCAGAGAGTTGGGCTCTGATACCAATTGTTAGATAATACGCTTAACGCTAGAGGGGGGGTGAATAGCGTTATAATAAAATTTAGCGTAAACTTGCGGAAATTAAAATTTGCAGGAAATAATTAAGTGCGTTAAATAAACAAAAGGAAAGAACGCACCGATGTATTCTGGTTCACCACAACACGTGGCTAGTCCAGTCCCCGAGAGACTCTCTCGAGATTTTCCACTAACTTGTCAAGCTTACGGGTGCTCAACAAACCTTTACAACTTAAGGACACACGCCTTAACACCTTTGCTCGGAGATACAACACTCCAAGACTTCAACCAAGGAAACACAAGTTCCTTACAACAAGAGAATCACAATTCTCTTACAAGTGTACAAAACACTAAACACTCAAACAAAACACTCCTTAATGAGTAGATATGAGTAAAAGAAGTAAGCTCAAGATCACAACAACTATGGACAAGACTTTGGCTCTCAAAAGCTTTTTGAAATGAATATAAAATGATAAAAAATAGTATGCAAGCTTATAGCAATAGAATGATCAGTTGTTGTGTGTTGTTGTTTTTAAAACACTGAAATGAAGCTGTATTTATAGTTGAAAAACTTGGCATTACCGTTGCCTAATTGCCAATTAAGAGTTGCTGATTTTACTCTGTGACAATCGATTGTCAGGAAGCCACAATCGATTGTTTGCCAATCGTTCCAAAAATCAATCCCAGATTTTACGCTTAACAATCGATTGTCCAAGATCAACAATCGATTATTGGCAACGTTCAAAAAATCATTTCCAGATTTTACGTAAAACAATCGATTATACCAAATCAATAATCGATTATTCAGCAACGTTCAAAAAATCCTTTCCAGATTTTAATTTCAACAATCGATTGTAGAAAATCAACAATCGATTATTCAGCAACGTTCAAAAAATCTTTTTCAGATTTTAATATCAACAATCGATTGTACAAAATCAACAATCGATTACTTGACGGTATTTGAAAACTTTACGACAACGGTCAGCTTCACAATCGATTGTGCAATGTTAACAATCGATTATTTATCAGACTTTGAAAATCATTTTAGACACTGCCTCTTGCCAATCGATTGTTTTATACTCACAATCGATTATTTAATAATTTTGAAAAAGTCTGGAAGACACTGCCTCAACACAATCGATTGTCATATGTTCACAATCGATTATTTTGTGACTTTTTAAAAATCTGATGGACACTGTCTCTTCACAATCGATTGTCATTAGCTTCACAATCGATTATTCTGAGTTTTGAAAAACTTTGATGTACACTGCCTCATCACAATCGATTGTCATAAGGTTCACAATCGATTCTTATGCAGGTTTGAAAAACCTGATGCTCACTGCCTTAACACAATCGATTGTCATTAGTTCACAATCGATTGTCATGCAGTCTTGGCTTAACATAATCGATTATCATAAGTACATAATCGATTATCTTAGTCCAGATTTTAGAGGCATGTTTAAAAATCATTTTGACTAATGAAAATATGCAAGATTTAAAAATCATTTAGCATTAAATTAAATATGCATGATTTTGGAAAAAATATTTTTACGAGAGAAGCCATATCATGAGTCAAGTTGTAGAATCAAGAACACAATTAAGAATGACTCATTTAAACTATAAAACTTTGTCTTGTGCTTGAATCTCGTTATGCATCAATTATGCGCTTGTACTTGAACTTCGTCATATATCAATTTGCGCTTCGTTTGTCATTCATCAAAACCTACACATAAGAACACACGTTTTAGTATAAAGCCTTGAGAACGTGTTTCCAACAATAAATCGTCCTCCAAAGCTAACCAAATCATCGGAATTCACATCTAATCCCTCTAACTCAATAGTCAACATTTGGTTGACTTTTCCAAAACAAGCTTTCCTTTAAGAGACTAAGTGTCTCATTTCCATCTAAAACCAATCCAATTCAACCCGATCAACTCAAATACCGATGTTGAAACATAAAGAAGCATAGTATGAGAAAAATGGGGTGGTGACTCATGTGACTACGGGTCGGGTCGTCACAACGCCTATCGTAAAGACAAGGCTAGCCAAACCATTTATGAACACCTATTTTAAGCAGTTAAGCAGTTCATAAGCAGTTTAAATATGATTTAATGATATTAATTAGCGAAAGTACAACCCAACACAGCCCTTAATCGGGGTTTCACAAGTCACGAGCATCTATTAGAGTGTGAATACAGTTCTACAAGGTCTAAAAATATACGGAACAGGAATAATGAACAAAAGAGATAGAAGCGGTGCTGCGAGCGCTGGCAGTCACCTTGCTAAACTCCTATACCTATGCCTCCAATAAGCTAAAACCCGCTACCGGGTGAATAAATACATGTATCTGCACACAAGGTGCAGGGAGTAAAGCGAGTACTCTAACTCAGTGAGTAATAAAGGTAAATAACAATTGATCAGTAAGAAATCACGTAAGCAACCAACATGTTGTATAGAAGCACTGTACAATCCTTTGAGAAAAATAGTGAAGCTGTGAAATCTTTAGAAATATCTTGGCTCAGTTTAAAACTCTTTTGAAAATGATATTTTCAATAGTTACAAAATGATTTCAAAACAGTTAGTGCCAATAAACACAGAAGATCCGTCCCTTAGGCACAAATACCACAGTATAACAGGTAAAAAAGATAAGTAAATATGCAAGATGAGCGCATAAAAGTTCACCCCTCGGGAAATATCTCAAAATAGTACCAGCCCCTTGGGCTCACTCTCAGAACACTCTCAACCCCTCGAGCTCTCCTCTCTCTCTCTCAGATCACTCTCAGAATAGTATCATATAGTAACCACTGCAGCGTGCAGCCCGATCCATATATCATCGACGATGCTCACTAGGGGTGTGCAGACCGCGGGAGGGGTCCTTTACGGCTCGAGTGCAATATCAAGCCACCTCGTGGCATCATCACTCGGCACTCGGCCTCACATCACTCAGGCCACCTCGTGACATATAAAGTATCTCAGGCCCTCGGCCTCATATCACTCAGCATATCCTCAGATATGGCCCTCGACCTCACTCAATCCAAAAATCATCACAAGCCCCTCGAGCATAGTAAAATAATAGTTCTCAGGCCAAAACATCATTTATAAATATCATTTAAGTTTCAAGTCTGAGTAAAAGTGGTTGAGTTTGTAAAATAGTAGATATCAATAAGACTGAGTTCAAATAATAAGTCAAAATAGTTAGGAAATTGTGATAAAAATGCCCGAAGGGTTCAAACAGTTTGCACAAAGCCCAAATATGGCAATCAGCCGAAGTCATGATGATAACAAATAAGTTCCAATCAAATACGCGACAAAATCATCAATTCGGACGGACCAAGTCACAATACCCAAGAGTAAAAGACCACACACTCATCATCCAACACGTGCCTCACCTCAGTATGGCACTACGATGTGCAATCCGGGGTTTCAGACCCTCATGATATCATTTACAATCATTACACACCTCGAACCGGTGAAATCTCTAGCTCGCGATGCCTTTACTCCTCAAATAACCCTCCACGCGGGTCGAATTTACCCAAAATAAGAGCGAATACATAACAATATGCTAAGGGAACAAAGCCCAAGCAAATAACCCTCCTACGTAGAACGTCACTCTCTTGCTGATTGTGTTTGTCCACGTGCCTGGTCAAGTGACTGTCCTTGCTGGCAAGTGAGATGTCCTCCAAGTCAGCCATATTGGTCACAACAGTCTTCTTGAAAGATGCCCAGTAAGCTTTTCTAAAAGTAATTTGGGTTAAGATTTTTGGAGCCCACGTATAAATGAGGCTTTTTAGCCTGACTCAATTAGCTCACAATGCTGAGGCTTGATCACGGTTGGCCCGTCCTTGCCCGTTGCTCTAATAAAAGTATATTTAATTAAAAATAAAAAGCAAAAACAATCATAGTATCCCGAAATTCATAGTCTATCAAGCCAATCATATTAAAAGACAAAGTCTTAAAATTAAAATTTTAAACATAAAGTTAATTTAAATAAAATTATAAAATAAGGCTTAAATTTCCCGAATCTTAAAATGAAGTAGCACCTCTTGCGCTCTTGCATTCTTGTATACGTGCATTTTATTTCCCTCTTAATTTTGTTGTCACAAGCGAATTTAAATGCACTCGATGAAAATAATGGGTTGGCATTAGATATGCCATAAGTTCTATAATTTCTTTTTGAGTCACTTATTTGAATTTTAACAAATAAAATATTGTCCTCTATCTTTTTATATTTTATAGTAATCTATATTGGAATGGAACAGGGAATTAATTAGTTGGCGCGGCCACTTTTCAGCCATTTTATTAGAGCTTAGCCAACTTTTATATTGTAATGGCAAAGTAGTCAATGTTCTAATAAAATTGACGTGTTTGCCCAAATAAATACGCTAGAAGAAGTCTAACTAGTGTTTGGCCATAAATTCTAAATTTATTTTAAAAAATTTGATTTGGGTGAAGTTTGATTTGAAGATAAAAATATGTTTGGACATACGTTTTCAAAATATATTTTTCAATTTTATTTTGGGAAAAAAACATGTATATAATTCCCAACTTTTGGGATTTTGGCCCAAATTCAGCTCAATAGCTGGTTTTGGGATTTGGCCAAAAAATAAGTAAAATTTATGGCCAAACATAAGTTTTGAAAATAAATCTCAAATTTATTTTGACAAAACTTATAGCAAACGGGACCCTAATAATCGGCATTAGAGTTTGAAACTTTGACAAGTGGAAGTACAAAATTCAAACACCATAAACGATTCTTGGTTTTTGAACTCTTACTAGTGCAAATACAAAAGAATTCAGGGACGATTAATGTTTTATTTGAATTCACATAATACTTTAGTAATTTCTACCTTTAAATATAAATTTGAGAAAAAAAATACTGGTTTGTGAACCTTTACTAATGCAATATCAGTGAATGATTCATAGCTTTTGAGTTTATATTATACTTCAGTAATTGTTAATTTTTAAATATAAAATCTAGAAAAAATTGCTGATTTTAGAACCTTTACAAGAATAAAATCCAGAAAAATTTAAGAATAATTCATGATTTTTGAATTCACATTATACTCCAATAATTGAGAGCTATCGCTTCAGGTTATTCGAAGTTTCAAACTTTAGGAACAACTACAAAATTTTGAACTTATAAATAATAAAAGTTCAGCAATTTTTCTTAAAATTGTTCCGTATTTTAGAGATAAATATTTTATCTAAGATTTATAATTTCACATTAATGGGTTGCTACTTTACCATGACGGCCATGTTGACAGATCGAAGTGAATTAGTACTAGTAGTATTTGTATTTGTTTTGTTTTCAAGCGGGAGAAGGGCCTTTTACCCGTAAATGACTCACATCTCAAAAATTTCAAATTCACACTCCGCTTTCTATTGGTCCACTCAAAATGACACGGATCGAGACACCTACAATCTCTACCGTAGATCAAATGTCAATCCAACGGCCACAAAAAAATCATCCGAAAAACCAAATGACAACCAAACATCTCTATAAAAACCATGTGCAATACAAACCAATTCCACATCTCTCGCTCCGACAACCAATTTTTTCCTTCAAAATCATTCATCATCCTGCTCTAAATTCTTCTATCTTCAAATGGATACTAGCGGCAAAGCGAAGAAAGGTGCAGCCGGAAGAAGAGGCGGTGGTCCAAAGAAGAAGCCGGTTACCCGGTCCGTGAGAGCCGGTCTTCAGTTCCCGGTCGGTAGAATCGGTCGGTACCTGAAAAAAGGCCGTTACGCTCAACGTGTTGGTACTGGTGCTCCCGTTTACTTGGCTGCTGTTCTCGAATATTTGGCTGCTGAAGTAAACTTCCTTAATCTCTCTATTGTTTTCAATTTTTAGCGTAGTACATTTGCTATTTTAGAGTTCAATTAGGAGCTAGGGTTTATTGCATTCAGATTATTGTAGAATATGTTGAAATGTTGATATAGGGTTGAATATGCATTGCTGTTTTATAGTTCATGTATCTGATATTTCTTACTTGCGGTTATAGGTGTTGGAGTTGGCTGGAAATGCGGCACGTGACAACAAGAAGAACAGGATTATCCCAAGGCATGTGCTTTTGGCTGTGAGGAATGATGAAGAGTTAGGGAAGTTGCTTGCTGGCGTGACAATTGCACATGGTGGCGTTCTTCCCAACATTAACCCAATTTTATTGCCTAAGAAGACTGGAGGTGATAAGGCTGGAAAAGAACCTAAATCTCCTTCCAAAACTACCAAATCTCCTAAGAAGGCTTAGATTTAGTGGTTGTAATAGCCTTTTGTTTTTCTATCTTTATTTAAATATTTACTGTATCTAACTGTGCTGTTAGAATGTGTTCAATCGTTCTTCGGGGATGAAAAAATGGAATTAGTTGGAACTTGGAACTGTTGGACCTTATTAAGAGGTTGTGTTCTATTGTCAATCAATGAAGCCCCGTGTTTCGAATTTACAATTTTTGTTCCTCCTTGCTTGATTTTTGTGTGTTTGTGTGTTTGTTTGTTTGTTTGTTGGTGTTCTGGTGCTTGAAATGGTGAATATTTTTCTCTTTTAGATGTATATGTCCACGGAATCATATCATCAATAAAGTTCAATGATACTTACCTTTACTGTTGGTACATTAGCTCAGATTCTTTTGACATTTGGAAGCTATGTCAAAGGTCTTTTTTCCCCCCAATTTTATTTTTTATTTTGAAGAAATAAATCATTGTGGTAAGATTGCAGGACTTTGCCCAATTTCTTTATTCTTGTTCAATATCTAAGGGGCTGTTTGGTACATGGATAATAATAATAATTCTTGGATAAAGTTAGTATTAACTTTATACCATGTTTGATTTGGACTATTAAGTAGACCTGAAATAACTTTTATGCCAAAATGTTAAGATTAGTTATCCAATATAAATAACTTTTACGCTAAAATGGTGAAGTTAATTATCCAATATAGAGGGTTGGACTAATTCCCTGGATATTGGTGAGTTTTCACTCTTCAAGTGAAAGATACTGGCCATTGGTGTCGCTTGTTAGTTTAATCTGTCTTACAATTATAAGATGGTACTCCATTTGTTACTTATGCTTTTAAATTCAAGTTTATTCTTGTTGGGGATTATGTAATTACACACTTAAGCGTATATTAACTGTCGTTGGACTTGAATTCAAGTAATTCATTTTCTTTGTGTGTGAGAACAAAGCGTGATAATGATGCATTTAAGCCTTTAAGGGGCAATGTTGTTCTGGCATTGCTATATTACCACTAGAACCTTAAGTATCACTCTCAAAGACTTTTCATGAATTAGCACCAGAAGTTTAACAAGGGATAACTAGGGCATTTGTTATAGAGTTGCAGACCTCCTCAATAGTGCATTTTCCTCAGCAATAACTACCCACTATAGTGGGATTTGGGGATAGTAATATGTATGCAGGCTTTACCTCTACCCGAAAGGGCAGAGAGCTTATTTCCAATCGATTATTTTCCTCCTTTACACTAAAGTACAAATGAAGACGCTTAATTAACTATCTTGTGCTAGTACTGTAGTTCACCAAAGTGTTGTACAAAATAGTTTTTGACAGTGGCGGCAAAATAGATAAAAAAAAACAATTATCCACTCATATTATGCCTTATAAATGAGTTGGATAATAAACTTTTTGAAAACAAATCATATATGAATAAAAATCATATTATCCACTAAGAAAATAAATAACCAATGAATAACTAATGAGTTTAACTTTAATTGGAGGTTCCTTAAGTTTGAGAGACAATTAAGTTTACCAAAAGTGATCATATTGAAGAAACCATGGGTAATATGGATATCCTTATTATCTGTTGGTTAACCCATATTTTGTTTCAAATTAAATATAGATCGGGTCGAATAATTTATTCGTTTTTTCATTTCTTATTTTTGACCTGTTCATATCCGACTCGACCAGCCCGTTTGCCACTTCTAATTTTTGTCATCGGGGAAAATTTTGGTATAATAAAACACACTTGAAGGAGCATATTTCTCAAGGCTAATGGATAAGGAAGTCTGCAACTCTATAACAAATGTACCCCTTGCGAAGGGAATGATGATGTTTACCACCTAATTTTGCACTGTAAGGTCACTAAACTAGTAAATTAGTAAATCTTTATTGGATTATCAATTTACCCAATAATCGAGTTGCTAAATCGAGCCCGAATCGATATTAAAAAAAAATAAAAATAAAATATATATATATCTGTCATCGAACCGTTAACCCAATATCAATAACCCAATTTTTTACCCATATATGTCCACGCTTGTGTCTTACTCCATTCTAGAATTTCTGCAGTGCCGGAGAAGAAATGATCTCTACTAGAAAGCACTCAAGAATTGGAATACAAGTCCTAAGGTCATTTAGTGGACAACTGCTAACTTGTGCACTCTTATCCTATTGTTGCTTCTATTATGATAGTGATTCTTTCTATCCTCCTACTTTCTTGCTCTTATGGAATTGTATTTTTTAGGTTATGCAGTTATCTTTCCTGGTATGGGCGAATTTATACAATTTTAAGGGTGGTCAATTGACCACCCTTACAAAAAAATTAAACAGTGTAAATAGGTTAAATATTATATTTTAGAGGTATGTAACATATATTAAACACCCTTTGTTGGGATTTTTTTTCCGCTTCTTTCAAGTTTAATCACCCTTGAAAAAATTTCTAGCTTCGCCACAGTTCCCTGGCTAGACAGTAATCAAGGGAGAATCACGCCTTTGCTCCTTTTAATAGCTCACTAATGGAAAAACTGAAATAATTCTTAGTTGTTGTGAAGTTAGCGTCTTAAAGAAAGTAAGTGCTTGTTGCTTCTGCACTCTTTCTGGTGATATACAACAACAGAATTTTTGAAGGCAAACGAAAAAATATACATAGCATTTATGAATTTCACCATTATTGAACTAAACTATTAGTACTATGAATTTTGTGGGAAAAGTTATTTCTGTATTTTTTTTTTGTTCAGTGACGATAATAGTAACTTTCCCAATGAATTTACGTTGATAAGGCATATTATTTTCGGAACATTCAAATAAAAATTCTCCGACTTCGCGCCCGGACTGCGTACGCAAATCGAGGCAACCTAATAAGAGGTTTTCAAGGCCTCAGAAGCACAAGGAAAGGAAGAATTACGGTGATGACCTTCTGGGTCGTCACAATTCATTTCATATTTTGAGCTCCTTAATGGCAAAGAAGAAAGGAATAAGAGTTTTTGACATCTCCAGCAACTCTTTCGGGCTGTTAATCTTGTTCCAGTATCGAGGAATTCCTTCCAAATTGTCTACAGTCTCACCAAGAGGCATGGACGTGCCAATGCTATTCTATTGTGATTACAACGCCAAGGACCAAAAGACCAAGCTTTATGGGAACAAGGGGCACATCAAATTACATTGTTTATGACACATGCATGTTAAGATTGACCATAAATAATTTTATGCATGCATTTATTACATAATCAACGATCAAGCAATATGTATTTTCATTTTATCTGTACTAATTCTTAAGATTAAATTGTTTGATTTGATGTATGTAAGTCTCCGTTGCTAGGCTAGTCACTTTCACCCCATTCTTGTTGTGTTCCAACTCGATTACAATGTTTCATCTTTCCCCTATTATTGCCAAAAAATTCTCCTTTCTGATTCTGTTCGAATCACAGAGATAAAAAAGCACATCCTAAATTGTTCACTGATAAAGTGAAATAACAATTAGTAGTTGTTTTCGGTCTCCGATTTCTGGACGTTGAGCAGATATGTCCAAAGATTTCAGTGTCCTAATTTCCTCAACAATGTGACATCTTGCACACATCCAGATTATTGTTAGAGATACTGTTGGATCCTCCAAGACCAATGAGCCTTAACCATTGAATCTGGTCGAGATATTTTCGGAAAATCTCATAAAAACAGGAATAATAAAGGAAAACTTCTCCAGAACAGAACGAATAGACAACAAAAACAGAGGGCTAATAAAGTAAGCCTTCATACATCATTAGAGTCCACCAGAGAGTTCCAGACAGCTTAGGAAACTTTGCAAAATCCAAAATTCAAACAGATAGGAAAACTATAATCAACAGTAGAGATTAGACACTAATGATTGTCCATGTTGATCAGTAGCTTAGTTTAGGGATCTAATGTGCAGTGCGCAATATTCCATGCAGATAACCACCAGTCATAACAAGAGACACAAAGGAGACAACACCAGCTGGAAAAACCTTCGTTGACTTCAGAAACCGACATCCCATTACTCCCAGAAGTGCAGCCGAGAGGACGAAACCCATTGATGATGCCAAAACAGGTTCTGTTGGAAGCATAGCATAAACAGAGTACAAAAGGGAGGCAGAAACTCCACCTGCAATTAGGGACTTTGTGCTGCCACTTTTCAGATAACCCATAAAACCACCAGCTCCAACCAAGAAAGCATAGCCCAATGTCAATTTTTGGGACATAGAAAGGGCCATTTTCGTTTTATTGTTATGATCCTTGCCTTCATCTGACTCCCCGTCGTTGCCACCACCATTATTATTATTATTATTGCCACCATTATCTTCCCCACCACCACCACCACCACCACCACCACCGCCATTTGCACTCCCAGAATCACCTCTCCACCACCACCAACACCACCACCTGTCTCTGTCAGAATATCAATTCCTGGCCCTGCTGAATCAACAGTGAAGGTGGTTGGCATTGTAGAATCAGAGACAACACTGGCTTTGACTCCCCAGTAGGAAGGCTTTGATCGAGTGGACAAGTTTGGGTACACTGCGCAAGGGGTATTCAGTGGATGTAGAGATGAACGAAGTGACCTCAATGGCTGACTATGAGCAAAGAAATGCTGCCTTTGATTCCAAGCTTGGACGCGAAAGTGAGGCAGCACTATGGAGGATTGAGCAATGGCCAAAAATTCTCCCATGATGTATATGCTGAATTCTGAGAAAATTATTTACGGGGATGTCTTGTTTTCTGTAGCTTGTGTATTCTCAGCAACTTCCACAAAAATCAGTCTTCCATCAACAATCTGCAACTGGTAGATCATTTCAATGACAGAACAGAAAAACGGGAAGCCGCAAGGCTCTTCAGACAGCCAACATTCGATATTTCACCAGGAGGTAAAAATGAAACAAAATTAAATACACTTTATAATGCTGGAAAACAAATTCCCTTGGGGAAGTAAAGGAGCTTTCTGCAAAGACATAATGCCACTTAAATTCCCCCTGATTGTTGAGGATTTCTTAATTTTAGCAGATCAGAATCTTTTCCCTGGTCCTTATAGTTGACTGACTTTCTTCTTTTTTTTTTTTTTTTGCGACAATCTCACAAAGCCAAGATTTGGAGCAACAAAAAACAATCAAAACAGTCTCTCTCTCTCTCTGAAAAAAGCCATCTACTTTAAATTTCTGAAATAATCCATAAAATCAAGAATCTGCACAAGTAAATCAAGCATAATTGTTACAAACAATTAACCAACCACCACAATCTCAAATTAGCTTTCAAGCCAAAGCTTGGTGCATTATTGACATCTCCTGTCAACGGAAAACACTTCATGCATTTTTTTTTATGAAGTAAGCAGGATATCATTAAAGGCATCAAGAAGATGCAAAAAGATCACAAAACAAAGTTTGTTAGCTCATTTACAGTTGAAGTACTACAAAAATAGAGAGCCGACAAAGTCCAAAAGTACATCAAAAGTAGATATGCAAACAAACACAGAGCTACGCCAGAAGTAGACATGTGCACAAATAATTTTCAAGACCAACACCAATATTTTCCTAACATATTCATATCATTGATATTGGATGTCTACTGCTCCCAGCAATTGTGCTTTCGCTCATCTCTTTTCTGTCTACTGGGTACTTTCCCGTGTTCCATAAAAAACTATAACATTCTTTTTAACCTGTGTACACAAAGTTTAGGGATTACCCTTTTGAACAACTTAATGTTCTCAACTGTCATTTTGCACTAAAAACACACAAAAAGAAAGTTCAGCTGCTGAGGGATAATAGAAGCATAGATGCGGCAATGAGGTGCCAATATTAGATGAGAAGTCAAGAAAGGTAGAGACCACAGGGGGTGACTGGTGGCAGTGGCTTAATAGAGGGGAAACAGACAGTTCGCCATCTTGGCGAGCAGCAGGATTGGAGTTTGATATCATAATTTTGTTCTTCAGCTGACAACAACAACAACTACCCAGTATAGTCCCACATAGTGGGGTCTGAGGTGGGTAATGTGTACACAGACCTTACCCCTACCCTGATAGGGACAGAGAGGTTGTTTCCAATAGACCCTCGGCTCAGAAGTCCTTGAGCTGACAAGTTATGCAAAATATGAGTATACTTTTCTTTCGTCCTTTTCTTGTTTTGTTTGTTACCGGCTGAAAATTTCTCATCTCCAAATAATAACTCATCATTTTGCAGTCCTTATTTTCCTTAAAATGATAACTTCTATAACCTCTTTAGTCTTTACTACAACTTCCCAGTTTCTTATCAATAGCTCAACGACTACCACTACTTAAAGCAACGAAACATCTGCGACCAGTGAACTTCAAGAAATTTGCTCTACCATATTGCTTGCAAAATCAGAAGGAAGACTCGCAACAACAAGAGACTTCCCACGATTCATTTCCACTAAAGAGTTTATGAGACAACTAATTCAACAAAGGTAGATTATATATCCATAAAACAATTAAATAAAATAAACAACAGCAACAATAGTCGAACATAATGAGATACAGTTCCTAGACCAAACACCGTTTCTCCATAGATTTTCTAGAACCTAGACCCCTCACAAGTGAAAGTTAGATCTCTTTAGATGGTTATATTCTTCGCATGTTTCATTATAAGCCTATTATTGCCCCCCAACTTACATTTTCCACCCTTTATCATTAGTTTCATTCGAGTAATGATTATCCTGTCTCCAACTGAAAGCATTTGCAGGACCAAGTCCTTTAGACCAACAAATGCAACAATTTGTGCTGGTCGATGATAGCAAAAGTTCACAAAGTCAAACAGCACGCTAAATTGTTTAAGATGCTTGGAAAAAACTTTCGCTTATAGTTTTGCTGTGAAGTGCTGGAAATTGACATCTGCCTTCTTTAATCTATGATTGGTAAATAGTTTTCAAAGCGAAAGACATACTAAGAACTGTCAATAATAGAGGAACACCTAGTTTTAAAAGTGGCACACCACTATAACAACTATGTGTTTCCTATCTAACAGTGGATAGATTTAATTAAAAAAAATAATATTTAAGAAAAAACTAAAAATTTGAATCGGAAGTAGCGGGTGTACTTGCACTCATTGCTGAAGGCTACATCCACAACCGATGATAGGCACCATCATTAAGCATGTTCCATAAAATATACACAAAATACACCATCAACAAACACACAGAAGCAAGTGTACACATTTACCAACAAAGCTAAGGAATTACCCTTCCGTTAATGGAATTCAATGCATTCCGAGTATCTGCTTCTGACTCAAATCAACTACGCCTCAATCCCAAATTAATTATAGGCGTATTTAACAAATCCGTCACAAAGTACAAATTCCATATTTATAAATAGTTATAGGGCAATCAAGTATAGTAGATAAAGGGCGTTTGGTATAAGGGAAAATGGAAAACAGTTCAATCAAAAGGAGGAAAATGACTTCTCACTTATGGGTGGAAGTCATTTTTCCACCATCTTCGACTAGCACCAGACTTCGTTAATAATCGCTAGTACTCAAAAGTTTTATCCGAACACTCTCCAGTTTGCTGATATTATTTATTAATTTTTAATATTATACTCTATACTTTGAAAAATATTTTCCATGACATAAATTTCCTTGGGAAATGACTTCTGTCATACTTAGCAAACCCTAAATTTCACACTTACTTATTTTGAGGATAAATTAGATTACATTTCAGACAAAAAAATAATGATTTCAGAATATAGAAATGAGGAAAGGTGAAATAACCTTCTGTAATAACGCCAAAAGGTGAAAAGAGCTTCCTCAATCTTTTATTCGTAGTGTAAAACGAAAATCCTGCTTAAAAGAACAAAAATCGAATGCGTTAGTGTTAGGATTTTAATAAGGACAACAACAGACAAATAAATCAAGATTAGTAAGAACAGATAAAATACAATAAATATTTGTGTTTTTGTGTGTGTGAGAGAAATATCGCGAGAGAGAGTGTACTGCTGAAGAATAGCTGCAGCCCTTTTGCCATCTGAGTTCCGAGAGCAGCGCTCTGTATCATAAAGTCAAAGAGGAGAAATTTTATTTTGAATGAGACTCAACAAACAAAACTTGTATGAGGCACCTCTACCTATTTGACAAGTGGAAATATGGGTCCCACATGTTTCCATCCCCTTTCTCAATTCCCTCTCTCATGTTTTTACCAACTTTACGAGATGACCAAACGAAAAAACTTATCTCTTATCTTCTAGCGGAGTCGACATATATTACATTAGGGGCCATTTTAAGTGTGAGCCTGTGTGGCAGTCAGAGGATCTAAAAAAAAAACTCGAGTCAAGGAGATCGCTGATACCATATAATGGAGAAGTTTTATTGTGTGCCTCACATAACTGATATTAGTTGTGTGATACTCTTTTTTTATCTCACAAATTTGTGGACCCAAATGAGCAAGATGAAAAAAAAATTTTGTTAAATGATAGATGAACTGATTGTATACACAAACAAGTTACAAAGGCCTAGTTAACAGAAAAGCAACCTATGCAATAAAACAAAGTAGATACACAAATTTTACAATGCAGTATCAGTAACTCCTAATATGTCAAGATTAATTATTAAATAGCACTTCAAGTGGCAAGCAGGACGACAAAGAGGCTCTTTACTCCCGCTTTGAAATAGTAGGAACTACTACAGTATTTCTTTTGGGGGTAAAAGTATATGGTATTCTCTTCTACTACTCCACCTTAACAGGGGTGAAATTACATACTCCTTTTTATAAGAGCCAACAATTATTATTGACGTTTAGTCGGACACCAAATGCTCCAATCAAGCATGCCCAGCTCCACAAACCAAGTAAAAGATCATGACACTGGAACTGACTACAAGCAAAGAAAGGGAAGGGAATTATTGTGCAATTAGTATGGTTGCTCAATAGCACTTTCAAAATGGACATCTGAGATAGCATCAAGACGAGTACAAAACAGATCTGGCCGCGATCTATTTCAGAGATTTTCCCAAGTAATAGCATACAAGTCCAATAGCTAAAATACAAGCTCATCAACGAGCCTATATACAACAATACTATTGCTGCAAGCATCCTTGACAATGGCTTCCCATGACTCGAAGTCAAACCTTTTCTTCCTTTTCTCCATTTCCTCCAAAACAAAGCAAGCATCTTCAACCTTCCCTTTATCAAGCAGGCCACGAATCATACACCATACTGTTTCTACACGCGGAAAATGCCCGCTAATCAACATTGCATTCAAAACCTTCAAACCATCCTCAAATTCTCCTGTTTTACAAAACCCATCAACCACCATTCTATATGTAGCTCCATTAGGATTGCAACCTGCCATTTGCATATCAACTAGCATCCTATACGCTTCAGCAGTTTTACCTTCCTTACAGAAATAATTGATTAACATATTATAGATCACAACGTCGGGCTTAATGTGCCTCTTTTTCATCTCCATGAGTAAACTATTTGCCTCACCAATGTCGCCTCGTTTTAAAAGATCAGTCATCAAAACACCATAATTGACTATTTTCAGCTTACATCCTTGGTATTCCATATCAAACATTAACTTCTTAACTTCTTTATACTTACCCAAAGAACTCAAACCTTTCATCAGCAAAGCATAAGAAACTGCATTTGGCTTCTTTCCCTTTCTAACCATATCCTGAAACAAATTTTTAGCACCTTCAACATCCCCCTTCTTACACAAAAATCCAATTTGACAATTGTAAGTTACCACAGTCGGCTCAATTTCTCTTTCAATCATTTCATCAAACACTTGGCGCGCCAGTTCCCAGTCACCCTTTTCAAGCCACATCTTAATAATAATGTTAAACGAAACAACATTTAACCAAATACCCATTTTCGAACAATTCCTTAACATCTCATTTGCATCATCAGAACGTCCATTATCAACAAGCACATTTAAAAGTGCATTAAAAGACTGTACACTACGCGTACAATTAAACGACGCCATGTTGTGAAAAAGCTCAATAGCTTTATCAACCAACTGGGCTTTGCCGTAATGTTGAATCAACCCGATAAAAACCTTCTCTTGACATCGAATATAATATGTTTTTAAATACCCAAAAAGGGTTTCAACAGCTTCAAAGTCTCGAGACTTAGCAAGCTTATAAATAAGACAAGAATAAGTAGGGTAGTCATGTTTGAACCCTGTTTTCTGGTAATCATGGAACAGTGAAATAGCTTCATCAGGATCTTGGATTTGTTTGAGCTCAGCAAGTAGTGGTATTGGCTTGCGAAGGAGGGTTTTTGTAGGCTTATGAGGCCTTTCAGGTGAGGATTTTGAGATGGGTTTATGAGAACGACGATGATTGTGGTATGGTTGGGATTGAAAAATTGAGGTTCTGAATTGTGCATGGTTGTTAATTTTGAGTTTTGAGGGAGTTGTGCTAGCTTGTTTGATTCTTGAATTGATCATGGAATGTAGGAGGTAGACGTCAGATTACAGTTTCAAGTGTTACATTAAAGAAGTGTGGGGGGAAAATGGGTTGCTTAAACTTGAGAGCACATTTGAAAGCTTATGCACTCGATAATCCTGTTTAAAAGAACAAAAATCAAATGCGTCAGTGTTAGTGTATTAATAAGGACAACAGCAGACAAATAAATCACGATTAATAAGAACAGATAAAATACAATAAATATTTGTGTTTTTGTGCGTCTGTGTGAAATATCGGGAGAGAGAGTATTGCTGACGAATAGCTGCAGCCTTTTTGCCCTCTGAGTTCTGAGAGGAGCGCTGTAACATCAAGTCAAAGAGGAGAAATTTTATTTTGAATGAGACTCAACCAACAAAACTTGTATGAGGCACCTCTACCTATTTGACAAGTGGAAATATGGGTCCCACATGTTTCCATCCCCTTTCTCAATTTCCTCTCTCATATTTTTACCAACTTTACGAGATGACAAAATAAAAAAAGCAATCAACTTTTCTCCTCTATCTTCTACTCTTTTTCTAAAAGGAAGAGAACATGTGGATTTTTAGGGTCGTTTGTTTGTGAGTTTGTGAAAAAGTTTACTGGAAGCTGCTATATATGACATTTCAATGTAAGGACCAAGGAGCGGGTGTGGATTTCAATCCAACAAAAGAAATTCTCAATATACCATTTTCAGTATAAAATTAAAAGCTAAACTACAACTGAGTAACAATTTTAAAGGTTCCAAAATGAGATTTAAACTTCTATTCAGTATCAAGATCTATGTTGCGCGGACTCTAAAACATGTAGCTGCACCCACATTAGATCCTTAAAAAATGCACTCCTTTTGAAGTATCCGACACGTATCCGGCCACATTTTCGGAAAGTCCGAGCAACATAGATCAAAATTTTGTGGCAGAACTACAAGCATTTGAAGACTGTCACAAAGCTGCACATAGAACAACAATCCAAAGCTGCACATAGAAAAATTAAACACATATTGACAACACCCATAGTCATATAATCATAATTCTAAAGGAAAAAAAAAGATTAAATTTTTGCCTCAAACTAAACATACCCAGTGGCCAGTACCTCAATTGCCCACATACAAAGTGCAAACAGCTCAAAATTCCAATCTAACAAAAATAGGAGATAAAAAGATCCCAACTTTCACTAATCCAAAAACAGATGGTACACACAGTAATGTCCAAACTCCAAAGGAATAGTTCGAACACATTATTAACATTATAAAATAGTAGCAACCTTAAGATTAACAAGTTCAAAGTCCAAACGTAATACCAATAGTTCAAATTCAAGTAAACAACACAACAACTACTCAATCCTTATAGGCTTCACCAAATTGCGCTCCAAACAATGCTCAACATGCCTCATTTTAAAATCTTAAAATGAAACACATATAACTACACATAAAAAAGGAAAATATGATAACATAAGGTTTGCTTTCATTATTACAAAGTATTGAACTGCCTCATGCTTCTCTTAGTTTCAATAGAGAAAAGAAAACATCATTTCACATATAGTACATGTTACTAATTCTGCATCAGATGGTAACTAAAGAAGAGTGCGACATATGCTTTTATGGCTTTAATCAAACTGGAAATCTGGAATCATTTTAAAAAGATGTAAATTTAATTTATTTGTTGAATAACATGAGCTGTAAATCCCAAAATAAGATTTCGCAGTAATTAAATAGCTTTCAGCCATCTAACTCATATAAGTGATGGCTAAGCAAAAAATTCAAATAGTACTTCAAATGAAGAGATGTAAGGACTGTGATAAACAATCAATTAAGACAAATTCAAACAATCAGTGTAGTATAAATTCAAGAAACCAAACATTTTAGGGAAACCATTTTTCGAGCTTCATAAAAAGGAAAATATGCAAAAATTGATTTCTATGATACCAAACTGAGACGAATTCAGAAATGGGATATGAAACACTGACCTTAGTGCAATGCTCTGCCGGAAAAAGATATAGAAAACTGAGTCTTGACGGGCTCAGCCGTGGGGGCGTGACCGCGTGAGTCGTGAGGCGGAGAACTGGTGAGGGCTTGACTGCTTGAGCCGTGTGGCCGGTGGCGGACTGGCAGAAAACTGGTGAGGTCTGACTTCTGAGGGTGAGGACTGAGGATGAGGAACTGAGTGAGCGAGTGAGGCAGACAGCGGACTGGCGTCTGGCGACCGCGGAGAAAGCAAAATTAGTATATGAAAACGAAACCCTAGTATTACTAGTCTATCTTCTACAATTAAAACCCAAAAACCCTGGTTAAGCCAAATGGGAGCACACTATTATGGCACATATCATATTAAGATAACTCTCCTGCATAATAGGAACCACACTAATAAGGAAATATAATTTTTTAATAGGATTGTAAGTTGTAAATTTTAAATACAATTTATTTACTTAAATCAGGGAAACTTTTTGAAAAAAAAAAAACCAAAACACTGCAGTTTACCACGTTCTATGAAATAGAAAATTTCATATTTGTTTTTATTGTGATTAAATATTCCGATTATTAAATAATAGTCGGCCCTTTTCCTAATTCTTTTTCCAATTATAAACTCTTTCTAAGATTGAATAACCGGCGGCCTCTTTAACCCACGTATCTTATACTTATTATCAACTGCTCTAGGAATTAACTGCAAAACCGTAGAGGAGTTTATATTTCTTCCTCATATATATATATTCTTCAATTCTAAAGTTCTTTCTTCTATCAAGAGTTCAAGCAATGTTATAACTTATTCAAAAGATGCCTACTCAGTTAGATTTCATCAAGGATATAACAATTTCGAAGATACAATGAAAGTTAAAAGTTCGTGTTGTCCGTATGTGAGAAGTACCGGATCGTTTTAATCCCGGCACTATCTTCTGATTGAATTGGTTCTACAAGATGAAAAAGTATTTTACATATGTTATTACCTTGCAAATTCGATTTGATTTTTGGAATTGTTATATGAATATATTATCTATTTGTTTTGCTCCTCCAAATTGCTAAATCGAGTTGATTTTCGGAATTCGACAGAAGGGTTGAAAAAATTTACTTTCGAACTGGAGTTATTTCGGCTTAAAAATAAACAGTTTCAGTAGGAAAAAATTGATATTTTTGTCTATTACTATGCAGCAGATTTGCATATAAAATCTTCTTCTAGATTAGTTATTTTACTCCACATGCTAAAGATTATGAGGCTTCCGCCCATGAAGGTATAGCAGGGATCTCTTTAAATTATGTATTTGTAAACTCATAACCAGTTCGGGAGGATCAAGTGCAAAATAGCAGGACGTTTCTTTCACATCCAATAGTTAGGGGATCTCCTCTCATGTATAGTCCTTTGTTTAGAATTACCAAAAACAGTTTCAATTGCAATTCTGATTTTTTTTTCTCTATTACTACAAGTGATTAATTTGGAAAAGTTTCTGCCGCAAAACTCACAAAAACCGGAGCTTTCTCCAGTTAATTCTAAAAATGGTGAACCTACTCTGTAGTTCTCTGTTGAAGAAGTGAAAGCTTTCACCTTTGAAGAAGGTCTACATCAAGCAGTAATCCTCAAATTATCCTTTGGCAAACCTCTTCTTCAAGAGTTGCGGCAGATTATTTTGAAATAATTTAATGTTAAAGGCTACTCTACTATCGCTTAAGCAAAACATACTAAATACATATCTGAATGCAAAAGGAAATATATATTCTGATATTGCATAGATAATTCAGCATTTTATGTAATGTAATTTTATTGTAGGGCGATCGGATAAGTGTTTTTATTGGCAAATCAGTTTTGCATCTTTTCAAAACACAAATTTACTGAGCTAGGATTATATAATATGACGAACTTTATCGTTTTTTATAATAAGGAGAAGTTTAGCACCACGAAACATAGGTTGAGGCTGACGTTTACTCAACGGACAACAGTGGCTGAAACAAATGATCCACTTTTTCGATGAATATCTTTGATTTGCGACCCTATGATCAATTGATAAATAAGGTTGAAGTGAACGAGACAGAATTATTTGGTAAATATAAATTTTACGTTACATTTCTAATTATGAATTTATCTACTATTTATTTTAAGAATTTCTTTTTCTTTAGATGTCATCGGAGAAATTGTCAATTTCAGTGAGGTGCAAACACAAAACCAAGGTGAAATTTCTAGGAAATTAATGGATATTGAACTAGAAGATGACGAGTAAGAATAAATAATTGTCACGGCCCAAACCAGATCGTGATGGCACCCAACCCTAAAGCTAGGTAAGTCTTACCAACAATCGCTTCCAATTGAACGTTAAGTCTCAAAACCGGCAATTTTAGAATATTATAGTAATTTTAGAATAATAATCCAAAAATATTAATTGAGTAATAAAAATAAATACGAAAATAAATGACACACCCATAAGATCTGGGGTCACGAGTCTAGGGCCTCTAAACAAAACTGAGTAATAATAATAGTATCTGAATACCAAAATCAAAATATGGAAACGTATATAATAATAATAATAAAATGAAGAAATAATGAAGAGCAGCCAGGTCCTGCGAACGTCATGCAGCTACCTCAACGACTCTGAAATATCTCTGGAGACTACGAGAATCAGCTAAGCCTCTGGTGTACCTGAATCTGCACACAATGTGTACTGAGTAGGGGTGAGTACTACCGATTCAGTGAATAATAAGTATAGAAAATAACTGAAAGTAAGAAATCCACGAAAGACCACAACGCAAAGCTATAACTAACAATCCTATAACTTAGCTACATGCTAACAACATAACAATATCTCAACAACAACCAAGTATCAGATAAAGATGCAACGCAACGCACATGAATACGCTGCGGCGTGCAGCCCGATACGTTTAACGTCAACAACGCTCACTGAGGGTGTGTACAGACTCTGTTGGGGCTCCTTCAGCCCAAGCGTAATATAATCTTATCACCGCTTCGGTGTGCAGCCCGACCCATGCTCAGTCCACCATATGCATATGAGTCACGTAACAGATTTCCCATTTTTTCGATTATTAAGGTAAATATAATTTAATTATTTAATTTCAGGAAAAATGAAGTGATTAAACACAGGACTGAGATCAATGATCATGCAAATCATGTTATCACACAGATATTCACCCTAGACGGGTACTACAGATCGGCACAATGTCCCAAACATGGCATTAAGCCTAATTATCAACAACACAATGTGTGTATCAAATGCCAATAATTTATTCAGCTCTCGGGATTGACCAAGTCACAATCCCCAATCATTTACAACCTCGCATCTGCCATAGAATGTGAGTCACGCCCTAACTTAGCGTCACGATGTGATAAACTGGGGTTTCAAACCCTCAGGCCATCATCTATACAAACTACTCACCTCTAATCGGCCGTAGACTGGTCCGCAATGCCTTTTTTCCTTTTGTATCGACCTCCTCTAGCGTCGAATCTAGTCAAAATCACAACGAATATGTAAATATGGGATAAGGAAACATAACCCAGTCAAAAATACTCGAAAAGTACTAAAATTCACGAAGTTGGTAAAACCCGAGATCCGGGACCACTTCTTAAAAAATTACGAAAGTCATATCAACGGATTCCTCGTCTCACCACGAGTACGTACATATAAAGAATGCTAAAATCGGAGTTCAAATGACCCCTCAAATCCTCAATATAAAATCTCAAAACTCAAGCCCTAGTTCTTCCCCTTTTTGCTAAATCTCCATAAATTTCTAGCAGGATTTCACAATAAAAACGAGTACTGAGACCAAGATTTTTACCTCAAGTCTTTTTCCTTTGAATCCCTCATTCTTTTCCTCCAAAATTCTCCAAAAACGGGCAGCCATGGGTGAAAATAGATCCAAAATCGCGAACAAGATGATTTTAAAACATTATGCCCACGTATTTACTCCTCTTGATCGCCGAAAATGCTTCGCGATCGCGGAGAGCAATTTTTTCCACCCCAAATTTTATCCTTCGCGATCATGGAAAAGGCTTCGCAATCACGGAGAGCAAATGCCAGTTCTTCAGGACAGCCTCTAGTATAATGGCCATACCTTTTTGCATTCCACTCCAAATGATAAATGGTTGAATGTTCTGAAAACTAGACTCAAATATCTACAACTTTGATGTGTTGATCATTTCCCAATTTCTTATATAGTTTTAGTTATGATCTGTCAAAGTCAGCCCATGTGCAATACAACTTGTTTCTTCATTTTCCCAGACACCCTTTAGTATAATAGCCATATCGTTTTCTACATTAATCTAAATCATTAATAATTTACATTTCTAGAAACTAGACACAAAGAGATAAATTTCATTTTTACATCATCTCCAAATTCCTTATGGATTGTGAGATATAATCTTCCGGGTCAATGCAACAGAAAATTTCTTCTCCGCGATCGCGGAAGGCCATACGCGATCGCGATTCACTTGCAAGTTTCTCACATTTTACTCACCGCGATCACGACCCATTGTACGCGATCACATAGAACAGTGCTTCAGACAAAAATCCAGCAATTAAAATGGCCTATAAATGGTCCGAAACCACCCCGAAACTCACCCGAGGCCCCCCTGGACCTCAACCAAAGGCACATATGAGTTATATTACCTTATTCAAACTTGCTCGAGCCATCAAAACACTACCTTTAACATCAAAATCATCAAATTTCATCAAATCATAGCCTAAGATTAATTAGAACTTCCCAAACTCGCATCCGATCAAAACCCGACCTAAACACCTCCGAAACAACTAAAATTTTGCACGTATATCCAAAATCACCTAACGGAGTTGGTGCAACTGTCGGAATTCCATTTCGACCACCGGATCGAAATCTCACCGATCAACCGGACTTTGCCAAAATCCAGCAGTTAAAATTCCAAATTCAGTTCCGATTTCGCTCCTAAGTAACAAATCACTATCCGAAACTAGTTGAATTGTCGTAAATCCATTCTGAGCCCTCTAACTCATAAGTCAATATTCGATTGACTTCTCCAAACTAACCTTCTCATAAAGAGACTAATTGTCTCACTTCTACCTAAACTCCATCTGAATTTCTTCAAACTCTCCAAACACATATAATTAGACATATAGAAACATAGAACGGGGAAGACGAGGCGATAATTCATGGGAAACGGGTCAGGTTGTTACATCCTCCCCAACTTAAACAAACACTCGTCCTCGAGCATGCTTAGAGTTGTACTAGGGGCCAACCAATATCCGAATGACCTTACTAAACATATACCCGGGGTGATCCCACGTCACCCTAACTCACATATGTCTGATAATACAACACAACTAAAATTTCACAAGCCGTCTAGACCATAACCGTAGAGTCACATTGCACCTCCGAAACCATACACAACAATAGAACATATTTATACTCAGAATAAGCCTGAACCGGCTGTAACACCCCTTATTAGCTGGAGTCTTATTCCAATATTGCTATACTCCATCGATGATAATGGACACGCAGTAGACCATTGCCATTTCTCAGATCAACCATTCACGAAGACATTTCTTCCCCCTTTGAGTAATACCACAATAGATCTCCGAGCCGCAACTCGATGTTAACCTTCCGACAAGCTAAAACCAAAACCGTGCGTATCCATTAATGACCCCAAAGGTCTCTTATGCCCAAACACACCATCCTGGTGACATGACACATCAATACGGCCTAAGCCACAACTTACATAACACCCATACCAATAAGAGACGGTCTGAACATACTCAAGTCATGAAAATGACTCAAACGAAAGAGTTGTACGTTAAACTCGTCAATACCATTACAACACAAGGCTGAGACCTCGTCTCACATCATAGGAATAGAATAACTGAACCTTTCCCGAAGGTCTAATCTCCACATAGCCTCGCTATAATGCGCTATCTCATCCAATACTTTCCACATGAAGCACCTCGAGTTTCTATACTCGAACTTGACAACCACGCAAAGATTGATATCTGAACCCAAGCAATCCATCACGCCCATAGTGAAGCGAGCTATATGCACCATTATATCCTGAAAGAACCCAGTCGATGCGTTATTCGCCGAGCAACTCCCGATACGGACTTTCCTCAGAAACCAGGAAACAAGGCATACAAAGTAACACATAGAAACTATCCTTAACGTCACACTGTTGCGGCACGCAACCCGATCCAAATAACATACCCTGTCGGCGTGCCACCCGATCCACTCAAATATCTCACCTAGGGAGATGCACTCGAGCCGAATTTGCTCATTATATCAGAATACCGAGTATCAGTCGTAAGCACGCCGAGTGCATAATCATATCTACTTATGGCGGTGTAAGCTACAAAACTCTACTTCCACTATGAATCTCGATAGCGCCGCACCATATGTGCCTATAGTCCATAAATCATAACATCTCGCAACATAGAAAACAACTCATAGATCTCTCCAGATCGTTGATAAGCTCAACAATGGTCGAGTCAACTTATCCCTCGACAATACAATTCAGAGCCAACCGAGTTGACTCAGACTGGAACACACATCCGAAAAGTCCCTTAATGCCGGAACTAATTCACTGGTAGAAACCTCTACACTGCTTCCTGCCTCAAAGGCTAAATTAAGGAAAGCAACTCCTACCAACCGTCTGCTAGTCCTTGGAACACAACCATTCCGCTCTTACTGAACGTATACCCCTGCCAAATTACTAGAATAGTAATGCCATTTTCCTTAATCATCTGAGGGTCGCTTCTTAAATCACATGCAGCTGCCCGAGCTGCTTAAGAATTTAATGACTTTCCATTCGGAACTGAACTGTACCTTACACACACAAATCCCAATCCTCTACAACAGACCACTCATACCATACCATACTAGGGTAACCTGAGAACTCCATCTCCCTTTATCCTAACCACAAGCTATACTGCCAGGACCAAATCCTTCTATCCAAACCAGCCTAAGCAAGCTATCCGAGCTTAAAAGCTCTGCCGCCCAATGCCCGTAAGGGCTCATTACTTCGAACATAACAAGGAATTGATCATATCTTTACCATACCGATTCGGTCTGCTAACAAGCTACTTCATTTGTCTAGATTTCTTTATGATTCATTTTCAACCTTATATACTCTCTTGTTGTAGCACCACAATGCCTCAACCCAGGCTTACCACACGAGACTCGAACGTAAGACCACACTGTCTAAGACCCATAGGCTACTACACACACTCTCAAACATTCCCAAACATACCATTCTAAAATAACCTACTTTGAAGAACTTATTGCGAATCTAAGTCTGCTACCTTTACCTCCCAGATACTGATACATAGAATCTCGTAATTGACGTAAAAATACCACAAGTATTGACCTGTTCTAATGAAAACACTGACTTGGTCACCCACTCAACCTTAAAACATCTGAGTGCTACATATAGAATCTTCAACACATCAAAATCATTCTCAAGAGTCATCCTCTCTTATGCCCACTGCAAATTACTTGACTTAACGAATCAAACCACTCGTGTTTTATCAGCACTCTGACACCTCAGGACATGATCTCATTCTGATACAACCAAACAACTTCATTCCCTTTACACTAAGCATTATCTATCAACAACTCAAGACATCCTATTATTTTCTCACATCTACTAAGCACCATATAACCTCTGTTGAAATTTAGCTTCACTCGTGCCACCCTCAGCTCAATTTTTGCAACTAGAACTAATTCACCTGCATGCATCAAATCGGAACTAACATATTACTTAATCGTACAATCATCTAATCAACGGTAACCTCCCCAACTTAGCTCTTAGCCATATATACCACAACACATATACTCTTTTGTTGTCGTAACATCATGGTGAGAGTAAACTCACTCTTCCATAAGCTTGTGGAAGCACAAGTCATTAGAAATTTTAACTCTTCTGCAATTTTCACATTCATTCACATATTAGTTGAGCCCACTCTTTTGGCAACAAAGTTCTTTACAAAGTCCTAGACTTTTCAAAAATTTTGGCAGAGTTTCCTTTGTAACGGAGCCTATCTACCTACTAGAGAATCACCAAAACTATTCTAACAACACGTCCACAACTTGACAAAGCATCAAAATGTATATCAACAACATTAATCTCAACACTACATGTATTCTACTATCAAAATTAATACATGGACATGCGTTGCGTCCATTTGATTCATAACACTTAGAAAATACCTTTCAATTACACATATAAGAATCACATCACTTCTGATCACTCCGCAGGAGATAACCCACCTAATTCGCCTCAGTATGATATTTCTGTATATCTTCCACCGACATACACATTAAAGAGCTACTTAGTCTTCCTGAGTCTGAACTCATATCATCTCGTGCCATTTACTTCATTCCCACGAGGAGACTCGAAAAGATTCCTCACGCGCCCATATTCGGGCTACATATCGAACCACGATAGGAAACAAATCAATTAACATTTCATCCATTACCCAGCAGACTTCTTCTTCACCACCAAGTCATATAATTGCATCTTGCAGTACTAGCATACTCATCACACAAATTCCAAACTGCCATTCCGGCTAACAGCGACAATACCGAACATCTAAGTTTAAAACACTTGCTCACACGATCAGCACCTCAGTGCTCAAGCCCTAGGCAATATCCGGCCTCAAGTCCTCCGGACTGGCCCAACATCAACCTCACGAAGATTACATCTCGTCCCTCGATCGGGGAATCGCAAGCCATCGAAGTACATATAATACATAGTGCTCATGCGTGAAGGAGAACACGTGGAAGGAACTTCAAGAGTTACTCTTTCAAGCTAAATCAAGGACGCACGATTAGATTTCAAGAAAGTGGGAGTGTTTCCTAAAGGTTCTGTAGCCTACTGCTTATAAGTGTGGTGCACGACACACCCATAAACAAGACTCTACTAAACCGGATCATGACTGGTGAGGCCTAGTAATCTAGGCTCTGATACCAACTTGTCACGACCCAAACCCGATCGTGATGGCACCCAACCCTAAAGCTAGGTAAGCCTGACCAACAATCGCTTCCAATTTAACGTTAAGTCTCAAAACCGACAATTTAAGAATATTATAGTAATTTTAGAATAATAATCCAAAAATATTAATGGAGTAATAAGGATAAATACGAAAACCGATAACACACTCATAAGATATGGGGTCACGAGTCTAGAGCCTCTAAACAAAACTGAGTAATAATAATAGTATTTGAATACCAAAACCAAAATCTGGGAACGTATATAATAATAATAAAATGAAGAAATAATGAAGAGCAACCAGTTCCAGCGAACTTCATGCAACTACCTCAACAACTCTAAAATATGTCCGGAGACTACGAGAATCGGCTAAGCATCTGGTGTACCTGAATCTGCACACAAGGTGCATGGAGTAGGGGTGAGTACTACCGACTCAGTGAATAATAAGTATAGAAAATAACTGAAAGTAAGAAATCCACGAAAGAGCACAACGCAAAGCTATAACTAACAATCCTATAACTTAGCTATTTGCTAACAATATAACAGTATCATAACAACAACCAAGTATCAGATAAAGATGCAATGCAATGCACATGAATACGCTACGGCGTGCCGCACAATCCGTTTAACATCGACGATGCTCACTGGGGGTGTGTACAAACTCCGGAGGGGCTCCTTCAGCCCAAGCACAATATTATCATATCACCGATGCGGCGTGCAGCCGACTCATGCTCAGTCCAAAATATGCATATGAGTCACGTAACAAATTCAATCTAATTTCCCATTTTTTCGATTATCAAGGTAAATATAATTTAATTATTTAATTTCAGAAAAAGTGAATTAGCATTTCATTTCAGTGATTAAACATAGGACTGAGATAAGTGATCATGCAAATCATGTTATCACATAAATATTCACCCTAGACGTGTACTACAGATCGACACAAGGCCCCAAACATGGCATTAAGCCGAATTATCAACAACACAATGTGCGTATTAGTCGCCAACAATTTATTCAGCTCTCGGGATTGACCAAGTCACAATCCCCAATCATTTACAACCCCGCACCTTCCATGGGGTGCGAGCCACGCCCTAACATAATGTCACGATGTGATAAACCCGGGTTTCAAACCCTCAGGCCATCATCTATACAAACTACTCACATCTAACCGGCCGTATACTGGTTCGCGATGCCTTTTTTCCTTTTGTGTCGACCTCCTCGAGCGTCGAATCTAGTCAAAATCACAACGAATACGTAAATATGGGCTAAGGAAACATAACCTAGTCAAAAATACTCGAAAAGTACTAAAATTCACGAAGCTGGTAAAACCCGAGCCCCGATCCCACTTCTCGAAAAATTACAAAAGTCACATCAACGGATTCCCGTCTCGCCACGAGTACGTACATATAAAGAATGCTAAAATCGGAGTTCAAAATGACCCATCAAATCCTCAATATAAAATCTCAAAACTCAAGCCCTAGTTCTCTTTTTTTTTTAAAATCTAAATTTCCAAAATTTCTAGATGTATTTCACAATAAAAATGGGTATTGAGACCAAGATTCTTACCTCAAGTCGTTTCCCTTTGAATCCCTACTTCTTTTCCTCCAAAATTCTCCAAAAATGGGCAGCCATGGGTCAAAATAGACCCAAAATCGCGAACAAGATGATTTTAAAATATTCTGCCCAGGTATTTACTCATCGTGATCGCGGAATGCTTCGCGATCGCGGAGAGAAATTTTTTCCAGCCCAAATTTTATCCTTCGCGATCATGGAAGAGGCTTCGCGATCGCGGAGAGCAAATGCCCAGTTCTTCAGGACAGTCTCTAGTGTAATGGTCATACCTTTTTCACACAACTCCAAATATTAAATGGTTGAATGTTCTGAAACCTAGACTCATCTACAACTTTCATGTGTTGATCATTTCCCAATTCCTTATATATTTCTAGATATGATCCGTCAAAGTCAGCCCATGTGCAATACAACTTGTTCCTTCATTTTCCCGGACACCCTTTAGTGGAATAGCCATATCTTTTTCTACACAAATCCAAATCATTAATAATTTACATTTCTAGAAACTAGACACAAAGAGATACAACTTTCATTTTACATCATCTCCAAATTCCTTATAGATTGTGAGATATAAGCTTCCGAAGTGGGATCAATGCAATAGAAAATTTCTTCTCCGCGATCGTGGAAGACCTTACGCGATCGCGATTCAGTGGCAAGTTTCTCACATTTTACTCACCGCGATCGCGACCCATTGTACGTGATCCCATAGAACACTGTTTGAGACAAAAATCCAGCAATTAAAATGGCCTAGAAATGGTCCTAAACCACCCCGAAACTCACCCGAGGCCCCTCGGGACCTCAACCAAAGGCACATATAAGTTCTATTACCTTATTCAAACTTGCTCGAGCTATCAAAACACTACCTTTAACATCAAAATCATCAAATTTCATTAAATCATAGCCTAAGTTTAATTTAAACTTCCAAAACTCACATCCGATAAAAAAACCCGACCTAAACACCTCCGAAACAACTGAAATTTTACAGGCATATCGAAAATTACCTAACGGAGCTGCTGCAACTTTCGAAATTTCATTCCGACCACCGGATCTAAATCTCACCTATCCACCGGACTTTGCCAAATCTAACTTAGCCAATTCAAGCCTAATTCTACACCGGACCTCCAAATTCAATTCCGATTTCGCTCCTAAGTCACAAATCACCATCCGAAACTAGTCGAATCGTCGGAAATCCATTCCGAGCCCTCTAACTCATAAGTCAACATTCGATTGACTTCTCCAAACTAACCTTCTCATAAAGAGACTAATTGTTTCACTTCTACCCAAACTCCATCCGAATTTCTTCAAACTCTCCAAACACATATAATTAAACATATAGAAACATAAAACGGGGAAAACGGGGGGATAATTCATGGGACGACGGGTCAGGTTGTTACAATAATCATCTACAAATTAAGGATTTATTTGATAATTAAATATGCTAAAATTACATTCTTACTTCTAATTGACAGGAGGAAGAAGTTATCTGCTATATTTTGGGGCGAGTTTGTTGATGAAATTGTTCCTCATATACTAAGTGCTAACAACAAGCCGATTATTGTTATTATGCAGCTCATAAAAGCCCATAAATATCAAGGTAAAATACAATTTCTCAATTTTTCATTAATGTTTGAAAGTTATTCATTATATCTAACAGAAACATTCTTTTGTAAATTCATATTCTGTGCAATACTTGGAATGCATCAAAGCTGGGAATTAATCCAAATTTTTCTCAATCTGATGAATTTAAAACACGGTTATATATATATATATATATATATATATATATATATATATATATATATATATATATATATATATATATATATATATAATTTTACTTATTTATATAAGAATTTCACTGCTTCTATACTCAAAACAAAATTTTCAACTATACATCTAACAGTTTTAGTCATTCATAGATACAAATTACTTTCTATTCGGGATAATAACTCCGAGAGGCTCACTCAAACCATTTCTCAACAAAGCTACTCGGTCTCGGATGAGTTGGAGAAGGGCATTGTTGAAGTTAAAACAATTGGCCAATTAGTCGAGTCCATGCAAGTGAGTAAACTAACTTATGCATTTTTAATTTAATTGGTGTTTCATGTTAAATATTTCCAAAATTCATATCTTTTATTTGCGCATTTTATCGTTTGAAAAATCCATTTTTTAAAATTTAGCTAAATATGCAAATAAGATAGTGAACACCGAATGAAGTAACTGTAGCTGACTAATAGAGGGAAAAGATCAAGTAATTTTTCGTTATGTACATGCTAAATGATTGAGCAGTAGTATAGCAGGATTGAAAGTAATATATAGATTATGTATTACTTAACTGAAATATGCTAATACTTTTAAGTTATATCAACATAAACTTAGACAAGCATCCCCATATTTTTAAAAATATATTCAGAAGCATCCACATGTGAATGCTATTTAACTGCAACATCTTAATTCCTTTCTTGCTTTATTACTTGATATGAGTTCATTAGATTTGGCATAATCATAACGCATTGAAACACCACTTATCACTTAGAAGTCGAACATCGCATATATCCAATGAAACCTTTAATGGCATATCTGTTTTGAAGGAGCACGAGTAGTCAAATTCTTCTGGAGGCATATCTGTTGAGCTACAAGATTATTTAACTTCAAATCCCATAAATATATATTGAGTTTCTGATGTATATTTAATGTATATTACGTGTATATCAGATATATTTTGTAGTTGGGCTAGTTTGTATGTTTCAGCCCATTTTGTTTTTGAGCTTATTTCCGGGTTTTGTTTTCTGGCCCAATTTGGCCCATTTTTGTAAATATATACACTACCCCTTGTAAGATTAAGGGGCAGTCGGATATTTTCATTCTAATCGAGAAATTTCTCTTTCTCTGAAAAGCTCTCTAGAAGCTTCTACCTAACCGACTCTCTTTTATCTTGTTCTTCGATTTTCGTCTGGATTTCTTGATGTTTTAATGGTATCAGAGCAAGGAAGATGATCCGACGATGCTTTCCTGTATCTTGTTATCTCGGTTGAAGTCTCGTTGGAAATTTTTTGGGGTGTTTCTGACGTATCTGGTCAATGATGATTCCGATCTAAATCGTATGTTGATCTGAGACTTCCATCGCGATATCTGGCTGTATCTTCTTCACTTGAACGTTTTGGGTTATTTTTTCAACGTTCTCGAGTCGATTCCGGTGAGGCTTCGGATTTTAGGTTTCTGCTGTTCCAAACTGGCATTTTTCTGTTAATAGAAGGCCGATCTTCTCCGGTCGCGAAGAAGGAGGGTAAATCTGTTCCTATTTTAGGTGTTATATGATTTGCATGAAGTTTTTGATACAACTTTAGTTTTTCATCATACTTGCAGAGATTATATTTTGACTTTGAACTCATTGTTCTTCATGATTGCTAACATGAGTACTAATACGACTCCTGTTGACCTTACCAGTCCCTTATTTGTTTACTCCTCTAATGTTCCTGGAGTTTCTCTTGTGTCCACTCCCTTCTCGGGTAGTGGTTATGGGGGTTGGAGAAGGAAAATGATTGTAGCGTTGTCTGCTAAAAATAAAATTGGCTTTGTTGATGGTACATGTCTCAGACCAGACACTAATGTGGCTGAACAAAAGTTATGGGATAGATGTAATAATATGGTGATATCCTGGTTGACTACTTCCTTATCACCTCAAATAGCTTAAAGTGTGCAGTATTCTGATACTGCACAGAGCATATGGGCACAACTCGCAGCAAGATATGGTACTGCTAACAGAACCAAAAGTTTTGAACTAAAAAGAGAACTCTCTCATTCCTGTCAAGGATCACTAGATGTAGCTTCATATTTTAACAAACTTAAAGGTCTATGGGATGAATTAGGAACAATGCGTGCAAATCATGGAGAAAGATGCATTTGTCCTGCCAGAAATGGAATCATACAGGAAGATGATGAGAATAAGGTGTTTCAGTTCCTTATGGGCCTTAATGAAGCATACTTGGGGGTAAGGATTAACCTATTGATGATGCAGCCTCCTCCTTCCCTTGACAATGTCTACAATATGGTTCTCAATGATGAGAAGCAGAGACAAATCCAGTCCCCTTCTCAGTTTAATCAAGACTCTATGTCTTTCAATGCCCACACAAACAAGAATACAACCGATTTCAATAAGGCCACAGTGCCTAATTCTTCTCATTTCAGACAAAGAGTTAACTTTGACCAAGCTAGGGACTCTTTGTTCTGTAGATACTGCAAAAAATCTGGGCACTTAATTGATAAGTGTTACAAGATTCATGGGTATCCACAAAGTACAACATTTAACAAGGGAAGGAGACTTCCTGATGCTCATCTAACTGCTGGTGTGGATTTCTCTTCTTCTGAAAGAAATATGTCTGTTCCTCATGGAAATCCTCCTGACAGTCATCAACCTGTTCCACACATTGATGGCCAAAGTTCTGTGATACCTGGGTTGAGCAGACAACATTATGAACAATTGATGACCCTGCTCCAACAAACTCAGTTAGGGGACTCCACTGCCCAGTCTCCTCCTCCCATGTATGCTGCCAATTTTGCTAGTACTATGCTAACTGAGAGCCCTATTTCTGATTCCAAATTTTGCATGATAACTAACATTAATTCTGCTACCTGGATAATAGATTCAGGAGCATCTAACCATATGACTTTTAATAAGGATTTACTCTTCAATCTCATACCTTTAACTGTAACCTATCTTGTTACTCTTCCCAATGGATATAAAGTGAAAGTGACATGCACAAGATCTTTTGCATTAAATCCATTCATCACTCTTCATGATGTCCTACTTGTTCCTTCTTTCAAACATAACTTGATTTCTGTCCACAAGTTAGTGAAACAGTTGCATTGCATAGTATTGTTCACTGCAACTTCCTGTTTACTTCACTTGTTACAGGCCCCTTCTCTGAGGATGCCTCTGGATCTTGGTAAAGAGGAGGCTGGTCTGTACAAGCTTGTTTGGGTGCCACCTTCATCTTCTTCTAATTGCTGTTCTTCTGTTTCTGTATGCTCTTCTTCTTCTAATTCTTGTAAACCTGACTATTCTAGTAATCAAGCTGTTAGTTTGCCTTTGAATGTAAACAGTTCCATGTGTAATAATACTGTTGCCACTGACATGAATTACATTTGGCATTTAAGGTTGGGTCATATACCTTTTGCAAACATGAAACACATTTCTACTTTATCTTGTCCATTTGCTTCTAAACAGCCTTTTCAATGTTCTACCTGTCCTATGGCAAGGCAAACCAGGATTCCCTTTCCTGAAAGCACTACTGGTACATCTAGACCTTTTCAATTGATTCATGTAGATACTTGGGGACCTTATCATACCCCCACCTCTTCTGGTTCTAGATATTTTCTCACAATAGTTGATGATTTTTCTAGGGCAACCTGGACACATCTGTTAGGGTCTAAAAGCAATGCTTTCTGCATGCTTCAATCTTTTCTCTGTATGGTTAAGACCCAGTATAATGCAAATGTTCAAACTATTAGGAGTGACAATGCTTTAGAATTGGGATCTAACATTGCTGGTACATCCTTTTTTAACCAACATGGCATCATACACCAAACCACTTGCCCTCATACTCCTCAACAGAATGGTGTTGTTGAGAGGAAACATAGAACTCTTCTTGAAACCTGTAGAGCTTTACTCTTCCAATATGGTTTACCTAATTCTTTATGGGGAGATTGCCTATTAACTGCTACCTATCTTATTAACAGAATACCCTCCAGGCTCCTTCATTGTAAGTCCCCTTATGAAATCTTGCATGGTAAGGCACCCACTTACTCTCATTTAAAGGCTTTTGGCTGCCTTGCCTATGCTACTGTCCCAATTCCTCAAAGGGACAAGTTAAAGCCTAGGGCCATTTCATGTGTTTTCCTGGGGTATCCTTTTGCCAAAAAGGGTTATAGACTATATGATCTCAGTTCCAAAAAGTGTTTTGTGTCCAGGGATGTTATCTTTCATGAAGCTTCTTTTCCTTTCAAATCTGCCTCTTCTGTCACCTCTGTTCCTCCTGTTTTTCCTTCTTCTTTTCCTTCTGTTCCTCCTCTTGAGCATTCCCCTTCTGAGCCAGATTTCTCTATTCCAATCTCTTCCTCTCCACCTTCACCTTCTGTTCCAGTTTCTCTTTCCTCATATCCAATTTCCAGTCCTCCTTTCAACCCTGACATCTCACCTCATGCTTTACATTATTCCACATCAACTGCTGTTCCCAGGAAATCTGGAAGACAACACAATCCTCCTTCTTACCATAAGGATTATGTTTGCCACCTTCCTGATTTTTCTGGGTCTTCTTCTTCTCCTCTGGAGACTGAACCCCTTTACTACTCTCAAGCTGCATAAGTTCCAGTATGGCAGGATGCCATGAGAAATGAGTTTGATGCTTTGGATGCTAACTATACTTGGGACATTGTTCCCCTTCCTTCTGGTAAGAAACTCATTGGCTGCAAATGGGTTTATAAGATCAAGTATAAGGCTGATGGTAGTGTTGAAAGACACATAGCCAGACTTGTTATTAGAGGGGATACTCAAATTGAAGGGGTTGATTTCACTGACACTTTTTCTCCTGTGGTTAAAATGTCCACTGTGAAATGTCTTATTGCAGTGGCTGTTAAGAAGCATTGGAAACTTTTCCAACTTGATGTTAACAATGATTTCTTGCATGGTGATTTTTATGAGGAGGTTTATATGAAGCTTCCTCCAGGTTTATCTGTTTCTGTATCTTCTTCTGATTCTATTTCTTCTCCATCTCCTCCTCTTGTCTGTAAGTTGAAAAAATCACTATATGGGTTGAGGCAGACATCCAGACAATGGTATGCCAAGCTGTCATCTGCCCTTTATTCCAGAGGCTATAGTCATTCCCTGAATGATTATTCTCCGTTTATCAAAGGCCAGCCTGGCTGTCTGGTTATTGTAGCAGTCTATGTGGATGACATTATCATCACTGGGGATGACAATGATGAGCTATCTGCCCTGAAGCTGTTTCTGGATGATCAGTTCAGGATCAAAGACCTTGGGTCTTTGCATTATTTTCTGGGCATTGAGATGTCTGTAGTTCTTGGTGGGATGCTCCTTAATCAGCATATATATGTTTCTGATCTGTTGCACCAGTTTGATTGTATGAATGTTTCTCCTGTTATTTGTCCTTTGGATCTTAATGTGAAACTCCATGCTGATTCTGGTGACATTGTCTCCTCTCCTGATCAATATAGGAGCATTGTTGGTAAGCTCTTATTTCTGACTTACACCAGGCCTGACATCTACTTTGCTGTTCAGCATCTGAGTCAATACTTAAAGTGTCCCTGAGTCTATATGATTGCTGCTTTACATGTTCTCAGATATCTTAAAGGGTCTATGCATTTGGGTTTATTCTATTCTGACAGTTCTGATTTATCTGTCCATGCTTATTCTGACAGTGATTGGGCTGCCTGTCCAGATACTCGCATGTCTGTGACTGGGTTTTGTGTTCTTTTGGGTGGCTGCTTGATTAGTTGGAAGTGTAAGAAACAGCCTGTAGTCTCTTTATCTTCTGCTGAAGCTGAGTATAGGGCTCTCAGTAAGGTAGTTGCTGAACTGTCTTGTCTTTCCCGTTTGCTCACTGACCTTGGTATTTCTATTTCTCTCCCTTTTTCTGTATTCTTACAATCAGGCTGCTATACATATTGCCAAAAACCCTATTTTTCATGAGCGGATCAAACATATCGAAGTGGATTGTCATTTTGTGCGTGAATTGTTGGCTGCTGGGCTTATTACACTGTCCCATGTCTCCACTTCTCGTCAGCTGGCTGATCTTCTCACCAAACCACTCCCTGGCACCATTCTGCATCCCTTGTTGTCCAAGTTGAAGGTGGTTTCCCCCTCCAACTTGAGGGGGGGGGGTGTTGAGCTACACGATTATTTAGCTTCAAATCCCATACACATACATTGAGTTTATGATGTATATGTAATATATATTACTTGTTATATCAGGTATATTTTGTAGTTGGGCTAGTTTGTATGTTTCAGCCCATTTTGTTTTTGGTCTTATTTTCGGGTTTTGTTTTCTGGACCGATTTGGCCCATTTGTGTAAATATATACACTACCCCTTGTAAGAAAGGGGCAGTCAGATATTTTCATTCTGATCGAGAAATCTCTCTTTTTCTGAAAAGCTCTCTAGAAGCTTTTACCTAACCGACTCTCTTTCATCTTGTTCTTTGATTTTCGTCTGAATTTCTTGATGTTTTCAAGCCCACTTACTTTCTAACTGATATTCCATAGTTTCACACCTTCCTGCTGCTTTCACTAATGAATATAACTTACTCGCTTTTCAACAAGACGACTTCTTTGTACGCTCTAACTTAAGGGGCAGTAATGCTTTCAAATGTCAAATGCTACTCTGAAAACCAGAAACAAGCTACATTTTCTTTTGTCACAATTCGACTTATTTAGAAAATCATCGCCAACCAGAAAGATGATTATATTTCATATTATCTTATTTGTACTCTTAACTGATTTAAACTAATTTGCGTTGCTTGCGAACAATGGCATGTTGTCACAGAACCTCTAATTCGTAATCCATATCATATAGGTACCTATCATTTTCTCATGTCACTCAGTCGCCACATGGACCGTTTTTTAAATGCCTTTACATTACATAAGAAGTTTATTTTTGGCCTTTAGTCTTCTTATTTTATGGTTTTAAAGAGTATATCCTAAACCCGTCAACCGGGCCGGGTTGACCCGGGAGCGGACCGGCACGGACCGGTACAAACCCGGCCCGGCCCGGATTATAGGGGGCCGGGTGGGCTGGGTTGGGGTGGGGGAGGGGGTTAGGCCGGTTAGGATTTTGAAAAATGAAACCGGACCCGGTAGCGTCTACAGTGCCTTGCACCGGGTCGCCCGGACCGGTTCAACGGTAAAATTTATTTATTTTTTATTTTTTTTATTTTTGAATATGTGGGGCCCACATTACCGTTGGCCAACGGACAATTTTACAAAAATGGCCATTTTTTCATTATTTTTTGTATTTATTAATTTACAATAATAACCCTTCTTAAAATCTATAAATACCCTCATCTCTTCTTCATTTCTTCACTCAAAATTCTTATCTCAATCTTAAATTCTTAATTCTCAAATTATCAATCTATCTCTCTTCCCTTCAATTTGCAAGATTTCATATTTGATCAAGTGCTCAATTTATTGTCGAATTCGGCGCACTCCCTCCAACTCTTTCTCTTATTTAATATTTTAATTGCATATTTAATTTAAGCTTATATTTTTATTTTTACAATATGTTTAATGATGCTAGTCCTGTAGCTTCTGGTTGTAATAATAATGACCCGACTTCTAATCGTAAAAGAAGAAGTCTGGTATGGAATTTTTTTGAAATAATAGAAGGTACTAATAGTGTTAAGTGCAAATTTTGTAACGAAACTTTTCAACATTTGACCGAAGGAAATTTAGGAGGGACTGGAACACTTACCAGACATATGAGAGCTGTCCATCCCATAGAATGGGTCAATAATTTTTAAAAGCGGCCTTGATTTATTTTCAGACTTTCAGTTGGGAATTGGGATTTGGGAAGCAATGATTTGTAAGTTTTAGTATGTTTCAGAGAATGGATTAGATAGATCGGAACGAAAAAATCAAGGAAAGGAAGATGTTCACAGTTCATAGCCCAGAAGACGAAGAACTTTAACTTGGAGATATTGGTTATGATGAAGATGAACTTGCTAAGGCGATGCAAAACATTTGAAATTACTACTTCACTAGAAAAAATGTAAACATTTCATTTTCTACTTAAACATTTGAAATTGAGAAATAAAGTAGCACTTGCAACAAGTGCAATTTTTTTCCATCTTACTTGTATTCATTCAATTATTACAAAGTATTAATATAATTATAACTTAATAGTTATACTTAATTTCATAAAAAATTGAAAATATACTAAACCCAGCCCGGCCCCTTTCAACCCGTAACCCGTATGGTTCAATTTAAACCCGGAACAACCCAGCACGTTAAAACCCGTTACTGTTTCGACCCGGCCCGGACCGAAACAGACGGGTCAAATTTTTTTAACCCGAAACCGGTCCGGTCAGCCTGTTAGTCAAGCATAGTATATCCTTATTTGTAAGATGAACAAATTTCCAATTACATTTATGTTATTTCTTTGATATTATGATTGACCATATTCTCTATGTCTTTTCATTAGATTTGTCTTATCAATTTATTCAACAATTGTCTTATCACTTTATTTAACATGGAGGTCCATGTTGGATTGTCGCAAGTATTGAAAATTTAGAACTTGAAAAAGGATGGTCGTACGTTAGCTGCAAGAAGTGTCAAAAGAAGGTGAATAAAGTAGGAAACATTTATCAATGCCCAAACCCCAAATGTAAACATGAAGATTACTTAGCAATTATTAGGTAAAATCATCAGCTCTATTTCCTTAGTCCATCAAAATATTAAATTTAAATCTCAAATCAAATGTGCAATTAGGTACAAGCTTCACGTAAGGGTAATGGATAATACTGGATCTGTTTCCCTATTGCTCTTGGACCGTGAAACCATGTATCTCATAGGCAAATCAGCAAAAGAATTGAAGGAAGATTTTATTGAGGTATATCAACTAATTAAATTTATATTTGCTAATTGCATACTTCTAACTTAAATTTTCATTCTAGAATACCGGTGTTGTTGATAAGTATCCTATCCAATAGAGCTGAACAATATTCTCCAAAGAAAATTCATGTTTAAGGTTATTATCAAGACAAAGAATATTCACCTCCAAAAGGAAGTTTACAGTGTTGTTAAGCTTACGAATGAGGAGCAGCTGATAGACAAATATAGTCATGCTAAACCTTCAGATGACTTAACTGTATGTCATATTTGTTCACAACTTCATAACATATTTATATTGCAAATTTCTTTTTTATTGCATAATTTGAATCATACTTTCAAACTATTTTATTTATTAGTTTTTCATAGGAACCCGACTTCAATAATGTTCAAGTCTTGGATGGAGAGAAGGAATTGTTAGGATTATGATTCCTACTAAAGACAATAACCTTCATATTGAAAAATTCGGAATTAAACTACATGAGCGGAAGCTAACCTGAATCCATATGTGGAAATTGTTGAACCTCCTTTTGATGATTGTGCTTGAGTCCTTATGAAGATTGCTCCTTTGAACCTTCTTCAAGAATGTCTTGAAGTTGTATGTCACCACAAGAATTCTTCACAAGACTTGAGCAATATGTGAATAGTATCACCACAATAATAATATGACAATGATCAAAATTGGTATATGGTTTTCACAATTATTTGCAAGACAACAATGGTGTATTTTTTGCTCTTGATTCAATGGGAGGAAGAAGAGTCTTGTCTTGCAATAATGTGGGAACCATAACCCCACTTTATAACTTCATGAGTTACATAACCCAAGAGTCACAAGAGTTACATAACTCAAGAGTCACATGCATGTAACCATGGTTACATATATGTAACCTTAGTTAGCCCATCATTAACTAAGGTTACCCTTTTGGGTATCTACACATTAGTCCTACACTTTATATGACAACACATTGGCCCCCTAAACATAATGTCCATAAGACCACAAAATTAGGCCAAACCAAAAGATAGCACATAACATATAATTTATCCATATATTGTTCATATGTATGTAGATATAAGTCCATATATCTAGATATAAATCCATATATCTTACAATCTCCCACTTGGACGAGATACACATACATATGCACAAACCTTAGCATTATATGTTACATTATAACCTTATGAGATCAAAATTGCTATCACAATAAATTGTCATGAACAATCCGGTCCATCAATCATAACAACATAGGACCTAAGAGCTCTTAGTTACTCATTCGTAACTAGAACCAATCATAGATCACGTATATCAATATAACCAACGACATGGATCAAGTGTAGGTATGTAGCATCGAAATAACATAAAGTGTGGTCAATAGAATGTCTATTTCCAACTGGTTCTCTTTATTGAGATCAATCATAAACTGTAAGAGTACAAAAACTTTAAAACTGAATATCTGCGCAGATATAACTGAATTACTGAATGTAATGGACAATACATAATTGTATAATACAAACTCCCACTAAAATACATAATCCTTATCTGAGTTGACACCTATACAAGCAATATGCTCATGAAATACTTTTGGTGTCAATCCCTTAGTGAGCGGATCCGCAAGCATGGAGTTTGTACTTATGTGCTCAATGCACAACTGTCCATTCTGTATTCTTTCTTTAACAACCCGAAATTTGACGTCCATATGTTTTGCTTTCGTCTAACTACTGTTGTTATTAGCATAAAGGAATCGGAGTCGGTATACCTGATAATCTCAAACTGGTCCGATCTCCGATATGTAAGTATGTAATCCTTTGTTCTCTGTAAGATTGCTTAGATATCTGCCTAACATCCCAACAATGTATGCTATATCAGGTCGTGAACATACCTGAGCATACATCAGACTACCTACAACCGAAGCATAAGGCATCTTCTGCATTTCCGAAGTTTCATAATTATTATTTGGGCACTGTTTGAGACTAAACTTGTCTCCTTTAGCAACAGGGGTGTTGCCTGGTTTACAATCCTGCATGCCAAATCTTTTCAGAACCTTATCGATATAGCCCTTTTGTGACAGACCGAGAACACCTTTGGAGCGATCTCGTTGTATCTGAATTCCAAATACAAAAGAAGCTTCACCAAGATCTTTCATTTCAAATTTCTTTGAAAAAAATTTCTTACTTTTCAAGCAATAATGCTATATCGTTACAGGCAAGCAGTATGTTATCGACATATAAAACCAGAAAAATATACTTACTCCCACTGAACTTATGGTATATACAGTCATCAGGAAAATTCGGTTCAAAACCAAAAGATGTAATGACTGCATGAAACTTATAATACCATTGACGGGAAGCCTGCTTGAGCCCATAGATGGATTTCTTTAATTTGCAAACCCTTTTCTCTGATTCATCCAAAACAAAGTTTTCAGGTTGTACCATATAAATTGTTTCCTCAATGTCACCATTGAGAAATGTTGTCTTAACATCCATTTGATGAAGCTCAAGATCAAAATGTGCTACTAATGCCATTATAGTCCTGAAAGAGTCTTTCGATGAAACTGGAGAGAAAGTCTCTTTATAATCAATGCCTTCTTTCTGAGTGTAGCCTTTTGCGACAAGACGAGCTTTATACTTAATAACATTGCCCTCTGAATCCCTTTTGGTTTTAAAAATCCATTTACAACCAATAGGTTTAATACCTTCGGGCAATGTAACAAGCTCCCAAACGTCATTATCGCTCATAGACTTCATCTCATCATTCATGGCATCAATCCACTTTTGAGAGTTAGAACCCTTAATGACTTGACGGAAGTTGATTGGATCATCTTCCTCAAGTCCAATATCACTTTCTTGTTCTTGGAGAAATACAACATAATCATCCGGAATTGCATTTCTCCTCTCTCTAGTGGATCTCCTTAATGGCACTTCAGTTTCTTGAGGTTGTTGAGTTTGATTTTCATTAGTAATATCAGGGTCCTGATGGGGGAGATTTTCGAGATTGTCTTGAACTGGAGTTGTATGAGCCGTGTCAGGAATGAGAAGATTGTCTCTCAAGATCAACAACTTGAGAGAAAGACACATGTTCCTCCTCAAAGACAAAATCTCTAACAACTTTATCTCCCCACCCCCAAACTCAATATCCTCAAAAAACCTAGCATTACCCGTCCCAAAAATAGTTCTTGAAGTGGGATCATAAAACTTAAAACCCCTGGATTTTTCAGAGTATCCAACAAAATAGCTACTAACCGTCTTAGCATCCAGTTTCTTTTCATTCGGCCTATAAGGCCTTGCCTCAGCTGGACAACCCCAAATGTGTAAATGCCTAATACTGGGTTTATGCCCAGTCCAAAGTTCATATGGGGTTTTGATTGTAGCTTTAGTTGGAACTTTATTAAGAATATAAGCTGCGGTTTTTAATGCTTCTCCCCAGAGTGAGTCTGGCAAAGTAGTACGACAAATCATACTTCTTACCATATCCTTAAGGGTCCGATTTCGTCTCTCAGCTACACCATTCATCGTAGGACTTCCTGGCATAGTATACTGAGGGACGATCCCACACTCATCTAGGAATTTAGCAAATGGCCCTGGACGTTGTTCACCTGAACCATCATATCTGCCATAGTATTCACCTACCACGGTCAGATCTAACAGATTTAATCCTTTTGCTTAGTTTATTTTCAACTTCAGCCTTAAATGATTTGAACACGTCTATGGATTGGGACTTTTCATGAATAAGATATAGGTACCCATAACGAGAGTAATCGTCTATGAATGTGATAAAGTATTGTTGACCACTCCTACAAGGAGTAGGAAATGGCCTACAAATATCCGTATGTATCAATTCTAAGACGTCCAAAGCTCTCTTAGCACCTAATCTCGTCTTGTTTGTTTGTTTTCCCTTGATACACTCAACACAAATATCCGAATTTGAGGAATCAAGAGAATCAAGAATTCCATCTGACACGAGTTTCTGAATTCTTTGAATGGATATGTGACCCAAACGTTTATGCTAGAGTGATATGGAATTCTCATTAGTTAATTTTCTTTTGGTACCAATTAAACTAGTATGCAAGATTTCATTATTTGAGGTTATTGTATCAACCAAATATAGGCTATCAAATGTTGATAAAAGACCAGTACCGATAAGATTTGAATTCTGAAAGAGACTAACTTTATTGTCACCAAAAGAACATGAATAACCGGATATGTTCAATTTGGGAACAGAAATTAAATTCCGTCTAAAGGACGGTACAACAAAAGTCTCATCCAAATCTAAATAAAAACCGGTCTTAAACAACAGCCTAAACTTTCCAATAGCCTCAACTAGCACCTTCTTGCCGTCACCCACATAGATGTATCTTTCACCATCATTTGGTTTTCGGCAGTTCAGGCAACCCTGCATAGATATACTTATGTGAGTAGTAGCAGCAGAATCTACCCACCAAGTATCCTTAGGTACCGAAATTAAATTAACTTCAGAACAAACAAGAGAAAGAAATGTACCTTTTTTCGCACGCCAAGCGTGGTACTTGGTACAATCCTTCTTCACATGATTAGTCCCCTTACAGAAAAAGCAACCTAATTCAGTAATTTCAACCTTAGGTTCCTTATGTTGCTTAATCTTGGGCCTTGCAACCGCAACTTCCTTACATTTCCTCTTCTTAGTTTCCTTAGAAGAGGATGTCAAATGAGCACTTTCAGTCTTATCTAGCTTTATCCTTTCCTCTTCTTGCACACAGTGTGAAATGAGCTCATTAAGAGTCCATTTCTCCTTCAGGCAGTTGTAACTGACCTTAAACTGATTAAAGTGTGCAGGAAGAGATATCAAAACAAAGTACACAAGCAGTTCCTCAGGTAAATCCAGCTTGAGTGACTTTAGTTTCGAAGCAAGATGAGACATTTCCAAAATGTACTCCCTAATGTTTCCCTTGCCCTTATGCCTCATGGAAACAAGTTTACTCAATAGTGTACTTGTTTTCGCCTTTTCGTTTTGAATAAAACGCTGTTCAAGGTTTTCAAGGAAAACTTTGGCATTAGGTTCATCATTCATAGTGCCCCTGAATGATTCTGGAATTGCACACTACATGATCATTAGACTCATGCGATTCTAGCGTTCCCACTTCTCTATCGCCCTCCTTTCATCAGGAGAGGATGTATCCTCAAGAGAAGCAGGTTGCTCAATCCGAAGAGCAAGTTCAAGATCCATGCAACCGAGAACGATCATGACATTCTCTTTCCATTCCTTAAAGTTAGTGCCGTTAACCACAGGGATGCTATTGATGTAGGCAGATATCGTAGAAGCAGAAGAATTAACTGAAAATAGAACAAAAGGATTACTGAATACATGCTTACAATTACTTGAACTTTAACATTACTTTATAGATTCAAAATAGGCATATCCCATTACAAGATACCTAGCACAACATTGATTTTAGTCTTTGGACAGAAAAATAACTTGTAAGTGGTACTCTTGGTGTAGTGATCAAACATAGACAATAAACTCCTGTCAAATATCAAACCTTCCTTTGGGCCGACTTAATATTCACATGGAAAACCAAATAATTGTCTCATATTTATCACCACAAGCATGTTCGAATTCCTGCCAAATAACAACCTTCATTTGGGCTGGTGTAAACCCATGGAAGACTAACATCCACAGTCATCTTATATTTTAAGATTAATCAATCTACACAATAGAGGTTACTTTGGCAACATAATGCTTCAATTGACTAATTAAAATATTAGATGCTATAAACTTTAGTTCCTTAAGCCATATTATGAATCTTAACTTAATATGTTACATGTTTTGACATGCAACAACTGAATATTAATTGTTATTATACTTGAGAGGACAATTCCAAAAATATGAAAATTGATGGACTTTAAAACAATTAATATTCAAAACTTAAATATTAATGTATAATACATTAATAATAAAACTTAAATATTTCAATTGAATAATAATATGTCAATTAAAATCCGAAACTTAAAAGATTTGAAACGTTTTTAACCTTACTGGTCCAGGATAATCGATTATCTTAAACAGATAATAGATTATTCTGGCATAAAAAAAATTTTCATAAGTTACTCGACCAGAATAATCGATTATATAAACCAGATAATCGATTATTCTGGTATTAAAAAAAAAATTTCTGAGCTACTGGACCAGGATAATCGATTATCTAAACCAGATAATCGATTATTCTGGTATATATAAAAAACGTTTCAAACTCACTGGACTAAGATAATCGATTATCTGTCCAAAATAATCGATTATCTTGGAGCAGTGAACCTTACTGTTTTAACATGATTTTCAACAAGAATCTTAAACAAGAAAACATGTTGTCTACCAACTAAAATCATGCATAATACAATGTTTTAATTCAAGTAAAGATTAACATGATATTAAAACATTAAATTTCATCAAAACACAACATTCATAAGAAACATGCTATTTCATGGTACTTGAATTTCATAAATAAAATTCTGTCAAAACTTGAACATGAATCCTAACATAACATGAATCTTATGAACATCCAAATTATCCAAAAATGAAGGTGGCTCTGATACCAATTGTTAGGATTATGATTCCTATTAAAGACAATAACCTTCATATTGAACAATTCGGAATTAAACTACATGAGCGGAAGCTAACCTGAATCCATATGTGGAAATTGTTGAACCTCCTTTTGATGATTGTGCTTGAGTCCTTATGAAGATTGCTCCTTTGAACCTTCTTCAAGAATGTCTTGAAGTTGTATGTCACCACAAGAATTCTTCACAAGACTTGAGCAATATGTGAATAGTATCACCACAATAATAATATGACAATGATCAAAATTGGTATATGGTTTTCCACAATTATTTGTAAGCCAACAATGGTATATTTTTTGCTCTTGATTCAATGGGAGGAAGAAGAGTCTTGTCTTGCAATAATGTGGGAACCATAACCCCCACTTTATAACTTCATGAGTTACATAACCCAAGAGTCACAAGAGTTACATAACTCAAGAGTCACATGCATGTAACCATGGTTACATATATGTAACCTTAGTTAGCCCATCATTAACTAAGGTTACCCTTTTGGGTATCTACACATTAGTCCTACACTTTATATGACAACACATTGGCCCCCTTAACATAATGTCCATAAGACCACAATATTAGGCCAAACCAAAAGATAGCACATAACATATAATTTATCCATATATTGTTCATATGTATGTAGATATAAGTCCATATATCTAGATATAAATCCATATATCTTACAGGAATGCGAGGTAAATACATAACTACTTTGTCCTTTAACATTAAACCGACTTACATATCTTGAAGGATTTTTTCCTGAAATTTTGTTTAGATTTGGAGGGAATAAAAGTGGAAGAACTAATAATTTGCAAGCATGTTGCTCACTGTAAAACTGGCAAACCTTGCTGTTGCTGTTTAATTTTGGGAAGAACTGATTGCTATTATACAATGGAACTTTGTGAGCAAGTATGTCCCAAATTTCCCCCTCCTACTCACAACCATCAGATCAAAAGTTTCCCATGATCTCATGGTGTATATACATGGGTTGATAACATTATAGCAAAAATAATATTTTGTTAAACTAAAAGGAAAACTCAGATCATTGTACGTGAGCTTCTGTCTCTTTGTAAAGCTATCTTTTTATCATTTGATACGTTCACTGCCTATGTATAAATTTATTTTTACTTTCAATACATATTAGCAACTGTGAAGTGAAAATAACCTGAGAAATGACAAAACTGTTTTTCCCAACTTTTAACTCCTCAAATCATACCTGGCTCATTGGCAATCTGTCGAAAATCTTTTGTTTCCTCTTATGTTGTACACACATTTTCACCCTTCCCATAATTCTATGTGGTTGGGAAAAACGGACCAACTATATTTTGGATCTCTTCCGTTGTACTCACATTTTCAACCCTCCCATTATTCTCTGTTGTAGGCAATAACGGCACAATTATATGCCTGTGGCGCGAGGCAGCTTCTTTTGTCGCAGCCTCTTTCTCTGGGATCTTGTGAGCTTCTCATCAGTCCCATAACTAGACGCATTGTCGCAAGATGAGGAAGACACTAAAAAATCCGGTTATATAATACTTCCAAAAAAGAGAAGAGTTTAAATTTTAAATTAACTTTATTAATTCGCTAGAAAAATTGACTTTAAATAAAATATATATATATAATTTTTTTTAAGGAACTTAAGGCCCTCATTACAGTTTGTCTTTAGGCCCCGAACTGTGTTGAGCTGCCTCTGTTTAGTAGTTTGAGTGTAACCCTTAGTAAGGTACCAGACTGTGCTTAGAAGGTCTTTTGTTGTGGCTTGGGATGAGCATGCATAAGCTATATGGCAGATAGGCAGAGTATTTGTACAGTTAGGACGTCCAGCTGTGGTATATCACATATGAAAAGCCAAATAAAGCTCTATGGTTGCAAAAAATGCCAAGACAACAGAAGATATTGGAACGGATCAAGTGCGAGTGTAAATATAGATGCATTGATGTTATAAACAGAGGAAAACATAGCAATGGCACAAACTGGACATAAGGCAAAGTGCAGTAGTATAGATTCAAAACGTATAGATGAATGAAGAGGGGGGGGGGGGGGGGGAATAGAGATTACTCAGCCTTAAATATTAAGCCACAAATGTAAGCAGCAAGTCAATTGAGTCATAAGTTGTTTCAATAAGTTGCACTGAGAAACTATAAAACAAAATTATTGTTGCATTGCCAAAAAAGTGAAAAATCCATAAAACAAACCATTGACTTATAAACCAATGGACCACGCTTTCCATCTACATTTGGTTTCTAACTACACAGCGAAGGCAGTGTCAATTCGTGAAACCGGGTCAGGAGTAAAATAGACTCCATATTATGCACGGACAACGAAGCGAGGGTCATTGCTCCGACGCCGGTACCTGAGGAGAAAAGTTTAGCTTCTCATATTAAAGAAAAGTAAAAGGATGATAGCATCACTGATAAGGATAGAGTCTTGGAAGCTCCAAGAAGGCCATTTACAAGATCTCAAGCTAAAGAATTGCAGACTAAGGTTGTTGGACTTCAATGAGAAATAAAGAAGCTTCTAACTATAGACGAAGTGCTCCAGCCCAAAGAAGAAGAATTGTCTAAGTTTTACAATTATTTGATGGCTCAAGTTGTAGTCCAAGAAGAGGAGGATTGGATCACCCAAATCAACCGTTGAAGTCCTTCAAATGGGCTCAAAATGAGTTTAAAAGAGGTCCAAAAGGAAGTGTTACAAAAGGAGCCCAATTGGAGTCCAAACCAATTGTCCAAAATAGTTGTTTTAAGGCCAAATATGCCCCAAAGGGTCTTGGCCGCCCCCTACCTAATTGTAATGACTTTGGATACCTTAGCAATAATCCTACCTAATTGTAATGACTTTGGATGCCTTAGCAATCATCCTACCTAATTGTAATGACTTTAGGTGTTTTAGCAATCACCCTCCCTAATTTTAAGGACTTTTATGCCTTAGTACTCTCCTATAAATAGGGAGTTGTTCTTATTCGTAAGACACAACATTATTGCTTAAGTATATCATACTTTGAAAGTTCTTTTATGATATCTTTGATTCCTTTGTGATATTCTTAGAAGGTGATTAATACTAGTTATTAATTATTGTCTCAAGTTACTCGTAAAACGGTCAAGATCCTAATCTATTTTTTTTGATTTGCTTTTAAATTGAAGGCGTTTGATTTCTTCCATAAATTAAGACGTTGTTACTTTGATCTTGTCAAGGCTATAGAACTTGCGTTCTTGAAATTCTTTCCCTGAATTTTCCTCATATCCTTTCTGTTTAATTCTAGTTGTTCAATTCCTTGTTGATATTGCTTCCGCATTTACTTCTCAAATTCTTACTCAAGTTTGGATTCCCGACCTAGTTGTTATCAAGTGGTATCAAAGCGGTTTTATCAAGATTTCGTTCTTAGTAAGTCTTGGGATTTCTTGAATACTAAGAGCAAAGAAAAGGAAATAAAAGAAAAAAAAACAAAAGAAAAAACGAAAATCAATTTAAAAAAAAAGAATTGCTTGCTCTCCAAATAAAATTCTTTGTATCTAATTTCTTTCCAAAAGTTAGCAAAGGAAGCAAGAAGAGGGGATCCTAGATTTTTCTTACTCATTCTAATCTACATATTTATATCTTTCCCTTTTGTTCGCGTCTTGTTTCAACCAAGCCTAATAGTTCTAGGATTTGGTTTTACTTTCATTAGTTCCCAAAAAAAAATATGAATTTTACTACTAAGAACTTCATACAAGTTGGGTTTAACTGTAAATCTACAAAGTATTTTGTTCTAAGGTTATTCCGTGAGAGGAAAAAAAGAAGCTAATTTGTGTGATACAGTTTGTTTTTTTAAAGGATGTCGCATACAGGTAGTGATGAGGAACGAAGGGTTCTCCAAGAAGCCGAAATCAAAGCAAGAAACAATTTTACCTTGCAAGCTATGCATCAACAATTTGAAAGATTGAATTTGCAACTCCAAGAAATGAGAGATACAATTGCCGATTAGAATGATACAATAGTTGAACTTAGAAGGGAAAATAATGTTACGCCCCAAGCTAGGAGAAATGTACCCCATGCTCCAATTAAATCAAGAAAATTTTATAAATGATTTTAATATTGATTTTGATAGGGTGGGAAGAGATAGGAGGGTACATAGAGGTAGAGTAGAAGATGATAATATAAGCAGTATAAAGATGAAGATGCCATCTTTCAAGGGAACAAGGGATCCAAACTTGTATCTTGATTGAGAGAGAAAAGTTGAAGCCATCTTTGACTATCACAACTACTCTGAGGGTAAGAAGGTTAAACTTGTTGTTGTTGAGTTTTCTGACTATGCTGCTATTTGGTGGAAAAAGCATACTAGGGATAGAGTGCAAGAAGGACAAGCACCAGTTGCTACTTGGGCTGAGATGAAGAGGGTGATGAGGAAGAGATTCGTGCCATCACACTTTCAAAGACAGCTACAACAACGCCTTCAAATATTGAGGCAAGGGTCCATGTCCGTGGATGAGTACTTTAAGGCTATGGATATAGCTATTATCCAAGCTAATTGTACAGAGGAAGATGAGGCTACAATGGCTAGGTTTTTAAATGGTTTAAATAAGGAAATAGCCAATGTTGTAGAATTACAACAATATTTAACAATAAATGAGTTAGTTGATTTGTGTGTAAAAGTAGAAAATCAAAATAAAAGAAAGCAAACTAGCTTGTGGAAAGGTCAGACATGCACCATCGCCGATAAGCCTTGGCCAAATCATGAGATGAAGAGTTCTTCTAAACCTCAAGAAGACAAGGGTAAAGGTAAATTTGAGAACTAAGAGAAAGGTAAAACCTTTAACCCTAAACCTTTTACATCTTCTAGTTCTATTCAATGTCATAAATGTAAAGGAAGGGGACATATGATACATGAATGTCCAAGTAGAAGAAACATCATTCTTAGAGAAGATGGAGGATATGAGAGTGAAAAAAGTGATGGAGAAGAAGAGGAAGAGGTGAGTGATGAAGATGATGTAGAACTACCTAATGATGGAATGGTTGGGGTAGTTAGGAGGATTATGACTATCAATTTGGGAAGCAATAATGAAGCACAAAGAGAGAACATATTCCATACTAGGTGTGGGATAAAGGGAAAACTTGTTCTATGATCATTAATAGTGGTAGTTGTGCTAATGTGGTGAGTTCATATTTTGTGGAAAAACTGGGACTTGCATGCATGAAACACCCTACTCCTTATAGACTCCAATGGTTAAATGATAGTGGTGAACTAAAGGTGAACAAACAATGCATGATTTCATTTAATGTTGGTAGATATGAGGATGATATTCTTTGTGACACAGTACCTATGCAAGCTTGTCATATATTACTCGGTCGTCCTTAGCAGTATGACATGAATGTTTTTCATGATGGAAGAAAAAATAGATATTCTCTTGAACTAAATGGAAGGAAATTTACTCTAGCACCTTTATCTCCTTCTCAAGTGTTTGAAGATCAAAAGAGATTGAGGGAAACAATGAGAAAACCAAGGGAAGGGATAAAAAATGTGCTTGAGGAAAAAAAAAAGAAAGGTTGCCAAGAATTAGAAAAAAAAGAGATGGCCGAGAGAAAGAGAGAGAGAGTAATAATTTGAGAGAAGAGATAAATAGAGGTTTGAGTGAAAAAAAAGAAGGTCATGGTGAGTGGAAAGAGGCTAAGGAAAGAAATAAAAGGAGAGTTTCCTATATAAAAGACAAAGAGTGTTTAAATGCGAGAAAAGAGGGGTTGCCCGTAATACTACTTACTTACAAAGAAGTGTTGATTAATTCTGAGTTACTAACTTCTTATTTGCCAAGTAGTATTTCTTCTATTCTGTAGGATTTTGAAGATGTCTTTCCTGAAGATATTCCTAATGGATTGCCACCTTTACGTGGCATCGAGCATCAAATTGATTTTGTGCCTGGATCACAAATCCCAAATAGGCCTGTTTATTGGAGTAATCCAGAAGAGACAAAAGAGCTTCAAAGGCAAGTTGAGGAGTTGCTTGAGAAAGGCTTTGTGAGAGAGAGCATGAGCCCTTGCTCTGCTCCCGTCCTATTGGTACCCAAAAAGGATGGAACTTGGAGGATGTGTGTGGATTGTAGAGTAATCAACAAGATAACGGTAAAGTATCGCCATCCTATTCCTCGTCTTGATGAAATGTTGGATCAATTACATGGATCCAAGATCTTTTCTAAAATTGATCTAAAAAGTGGTTACCATCAGATTCGAATGAATCCTGGAGATGAATGGAAAACTGATTTTATGACCAAATATGGGCTTTATGAATGGTTAGTTATGCCCTTTTGGCTTGACTAATGCACCTAGCACTTTCATGAGATTAATGAATCATATCTTTAAAGATTTTCACGGGAAATTTGTTGTGGTGTACTTTGATGATATCTTGATCTTTTCTAACACTCTAGAGGAGCATGTAAGGCACTTAAACAAGTTTTAAAATTCTTGGAAAGCAACTTTTATTTGCTAATCTTAAAAAGTGCACTTTTTGTGTGGACATGTGACTTTCTTGGGTTTTGTAGTTAGTTCTAAAGGAGTTGAGGTTGATGAAGATAAAATCAAAGCAATAAGGAATGCCTAAACCCAAGAGCGTAACTGAAGTTAGGAGTTTTTATGGACTTGCTAGTTTTTATAGGAGGTTTGTGAGAGACTTTAGCACCATTGCTTCTCCTTTAACGGAAATTATTAAAAAGGATAAGATTTTTAAATGGTAAAAAGAACTAGACGATGCTTTTAACCCTGTTGAAATAAAGTTATGTTCTGCTCCATTGTTACAATTTCCCGACTTTTCTAAATCTTTTGAAATTGAATGTGATGCTTCTGGCAAAGGAATAGGTGTTTTTTTATGCAAGATTCTAAACCTATTGCCTACTTTAGTTAGAAGTTGAGTGGATCCACATTGAATTATTCTACTTATGACAAACAGCTATATGCTTTGGTAAGGGCTTTAGCCACATGGCAACATTACTTGTGGCCAAGAGAGTTTGTGATTAAGACTGACCATGAATACTTAAAATACTTGAAGAGTCAAGGTAAGTTTAGTTGAAGGCATGCTAAGTGGGTTGAATTTATTGAAACATTCCCTTATGTAATTTCTTACAAACAAGGGAAAGAGAATGTTGTTGCTGATGCACTTTCAAGAAGGTATGTCTTAGTTTCTACTCTGACTTCTAAATTGATGGGTTTTGATCAAATCAAGGGACTTTATGCTAATGATGTTGACTTTGGCAAAATTTTTGCAGATTGTAAGTTGAGTCCTTTTGAGAGGTTTAACCTCCAAAGTGGATTTCTGTTTAAGAAAAATAAGTTGTGTATCCCCAATTGCTCTTTGCGTGAAATATTTGTAAGGGAAGAACATTGTGGAGGCCTTATGGGGCACATCGGAGTCCCAAAGACATTAGACATGCTTGCTTAAAATTTCTTTTGGCCTGGAATGAGAAAAGATGTTGAAAGAGTGTGCACACAGTGTTTGGAATGTAAACAAGCTAAATCTAAAGTGTTACCACATGGTCTTTACACGCTATTACCTGTTCCTACTTCACCTTGGATTGATATTTCTATGGATTTTGTGTTAGGGTTGCCTAGAACAATGTATGATAAGGATAGTATATTTGTTGTGGTAGATAGGTTCTCCAAAATGGCTCATTTTATTCCTTGTTTAAAGACTAATGATGCTTCACATGTTGCAAATATTTTTGTAAAAGAGGTTGTCAAATTGCATGGTATACCTAGAACTATTGTTAGTGATAGAGATGCTAAGTTTTTGAGCCACTTTTGGCATGTATTTTGGGGGAAGTTAGGCACTAAATTGTTGTTTTCTACTTCTTGTCACCCACAAACTTATGGACAAACTGAAGTAGTTAATAGAACCCTAGGAAACATGTTTAGAGTTGTTTTGAAAGGTAAGTTAACTTCATGGGAAGATAACTTACCTGTGATTGAATTTGCTTACAATAGAAAAATCCATCTTCTACAGGTATGTCACCTTTTGAGGTTGTTTATGGATTTAATCCCTTTACTCCGCTTGATTTATTACCATTACCAACTAATAATATTGCTAATCTTGATAGTAGAATAAAGGCTGAGATGATGAAAAAAATTCATGAGCAAACAAGGTTTGCAATTGAGAAGAAAAATGAGCAAACTGCCTTGAGAAGGAATAAGGGTCGAAAACAAGTTACTTTTAAACTTGGAGATTTAGTTTGGGTTCACTTTAGAAAGGAGAGATTTTCTTCCAAAGGGAAGTCAAAGCTGCATCCTAGATGAGACAACCCATTTCAAGTCCTAAAAAAGATTGGAGACAATGCTTACAAGCTGGATCTTCCTGGTGAGTTTCAAGTAAGTGCTATATTCAATGTTGCTGACTTGTCTTTGTTAGACGTAGGATCGAATTCGGGGATGAATTCTTTTCAAGAAGAGGGGAATGATAGCATCACTGATAAGGATAGAGTCTTGGAAGCTCCAAGAAGGCCATTTACAAGATCTCAAGCTAAAGAATTGCAGACGAAGGTTGCTAGACTTCAATGGGAAATAAAGAAGCTTCTAACTATAGACGAAGTGCTCCAGCCCAAAGGAGAAGAATTATCTAAGTTTTATAATTATTTGGTGGCTCAAGTTGTAGTCCAAGAAGAGGAGGATTGGATCACCCAAATCAGCCCTTGAAGTCCTTCAAATGGGCTCAAAATGAGTTTAAAAGAGGTCCAAAAGGAAATATTACAAAAGGAGCCCAATTGGAGTCCAAACCAATTGTCCAAAATAGTTGTTTTAAGGCCAAATATGCCCCAAAGGGTCTTGGCCGCCCCTTACCTAATTGTAATGACTTTGGATACCTTAGCAATCATCCTACCTAATTGTAATGACTTTGGATGCCTTAGCAATCATCCTACCTAATTGTAATGACTTTAGGTGTCTTAGCAATCACCCTTCCTAATTTTAAGGACTTTTATGCCTTAGTACTCTCCTATAAATAGGGAGTTCTTCTTATTCGTAAGACACAACATTATTGATTAAGTATATCATACTTTGAGAGTTCTTTTGAATCTTTGTTACTTGTGCTTTGAGATTTATCTTTCAACCTTTACTAGTTCATAGTTCAAGGTAGTAAGATTTCTTCTCTTTTATGATATCTTTGATTCCTTTGTGGTATTCTTAGAAGGCGATTAATACTAGTTATTAATTATTGTCTCAAGTTACTCGTAAAGCGGTCAAGATCCCAATCTATTGTTTTGATTTGCTTTTAAATTGAAGGCGTTTGATTTCTTCCATAAATTAAGACATTGTTACTTTGATCTTGTCAAGGCTATATAACTTGCGTTCTTGGAATTCTTTCCCTGAATTTCAACATATCCTTTCTTTTTAATTCTAGTTATTCAATTCCCTGCTGATATTGCTTCCGCATTTACTTCTCAAATTCTTACTCTAGTTTGGATTCCCGACCTAGTTGTTATCAAAGGAATATCATTTTTTCCAAATTTTTGACAATATTTTGCAGGAACATATTTTCAACATGTAAAATCATATGTTACATGGTGTAGAGGGATATCATTGTCGGTAGAAATAATTTTTTGTCGTAATGAACCAGCCAAAGTGTCCGAACGGAACATAAGCAAAAAAAAAATACTATGTTCAAAGAACTGTTAGTTATGATATTAAATTTAAGCATTTACATGATTATTACATTTTTACCTCTTTATTAATAATTTTTATTTGGTTGTGCGCGCAAAAGTGGGTGTAAATATATCCTTTCTAGCAAATTATCTCGTACTTGCTCGACGAAATCATAAATTTACTTTTCACCTTTTCATTATTACTTTAAAAATACCCTCAGGGAGAGGCGAATAATATTTGACCAAGAGCCTAAACAAGAGCAAAATTGCTCGATTTCGACTAATACATAAATAATTTAGAGTTTAAACGTAATTTAATTGACAATTTTATGGGAAACGCCTATTAGCATAAGTAAATGTTAAGGTATATTCGATAAAGTAAAATAAAAACTAATTTTTAAAAGACACTATTTCTTTCTCCTCAAAATTTGTAGAAACTATCCGATTCTATTTGCATTGTGTTCCATACCAAAACTGATTACTAATATTACGGATCTGTAAGAACAAAAAACTAGGATTTCTATTAAACTATTAATTTAGTTAAATAAATTAAATGCAATAAAAATAGGCCATTAATATCGGAAAAGTGCCGTCCCTGTTAACACAACTGTAAAGAAACTCCTTTACAACTTCTACTGTAAAGACACGCCTTTACAACTTCTCAGCCCTAAGACACTTTCTACAAAAATTTTACATGGAAGAGGAGAAGAAGCTCGCAAAGAAAAAATGGGATGAACACATTGAAGCAGAAACGGCCAAAATATTGTTCGGATAATAATGGTATGAACTTTTATTTGCTATTTCTTCAAACTGACTCTGTGGTTAATGATTACAATAATGACAGATTTATGAACTACAGTTTGGTTAAATTTGATTTTCGTCTGCCGAATGTTGTTTGCCTCGCATTTATGTCCTGAGACTCCGTTGTACCTGAAATTGTGTTCAAACCATTAACTGTATTGGATGAGGACGCACACGCCTGTAATTTTTTTAGTCTATTTCTGAAGTTGTATGTAAGGCTTGGCATATATAGGATAAAGCAAACAGACTCTGTGTTTACTGCTTCCAAATACGACATATTCCCCTATAACCATGTTCTGTTATATATGATTTTCGTTCGGCAAATTACCTCTGAGTCAGCACTAAAGTACTGATAATCAGTTACACATGAAATTGTGCGCTTCGCGTTAAATATAAACTGTATTGTACACCATTAAGTGATGTTATTTGTGTTGTTATGATTATTTTACAACAGATGTATTATGAGCGGTTTAACCACTTGCATATAGATATTCTTCACACTTTAAGCATATTTGCACATAAGCACTGAGAAGCTATTTATGTGTTTTGAGCCTTGCTTTAGGGCTTTAGCGCGCCTTTAATAACATTGGTGTTATGGTCGTGTCTGTTATTGGTTATTTACACCTCCTACCTGATCTGCCGCCCAAAATTTCTGTCCCAGTGCTTAAATACATACTTCACTTGACTATTATGAAATACAGAGTATCCCGACAATAAATACACCAAGACATAAGACCATCACAACCCATAATTTGAGACCTAAAAATTATGTCTTCTTAGACAATTCACTGTTTAAGTCCCCGAAAGACATTTCCACAAATTCTGCTTTATCCTCCAATTTCCAGAGTCAGATTTTCAATGGTTTGAAATAGGAACTTACTTGCAATCTTCTCCCGATGGAATAGACGATGAAACTTCAAGAACTAAATGGCTTATGCATTAAATACCTTACAAGTAAACATATTACTAACTCATAAAGTAATTCATTTGAAAGAGTGTTAAATTGTACATTCAGCAAAAGCCATCTATCAAATTTTATGCCAAGGTGGCTTTAGTAAAGGTTCATCTTACGTATTTCACTTACAAAAAAAGAAAGTGTTGTATCTTCTTAAAAGTGAATTCAAGAAGTCACGTACGAGTTGGTTGAATTTTTGTTTCAATCTCTTAAAGCACAATGATTACGTCCTTAGACCATCCATGTAGATAGAAATGTGGATGTTTATGAAAAAATAGAAATATATCATGTTTAAGAAAATCATACTCTACAACCAAGTTTATGTAGCATCACGGCCGAAAGACTACAGGTTGAAATGGATGTGCTACAGCATATTGCTCCTGCCCTTTTAATTTTGTTTGCTACAAAACTGTGTTACATTACTACGAGAAATGAGATTTAATGACTGTGACTTCATTTTAACTGTGCATCATGGTTAGATATTTAGGTTCCTACTTACTAGCCTTGATTTGAAATTGATTTATGTATGCTAAGTTGGCAGGGAGATAATTCACCCATATTGTCCATTTTTTTGATTAACTAATTCACCCCAAAGTGTTTATACATTTATGTTGTTTCTACGGTCAAACAGTAATTGTTTTGTTAATTAACAAAGGCTGGACAGGACAGCTCCCTATTCTTTTGATTATGCAGAAGATATATTAGACACATTGTATTTCCATTTAACACTGAGCCGATGGTCGATTGGAAACAGCCTCTTTGCCCTTTCGGATAGGGGTAAGGCCCGTCTATATATTACCCTCCCCAGACCCTACTTCGTAGGACTATATTGAATAGTTGTTGTTGTTGTATTAGTATTTCCATTTAAGTTTCTTCTTTGCATCTTCTCATATGAATGTTAATCGGAGAAACATGGTCAACGAGACTTTATATACTAATCAATTTGCAAATTTAATTTGTTATACTTATCACTAAATTAGATGTCTTCATTTCTTCCTATTCAACCGATGATTGTGTCAACCAAAGTCAAATAAATTAATTATGTTGGTTTTTAGTGTGTCCAGCTTATTTAAACTCACCATTGCTCATTTTTTTTGGCTTTTAATCTTTTTGAATGATTTAACTTCTTCGTTTGTATTATTAGTGGTTTGTTCATGATGAATTTTGTCCATATTAGTTAACTTTGCTTTTATGGTTTGGTCAAAAGTGAAATTATTACAATACATCAAATCAATACCGTCTTATAATGTATATTTTACCTGAATATTAGCTACAAAATTAGAATATATGCTTATTAAATCAAGTTATTCAATTATATATTTTTGGCATTTATTTACTCCAAATTTACAATCCCGTTATGAGTGTCAAGAATGTCTGTATTACGAATTATTGCAGTAAAGTCATATTGATGATACTTTATTCCAATTTTTTTTATGCTTATTTGTATCTTTTATACTTTGTATAATTTATTATTCCTATTACTATCACAGGAGATGCATTTGGAAAACAAAAGGCACCACAACCTTTAACAAGACATAACCAATCCTCGTAATTTTACACAATTACATTATACACCTCCAGAGAGTTATGCACACGCTTCATCATCTCAATCTTAAGCACGATATCCAAAATTACCTCGACATCAACATTTGCAATTTAGTTTGTCAAATTCAAATGTGGAGACAAATTATCATTTACCAGATTTAAATGAACAACCCTACTGCCAAGTTCGTATTATAAATAAATTTATTAATTTATCATGAATCGTTTGTTATACTAATGCCATTTTATTAAAAATTATTATTAGAACTTGAGGATGTCAATTTTGATGGTGATGTACCAGGTATGTTTTTAATCAATCAAATTTTTATTTTTTAAATTACACAAATAAACAACCTTTATACTAATATGCAAAATAATTGTAGTTTGATTAAATACTTAACGTAATAATACGTAAAATCATTTGCAGAAAATAATGATGCAATTGAAGATGAAGACCAGTATGAAGGTATGTCTATTTTATCACAAACAATAATTCATTCATATCCGACTTTTCAATTTATATGCCTAACTTAATATGATTTTAATAATATTTAGAGTCTGATGTTGGATATGCAAATATTGACAATGAAGGTAAACTTATTTATTTTTTCAAAATGTATACAATAATTAGGCTAACCATAATATAACCCTTTCACATTAATATTACATTTGCTTTTTTTATTCATAGAGTTATGGGGTATAGATGAACATTGTGGTCCTTACTATAGACTGAAGAAGTTAATGTTAATTCTCTTCTTTTATTTTAAATTTCCAACAGATATAGAGGAGCGACATCGGTTTATTCGTGCATATCTCAGCTCGTCAGGTAACCTTGAAGATCGATGGCCTTTATTGTTGTCTGCGCGTCTCTGTCAAAAGCATACGGTCTTGAAATACGCCCGTTAATGGATAAGAGACAATTTTATCCGAGGGTACATTCAAAATATATCTTTATTATCAATAATAAGTAGTAATAGTTTACTCTATAAACGTTACAATCTTTTGGCGAAGAGTATTGAGTTAATCACCCTTGGCCACACATATATATATATCTTCACCATGCGTACGTAGCACTATATATGCCTCGTTATCATCATCATCATCATAATGTATTTTGTAGAAACCATAATCCTGGGGCTAATTTTGCCATAAAATATTTTTTTTTTCACTCAAACTTCTGATAAAATATGGATAGAATATTAGAATCTATACCGTAAATCTTAAATATACACGCACAAATGCGAAGATATAAGGCAAATATATGCTTTACAACTATCCAAATTCATATATATGCAAATGATGCATGAAACAGTATTATATGAAAAATTATGTCGTTATCGGAACATATTCTTTAATTCACAGTATGTTTGAATAAGTTAAACAAGCACCTTTAATTTAACTTTACAAACATCAAAATTAGACTCTCAAAATGAGTAGAACAATGGAGTTGCAGCAGCATCTGCAGTTGCTCTTTTTTCCCTTTCAGAATTTCACGCTGTTCATAATTCCTCCTGATTCGCAAAACAAATAAGTCTATATCAGAGAACAACACTTCCAGGACTAATTCCCATTAGAGCAGTTAATATAAGCACATAGCAACAATACGGCTGTTCTGTAACCTCTTTTGATATTTTTGCCGAAAGACTAGAATGAGATTGTCCTGCAACAGCTGCATTCCTCTCTCAGATTCAAATGGAATAGTCTGGACTTCAGCCTGCAAAATTAATGTGAGAATGCTTCAAGATAGAGAGATTATAGGAGGATGAAAAAATTAGGCCATGTGTGGATACTAAAGAGGCAAATGTACCTTCTACATATGCTGCTTACAGACGAGGGATAAAAAACACAAGGAAGAGACACAATTAATATATTATTGAAGACACAAATTCTGGCAACCAAAACCAAATTACTCTACGACTTTTACTTCTTAATTCATGCCATGCAATCCGGCTAAAGCAAAACAATGAACCAACAATTTATTGTGCCTAAGACAGGATGTGGAAATTATTTCGGAATCATAAACTACTATGAAAATAATTTAATACAACACCTAAGCCTTCTTTTGCCTTGCTTTCTGCAATTTCCTATACTCTTTTGCCCTAGCTTTCTTCTTAGCGTCCAGGGAAGAGAAATACAATTATACATATTAGATAACCACAATGCAACATAAAATATATTTTCACTGATTGGGTTTCTAGCTGAAAAATGGAATACAACACATGCCAAAGTAAATTAACTCGATTAATATATCTTGTGTCTCCAGTCGCTTTATGATGTAATTACTAACATACAGGATTAGACAGAATACAACCATCAAATTTACTTTGGACTATTCAAAAAATATATTTTTTTATGAAGGAATTTAATGTAACTTAATTACACTGTCAACAATGACAATGAACGGAAAAATAATGGCAGAATAGCTTAAATGGCACCTGTACTTCACCTATTTTGTCATGTCGGTCCCGATACTCTACTAAGTTTCATCTAGGCACTCATAAATTTCAAAACGCATTACTTTAAACCCATCTGACCATTGACCAAGCCTATGTGGCAACTTTATGACTGAGTTGGACAAAATTCGTGAATTTCACGCCCATAACGAGAGTTAACATAAAAATTTATACTAAAAGTGATTAAAATAAGAAGAAAGAAATAAAAAGAAAAGGAAAAACAAAGGACGAAAAAAGAAAATATAAAATATCTTCCCCAAAACCTATCTCCCCCCCCTTTTCCCGTCGCCTGCTCCCCCCCTTCCCGTCGCCTGCTCCCTTAACCAGCACCCCCTTGCATTCTTCCCCAAAACCTATCTCCCATTTCCCTCTTCCCTTCGCCTGCCCCCTCCCCCTCTCCCCCCTGCATCAGCCTTGTAGTGTTTTGTCACCGTCACCATTTTTACCATTCCTGCAAACGCCCCTTTCATTAAAACACTACAAAGACTATTAGAATTGAATAAACATTATAATATTTTTAATGGTATTCTCCGATGACCGGAGGAATTTTTCGGCGAGGGCAGTGGAGCTGTTGGTGGTAAGTGGAAGAGATGGTGGAGTAAGGAAAAAAATAAAGATACAGTTAATAATTTATTTTCCTATGTGGCACTAGTAATGACGTGGCATACAGTTAATAATTTATTTTCCTATGTGGTACTAGTAATGACGTGGCATCCTACGTGTAGGAGATTGTATTACACGCACATTAACCTCCTATCATAAGCATTTATTATTCACGTTTTGAATGAGTATAAGTGTTCAGTTGGCAAATATCTAACTTTGGGGACCGGCATGACAAAGTGAGTGAAGTACAGGTGTCATTTAGGTTATTTTGTCGAAAAATAATAGGAACAATCAAGTTCTTCATTTCATAACTACTTCTCACTTCCGTAAAATAATAAGAAGAGAAGGTGACCAATATTAAAGTGTGCTCAAATAAGATATTACTCTATTTTTGATACATGCCTAATGACACTGTTTTCCACTTCTTAAATAAGAGAAACACTCTTATAATCTTCACAAATATTTATAAAAGAGATAATAATAACTTCAAGTTTCTAAATGAATAAGGTGTAGGACAAGTCAGACAGGCACATGGCAAGTCAGACAGGCCCAGTACAGATCGGACATGCGCAACATATGCTAAAACTTCATTAATTATTGTCCAAATATAAATTAGCTTGAAACATTAAGTACATATTTCAAAATTGGTTTCTTTAACTATAATCCCCCCCCCCCCCCCCCATAGTATTACATTTAACAAGCTATATATAAAACATGAATCTTTTATTGTTGATTTGGAACTTATCCTCTGTATTTTATGTTTATCAAGAGAGGGTATGTCGCCTTCTACATATGTTCGTTGTATATGGTGAACAGACAATTTTGAGCCAAAGTCAAAGATAAAGTCGGACAGGTATATGATAAGTCGTACAATCACATGACACGTCGGACATGTATTTTGACAGACTCATGACAAGTCAGACTGGTGCAATATCTTTATTTGTACCTAGAACACCAACTTCGACAGTTTCAAGCACAAAAGAGTTGCCCCACACAAATAAATTTGGACTTGCATTTCTAAAGATAGATAACTAACCAGCACTAAATCGAGCAAATAATACAAGACAATATCACTGTTGTGTAGAAAAAAAAAAGCAATTGAATAGTAGGGCAGAAGCACTCGCTTGCAGCAAATCACTGAACATTCGGAATTCAACATACATATATACTTCTGTAAACCTATATTTCATGCACCAAATTGGAAGAGAAGATTATGTATTAATGTTCCAAATGTACTCTTAAAGGCAAAAATAACAAGTCACATCGCTTTTAACTGATGCAATAATGAAGAGGAGTTTGGTCTTTCCCGTGGCTAATGCTATATATTTCTTTTCTATTTTTTTTCTTTGATTTTTTCCCCTAATCCGCGCATCGCGCGGGTACTATACTAATATATACTTAAAGCGTAAACTAGTAAATTAGTAAATCCTTGTTATGGGTTTACCCAATAATAAAATTGCTAAACCGAGCCCGAATCGATAATCCAAAAAAAATATATCTGTTACCGAACGTTAACCCAATAACCCAATTTTTTACCCATATATGTCCACGCCTGTGTCTTACTCCATTCTAGAATTTCTGCAGTACCGGAGAAGAGATGATCTCTACTAGAAAGCACTCAAGAATTGGAATACAAGTCCTAAGGTCATTTAGTGGACAACTGCTAACTTGTGCACTCTTATCCTATTGTTGCTTCTATTATGATAGTGATTCTTTCTATCCTCCTACTTTCTTGCTCTTATGGAATTGTATTTTTTAGGTTATGCAGTTATCTTCCCTGTCGTGGGAAAATCTATACCATTTTAAGGGTGGTCAATTGACCACCCTTACAAGAAAATTAAATAGTGTATAACAACAACAACAACAATAACTACCCAGTATAGTCCCACAAAGTGGGGTTTGGGGAGGGTAATATGTAGACGAGCCTTACCCCTACCCGAAAGGGCAGAGAGGTTGTCTCCAATCGACCCTCGGCTCAGAGAAGGAAAGGAAAAACAAAAACAAAAACAAAAACAAAAACAAAAACAAAAGAGCATTAGTGAGTTCAGCAGAAATAGCATAAATAATTAACTAAACATAAGAACCATAAATTAAATAGCATGCAATAAAATCATACAGTAACTACCATAAATAACTACCATAAGGGAGACACAATCATATATCAAACACCCTTTGTTAGGATTTTTTTTTCACTTCTTTCAAGTTTGAACACCCTTAGAAAAATTTCTAACTTCGCCACTGTTCCCTAGCTAGACAGTAATCAAGGGAAAATCACGCCTTTGCTCCTTTTTATAGCTCACTAATGGAAAAACTAAGATAATTCTTAGTTGTTGTGAAATTAGCGTCTTAAAGAAAGTAAGTGCTTGTTGCTTTTGCACTCATTCTGCTTATATACAACAACAGAATTTTTGAAGGCAAGCGAAAAAATATACATAGCATTTATGAATTTCACCATTATTGAACTAAACTATTAGTACTATGAATTTTGTGGGAAAAGTTATTGTGTATTTGTTTTTTGTTCAGTGGCGATAATAGTAACTTTCCCAATGAATTTGTGTTGATAAGGCATATTATTTTCGGAGCATTCATGTCACGATCCGGATTTACCCACCATCGAAAGTCGTGATGGCGCCGACTATCGAAGCTAGGCAAGCCAACTTTTATAATCATTTTCAAAATTTATATCTAAAACATTTAAATACTAAAATAATTAATTAAAGCATGCGGAAGTCTTTTAATAACAATAATAATAAAACAAGATGCGGAAACTGACAACCCGTCTCTACCTAGTATCTGGTGTCACTACTCACGGACAACTAAAGAATACTAAAAATAATAGTCTGAAAGAAAATACAACTTGAGTTTGTTTGATACAAATATAACAAACTAGAAAAGATAGAGGAGACTCGGGGTCCGCGAACGCCAGCGAACTACCTCGGAGCCTCTGGAGTGAAGGATCACTCCCAGTCTAAAGCTGCGGTCCGTAGCCTGGGTCCTGACCTGTGCACAAAAAGGCACAGAAGCGTAGTATCAGCACAACCGACCCCATGTGCTGGTAAGTGACCGGCCTAACCTCGGCGAGGTAGTGACGAGGCTAAACCGGACCTATCGCAACCAACATGTGCAGATATATGTAATAACAGGAAGAGAGCAAGAATTTAAGCAAATAAAGGGGAATGGGACATGCTGGGGGAGTAACAATTCAATTATCACTTCTACAATCAAGAGACGAAACTGAATAAATAATAATTAAACAAGAAAGCTAATGAATCAACGGCTGCACGGCATCACCTTCGTGCTTTTACTCTCATTCCTTACAAAATAGACAAATATAATGCACGGCATCACCCTTCATGCTTTTACTCTCATTTCTCACCAGAAATATCAAATACAAGGCACGACATCATCCTTCGTGCTTTTACTCTCGATATACAGTGTACGACATCACCCTTCGTGCTTTTACTCTCTCTTCCTCTCCCAAACAATGGTCACAGCCAAAAGGGAACAAGGAAATATATATCTATCAAGATAGAATATCCCGGCAAGGGAGAACAATACAACAAGTGATCCCGACAAGGGAAATACAACTCAACAATGTGTCCCGGCAAGGGAATACAACTCAACAATTGGTCCCGACAAGGAATTACAACTCAACAAATGGTCCCGGCAAGGGAAAAGTACCAAAATTACTTTTTTGTTCATTTAATTCTCAACTTTCACTTCATGGTTCTTGTAACAAGTAATTATCACAATTGCTCACTTATTTCACAATTTAATAGCAAATATGACATCATGGTCATGCTTGACTCGGGCGCATAGGTAACCATCACCATACCTATACACCGACCCCACATAGCACATAACAAATAACAATCTAATCCTATTCCCTCAAGTCAAAGCCAGATCGAACACTTACCTCGAAGGCTTCCAACTCAACTCACTCCTCTAGAATAGCTTTACCCATGGAATTAGCTTCAAAATCGGTCGAATCTAACCACAATTTACTCAAATGTATCAACAAATGCTAGTTAAATCAATTTGGATGCATAAGAATGAAATTCCCAAAGTTTTACTCAAAAATTCCCAAAATGCCCTCGGGGCCCACGTGGTCAAAACTCGAGGTTCGAACCATAACCGGATTACCCATTTCCACACGAGCTCATATCTATAACTAGAATGGAAATCGGACCTCAAATCGAGGTCCAAAAGCTCAAATTATAGAAAACCTAAGTTCTATCCCAAATCCCAAATTTCCATTTTTGAATTCTTTGTTTGAAGTAGAAGTTATGTTAAAAGATGTTAAAGAGTAGAAAAATTAAGTTAGAAATCACTTACCAATCGTTTTGGAGAAGAAAAATTGTTTAGAAAATCGCCTCTTAGGTTTTGAGTTTGTGAATAGTGAAAAATTAGCTGAAATTTCGAATTTATAGGCCTTTCTGGGGCCCTAGCGCAGACCGCACAGAATTGGCATGCGGCCGCGCTGGTTACCCTGGAAATCCCTAGCCTCAGACACAGCCACGCAGACCGCATAGAAATGACTGCGGCTGCGCGGCACCACACGGACCGCATTGGAAAGGATCACGGCCCCGCAGCTCCACACGGACCACACAGGAAGGGATGCGGCCGCGTGGCCCCAGGCGGACCGCATGGAAATGGTATGCGGCCGCACTGGTGCCTGCAACCCTGAACCTAATATTTTTCTGAAGTTTAAACCACTCCGGACCACCTCCAAAACACCTGAGCCCTCGGGGCTCCAAACCAAATATTTACACTGACTCGAAAATAATATACGAACTTACTCGTGCAATCAAATCGCCAAAATAGCACCATTTACATAGAGTTAAGTCTCAAAATCATAGTTTCGCTCTTTAACACTTGAAACTCAAAGTTTCCATTTTCAAGTACGAAACATGTCAAACGACGTCCGATTCAAATGAAACTTCACATATAGTGCTTAATAATTATTTATGACTTGTACGGGGCGTCGGAATCAAAATACGAGCCCGATACCATTACCTTTTGCTCATTTTTCTAATTCATTTTCCTTAAACATTAACATGAATCAATTAAACTGAAATATTATTTTCTTGGGCCGGGGACCTCGGATTTCGATTCCGGGAATACGCCCGGGCCCCAAATTTAATTACGGACCCTCCGAGACCGTCACATCACAGGTCCGGATCCGTTTACCCAAAACGTTGACCAAAGTCAACCATAATAATATTGGTATCAAAATTCATAGTTTTTCACACGGAATTCACGACTTCGCGCCCGGACTGCGTACGCAAATCGAGGCAACCTAATAAGAGGTTTTCAAGGCCTCAGAAGCACAAGGAAAGGAAGAATTACGGTGATGACCCTCTGGGTCGTCACAATTCATTTCATATTTTGAGCTCCTTAATGGCAAAGAAGAAAGGAATAAGAGTTTTTGACATCTCCAGCAACTCTTTCGGGCTGCTAATCTTGTTCCAGTATCGAGGAATTCCTTCCAAATTGTCTACAGTCTCACCAAGAGGCATGGACGTGCCAATGCTATTCTATTGTGATTACAACGCCAAGGACCAAAAGACCAAGCTTTATGGGAACAAGGGGCACATCAAATTACATTGTTTATGACACATGCATGTTAAGATTGACCATAAATAATTTTATGCATGCATTTATTACATAATCAACGATCAAGCAATATGTATTTTCATTTTATCTGTACTAATTCTTAAGATTAAATTGTTTGATTTGATGTATGTAAGTCTCCGTTGCTAGGCTAGTCACTTTCACCCCATTCTTGTTGTGTTCCAACTCGATTACAATGTTTCATCTTTCCCCTATTATTGCCAAAAAATTCTCCTTTCTGATTCTGTTCGAATCACAGAGATAAAAAAGCACATCCTAAATTGTTCACTGATAAAGTGAAATAACAATTAGTAGTTGTTTTCGGTCTCCGATTTCTGGACGTTGAGCAGATATGTCCAAAGATTTCAGTGTCCTAATTTCCTCAACAATGTGACATCTTGCACACATCCAGATTATTGTTAGAGATACTGTTGGATCCTCCAAGACCAATGAGCCTTAACCATTGAATCTGGTCGAGATATTTTCGGAAAATCTCATAAAAACAGGAATAATAAAGGAAAACTTCTCCAGAACAGAACGAATAGACAACAAAAACAGAGGGCTAATAAAGTAAGCCTTCATACATCATTAGAGTCCACCAGAGAGTTGCAGACAGCTTAGGAAACTTTGCAAAATCCAAAATTCAAACAGATAGGAAAACTATAATCAACAGTAGAGATTAGACACTAATGATTGTCCATGTTGATCAGTAGCTTAGTTTAGGGATCTAATGTGCAGTGCGCAATATTCCATGCAGATAACCACCAGTCATAACAAGAGACACAAAGGAGACAACACCAGCTGGAAAAACCTTCGTTGACTTCAGAAACCGACATCCCATTACTCCCAGAAGTGCAGCCGAGAGGACGAAACCCATTGATGATGCCAAAACAGGTTCTGTTGGAAGCATAGCATAAACAGAGTACAAAAGGGAGGCAGAAACTCCACCTGCAATTAGGGACTTTGTGCTGCCACTTTTCAGATAACCCATAAAACCACCAGCTCCAACCAAGAAAGCATAGCCCAATGTCAATTTTTGGGACATAGAAAGGGCCATTTTCGTTTTATTGTTATGATCCTTGCCTTCATCTGACTCCCCGTCGTTGCCACCACCATTATTATTATTATTATTGTCACCATTATCTTCCCCACCACCACCACCACCACCACCGCCATTTGCACTCCCAGAATCACCTCCACCACCACCAACACCACCACCTGTCTCTGTCAGAATATCAATTCCTGGCCCTGCTGAATCAACAGTGAAGGTGGTTGGCATTGTAGAATCAGAGACAACACTGGCTTTGACTCCCCAGTAGGAAGGCTTTGATCGAGTGGACAAGTTTGGGTACACTGCGCAAGGGGTATTCAGTGGATGTAGAGATGAACGAAGTGACCTCAATGGCTGACTATGAGCAAAGAAATGCTGCCTTTGACTCCAAGCTTGGACGCGAAAGTGAGGCAGCACTATGGAGGATTGAGCAATGGCCAAAAATTCTCCCATGATGTATATGCTGAATTCTGAGAAAATTATTTACGGGGATGTCTTGTTTTCTGTAGCTTGTGTATTCTCAGCAACTTCCACAAAAATCAGTCTTCCATCAACAATCTGCAACTGGTAGATCATTTCAATGACAGAACAGAAAAACGGGAAGCCGCAAGGCTCTTCAGACAGCCAACATTCGATATTTCACCAGGAGGTAAAAATGAAACAAAATTAAATACACTTTATAATGCTGGAAAACAAATTCCCTTGGGGAAGTAAAGGAGCTTTCTGCAAAGACATAATGCCACTTAAATTCCCCCTGATTGTTGAGGATTTCTTAATTTTAGCAGATCAGAATCTTTTCTCTGGTCCTTATAGTTGACTGACTTTCTTCTTTTTTTTTTTTTTTTGCGACAATCTCACAAAGCCAAGATTTGGAGCAACAAAAAACAATCAAAACAGTCTCTCTCTCTCTCTGAAAAAAGCCATCTACTTTAAATTTCTGAAATAATCCATAAAATCAAGAATCTGCACAAGTAAATCAAGCATAATTGTTACAAACAATTAACCAACCACCACAATCTCAAATTAGCTTTCAAGCCAAAGCTTGGTGCATTATTGACATCTCCTGTCAACGGAAAACACTTCATGCATTTTTTTTTTATGAAGTAAGCAGGATATCATTAAAGGCATCAAGAAGATGCAAAAAGATCACAAAACAAAGTTTGTTAGCTCATTTACAGTTGAAGTACTACAAAAATAGAGAGCCGACAAAGTCCAAAAGTACATCAAAAGTAGATATGCAAACAAACCACAGAGCTACGCCAGAAGTAGACATGTGCACAAATAATTTTCAAGACCAACACCAATATTTTCCTAACATATTCATATCATTGATATTGGATGTCTACTGCTCCCAGCAATTGTGCTTTCGCTCATCTCTTTTCTGTCTACTGGGTACTTTCCCGTGTTCCATAAAAAACTATAACATTCTTTTTAACCTGTGTACACAAAGTTTAGGGATTACCCTTTTGAACAACTTAATGTTCTCAACTGTCATTTTGCACTAAAAACACACAAAAAGAAAGTTCAGCTGCTGAGGGATAATAGAAGCATAGATGCGGCAATGAGGTGCCAATATTAGATGAGAAGTCAAGAAAGGTAGAGACCACAGGGGATGACTGGTGGCAGTGGCTTAATAGAGGGGAAACAGACAGTTCGCCATCTTGGCGAGCAGCAGGATTGGAGTTTGATATCATAATTTTGTTCTTCAGCTGACAACAACAACAACTACCCAGTATAGTCCCACATAGTGGGGTCTGAGGTGGGTAATGTGTACACAGACCTTACCCCTACCCCGATAGGGACAGAGAGGTTGTTTCCGATAGACCCTCGGCTCAGAAGTCCTTGAGCTGACAAGTTATGCAAAATATGAGTATACTTTTCTTTCGTCCTTTTCTTGTTTTGTTTGTTACCGGCTGAAAATTTCTCATCTCCAAAATAATAACTCATCATTTTGCAGTCCTTATTTTCCTTAAAATGATAACTTCTATAACCTCTTTAGTCTTTACTACAACTTCCCAGTTTCTTATCAATAGCTCAACGACTACCACTACTTAAAGCAACGAAACATCTGCGACCAGTGAACTTCAAGAAATTTGCTCTACCATATTGCTTGCAAAATCAGAAGGAAGACTCGCAACAACAAGAGACTTCCCACGATTCATTTCCACTAAAGAGTTTATGAGACAACTAATTCAACAAAGGTAAATTATATATCCATAAAACAATTAAATAAAATAAACAACAGCAACAATAGTCGAACATAATGAGATACAGTTCCTAGACCAAACACCGTTTCTCCATAGATTTTCTAGAACCTAGACCCCTTACAAGTGAAAGTTAGATCTCTTTAGATGGTTATATTCTTCGCATGTTTCATTATAAGCCTATTATTGCCCCCCCAACTTACATTTTCCACCCTTTATCATTAGTTTCATTCGAGTAATGATTATCCTGTCTCCAACTGAAAGCATTTGCAGGACCAAGTCCTTTAGACCAACAAATGCAACAATTTGTGCTGGTCGATGATAGCAAAAGTTCACAAAGTCAAACAGCACGCTAAATTGTTTAAGATGCTTGAAAAAACTTTCGCTTATAGTTTTGCTGTGAAGTGCTGGAAATTGACATCTGCCTTCTTTAATCTATGATTGGTAAATAGTTTTCAAAGCGAAAGACATACTAAGAACTGTCAATAATAGAGGAACACCTAGTTTTAAAAGTGGCACACCACTATAACAACTATGTGTTTCCTATCTAACAGTGGATAGATTTAATTAAAAAAAAATATTTAAGAAAAACCTAAAAATTTGAATCTGAAGTAGGGGGTGTACTTGCACTCATTGCAGAATGCTACATCCACAACTGATGATAGGCACCATCATTAAGCATGTTCCGTAATAAAATATACACAAAACACACCATCAACAAACACACTGAAGTAAGTATACACATTTACCAACAAAGCTGAGGAATTACCCTTCCGTTAATGGAATTCAATGCATTCCGAGCATCTGCTTCTGACTCAAAGGTAACAAATCCAAAACCTTTAGGCCTTTGCGTTCTTGGGTCTTTAACAAGCCTCGCTGCCCGCCCAAATTAACAAATCCATATAAATCAATCAATCAAATCAACTAAGCCTCAATCCCAGATTAATTATAGACCTATTTAACAAATCCGTCACAAAGTACAAATTCCATATTTATAAATAGTTATAGGGAAAACAAGTATAGCAGATAAAGTGTGTTTGGTATAAGTGAAAATGGGAGGAAAATGACTTCCCTCACTTATGGGCGGAAGTCATTTTTCCACCAACTATCTTCGACTAGCACTAGACTTCATTAATAATCTCTAGTACTCAAAAAGTTTCATCAGAACACTTTCCAATTTGCTGATATTATTTAATAATTTTAAATATTATATTCTATACTTTGAAAAATATTTTCCATGACATAAATTTCCTTGGGAAATGAATTCTGTCATACTTAACACACCCTAAGTTTCACACTTATTATTTTAAGGATAAATTAGATTACATTTCAGACGAGAAAATAATGATTTCAGAATATAGAAATGAGGAAATGTGAAGTAACCTTCTGTAACAACGCCAAAAGGTGAAAAAAGCTTCTTCAATCTTTCATTCGTAGTGTAAAACGATAATCCTGTTTAAAAGAACAAAAATCGAATGCGTCAGTGTTAGGGTTTTAATAAGGGCAACGGCAGACAAAGAAATCACGATTAATAAGAACAGATAAAATACAATAAATATTTGTATTTTTGTGTGTGTGAAATATCGGGAGAGAGAGAGTACTGCTGACGAATAGTTGCAGCCCTTTTGCCATCTGAGTTCCGAGAGCAGCGCTGTATCATCAAGTCAAAGAGGAGAAATTTATTTTGAGTGAGATTCAACCAACAAAACTTGTATGATGCACCTCTACCTATTTGACAAGTGGAAATATGGGTCCCACATGTTTCCATCCCCTTTCTCAATTCCCTCTCATATTTTTACCAACTTTACGAGATGACAAAATGAAAAAGCAGTCAACTTTTCTCCTCTATCTTCTACTCCTTTTCTAAAAGGAAGAGAACATGTGGATTTTTAGGGTCGTTTGTTCATGTATGCTTGTCCAAATTCAAGAGTCTAAAAAGAAGAATGACTGAATTTTTCTCTTTGTATTTTAAAATAGAAAAATGATGGAAATATTTTTGCGGGAGAATCATAGTTCCTAATTTGTAATTGTCTGATCAATAGTTTGGTTGAAGCTTATTAATCTGACATCTCATTGGCATGCAATGATGTAAACTCAACTTCACATTTATCATTTAATTTTAATATTGTTGCTTAGATACAACTTTAAATATCTTTAGGTTTGAAGACCTTTTCTGTTGTGATGATATGGGATTCTAGGTTTGAATTTTTACGTGTATTTTATTTTCTGCGATAATAAGGGGCAGCCCTTCCATAAAGCAAGTAAAGCAACCGCTTTAGGCCACATATTTGTGGAAGCCCCATTTTATGTTACAGCTAATAGACTATGTATAAGTTTCAAAAAAGGCTTTGTGAAGTGAAAAAGTTTGATTTATTTCTTTAACAAAATATAGAGAAGAAGGATTTGCAACTGCTATGATTTCTACGAAGGAAATTACACTTGAAATGAATATCGAACCGAATTTCGTAAGAAACGTGTGATATATAGAAAGTAACAATTTGATGTAAATGTTGATAAAGAAATATCAAAATCTTTCGAAGGGTCCTTTAGAGTTGATTACTTTTATACATAATAGATAATGCTATTTTTTCACTTCAAAATAAATTTGAACAATTCAAAGCATATGGAAATATTTTTGGCTTTCTAGTTGGCAATAAAAATTAAAATTATTAGATGTTGGAAATTTGAAAAAATATTGACTTAATCTTGAATGTTCCTTAAAGCATAACAATCAATTCGGCATTGATGATTTAAATTTATTTTCTAAATTAAGAGTATTAAGGAAAATAGTACAATTAGAAGATTACAGTTTAATTGATACACTTAATCAAATAAAAAAATTTAATTCTTTTCAAATACCTAAATTTCTTATAGAACAATGTTAATAACTCATGTTACCGTTGCTTCAGCGGAAATGAGTTTTCAAAATTAAAATTGATAAGATCTTACCTAAGAACAACAATGTCACAAGAAAGGTTAAATGGATTAGCTATATTGTATGTTGAGAAATACTTATTAGGAATTACTGATTATAAGAAAACCATTAATAACTTTGTATCTAAGAAAAGCTAAAAAAAGATAGACTTGAAATAAGTAAAAATAAAAAAGTTAAGGCCCCTCAAAAAGCTTGGCTTTAGGCCACAAAATTCGTCAGGCCGCCCCCTGGCAATAATTGAAAATTGTTGGATTCTTGGTGGCATATGCTAAATTTGAATCATTCTTTGAGTTGAAAGTGTTAATTAAAATATCTGTTGGTTGGATTCTGCGAGACTGCGTTGGAGTTAGGGTGGACATCGGTCGGTTCAGTTCGGTTTTGAATATTATCGGTTTACAAATATCATAACCCGATGACCAAATCGATAAGATATTGGTTATAGGTTATCGGTTAATCGGTTAATCGGTTATTGATCATTATCGGTTCGGTTATCGGTTTACTCGATAAGGTAAAACTAAAACTACGAGTGTTGAACGCTGAATATTACCTAAAATTAAGAGTAGGAGCGGGTGTGGATTTCAATCCAACAAAAGAAATTCTCAATATACCAATTTCAGTATAAAACTAAAAGCTAAACTACAACTGAGTAACAATTTTAAAGGTTCTAAAATGAGATTTAAACTTCTATTTAGTATCAAGATCTATGTTGCGCAGACTCACCAACATGTAGCTGCACCCGTATCGGATCCTTAAAAAATGCACTCCTTTTGAAGGATTCGACACGTATCCGGCCACATTTTCGGAGTCTGAGCAACGTAGATCAAAATTTTGTGGCATAACTACAAGCATTTGAAGACTGTCATAAAGCTGCACATAGAACAACAATTCAAAGCTGCACATAGAAAAATTAAACACATATTGACAACACCCATAATCATATAATCATAATTCTAAAGGAAAAAGCAAAAAAGATTAAATTTTTGCCTCAAACAAAACATACTCAGTGGCCAGTACCTCAATTACCCACATACAAAGTGCAAACAGCTCAAAATTCCAATCTAACAAAAATAGGAGATAAAAAGATCCCAGCTTTCACAATCCAAAAACAGATGGTACACACAGTAATGTCCAAACTCCAAAGTAATAGTTCAAACACATTAATAACAATATAAAGTAGTAGCAACCTTAAGATTAACAAGTTCAAAGTCCAAACATAATACCAATAGTTCAAATTCAAGTAAACAACACAACAACTACTCAATCCTTATAGGCTTCACCAAATTGAGCTCCAAACAACGCTCAACATGCCTCATTTTAAAATCTTAAAATGAAACACATATATCTATACATAAAAAAGGAAAATATGATAACAGAAGGTTTGCTTTCATTACTACAAAGTATTGAACTGCCTCATGCTTCTCTTAGTTTCAATAGAGAAAAAGAAACATCATTTCACATATAGTACATGTCACTAATTCTGCGTCAGATGGTAACTAAAAAAGACTGCGACATATGCTTTTATGGCTTTAATCAAACTGGAAATCTGGAATCATATTTAAAAGATGTAAATTTAATTTATTTGTTAAAGAATAACATGAGCTGTAAGTCCCAAAATAAGATTTCGCAGTAATTAAATAGCTTTCAGCCATCTAACTCATATAAGTGATGGCTAAGCAAAAAATTCAAATAGTACTTCAAATGAAGAGATGTAAGGACTGTGATAAACAATCAACTAAGATAAATTCAAACAATCAGTGTAGTATAAATTCAAGAAACCAAACATTTTAGGGAAACCATTTTTCGAGCTTCATAAAAAGGAAAATATGCAAAAATTGATTTGTAAGATACCAAACTAAGACGAATTCAGAAATGGGATATGAAACACTGACCTTAGTGCAATGCTCTGCCGGAAAAAGATATAGAAAACTGAGTCTTGACGGGCTCGGTCGTGGGGGCGTGACCGCGTGAGTCGTGAGGCGGAGAACTGGTGAGGGCTTGACTGCTTGAGCCGTGTGGCCGGTGGCGGACTGGCAGAGAACTGGTGAGGTCTGACTTCTGAGGGTGAGGACTGAGGGTGAGGAACTGAGTGAGTGAGTGAGGCAGACAGCGGACTGGCGTCTGGCGACTGCGGAAAAAGCAAAATTAGTATATGAAAATGAAAACCTAGTACTACCAGTATACAAGGTAATAGTAGACAAACTTGTTAAGAAAAGGCACAATACACTAATAGACACTTAAACGAGTTTTTAGCCAAAATTGTCCCCTGTCTTTAAGGGTAAGTCAAATTTGTGAGTCAACTGTGTTAGACTTATGAGAATATGAGGGTTCGAAAAATATAATTTTTTTTCCGGTTTCGAGACGTGGGCCCAGAAGGCATTTTGGTCATTTTTTATAATTTTGCATATTAGCTTAGAATTTAATTGTGGAATAAATTACTTGAATTATTATTTACAGTATACAATTTAATTGAATAGATTTGAGCCATTTAGAATCGGATACTCGTGGCAAAAGTGTGGTTCCGGGTTGACTTGCACTTGTTCGAGGTAAGTAACTTGTCTAACCTTGTGTGGTAGAGTTTGTCAAATATGATTTGATATTTGATAGTTGAATGTTTTATACATGAGCTGATGAGCACGTACTTGAGCTAATTGCTGAAAATCCATTTTTCACTTGGAACGGTTCAACAATTTAAATAATTCCAAGTAAAAAATGGATTTTCAACAATTAGCTTAAGTATGCGCTAGTCACCTCGCGTACAAGGCATTCAACTACCAAATAACAAAGTGACAAAGTCTCCCACACAAGGTTAGACAAACCACTTACCTCGAACAAGTGGAAGTCAACCTGAAACCGCGCTTTTGCCACGAGTATCCGACTTCAAATGGCTCAAATCTATTCAATTAAATTGCATAATGTAAATAATAATTCAAGTAATTGATTCCACAATTAAACTCTAAGCTAATACGCGAAATTATGAAAACTGACCAAAATGTCCCTCGGGCCCACGTCTCGAAATCGAAAAAAATTTATATTTCCCGAACCCTCGTACTCTCACGAGTTTAACCCAATTGACTCAGTTAAAACACTGTTAGTTTTTGGGTCTCCCTTTGGGTCTTTTGTTAACTGGACTAAACCTACTCAACTTTAACAAACTTAAAAGGATTATAAGTGCTCATGATAATAGATAAATGACAAAGTTAGACTTACCCCAAAAGATAATTGACATTTTGGCTAAAAACTCACACTTAAACTATCAAAGATAGTTTACTTGAACACCTCAACTAAGTCATATTCCACCGAAACATTTTACTATACCAGTTTAACACAAAATAATGACAAAAAAAAATGTAATTTACGGCTCTTAGGCGCGTGATTGGACCTGATTTAATATTTTCCTTTTCTTTTTATATTCTTCTCCCCAAAAGTTCATCACCGCCCTCTCTCTCTCCTCCTCTGCTATTCCTCTTCCTCCTTCACTATCATGAAGAAAAATAAGAGAAACATCTTTCAAAAATCGTAGGAATTTTGCTGATATATAAAAAGAGAAAATTATTGGCCCTTCCATTTAAGTTGCTCTGTTGGATGATGAATTTGAGTAACATCATTTTGAAGTTCTTGTTATCCGGTTCTCCAAAAATTTGAAGTTTTAAGAAAAATTAAAATTTTCATATTATTGCTGGCATCATCATAATTTTTGCTTCATCATAATTTTTGCTTGAGTGGACTACCTTAGCGGCATCAATGGCCCCATCAGCAGATTTTATCTTCTTAGAAGGATCTGCTATTTCATTGCGTCGCAACACCTGTCCAGGTTCAACTTTCAACTTCTTGCTTGACAACTGAAGTTTTTTCGCCTCAACATGGGCTACAGCAGCATCCAGCGTCTCAGGTTTACAATCATTCTGCTTTTTTGCCTTTTTCCTACCATTTGTATCTGACTTATCCTCTGGCAATAACTTTTTTGTACTTTCTTTTTTAACAGTCAAATCACTAATTCTTTGCTCTTCATCAGCACACACAGGCTTCCTCTTCGACAGCATTGCTTTGTGTCCATTTGCCAGTTGCTTCCGACCACCATCAAGCTGCTTCACATCATAAGATGATGTACAAGGAAGTAAATCTGGATCAGGAAAATGACTCCTCCTGTCAGCAGTCCTCAAGCTATCATTGTGGATCAATTGCTTATCATGCTCCTCAGGATCTCTATTGTCCTCACTTTGGTTATCATGAGTGCTTGCTGGACTGATGACTTCCAGCCGTACTTCTAGATGTTCAAACTAGTAAACTTTGAACAAGCTAACCATAGCCTCCATAAGAAGCTTCCTTATTCACACGGGCAGCCCATAATGGTTGAACAAGCCAATCATAGCCTCCATGGAAGCTTCCTTATTCACACGGGCAGCCCACAATGGTTGAACAAGCCAACCATAGCCTCCATGGGAAACTTCCTTATTCATACGGGAATCTCCACAAAAAACCCTCGCAATTTTTACTATAAATAGAGGTGCTTGCCTTCATTGTATATCATCACAAAAATTAGAGTGTTCATCACCAAAAAGTGTGAGAACAAGAGTGATCCTAGAGAGTGATACTCGTTTGTGAGTTTTGAGAGTTTTTTATGAGTTTTGTAAATACTCGTGTAATCTATTCTTATGAGTAATAGAGGTTGTTTTTCTCTCAAATTTGTGTTTACCAACGCCCAATCGATCCACATACCCTAACAAGTGGTATCAGAGCAGGTTAGAGGCGTTGGTCGAGCTTTTAAGTGACGGGCCAAATTTGGCTTTTTGGAGCTTTGCTCGAAATCCAATTCTGATGGCACCATTGGATTCGTTCGTTGAACAAAGTCCAACCAAACAACGACCTAATCGGAGTTCAAACGAGCCCAGAAATCGCGGTCAAAGTTTGGTCAACTTTGTCGGAGGTTCGCCAGGAACTCGCCGGAGAAGACAACCGCCGCCGGAAACTTCGCCGGAGAAGACGACCGGTCAACTATAACGAACCAGCCAACTCTCTGAAATTGCAGATTGGTCCCTCAACTTTCAAAAATTATAGTTTTGCCCCTATAGTGGAATTTCAGCCACGAAGTGTCTATTCCACCATTTTCGACCGTTCCGGACGCAACGGTGAACTCCGTGTTTAAATATTCAACTCCGATCGCGTTGAAAAATTATTTTGTAAGAAGATAATGTCCACAGAAGAGTCAACATCATCTTTCGGAGCCATGATTACGCTTACTGCCACAAATTACACGCTATGGAGACCTCGGATGGAAGATCTCCTAAGCTGTAAAGATTTGTTTGATCCCATAGAATTGATGGGTTAAAATCCTGATTTCGCTAAGGAGTTAGAGTGGAAGAAATCAAATCGAAAAACTATTGGTCAAATCCGTCAATGGATTGATCATAGTGTCTTCCACCATGTTGCACAAGAAACAGACGCATATACCCTCTGGAAGAAGTTGGAAGACATGTACCAGGCCAAGACCGCTCGGAATAAGGCCCTATTGATGAGGCGCTTAGTCAACAGGAAGCTAAAAAATGAAACTTCAGTTGCCGAGCATACCAGTGAGTTCGAAAACCTGGTCAACCAGTTGTCGTCTGTAGAGATGCCACTTAGCGATGAAGTTCAGGCGCTGTTACTACGCAGTTCCCTTCCCGATAGTTGGGAAACGCTGGTTGTATCACTCAGCAACTCAGCCCCTAATGGCAAACTTACCATGTCAATGGTCAAGGATGCCCTATTCAGTGAAGAGGCAAGGAGAAGAGAGATGGGCACAGATCAGGCCCATGCCTTTGTCACAGAGAACCGGGGGAGGCAACAAAAGAGTAGCAAAAGCAAATGGAGATGCAGAAGCAAGAGAAGGGGAAGGTCCATTAATGGCAGAAAACCAACATATAAGTGCCATCATTGTGGAATAGAGGGACATATGAAGAAGAACTACTACAAATGGAAAGAGGAGCAAGGCCAGAGCAGTTCGCAGCCGAAGAACAAGGGTGGAGAAATGTTAGTTACTATCTCTGGTGATGTAGCTTATTGTTCAACCCAAGATGAGACATGCCTTCACATCTCATGAGAAGACACGGAATGGGTGGTAGATACTGCAGCATCCTGCCACGTGACTCCATACAAGGAATACTTCACAATATACAAAGCTGGTGACTTTGGAGCTGTGAAAATGGGAAATTCTAGTTCCGCTGAGATTGTCGGAATTGGTGATGTCCAGATAAAGACAAGTTCCGGGAGCACAATCACTTTGAAGGATGTCCGCCATGTGCCAGATCTTCGGCTAAATCTATTGTCAGGAATAGCTCTTGACAAACAGGGCTATGATAGTCACTTCAGTAAAGGCACATGGAAGTTAACAAGAGGCGCTATGACAGTTGCCCGAGGACATATTTGTGGCACTCTATACAAGACTCATGTGAAGATATGCACTGACAACCTCAACGTTGCAGAAAAGGAGGCTTCTCAAAATTTATGGCACCAGAGACTCGGCCACATGAGTGAGAAAGAGTTGTCCACCCTAATAAAAAGGGAGTTCATCAATGTGGACACGGATGCTGTACTAAATCCTTGCAATCATTGTCTGTTTGGTAAGCAGCGTAGAGTATCGTTTAATTCCTCTTCAATGAGAAGATTAGAGTTACTCAGTCTGGTATACTCTGATGTTTGCGGTCCCTTAGAGGTTGAATCACTCGGCAGCAATCGATACTTTCTGACGTTCATTGATGATGCTTCTTGAAAGGTGTGAGTGTATTTATTACGGACGAAGGACCAGGTGTTCTATTACTTCAAACTGTTCCATGTCATGGTAGAACGTGAGACAGGAAAGAAGTTGAAGTGTCTTCGATTCGACAATGGAGGGAATACTCTTCCAGGTAGTTCAATGCCTATTGCAGATCATATGGCATTCGACATGAGAAGACGGTCCCACGCACCCCTCAACACAACGGTGTAGCTGAAAGAATGAACCGAACAATCAAGGAACGTGTTCAGAGCATGCTTAGTATGGCTAAGCTGCCAAAGCGTTCTGGGGAGAAGCAGTTAGAGCCGCCTGTTACTTGATCAACCGATCTCCATTAGTACCATTGAATTTTGAAGTTCCGGAGAAACTTTGGTTTGGAAAGGATCCATAATATTCTCACTTGAGAATATTTGGATGTTTGGCGTACACACACGTATCCAAGGAGCTCAGGCAGAAGCTAGATGCAAGGACCTCTCCATGCATATTCATAGGCTATGGCGATGAAGAATTTGGATATAGATTATGGGATCCAAAGGAGAAAAAGGTGATCAGAAGTAGGGACGTAGTGTTCCATGAAAACCAGACAATAGAAGATATTGAAAAGCCCACAATATCTCAGAAGCCAAATGTTGCTCCTCAGGTGCCAGAGGCAACAACAGAATCATTCATGAGAAATGAAGATACAGTGCCAGAAGATATTCCAGAAGTAGAAGACAATGAGGAAGAAGACGGTGTTGAGCAGGGGGAGCCACAACCCGCTCTGCCAGATGTTCCATAACCATCACAAGACTCAGATGATGGTGGATCTCCTCATATTCTAGAAGTTCGTAGATCTGAACGAGGTTGGATTCTATCGAGAAGATATCCATAATCCAAATATCTTCTACTTACTGAAGATGGAGAACCAGAGAGTTTCCATGAAGCAGTATCTCATAAGGACAAAGAACAGTGGTTGCTCGCAATGCAGGACGAGATGGAATCTCTGCAGAAAAATCAGACTTATGAGATCATAGAACTTCCAAAAGGGAAGAAGGCACTGAAAAATAAATGGGTGTTCAAGCTGAAGAAAGATGGCAGTGGAAAAGTGGTGAAATACAAAGCACGATTGGTAGTCAAAGGATTCCAGCAGAAGAAGGGAATCAACTTTGATGATATTTTTTCACCTGTAGCCAAGATGACTTCAATCAGAGCCATCCTTGGATTGGTCGCAAGTATGAACTTGGAGCTTGAACAGATGGATGTGAAGACATCGTTTCTTTATGGAGATTTAAAAGAAAAAATCTATATGCAGCAACCCGAAGGGTTTGAGGTATCAGGAGATAACCTCGTGTGCAAGCTGAAGAAGAGTTTGTACGGTTTGAAGCAGGCACCAAGACAGTGGTACAAGAAGTTTGACTCGTGCATGGTGAGTCAAGGGTACAAGAAAACTGCCGCAGATGAATGTGTTTACATTCAGAAATTTTCAGACGGGAATTTTGTTGCTCTTCTACTATATGTAGACGATATTATGATCGTGGGGAAAGACGCAACGAAGATCAACCAGCTGAAGAAGGAACTCTCTAAGTCTTTTGACATGAAAGACTTAGGACCGGCTCAACAAATATTGGGAATGCAGATCACCCGAGACAGGAAGAACCAGAGGTTATGGCTATCTCAGGAGAAGTATATTGAACGAGTGCTTGCACGGTTCAATATGAACAATGCCAAACCAGTTAGCATTCCATTAGCCAACCATTTCAAGCTGAGCAAGAGTTCCTGTCCCTCATCCAAGGAAGAGATTGGGGAGATGTCGTCAGTACCATATTCTTCTGCAGTTGGAGGTTTGATGTATGCTATGGTGTGTACGAGGCCCAATATTGCTCACGCAATGGGAACGGTGAGTCATTTTCTCTCCAACCCCGGGAAAGAGCATTGGGAGATAATAAAGTGGATTCTTAGGTCTTAAGGGTACAATGAAATTATGTCTTTGTTACGGGGGAGCTGATCCAATCTTGGAAGGCTATACAGATGCAGATATGGCTGGAGATCTTGATAGTAGAAAATCTACTTCAGGATTCATTTACACTTTTGCAGGGGGAGTTGTTTCATGGCAGTCTAGACTACAGAGGTGTGTTGCTTTATCCACAACCGAAGCAGAATACGTTGCTGCCGCTGAAGCTGGAAAAGAAATGTTGTGGCTAAAGCGTTATCTCCAAGAGTTTGGAATCAAACAAACGGAGTACAAGGTACATTGTGATAGTCAGAGTGCTTTGGATTTGAGCAAGAACTCCATATACCATTCCTGTACAAAACATATTGATATTCGCTATCATTGGATACGCGAGGTGATGGATCGACAACTGTTGAGACTAGTGAAGATCCATACGAAGGAGAATCCAGCTGATATGTTAACAAAGGTAGTGACTCGAGAAAAGCTAGAGTTATGCAGAGACATAGCCGGGATGTTTATTTCAGATACGACTGGAAGGGGAGAATTGATGACTTCCAGCCGTACTTCTAGATGTTCAAACTAGCAAACTTTGAACAAGCCAACCATAGCCTCCATGGAAAGCTTCCTTATTCACACGGGCAGCCCATAATGGTTGAACAAGCCAACCATAGCCTCCATGGGAAGCTTCCTTATTCACACGGGCAGCCCACAATGGTTGAACAAGCCAACGATAGCCTCCATGGGAAGCTTCCTTATTCACATGGGAATTTTCACAAAAAACCCTCACCATTTTTACTATAAATAGAGGTGCTTGCCTTCATTGTCTATCATCACAATAATTAGAGAGTTCATCACCAAGAAGAGTGAGAACAAGAGTGATCCTAGAGAGTGATTCTCGTTTGTGAGTTTTAAGAGTTTTTTATGAGTTTTGTAAATACTCGCGTAATCTATTCTTGTAAGTAATAGAGGTTGTTTTTCTCTCAAATTTGTGTTTACCAACGCCCAATCGATCCACATACCCTAACATGGACCACTAGGCAATAAAGCCAATTAATTCTTTTCCTGAGTTAAAGGGTACTTCAACTTTCAAATTTAATTAAATTCCATACAAATATAAAAAAAAAAAATTGAATAGTCATAGTCAGCAACTAATACTCATGGGAGGAAGAGTAACTTCATTTTTAATAATTTCAAAGGCGACAATTATTATCAGGAAAAATAAAATGTTAGACATGAAGGATAGCACGAGCAGAAAAATACACTTCCTCTTTCAAAGAATAAACTATCTAATGGAGCAGACAAATACACTTAAGCATAAATATACTTTTGTTTTTGCTATGAGAAGAAGACGGGAAGTTATTTACAGTAAAGTCTGTCAGATCCTCACACGTTAAAAATAAATATTATTATCCATTTGCATATTATTATTTTTTCAGCAAATGCACATAATCACTGTTATAGGAGTAAATGTCATTGTCCCAAAATTTCCTTAATCCATAAATAAAGAGCATTCTATTGATACCAAAAATAGTATAATCTCTAGCTACACAAGAAATAAAAAATTTAAGACTGCCAATAAAAATGGTTCTTTCAAAAGTAAAAGTTCCAAAGCATAATAAAACTAACAAAAGAACGATTAATCTTTAGACTTTAGTCACGCTATCTATAAATCAAAATCTCACATTTATTTCCTGAATATAAGGGGAATATCACTTTAGAAATACATTAACTACTTGAGATACTCTTGAATCCTCATATTATTCTTCTTACAAGTAGCTATATTTGTTGTATTTTTCAAATGGCGCGCATATATATATATATATATATATATATATATATATATATATATATATATATATATATATATATATATATATATATATATATATATATATATATATATATATATATATATATATATATAAGATCTGATTCCCTCATTATAGAGTGAAATTTGTATTTTCAAAAAAGAAATTAATGAAAAATTTAAAAAGAGTAAAAGAAGATCTAACGAAAAATCTTTGGTATACTTTAAATACTTTTTCCTTTTTGCTTCATTACCCCCCCCCCCCCCCCCCCAATGAATCTACTTTTCCTTTTCCTATTCTTTCCTTATTCATCTTCTCCTCTAGATATGTATTTATAGCACAAGTTTTAAGGGTTAAGACCATTTTCCAAAACCTGTTGAGTTTTTTCTTCCACCAGAAAAAGGATTCCTTTATTTCCTATTATCTAGACACAGTAAGGACCACATAGTTTAATTAACAAGGCTCCAATTATGGAATTAATTTCTAATTTTCGAAATTAATATCTACCATAATTAAATACGAATTATTCCACTAAAATTTCGTAATTGCACTCCTTATCCAATCTCGAAATTCATCCATTAAATCTTATTTAACTCCCCATGTTAAGACTCAGATACTAATCAAATAAATTAAATTACTGACGATTTAATTTACTTAATTGGTGCCCTCACGTGTGGACTAAGTCGATCAAGAACTTATTAAAAGACAAGGGTTGTGAACTATGACACATTTAGTTTTCATTCCATTAGTTAAAATATTCCCAAGACTACTCGGTTTAGTGTCTTTGTCGTTATATGCCATTTCATGACGCGTGATTTAACTTGGTATCTGCATAAGCACGCCCACCTTTCAATTGCTACCTTTCGATGACTATTATCTCCCGATAGTGGGTCCCGTAATATTTTGCCACGCAGGACTTTCCGGGCACTGCACAGGAGAGGGCAACGACTGCGTGCCTCATGTTCCTTGTTGGGTACAACTATTACTATTTTCCTTGTCCTCAGCTATTTTTGATGATGTGAAAAGACAACCTGGCAAACTGCCTGTGGAACAAAGCTTAACAACAATGCACATTTCTATCATTTAATTAAAGCTTTCCACTTTCTACTTTTTTCTATTAAGTGCACTCCACTACTGTCCATAACAACGGATGTCTTTCTTGCAAATTTTAGTTTATTCCTTCTTTAAAGTGGCCCAACATCACACTTAGTAGCTAAATTACTACGGTTGAGAGAACTGAAACGAATTCTCAAGTATGGGGCACGACAAATTATCCTCCGATATGACTCATAACTCGTTCTCAACCAAATCACAGAGACTTTCCAAATAGAAGAACAAAAGCTACGAAAATATCAGGCGAGAACTAGTAAGCTACTGCCCGAATTTGAGTAGTGTCAACTCGACCAGATACCCCGAGCACAAGACATCAAAACAGGAGGCCTTGCCAAACTGTTAGCGGCCACTAAAAGTATAACCAAAGCAGTGAATGTGGTCACTCCTCTCCACGTGTCAACCGATCAAATCGAGGTAACAAACACTTTCATTTTTAACTAACTATTTCTCTAAATTGAATAGAAGCAGGAGCAATCTCCGAGATACACGAACATGAAATACATCATATTCTCCAATGGAAGCAAAATTAAATAAACTAAGTAACATGCTATGTTCCTTCGCTATCAATATTTGATAAGTTCAACCTTGTTTGAACTGGGACTCAGGCTATGTGTCTTCGCCATCAAAATTCGATAAGTTCGGCCTTGTTCGAACTGGGACTCAGGCTATGTGCCTTCGCCACCAAAATTTGATAAGTTCGACCTTGCTCGAACTGGGACTCAGGCTACGTGCCTTACTCAGGCTATGTGCCTTCGACAACAAAAATGACAAAGGTTCAACTACGATTGAACAACAACTCAGGCTACTTGCCTTACTCAAGTTATGTGCCTTACTCAGGCTACGTGCCTTACTCAGGCTAGGTGTCTTACTCGGGCTACGTGCCTTATTCGGGCTACGTGCCATACTCAGGCTATGTGCCTGACTCAGGCTACGTGCCTGACTCAGGCTACATGCCTTACTCAGGCTATGTGCCTTCGACGACAAAAATGAAAGGTTCAACTACGGTTGAACAACAACTCAGGCTACGTGCCTTACTCATACTACGTGCCTTACTCAGGCTATGTGCCTTACTCGGGCTACGTGCCTTACTCAGGCTATGTGCCTCACTCAGGCTACGTGTCTTACTCAAGCTATGTGCCTTCGCCAACAAAATTGACAAAGGTTCAACTATGGTTGAACAACAACTCAGGCTATGCGTCTTTACTATCAAAAAGTGCAAAGGATCAACTATGACTGAACAACGACTCAGGCTATATGCCTCACTCAAGCTACGTGCCTTACTCAGGCTATGTGCCTTACTCAGGCTATATGCCTTCGCCAACAAAATTGACAAAGGTTCAACTACGGTTGAACAACAACTCGGGCTATGCGCCTTTGCCATCAAAAAGTGCAAAGGTTCAACTACGGAAGAACAACGAATCAGGCTATGTGCCTTCGCCCAAGAATTCAACTATGAGTTGAACTGGGACTCAAGCTCTATGACTTTGCCATCAAGAATGGCAAGAGTCAACTACGGATGAACAACGACTTAGCTATGTGCCTTCGCCATCAGTAATTGCAAGATTTAACTATGGTTGAACGACAGCTCAGGCTACGCGCCTTCACCCAAAACGTTCAACTAAGAGTTGAACTGTGACTCAAGCTATGTGCCTTCGCCATCTAGAATGGCAAGATTCAACTACGGTCGAAAAACAACTCAGGCTATGTGCCTTCGCCATCACTAATTGCAAGATTCAACTACGGTTGAAAAACAGCTCAAGCTATGTGCCTTCACCCAAAAAGTTCAACTAAGAGTTGAACTGGGACACAGGCTATGTGTCTTCGCCATCAGAAATTGCAAGATTCAACTGCGATTAAACAACAACTCAGGCTATGTGCCTTCGCCATCAGTAATTGCAAGATTTAACTATGGTTGAATAACAGCTCAGGCTACGCGCCTTTACCCAAAAAGTTCAACTAAGAGTTGAACTGGGACTCACGCTATGTGCCTTCGCCATCAAGAATGGCAAGATTCAACTACGGTCGAACAACAACTCAGGCTATGTGCCTTCGCCATCAGTAATTTCAAGATTCAACTATGGTTGAAAAACAGCTCAGGCTACGTGCCGTCCCCAAAAAGTTCAAATAAGAGTTGAACTGGGACTCACGCTATGTGTCTTCGCCATTAGAAATTGCAAGATTCAACTACGGTTGAACGACAACTCAGGCTATGTGCCTTCACCATCAGTAATTGCAAGATTCAACTACGGTCGAACAATAGCTCAGGCTACGCGCCTTCACCCAAAAAGTTCAACTAAGAGTTGAACTGGGACTCAAGATATGTGCCTTCGCCATCAGAAATTGCAAGATTCAACTACGGTTGAACAACAGCTCAGGCTACGTGCCTTCGCCCAAAAAGTTCAACTAAGAGTTGGAATGGGACTCAGGCTATGTGCCTTCGCTATCAGATATTGCAAGATTCAACTACGCTTGAACAATAATTCAGGCTACGTGCCTTCACCCAAAAGTTCAACTAAGAGTTTAACTGGAACTCAGGCCATGTTTCTTTGCCGTCAAGAATGTCGAGACTCAACTACGGTTGAATAGCAACTCAGGCTACATGCCTTCGACCAAAAAGTTCAACTAAGAGTGAACTAGGACTCAGGCCATGTGTCTTCACCATCAAGAATGCTAAGACTCAACTACGGTTGAACAACGACTCAGGCTACGTGCCCTCGTCCAAAAATTCAACTAGGTTGAACAAGAACTTAGGTCATACGCCTTCGCCATCATGAGCCCAATATCGCTCAAACAGCAAGGCTGAACACCCTCGCCATGAAAGCGAAAGAGTTCAAACCCGTTTGAACTAAGACTCGGGCCAAACGCCCCCACCATTGGACGCAGCAAGGCCTATTCCTAAACGAACGAAGGAACGAGTTAAGCACCCTCGCCATTCAAGTAAGTACGCCTAATTCTAACTAAGCTTCAGGCCGTAAAAGTTCGGTCCCGGTCGAACTGCAAGGCCACGGCCAGCAGTTCGACCACGCCCGAACTGGGACTAAGGCTATATGCCATTAAGGCTATATGCCGCCCTCGCCAAATAATGGCTACAGCTTGCTCATACCGAGTAAAGGAAAATGAAAAAGCAAAAAGCGTATAATCATGGCTAAGGCCATCGAAGCTAACAACCTACCTAGTTTTTGACTAAAGCAAGTAAATGACCCGACAACAGTCCAAGTCATTTACCTAGTCCAAGTCATTTACCTGGCCAAGTCCATCAACGTCATCATGGTCAAGGACATCGACGTTACCACGACCAAAGTCATAAAGGGGCTAGCACACCTGCCAGAAAAACTCTAAGGCAAAACCCCTTTGCAGTTCAGTTCTACAGAAACGTGTGCCACTATGACAAGCACCACAAAATGGCTTTTCAACCGCCAGTTGACACTTTGCCTTCGAAACAGTTATAACGAGCTGAGATTATTGAAAGGGCGTTCCATACGACCACTTTGGACCCCTTACTCTTTTCGATCGTACGGCATACAACTCGATTGCCGAGAATAAGGTTAACACCTTACGAGGCCAAAAGCCGTCGGCATGAAGATACAATCTCGGTTGAAAAAGGCTACGACCACCTTCAAGGTAAAAATGGCTACGACCATCTTCAAAAGTATAAATGGCTACGACCATCTCGAAAGTGTAAATGGCTACGACCACCTTCAAGGTATAAATGGCTACGACAATATAAACGGCTATAGCTAGCCTCGAAATATAAAAGGCTATGACCATTCCTAATAATATAAATGGCTATGACCATCTCCGTATGTAAAAATGGCTACATCCATCTCCTAAATATAAATGGCTACGACCATCTCTAAAATATAAATGGCTACGGCCACCTTCTAAGTATAAATAGCTATGTCCATCCTCAAAGTATAAATGGCTACGGCCATCTCCAAAATATAAATGGCTACGGCCATCCTCAAAGTATAAATGGCTACGGCCATCTCCAAAATATAAATGGCTACGGCCTCCTTCAAAGTATCTATGGCTACGGCCATCTCCAAAATATAAATAGCTACGGCCACGCTCAAAATATAAATGGCTACGGCCATCTCCAAAATATAAATGGCTACGACCATCCTCAAAGTATAAATGGCTACGACCATCTCCAAAATATAAATGGTTATGGCCATTTTCAAAGTATAAATTTATATGGCCATCTACAAAATATAAATGGCTACGGCCACCCTCAAAGTATAAATGGCTACGTACATCTCCAAAATATAAATGGCTACGGCCATCCTCAAAGTATAAATGGCTACGACCATCTCTAAAATATAAATGGCTACAGCCACCTTCAAAGTATAATTGGCTACGACCATCTCCAAAATATAAATGGCTATGGCCATCCTCAAAGTATAAATGGCTACGGCCACCTTTAAAGTATAAATGGCTATGGCCATCCTCAAAGTATAAATGGCTACGGCCATCTCCAAAATATAAATGGCTACGGCCATCCTCAAAGTATAAATGGCTACGGCCATCTCCAAAATATAAATGGCTACGGCCACCTTCAAAGCATCTATGGCTACGGCCAACTCCAAAATATATATGGCTACGGCCACGCTCAAAATATAAATGGCTACGGCCATCTCCAAAATATAAATAGCTACGGCCATCCTCAAAGTATAAATGGCCACGACCATCTCCAAAATATAAATAGCTACGGCCATCTCCAAAGTATAAATGGCTACGGTCATCTCCAAAGTATAAATGGCTATGACCATCTCCAAAATATAAATGGCTACGACCATCGTCAAAATATAAATGGCTACGGCCATCTTCAAAGTATAAACAGCTGAGGCCACCCCCCATATGTAAACGGTTGGGGCTCTCGACAAAGTGCGTCAAGGGTCATCAAATTCGTATATAGCCCGGACCATTTACTCCACTACGACCAAGACCGTCAACATAAGATGGATAAGGCCATTGATTTCGACATTATAATCTCCAATGTATAAATGATCACGGCCATTCTAGGTCACGACTAAAACGGCGTTCGATCTCCCCCTCCAAATTTCTTGAACTATACTCGGCAAAGTGCGCTCATCAAGCTCGGCCGGATCCCGACCTCAATAAGCGGAGGGACTAACTGTATAGGTCAAAATTAGATCAAAGAAATTCGGTACGAGATCAAGGCCGTGGACGTACATACCAAGGATGTGGGCGTACACAACAAGAACGTGGGCGTACACACCAAGGACGTAGGCGTACACACCAACGGCCATCTTCATGGACGTATACACCAAGGATGTGGACGTACACACCAAGGACGTGGGCGTACACACCAACATTTATCTTCGTGGACGTAAACACCCAGGACGTGGACGTACACACCAAGGACGTGGGCGTATACACCAACGGCCATCTTCGTGGACATATACACCAAAGACGTGGGCGTACACACCAACGGCCATCTTCATGGATGTACACACCAAGACCGTGGACGTGCATTCCGAGGTCGGACCTTCATCAACGGTCGTGGCCGTCCGGGCCATAAAGTATCTAGTTTACCTTGGAAAACTCAAAGGGAATATTCTACCCAATATTCCCTGTAAATTATACCTTTTTGATTATTTCGAGGAGGTATAAAACAGAGACCCTAACATTGTAAAGGGGGCCTCCTCTTCCTCGCTCTAAAAAAAAAGTGTAAACATATCTCTCCAAAGATAGGAGAGAATATGTGATCCAATACTTTCATCAGATCCAAAACGGGGTCATGAAGCTCTTGTACACGTCTATTATCCATCTTTATGAAAAGAAAGGAGATCCGTATCACGGAAGACCGGGTGAATCTTTTCCTTTATTCATATTTTTGTTGCTTAATGCATCTTTATTTATGCTTGTAAATCTGATTATAATCACCATCGACATTCATATTCAACTATGTCTTTTAATTCGTATTATTCGTCTCGGATCTAGAGTTAATTATTCTTAACTAGGATTTACCCATCATTTATTTTGATTTTTTTATGCTCGTAAAGTATATTGATAACTTTTGAGTTAAACACCAACAACCCAATACCAATAATCCAATAAGTAATTAATGGTTCGGGTTATCGATTTTACTCATATATGCCCACACGCGTGTTGGAGAAGGAGAAGAAAGAAATGCATTTAACTCAAAATTATAGAGATGATGAAGTTTATTAAAATTTGAAAGAAGAAAACGGATTGAATATCATTGTCGAGAGAAACATGAGCATAAGTAGGTTAAAAAATTAGTAGTGTAGGACCCACTCTTAAGTAAAATTGGGTAAAAAAGATAGAAACGAGATGGTGAAATGGAAACACGTAAGTGTCAGTGAGATAAAAGGAGGGAGCTGACATGTGGGACCCATATTTCCACTTGTCGAATAGAAAAAGGTGTCTCATACAAGTTTTGTTGGTTGAGTCTCAATCAAAATAAAATTTCTCATCAAAGAGACACTGTATTTTTTGAAATTGCAGGTCAGTCACTATTTTAATTGAAATTGCATGTTAGTCCCTTCTTTTCTCATTAATTATTATATGTCTCCGTTTTAGCGTTTCTTCTTCTTCTTCTTCTTCTTCTTCTTCCACCATTTACTTTTCTTTAATTTTAATGCGATAAGAAATCAGTGCTAATAAGGGGAGACATTCTCCAACTTGCTTTCACAAAAATTCCATGTCGCAAAGTTATGGTCGCCGACAAGCTTTATTGGCAGATCTGATACACGATTAAATTGAACAATAACATTAAAATTGTTGCTAATGGAGTCAACATTTATTACATTAGGAGCCATTTTAAGTGTGAGTCTGTGTGGCAGTCACATGATCTAAAAACTAAAACTTGTGAGAGTCAAGGAGTTCGATCTGATACCATATAATGTAGAAGTTCTATTGTGTGCCTCACACAAATGACATTAGTTGTGTGAGGCTCTTTTCTTGTCTCATAAATTTGTGAACCCAAATGAGCAAGATGAAACAAAAAAAATAATTTTGTTAAATGATGATGAGCTGATTATATACACAAACAAGTTATAGAGGCCTAGTTAACAGACCAGAAAGAGAGAAAAAATAAACTCCTTAAATGATGGGAACAAAATAACAACCTATGCAATAAAACAAAGTAGATGCACAAATTTTACAAAACAGTAACAGACTCCTAATATGTCAGCGTTAATTAATAAATAGCCCATCGAGTGGCAAGCAGGAGGACGAAGAGGCCCTTTACTCCCACTTTAAAATAGTAGGAACTATTACAGTATTTCTTTTGGGGCTAAAAGTAGGTATTCTTTTCTACTACTCCATCTTAAAAGGGGTGAAATTACATATTCATTTTTATAATAGCCAACGTTTATTATTGAGGTTTAGCGGACATCAAATGATCCAATCAAGCATGCCAACTCCACAAACCATGTAAAAAATCATATCACTGGAACTGACTACAAGCAAACAAGGGGAAGGGAATTATTATGTAATTAGTAGTGTTGCTCAATAGTACTTTCAAAATGGACATCTATGATAGCATAAAGACGAGCACAAATCAGATCTGGCCGTGATCTATTTCAGATATTTTCCTAAGTAATAGCATACAAGTCCAATAGCTAAAATACAAGCTCATCAACAAGCCTATATACAACAATACTACTGGTGCAAGCATCCTTGACAATGGCTTCCCATGACTCAAAGTCAAACCTTTTCTTCCTTTTCTCCATTTCCTCCAAAACAAATCAAGCATCTTCAACCCTCCCTTTATCAAGCAGGACAAGAATCATATACCTTACTGTTTCTACACGCGAAAAATGCCCGCTAATCAACATCGCATTCAAAACCCTCAAACCTTCCTCAAATCCTCATGTTTTACAAAATCCATCAACCACCATTCTATATGTAACTGCATTAGGATTGCAACCTGCAATTTGCAAATCAACTAATATCTTATACGCTTCCGCAGTTTTACCTTCCTTAAATAAATAATTGATTAATATATTATGGACCATAAAGTCGGGCTTAATGTGTCTTATTTTCATCTACACGACTAAACTATTTGCCTAACCAATGTCGCCTCATTTTAAAAGATCAATCTTCGGAATACCATAACTAACTATTTTCAGCTAACATCCTTGGTATTCCATATCAAACATTAACTTATTGGCTTCTTTATACTTACCTAAAGAACTCAAACATTCCATCAACAATGCATAAGAAACTGCATTTGGCTTCTTTTTCTTTCTAACCATATCCTGAAACAAATTTTAGCACCTTCAACATTCCCCTTTTTACACAAAAATCCAATTTGACAATTGTAAGTTATCATAGTCGGCTCAATTTCTCTTTCAATCATTTAATCAAACACTTGGCGCGCCAGTTCCGAGTCACCCTTTTAGCTCCACATCTTAATAATAATGTTAAACGAAACAACATTTAACAAAATACCCATTTTCAAACAATTCCTTAACATCTCATTTGTATCATCAGAACGTCCATTACCAACAAGCGCATTTAAAAGTGCATTAAAAGAATTCTCTTGACATCGAATATATTATGTTTTTAAATACCAAAGAAGGGTTTCAACTGCTTCAAAGTCTCGAGACTTAGCGAGCTTATACATAAGACAAGAATAAGTAGGGTAGTCATGTTTGAACCCAGTATTCTGATAATCATGGAACAGTGAAATAGCTTCATCGGGATTTTCGATTTGTTTGAGGTCAGCAAGTAGTGATATTGGCTTGCGAAGGAGGTTTTTTGTAGGCTTATGAGGCCTTTTAGGTGAGGATTTTGAGGTGGGTTTATGAGAACGATGATGACCGTGGTATAGTTGGGATTGGGAAATTGAAGCTTTTAATTTTTGAAGGTTTTTAATTTTGAGTTTTGAGGGTATTGTGCTAGCTTGTTTGATTCTTGACTGCAATGTAGGAGGTAGAAGCCAGATTAAAATTTCAAGTGTTAGATGTAAGATATGTGGAGGGAAAATGGGTTGCTTAAACTTGAAAGCACATTTGAAAGCATATGCACTTCATAATCCTGTTTAAAAGAACAAAAAGCGAATGCGTCAGTGTTAGGGTTTTAATAAGAACAACAACACGCAAATAAATCAAGATTAATAAGAACATGTAAAATACAATAAATATTTGTATTTTTGTGTGTGTCTGTGTGTGAAATATTGGGAGAGAGAGAGAGAGTATTGCTGACGAATAGCTGCAGCCCTTTTGCCATCTGAGTTCCTTGAGCAGCGCTGTATCATCAAGTCAAAGAGACACTGTATTTGTCGAAATTACATGTTAGTCCCTTCTTTTCTCATTAATTAATATATGTCCCCGTTTCAGCATTTTTTTCTTCTTGTTCTTCTTCTTTTTTTTTATTTCTTTTTACACCTTTTTATTTTCATTTAAATTTATTGCGATAAAAAGTTAGTGTTAATAAGGGAAGACATTCACAGCTCGCATTCATAAAAATTCTATGTCGCAAAGTTATGGCCACCGACAAGCCATATTGGCAGATGCGATACACGATTAAACTGCACAATAAATTTAGAGTTACTGCTAGTGGAGTCAACATTTATTATATTAGGGGCCATTTTAAGTGTGAGCCTTTGTGGCAGTTAGAGGATCTGAAAAAAAAACTCGTGAGAGTAAGGAGATTGCTCTGATACCATATAATGGAGAAGTTTTATTGTGTGTCTCACATAAGTGATATTAGTTGTGTGTGGATCTTTTTTGTCTCATAAATTTTTGGTCCCCAACCTTACATTTCTTGGTCCATAAAACTCTGAGACAAAAAAGATGTATCATACAACTAGTGTCAATTGTATGTGACACAAAATAATATTTTCCCATATAATGAATGATTAAGATAAAACAAAAAATAATAATTTTGTTAAATGACGATGAGCAATTATTAACACAAACAAGTTACAGAGGCCTAATTAACAGAAAGAAAGAAAACAAAATAACAAACTCCATAAATGGTGGGAACAAAATAACAAGGTATGCAATAAAATAAAGTAGATACACAAATTTTACAAAGCAGAAACAATAACTCCTAATATGTAAGGCATTAATTATTAAATAGTCCTTTAAGTGGCAAGCAGGACGACGAAGACGCCATAGTAGTGCTGGTGAGACCGATACTCACCAAATTTTTCACCAAGCCACAATTTTCCCAGCCTGATAAAAGCTTTTGTTCCCGCTTTGAAATAGTAGGAACTATTACAATATTTCTTTTGGGGGTAAAGGTATATGGTATTCTTTTCTACTACTCCATCTTAACAGGGGTGAAATTATACACTCCTTCTTATAAGAGGCAACAATTATTATCGAGGTTTAGTCGGACAACAAATGCTCCAATCAAGCATGCCCAAATCCATAAACCAAGTAAAAAATCATGACACTAGAACTGACTAAATGCAAGAAAGGGGAAGGGAATAATTGTGTAAGTAGTAGGGTTTCTCGATAGCACTTTCCAAATGGACATCTGAAATAGCAGCAAGATGAGCACAAAACAGATCTGGCCGAGATCTATTTCAGAAATTTTCCTAAGTAATAGCATACAAGTCCAACAGCTAAAATACAAGCTCATCAACGATCCTATATACAACAATACTATTGCAGTAAGCATCCTTAAGAATGGCTTCCCATGACTCAAAGTCAAACTTTGTCTTCCTTTTCTCCATTTCCTGCAAAACAAAGCAAGCATCTTCAACCTTCCCTTTATCAAGCAGGCCAAGAATTATACACCTTTTTGTTTCTACACGCGGAAAATGCCCACTAATCAGCATTGCATTCATAACCTTCAAACTTTCCTTAAATTCTCCTGTTTTACAAAACCCATCAACCACTATTCCATATGTAGCTGCATTAGGATTGCAACTTGCAATTTGCATATCAACTAACATCCTATACGCTTCAACTTTTTTATCTTCCTTATAGAAATAATTGATTAATATATTATAGATCACAACGTCGGGCTTAATGTGCCTCTTTTCATCTCCACGAATAAACTATTTGCCTTGCCAATATCGCCTCATTTTAAAAGTTCAGTCATCAAAATACCATAATTGACTATTTTCAACTTACATCCTTGGTATTCCATATCAAACATTAACTTAATGACTTCTTTATACTTACCCAAAGAGCTCAAACCTTCCATCAACAAAACATAAGAAACTACATTTGGCTTCTTTCCCTTTCTAACCATATCCTGAAAGAACCTTTAAACACCTTCAACATCCCCCTTCTTACACAAAAATCCAATTTGACAAATGTAAGTTACCATAGTCGGCTCAATTTCTCTTTCAATCATTTCATCAAACATTTGGCGCGCCAATTCCCAATCACCCTTTTCGATCCACATCTTAATAATAACGTTAAACGAAACATCATTTAACTAAATACCCATTTTCGAAGAATTCCATAACATCTCATTTGCATCATCAGAACGTACATTATCAACAAGCACATTTAAAAGTGCATTAAAAGACTATACACTACGTGTAAAATTAAACGACGCCATAATATAAAAAAGCTAAATAGTTTTATCAACCAACTGGGCTTTGCCGTAATGTTGAATCAACCTAACAAAATCATAACTTGACATCGAATATAATATGCTTTTAAATACCCAAGAAGGGTTTCAACTTCTTCAAAGTCTCGAGACTTAGTGAGCTTATAAATAAGAGAAGAATAAGTAGGGTAGTCATGTTTGAACCCGGTTTGCTGGTAATCATGGAACAATGAAATAACTTCATCGAGATCTTGGATTTGTTTGAGGTCAGCAAGTAGTGGTATTGTCTTGCGAAGGAGGTTTTTTGTATATGTATGAGGCCTTTCAGGTGAGGATTTTGAGGTGGGTTTATGAGAACGATGATGACTGTGGTATGGTTGGGATTGGAAAATTGAGGTTCTGAATTGTGCAAGGTTGTTAATTTTGAGTTTTGAAGGAGTTGTGCTAGGTAGTTTGATTCTTGAATTAATCATGGAATGTAGGAGGTAGAGGTCATATTATTGTTTCAAGTGTTAGGAAAATGATCTGTGGAGGAAAAATGGGTTGCCTAAATTTGGAAGTCCATTTGAAATTTTATGCACTCAATAATCCTGTTTAATAGAACAAAAATCGAATGAGTCAGTGTTAGGGTTTTAAAAAGGACAATAACAGACAAATACAACACGATTACTAAGAACAAATAAAATACAATAAATATTTGTGTTTGTGTGTGAAATATCGGAAGAGAGAGAGAGAGTACTGCTAACGAATAGCTGCAGCCATTTTGCCATCTGAGTTCCGAGAAAGGAGCTGTAACATCAAGTCAAATTGACACTGTATTTATTGAAATTGCAGGCCGGTCACTATTTTACTTGAAATTGCATTTTAATCCCTTATATTTTATTAATTATTATATGTCCCCGTTTCAGCGTTTCTTCTTCTTCTTCTTTTTCTTTTTTTTCTTAGTCCACCTTTTTCTTTTCTTTTAGTTTTAATGCGCTAAGAAATCAGTGCTAATAAGGGGAGACATTTTTGAGCTTGCTTTCATAAAAATTTCATGTCGCAAAGTTATGACCGCCGACAAGCTTTATTGGCAGATGCGATACACGATTATACTGAATAATAATATTAGAATTGCTGCTAGTTCAGTCAACATTTATTAAATATGGGCCATTTTAATATGAGCCTATGTGGAAGTTAGAGGATCTAAAAAAGAACTCATGAGTGTCAAGGAGATTACTCTGATACAATATTATGGAGAATTTTTATTGTGTTCCTCACACAAACTGACATTAATTTGTGTGAGGCTCTTTTTTTATCTCATAAATTTATGGAACCAAATGAGCAAGATGAAACAAAAAAATAATTTTGTTAAATGATGATGAGCTGATTATATACACAAAAAAGTTTAGAGTCCTAGTTAACTGACCATAAAGCAAGAAAAACAAACTTATGGGAACAAAATAACAACATATGCAATAAATCAAAGTAGATACACAAATTTTACAAACAGTAACAGTAACTCCTAATATGTCCGACATTAATTATTAAATAGTCCTTCGAGTGGCAAGCAGGATGACGAAGAGGCCCTTTACTCCCGCTTTGAAATAGTAGGAACTATTACAATATTTCTTTTGGGGGTAAAAGTATATGTTATTCTTTTCTTCTACTCCTACTTAACATGGGTGAAATTACATACTCCTTTTTATAAGAGCCAAAAATTATTATTGAGGTTTAACCGGACACTAAATGCTCCAATCAAGCATGCCCAGCTCCACAAACCAAGTAAAAATCATGACACTGGAACTAACTACAAGCAAGCAAGAGGAACAAAATTATTGTGTAACTAGTAAGGTTTCTTGATAGCACTTTCCAAATGGACATCTGAAATAGCAACTAGACGAGCACAAAATAGATCTGGCTGCGATCTATTTTAGAGATTTTCCTAAGTAATAGCATACAAGTCCAATAGCTAAAATACAAGCTCATCAACGATCCTATATACAATAATACTATTGTTTCAAGTATCCTTGACAATGGCTTCCCATTACTAAAAGTCAAACCTTTTCTTCCTTTTCTCCATTTCCTCCAAAACAAAGCAAACATCTTCAACCTTTCCTTTATCAAGCAATCTAAGAATAATACACCTTTTTGTTTCTACGCGCCGAAAATGCCCACCAATCAGCATTACATTGAAAACCTTCAAACCTTCCTCAAATTGTTCTGTTTTACAAAACCCATCAACCACTATTCCATATGTAGCTGCATTAGGATTGCAACCTGCAATTTGCATATCAACTAACATCTCATACGCTTCTGCAGTTTTACTTTCCTTAAATAAATAATTGATTAATATATTATGGATCACAACGTCGGGCTTAATGTGTCTTATTTTCATCTCCACGAGTAAACTATTTGCCTCACCAATGTCTCCTCATTTTAAAAGATCAATAATCGAAATACCATAACTGACTATTTGTAGCTAACATCCTTGGTATTCCATATCAAACATTAACTTATTGGCTTCTTTATACTTACCCAAAGAACTCAAACCTTCCATCAACAATGCATAAGAAACTGCATTTGGCTTCTTTCTCTTTCTAACCATATCTTGAAACAAACTTTTAGCACCTTCAACATCCCCCTTCTTACACAAAAATCCAATTTGACAATTGTAAGTTACCACAGTCGGCTCAATTTCTCTTTCAATCATTTCATCAAACATTTGGCGCGCCAATTCCCAATCACCCTTTTCGAGCCACATCTTAATAATAACGTTAAACGAAACATCATTTAACTAAATACCCATTTTTGAAGAATTCCATAACATCTCATTTGCATCATCAGAACGTACATTATCAACAAGCACATTTAAAAGTGCATTAAAAGACTTCTCTTAACATCGAATATAATATGTTTTTAAATACCTCAACAACTTCAAAGTCTCGAGACTTAGCGAGCTTATAAATAAGACAAGAATAAGTAGGGCAGTCATGTTTGAACCCAGTTTGCTGATAATCATGGAACAGTGAAATAGCTTCATGGATTTTGGATTTGTTTGAGATCTACAAGTAGTGATATTGGTTTGCGAAGGAGGTTTTTTGTAGGATTATGAGGCCTTTCAGGTGAGGATTTTGAGGTGGGTTTATGAGAACGATGATGACCGTGGTATAGTTGGGATTGGGAAATTGAAGGTTTTAAGTTTTCAAGGTTGTTAATTTTGAGTTTTGAGGGTATTGTGCTAGCTTGTTTGATGCTTGACTGCAATGTAGGAGGTAGAGGCCAGATTACAGTTTCAAGTGTTAGATGAAGGATCTGTGGAGGGAAAATGGGTTGCTTAAACTTGAAAGCACATTTGAAAGCATATGCACTTGATAATCCTGTTTAAAAGAACATAAATCGAATGAGTCAGTGTTAGGGTTTTAATAAGAACAACAATACGCAAATAAATCATGATTAATAAGAACATATAAAATACAATAAATATTTGAAATTTTGTGTGTGTCTGTGTGTGAAATATTGGGGGAGAGAGAGTGTGTGTATTGCTGACGAATAGCTGCAGCCCTTTTTCCATCCGAGTTCCGAGAGCAGTGCTGTATCATCCAGTCAAAGAGACACTGTATTTGTCAAAATTGCATATTAGTCCATTCTTTTCTCATTAATTATTATATGTCCCCGTTTCAACATTTTTCTTCTTCTTGTTCTTCTTGTTTTTTTTTAATTTCTTTTTACACCTTTTTCTTTTCTTTTAAATTTATTGTGATAAAAAATAGTGTTAATAAGGGAAGACATTCTCCAGCTCGTTTTCATAAAAGTTCTATGTTGCAAAGTTATGACCACCGACAAGCCTTATTGGCAGATGCGATACACGATTTAACTGAACAATAACATTAGAGTTACTGCCAGTGGAGTCAACATTTATTATATTAGGGGCCATTTTAAGTGTGAGCCTTTGTGGCAATTAGAGCATCAGAAAAAAACTCGTGAGAGTGAAGGAGATCGCTCTGATACCATATAATGGAGAAGTTTTATTGTGTATCTCACATAACTGATATTAGTTGTGTGTGGATCTTTTTTGTCTCATAAATTTGTGGACCCCAATCTTACATTTCTTGGTCTACAAAACTCTGAGACAAAAAAGATGTATCATACAACTAGTGTCAATTGTATGTGACACAAATTAATATTTTCCCATATAATGAATGATCAAAGATAAAACAAAAAAATAAATTTGTTAAATGATGATGAGCTAATTATAAACACAAACAAGTTACAGAGGCATAGTTTACAGAAAGAAAGAAAAATAAAATAACAAACTCTTAAAATGGTGGGAACAAAATAACAATGTATGTAATAAAATAAAGTAGATACACAAATTTTATAAAGAAGAAACAGTAACTCCTAATATGTGAGGCATTAATTATTAAATAGTCTTTTAAGTGGCAATAAGGACGGCGAAGACGCCATAGTAGTGCTGGTGAGACCCATACTCGCCAAAACTTTCACCAACCCACAATTTTCCCAGCCTGATAAAAGCTTTTGTTTCCGCTTTGAAATAGTAGGAACTATTACAATATTTCTTTTGGGGGTAAAAGTATATGGTATTCTTTTCTACTACTCCATCTTAACAGGGGTGAAATTATATACTCCTTCTTATAAGGGGTAACAATTATTATAGAGGTTTAGCCGGACACCAAATGTCTCAATCAAGCATGCCCAAATCCATAAACCAAGTAAAAAATCATGACACTGAAACTGACTAAAAGCAAGCAAGGGGAAGGAAATATTGTGTAAGTAGTAGGGTTTCTCGATAGCACTTTCCAAATGGACATCTGAAATAGCATCAAGACGAGCACAAAACAAATCTGGCCGAGATCTATTTCACAAATTTTCCTAAGTAATAGCATACAAGTCCAACAGCTAAAATACAAGCTCATCAACGATCCTATATACAACAATACTATTGCAGCAAGCATCCTTAAGAATTGCTTCCCATGACTCAAAGTCAAACGTTTTCTTCCTTTTCTCCATATCCTGCGAAACAAAGCAAGCATCTTCAACCTTCCCTTTATTAAGCATGCCAAGAATTATACACCTTTTTGTTTCTACACGCGGAAAATGCCAACTAATCAGCATTGCATTCAAAACCTTCAAACTTTCCATAAATTCTCCTGTTTTACAAAACCCATCAACTATTCCATATGGAGCTGCATTAATATTGCAACCTGCAATTTGCATATCAACAAACATCCTATACTCTTCAGCAGTTTTACCTTCCTTATAGAAATAATTAATTAATATATTATAGATTGTCGGGCTTAATGTGCCTCTTTTTCATCTCCACGAGTAAACTATTTGCCTTACCAGTATCGCCTCATTTAAAATAATCAGTCATCAAAATACCATAATTGACTATTTTTAGCTTATATCCTTGCTATTCCATATCACACATTAACTTCTTGGCTTCTTTATAACTTAAAGAACTCAAACCTTCCATCAACAAAACATAAGAAACAGCATTTGGCTTCTTTCCCTTTCTGACCATATCATGAAACAACCTTTTAACACCTTCAACATTCCCCTTCTTACACAAAAATCCAATTTGACAATTGTAAGTTACCACAATCGGCTCAGTTTCTCTTTCAATCATTTCATCAAAGATTTGGCGTGCCAGTTCCCAATCACCCTTTTTGAGCCACATCTTAATAATAACGTAAACGAAACATCATTTAACTAAATACCCATTTTCGAACAATTCCTTAATGTTGAAACACGTTCTCAAGTCGCTAAACTAAACGTGTGTTCATATTTGTAGGTTTTGATAAATGACAATCCGACGTGAACGGAACATTGACATATGCCGAAGTCCAAGCACAAGAGAAACAAAGATCAAGATTAAGTAAAGCAACAAAGTTATACATGAGTCGTTCTATAATTGTGATCTTGATCCGACAATTGATTCAAGACTTGGCTTCTCTCGTAAAATCATTTTTATCAAACCATGCATCTTTAATTTAAAGCAAAATGATTTTCAAAACATTTCATTTTAACCAAAATGAATTCTAAACATGTCGTTCAAATCTGGACAAAGATAATCGATTATGTACTTTATGATAATCGATTATGTTAAAGCAGTGTACACCAGATTTTACAAAGCTGTAAGATAATCGATTATGTACCTTATGATAATCGATTATGTTAAGGCAGTGTTTACCAGATTTTTCAAAGCTACAAGATAATCGATTATGTGCCTTAGACTAATCGATTATGTTGAGGCAGTGAGCATCAGATTTTACAAAGTAGCAAAATAATCGATTATGGCTTTTCTGGTAATCGATTATATTAAAGACCGTTGCCAATGTATTTTCAAACACTGAAGATAATCGATTATGTACAATCAGACAATCGATTATGTTAAGCATAAAAGTGGGGATTGATTTTTGAACGTTGTCAGGTAATCGATTATACGATTTGGATAATCGATTATTCTGCTTAAAATATGGGATTGATTTTTGAACGTTGGCAAATAATCGATTATGCAGAATCAGATAATCGATTATCCTAGCACAAAATCAGCAATTTGTGATTGGCAATTAAGCAACGGTTTTGGGTGTTTTGAGCACTATAAATACAACTCAAATTCACTCTTCTAAGCACAACAACTGAATACATTCTTGCTAAAGCTTACATACTCTCTTTGCAATCATTTTATATTCATTTCATAAGTTTTTGAGAGCCAAACTCTTGACGAAATTGTTGTGTTCTTGAGCGTATTGTTTTTACTCATATCTACTCTATAAAGAGAGTCTTGTCTTGAGTGCTAAGTGTTTGTACACACTTGAAGGGATATTCTAATCCCTTGTTGTAAGAAGGAAAAGTAGTTCCTTGGTTTGAAGTCTTGAGGTGCGGTATCCTCGAGCAGGTTGAAGTCTTGTAGAGTGTATATCTTCGAGCAATTGTAACGGTTTGTTAGGCACCCGTAAGCTTAACGAAGTTAGTGTAAAACTCGAGAGTCTCTCGGGGACTGGACTAACCACACGTTGTGGTGAACCAGGATAAAATCCGGTGTGTTCTCTCCTTATCATTTTAATTACTGCACTTACGTTATTCCTGCAATTTTTAATTCCGCAAATTTACATTGTTTTTTATTATAACGCTATTCACCCCCCCTCTAGCGTTAAGCGTATATTCTAACAACTGGTATCAGATCCATACTCTCTGGAAGACTTAACAGTTTGAGAGAAACTTTCCATGGCTTCTACTCGTAGTGTTTATGCAGGAATAGGTGAAGGACAATGCTTCACAAGGCCACCACTTTTCGATGGCACCAACTACACTTACTGGAAGGAGAGAATGAGGATTTTTATACAATCAAACAACTGCCAATTGTGGAAAATTATCAAAAATGGAGAACTACAACCTACCAAAAAGGTTGGAGAAAAACTCGTTCCAAAAACGGAAGACGAATACGACGCCGATGATATCAGAAAAGTAGAGAACAACGCAAAGTTAATCAACATGATGTATTGTGCAGTGAACCCCGATGACTATCGAAAAATATCATGTTGCACCATTGCCAAGCAAATGTGGGACAAATTAGAAATCACCTACGAAGGTACGGACCAGGTAAGGGAAGCTAATATTGATTTCCTAACCCACGAATATGAACTGTTTCGAATGAAGGAAAACGATAAGATAGATGACATGTTCGAACGATTTTCAAAAACCATCAATGACCTACACGCCCTCAAAAAGACATTCACGGATAAGGAGCTTGTCCAAAAAATTCTACGAAGCCTCACTCCGGAATGGCGTTCCAAAGCCGACGCTATCTAAGAATCAATCGGCATCACAAACGTCACCATCGACGAACTACGAGGTAATCTTAAAACTTATGAATCAACTATTCTTAACTGTCCTTTGGATGATCAAAGGAAAAGAAAGATTGCGCTCAAAGCATCAACTACTCAACCTCAAAACGATGAGGAGTCAAGTGATGAAGATGTCGAGCTTGGACTCGTTATTAAGAAATTTCACAAGTTCATGCAAAAGAAGTATGAACGAAAAGGTAAGCAACAAGGTGACCAATTGAAGTGCTATGGATGCGGAGAAATCGGGCATATCAAATCAAATTGTCCAAACATCAAAAAGGAGAAAAAACCATTCAAGAAACAAAGAGCATACATCTCTTGGGAGGCGACTCCGGAGACGAATCAAGTGATGGAGAAGGAAACGAGACCGCAAACTTGTGTCTTATGGCACACGAAGAAACGCAAAATGAGGTATGTACTACTTCTAAGAACTATTTCACTTTAGAAGAAATGCAAGATGCATTTGATGAGTTGTATAAAGAGTTTATTAGCGCTTCTAAATCTATAAAAGATTTAAGAAAACAATTTTCTTCAAAAGAAAAGGATTTTGAAAAACTTACTCTTGAAAATGAGAAATTAAAAGAGGAAAACAATTTTTATGGCAAAAGAAGCGCCGATAAACCCGAAAGCTCAAATAAGGATTGTACTTCTTGCAAATCTCTAAAGGAAGAAGTTGAAAGTCTTAGAAGCACTTTGCACAAATTCAATTCTTCACACAAAAATCTCAATGAAGTGCTTGTAAATTTGAAATCCACTAAGCACGGTATAGGCTTCAAACACGAGCCAAAAGAAAAAGTTGAGTCCATTCCTGAACCACCTAAGACTCAACTTAGGCCAAACAAAATAAATGTCATCGCTCAACCTAGAAATTTTAATCCTAGAATTGCAACTCATCCTAGAACAAATGCTAGAAGAAATATTGGAATGTATAGACCACCTAGACAAGATTTTCGAAAACCACATCAAAACTATTTTCCTAAAAATAGAGTGGATGCTAGAAGAAATGTTGGCATGTATAGACCACCTAGACAAGACTTTCGAAAACTACATCAAAACTATGTTCCTAAAAATAGAGTGAATAAATTTAGACCCCCAAATTACTATCATCCTAGAAGAATGCACAATCCGAATGTCATTTGTCATTATTGCAATAAAATTGGACATATTTCTCCCGCATGCTTCACTAGACATAGACATTTCACTGCAGGACAATCACACCAATATGTTGCACCTAACACACAAGGACCCAAAATGGCTTGGGTACCAAAATCTCATTAATTTGTTTTGTAGGTGTGTTTGAAGGGATCAAGTGCACTTTGGTATCTTGATAGTGGATGCTCCAAACATATGACCGGGGATGCATCAAAATTCCTTCAACTAAAACCCAAGGAAGGAGGAAATGTCATTTTTGGAGACAATAACAAAGGAAAGATTATCGGCATTGGATCGGTCGGTAAGGACGAATCCTCCTCCATTAAGCATATTTTGCTTGTTAAAGGTCTTAAACATAATCTCTTGAGCATAAGTCAATTATGTGACAAGGGAAATCTTGTATTGTTTGACTCCGAAGAATGCTTAGTTATCCGTCGTAGTGATTTTAAAATTATTCTTCGTGGTATTAGAATGGATAATATCTATATGGTTGATCTTGAATATTCTTCATCAAGTTATGTGAATTGTCTTTTGAGTAAAGAAGACGACATGTGGTTATGGCATCGTAGAGTAGCTCATGTAAATATGAATCTTTTAAACAAACTAGTTTCACAAGAATTAGTAATTGGTCTTCCAAACATGAAATTTGAAAAAGATTCTACTTGTGATTCATGTCAAAAAGGGAAACAAACAAAAGCCTCTTTTAAATCCAAAAATGTTGTTTCAACCACTAGACCCTTACAACTTCTTCACATGGATCTTTTTGGACCATCTCGTGTTGAAAGTCTTGGTGGAATCTTTATGCTTTTGTAATTGTTGATGACTACTCGAGATTCACATGGACGTTATTTCTTGCTCATAAAAGTGATGCCTTTCATGCTTTCAAAAGTTTTCTTAAACGTGTTCAAAATGAAAAGAACACAACCATCACTTCCATAAGAAGTGATCATGGGGGGGGAGTTCGATCACAATCTCTTCGCGGATTTTTGTGACGAACTCGGTATTGAACATACCTTTTCGGCTCCACGTACACACAACAAAATGGAGTGGTAGAACATAAAAATCGATGTCTCGAAGAGATGGTAGAACCATGCTCAATGAGGCCGAAATTCCCAAATATTTTTGGGCGGATGCCGTGAGTACCGCAAGCTATGTTTTAAACAGAGCTATCATTAGACCGATACTCATGAAAACTCCCTATGAACTCTATAAGGGAAGGAAACCAAATCTTTCCCATCTTAGAGTCTTCGGTTGTAAATGTTTTATTCACAACAACAGAAAAGATAAATTGGGAAAATTTGATGCGAAATCTGATGAAGGAATTTTTCTTGGTTACTCATCACATAGCAAAGCATATAGAGTGTTTAATAATCGAACCAAAACTGTTGAGGAATCTCCTCATGTAGTATTTTGTGAAAATGATGCTCGCTTGGCGAGAAAGGATTCTTGTGTTGATCTTGCAGATGCTTTAAAGAAAATCAATCTTCAAAACGAGGTACAAAAGGAGGATCCAAAGGAAGTTCAAGATGAAGTCATGGGACAACCTTCGGAAGACGTACCACCACAAGAAGAAGAATTGATGATGCCTAAGGCTTGGAGGACGTCTAAAGACCATCCTCTTGACAAGGTAATTGGCAACATCGAGAAAGGGGTAAGTACACGAAACCTTCTTAAAGATACTGTAGGACATATGGCTTTTGTTTCACAAATAGAACCTAAAATCATTTCTGAAGCAATTGGGGATGAGCATTGGACCTTGGCAATGCAAGAGGAGCTTAACCAATTCAAGCGTAATGACGTTTGGGAATTGGTGCCAAGACCCGATAATCACACCATAATTGGCACGAAATGGGTTTTTCGGAATAAATTAGATGAAAATGGTATAATCACTAGAAACAAAGCTAGGCTAGTTGCTAAGGGATATAATCAAGAAGAAGGCATTGATTATGAAGAAACCTATGCACCCGTTGCACGCCTAGAAGCCATTCGTTTATTACTTGTTTTTTCATCATCTATGAATTTCAAATTATTTCAAATGGATGTCAAAAGTGCCTTCCTCAATGGGTTTATTCAAGAGGAAGTGTATGTTGAACAACCCCCAGGTTTTGAAGATTTTACATCTCCCGACCATGTCTTCAAGCTTAAGAAAGCTTTATATGGTCTTAAACAAGCTCCTCGAGCTTGGTATGAACGTCTAAGTAAATTTCTCCTAGACAATGAGTTTGAAAGGGGGAAAGTTGACACCACACTTTTTATCAAAAATAAAAACAATGACATTCTATTAGTTCAAATTTATGTCGATGATATTATTTTTGGTGCTACTAATGATTTTCTATGCGAGGAATTCTCTAAATTAATGACTAGCGAATTCGAAATGTCGATGATGGGTGAGCTAAACTTCTTCTAGGGGCTACAAGTGAAACAAATGAAAGAGGGAACTTTCATTTGCCAATCCAAATATTGCAAGGAGTTGCTAAATCGCTTTGAAATGAGCAACGCCAAAGCAATGGCCACCCCAATGAGCACATCCGACCATCTTGACAAAGATGAGAAAGGTAAGGAAGTAGACACCAAAAAGTATCGAGGTATGATCGGATCTCTTCTCTATCTTACTGCTAGTAGACCGGACATCATGTTTAGCGTGTGTTTATGCGCTCGATATCAATCATGTCCGAAGGAGTCTCACTTAACTGCGGTAAAACGGATAATGAAGTATCTTGTTGGAACAATAAATGTGGGACTACGGTATCCCAAAGATTCTTCATGCCAACTTGTTGGCTATTCCGATTCCAATTTTGCGGGTTGCAAATTGGACCGCAAGAGCACTAGTGGCACTTGCCATTTGCTCGGTAGCTCTCTAGTTTCTTGATTTAGCAAGAAACAAGTTAGTGTTGCGTTATCCACAACCGATGCTGAATATATAGCTGCGGGGAGTTGTTGTGCTCAAATTCTTTGGATGAAGCAACAACTCTCGGATTATGGTCTCAGTATTGATCATGTTCCTCTTCGATGTGACAATACTAGCGCCATAAGCTTGACGAAGAATCCCATTCTTCACTCAAGAACGAAACACATAGAAATTAGACATCACTTTATAAGAGATCACGTTCTCAAGGGCGATGTCGAAATTGAATTTGTTGAAACCAAAAATCAATTGGCCGACATCTTTACAAAGCCTTTAGAGAAAGAGTCCTTCTTCCGAATTCGTAGTGAACTCGGGATTCTTGACTCCACGTTGATCTAATTCATGCATTGCATTTTTATGTTTTAACGATTACTAACTTGAGCGTCGGAGGCGCCTAATTCTTTTTTGCAGGTATCGCCCCAAAGATAGGGGGAATTATCAGACACCGATGCAGAATAATCGATTTCTCTAACTAATTGATTATTCCCCATTTACGTTTTATGTTTATTATGCTAGAAAATTGACATAATCGATTATACAACACTACAATCGATTATCTAACAGTTTTGGCTTTGCAGGATTTTAGCTGTTAAATATAAAAATCGATTATCACATTTCCCTAATCGATTATGTTGACATTTATTTTCAGGTGTTAAGTCACTGTGCGACAATAATCGATTATTTAAAACGGTGTAATCGATTTTCCTATTAACCGTCTCTGATGTCCGTTACTACATTTCCTGAAATAATCGATTATTCCCTGAGTCAGAAAATCAGTGGGCACACTGTGTCAGAATAATCGATTACCATAGTTCCATAATCGATTATTCTCAGTCAGTATTTCAAAATAGTTACCGTTTCTGACCGTTTGCTCCTTAAATTTTTGCAGATTTCTTCACTTTAATGCAATTTCATTCTTCACATTATAAATAGGTGCATTATATCTTCAATGTCTTCACCCAAACATCAGTCTTAGCTCCCAAATTCTCAAAAATCTCTCAAAACTCTTCAAAGGCTATTACTATTTATTCAAAATGACGGGCAAAACTTCCAAACGAGCTCGTTCCGGCAAAAATGTTGCCTCCTCTTCCGTCACTCGTCCACTAGTTCATTGTTATAAATTTTCCGAAGAGGGTGAAATTTTCTCGAACGTCAATGGAATTTCAATTCCTCTATCTGAGGCAAATATTCAAGCCCTCACTAAACTCCCGCGCAATGGGGAAGACATTTCTCTCTATACTAGGGAAGAAGGCGCGTTATTTGATGAACAACTTCTCTTCACCCAAATTGGCATCGGTGAATTTATTGCAACTCCGGACCATCGTCGTCCAACTATTACAAACATGCTCCCGGAATATCGTCTAATTTTTTATTTCATCACCCGTGTTCTAATACCGCGAAAATTCAATCACACAACTATCTCTCATGAGGATTCAAAACTCATGCATGCCATTACCACCGGGGCTCGCATCAATTGGTGCAAGTTCGTCATGACTCACTTATATGATGCAATTGGGGAAGATAAGCCACTCCACTATTCTTTTGTCGTTATGACCATTCTTGTTGCTTCCGGTATTGACACCTCCGTCGGCCCTCACAAAAAGGCGACAAAACATTGGGAAATTCAAGAATCTTCATTTCCCAATATCGGTGAGCATCCTCCTCCTCCACCTCAAAGACGTCGTCATCCGGCCCCGTCCGATGTATCCCTACAATCTATTTCCGAGCAACTTGCCTCCATGTCCACTTCCCTAAATAGTATTGATATGAATGTCAATCGATTGACTGACGAGCTCCATGGATATTTTGATCACGTCAATTATCCATATGCCCAAATTTTCATTCGGGAAGATGTACCGGATGTCGAGACGGAAGTCAATGATGATAATGAATAATGTCTTGTCTCTTTGTTTTTCTAGTTTGCATAATATTCTGTCTTTTATTTTTATGTAATTGCAATATTGTTTAATCAATAAAGAGTTAGTTATTTTTTTGCTAATGTCAAAAGGGGGAAGATATGGGCTATGCACACAAATAAATATTGGCATAAATTGAGGGGGAATTCATAACTTGAGGGGGAACTCGTTGCATATCTATATACTTGTCTTGGACCATCATTATGAATTAATTAATATGCATATCCCGATATTGGTTTGCCATTATCAAAAAGGGGGAAATTGTTGAAACACATTCTCAAGTCGCTAAACTAAACGTTTGTTCATATTTGTAGGTTTTGATAAATGACAAACCGACGTGAACGGAACATTGACATATGCCAAAGTCCAAGCACAAGAGAAACAAAGATCAAGATTAAGTAAAGCAACAAAGTTATACATGAGTCGTTATATAATTGTGATCTTGATCCGACAATTGATTCAAGACTTGGCTTCTCTCGTAAAATTATTTTTAGCAAACCATGCATCTTTAATTTAAAGCAAAATGATTTTCAAAACATTTCATTTTAACCAAAATGAATTCTAAACATGTCTTTCAAATCTGGACAAAGATAATCGATTATGTACTTTATGATAATCGATTATGTTAAAGCAGTGTACACCAGGTTTTACAAAGCTGTAAGATAATCGATTATGTACCTTATGATAATCGATTATGTTAAGGCAGTGTTTACCAGATTTTTCAAAGCTACAAGATAATCGATTATGTGCCTTAGACTAATCGATCATGTTGAGGCAGTGAGCATCAGATTTTACAAAGTAGCAAAATAATCGATTATGGCTTTTCTGGTAATCGATTATATTAAAGACCGTTGCCAAAGTATTTTCAAACACTGAAGATAATCGATTATGTACAATCAGACAATCGATTATGTTAAGCATAAAAGCGGGGATTGATTTTTGAACGTTGTCAGGTAATCGATTATATGATTTGGATAATCGATTATTCTGCTTAAAATCTGGGATTGATTTTTGAACGTTGGCAAATAATCGATTATGCAGAATCAGATAATCGATTATCCTAGCACAAAATCAGCAATTTGTGATTGGCAATTAAGCAACGGTTTTGGGTGTTTTGAGCACTATAAATACAACTCAAATTCACTCTTCTAAGCACAACAACTGAATACATTCTTGCTAAAGCTTACATACTCTCTTTCCAATCATTTTATATTCATTTCATAAGTTTTTGAGAGCCAAACTCTTGACGAAATTGTTGTGTTCTTGTGCGTATTGTTTTTACTCATATCTACTCTATAAAGAGAGTCTTGTCTTGAGTGCTAAGTGTTTGTACACACTTGAAGGGATATTCTAATCCCTTGTTGTAAGAAGGAAAAGTAGTTCCTTGGTTTGAAGTCTTGAGGTGCGGTATCCTCGAGCAGGTTGAAGTCTTGTAGAGTGTATATCTACGAGCAATTGTAACGCTTTGTTAGGCACCCGTAAGCTTAACGAAGTTAGTGTAAAACTCGAGAGAGTCTCTCGGGGACTGGACTAACCACACGTTGTGGTGAACCAGGATAAAATCCGGTGTGTTCTCTCCTTATCATTTTAATTACTGCACTTACGTTATTCCTGCAATTTTTAATTCCGCAAATTTACATTATTTTTATTATAACGCTATTCACCCCCCCCCCTCTAGCGTTAAGCGTATATTCTAACACTTAACATCTCATTTGAATCATCAGAACGTACATTATCAACAAACACATTTAGAAGTGCAGTAAAAGACTGTACACTACGCGTGAAATTAAACGACGCCATAATATAAAAAAGCTCAATAGTTTTATCAACCAACTGGGCTCTACCGTAATGTTTAATCAACATGACAAAATAATATCTTGACATCGAATATAATATGTTTTTAAATACCCATGAAGGGTTTCAACTTCTTCAAAGTCTCGAGACTTAGTGAGCTTATAAATAAGACAAGAATAAGTAGAGTAGTCATGTTTGAACCCGGTTTGCTGGTAATCATGGAACAATGAAATAGCTTCATCGAGATCTTGGATTTGTTTGAGGTCAGCAAGTAGTGGTATTGTCTTGCGAAGGAGGTTTTTTATATATGTATGAGGCCTTTCAGGTGAGGATTTTGAGGTGAGATTATGAGAACGATGATGACTGTGGTATGGTTGGGATTGGAAAATTGAGGTTCTGAATTGTGCAAGGTTGTTAATTTTGAGTTTTGAGGGAGTTGTGCTAGCTTGTTTGATTCTTGAATTAATCATGGAATGTAGGAGGTAGATGTCATATTATAGTTTCAAGTGTTAGATAAAAAATCTGTGGAGGAAAAATGGGTTGCTTAAATTTGGAAGCCCATTTGAAAGCTTATGCACTCGATAATCTCGTTTAAAAGAACAAAAGTCGAATGCGTCAGTGTTAGGGTTTTAAAAAGGACAACATCAAAAAACATAACACACGATTAATAAGAACAAATAAAATACAATAAATATTTGTGTTTGTGTGTGAAATATCAGAAGAGAGAGAGAGAGAGAGAGTACTACTAACGAATAGCTGCAGCCATTTTGCCATCTGAGTTCCGAGAGCGGCGCTGTAACATCAAGTCAAAGTGACACTATATTTGTTGAAATTGCAGGTCGGTCACTATTTCAATTGAAATTTCTTGTTAGTCCCTTATATTTTATTAATTATTATATGTCCCTGTTTCAGCGTTTCTTCTTCTTTTTCTTTGTCTTCTTCTTCTTTTTCCACCTTTTTCTTTTCTTTTAGTTTTAATGCGATAAGAAATCAGTGCTAATAAGGGGAGACATTTTCCAGCTAGCTTTCATAAAAATTTCATGTCGCAAAGTTATGGCCCCCGACAAGCTTTGTTGGCAGATGCGATACACGATTAAACTGAATAATAATATTAGAATTGCTGCTAGTGGAGTCAACATTTATTAAAATAGGGGCCATTTTAATGTGAGCCTATGTGGCAGACAGAGGATCTAAAAAGACTCATGAGAGTCAAGGAGATCACTCTGATACAATATTATGGAGAATTTTTATTGTGTTCCTCACGCAAATTGACATTAATTGTGCGAGGCTCTTTTTTTATCTCATAAATTTATGGAACCAAATGAGCAAGATGGAACAAAAAATAATTTTGTTGAATGATGATGAGCTGATTATATACACAAACAAGTTATAGAGTCCCAGTTAACAGACCAGAAAGCAAGAAAAAACAAATTGATGGGAACAAAATAACAACATATGCAATAAAAAAAGTAGATACACAAATTTTACAAAACAGTAACAGTAACTCCTAATATGTCAGGCATTAATTATTAAATAGCACTTCGAGTGGCAAGCAGGATGACGAAGAGGCACTTTACTCCCGCTTTGAAAGAGTAGGAACTATTACAATATTTCTTTTGGGGGTAAAAGTATATGTTATTCTTTTCTACTACTTCATCTTAACATGGGTGAAATTACATACTTCCTTTTTATAAGAGCCAAAAATTATTATTAAGGTTTAACCGGACACCAAATGCTCCAATCAAGCATGCCCAGCTCCACAAACCAAGTAAAAAATCATGACACTAGAACTGACTACAAGCAAGCAAGGGGAACATAATTATTGTGTAACTAGTAAGGTTGCTCGATAGCACTTTACAAATGGACACTTGAAATAGCAACAAGACGAGCACAAAATCGATTTGGCCGCGATCTATTTTAGAGATTTTCCTAAGTAATAGCATACAAGTCCAATAGCTAAAATACAAGCTCATCAACAATCCTATATACAACAATATAATTGCTGCAAGTATCCTTGACAATGGCTTCCCATTACTCAAAGTCAAACCTTTTCTTCCTTTTCTCCATTTCCTCCAATACAAAGCAAACATCTTCAACCTTTCCTTTATGAAGCAATCTAAGAATAATATACCTTTTTGTTTTTACACGCGGAAAATGCCCACTAATCAACATTGCATTGAAAACCTTCAAACCTTCCTCAAATTCTTCTGTTTTACAAAACCCATCAACAACTATTCCATATGTAGCTGCATTAGGATTGCAACCTGCAATTTGCATCTCAACTAAATCCTATACGCTTCAGCAGTTTTACCTTCCTTATAGAAATAATAGATTAACATATTATAGATCACAATGTCGGGCTTAATGTGTCTCTTTTTTAACTCCACGAGTAAACTATTTGCCTCACCAATGTCGCCTCATTTTATAAGATTAGTCATCAAAACACCATAATTGACTATTTTTACATTCTTGGTATTCCATGTCAAACATTAACTTCTTGGTTTCTTTATAAGTACCCATAGAACTCAAACCTTCTATCAGCATAAGAAACTACATTTGGCTTCTTTCGTTTTGTAACCATATTCTGAAACAACCTTTTAGCACCTTCAACATCCCCCTTCTAACACAAAAATCCAATTTGACAATTGTATGTTACCACATTCGGCTCAATTTCTCTTTCAATCATTTCATCAAACACTTGGCGCACCAGTTCCCAATAGCCTTTTTCGAGCCACATCTTAATAATAATGTTAAACGAAATAGCATTTAACCAAATACCCATTTTTGAACAATTCCTTAACATCTCATTTGCATCAGCAGAACGTCCATTATCAACAGGCATCGTTAAAAGTGCATTAAGAGATTGTACACTACGCGTAAAGTTAAACGACGGCATGTTATGAAAAAACTCAATAGCTTTATCAACCAACTAGGCTTTGTCGTAATGTTGAATCAACCCGGAAAAACCATCTCTTGACATTGAATATAATATGTTTTTAAATACCCAAGAAGGGTTTCAACAGCTTCAAAGTCTCAAGACTTGGCAAGCTTATAAATAAGACAAGAATAAGTAGGGTAGTCATGTTTGAACCCGGTTTTCTGGTAATCATGGAGCAATGAAGTAACTTCATTGGGATCTTGGGATTGTTTGAGGTCAGCAAGTAGTGGTATTGGCTTGCGAATGAGGTTTTTTATAGGCTTATGAGGCCTTTCAGGTGAAGATTTTGTGGTGGGTTTATGAGAACGATGATCACTATGGTATGGTTCGGATTGGAAAATTGAGGTTCTGAATTCTGCAAGGTTGTTAATTTTGAGTTTTGAGGGAGTTGTGCTAGCTTTTTTGATTCTTGAGTTAATCATGGAATGTAGGAGGTAGAGGTGAGATTACAGTTTCAAGTGTTAGATGAAAGATCCGTGGAGGGAAAATGGGTTGCTAAACTTGAAAGCACATTTGAAAGATTATGCACTCGATAATCATGTTTAATAGGACAAAATCGAATGCGTCAGTGTTAGGGTTTTAATAAGGACAACATCAGACAAATAAATCACGATTAATAAGAACAGATATAATATAATAAATATTTGTGTTTGTGTGTGAAATATCGGGAGAGATAGTACTGCTTAGCTGTAGCCCTTTTGCCATTTGAGTTCCGAGAGCAGCATTGTATCATCAAGTCAAAGAGACACTGTATTTGTCGAAATTGTATGTCGGTCACTATTTTAATTGAAATTGTATGTTATTCCTTTCTTTTCTCATTAATTACTACATGTCCCCGTTTCAGCGTTTTTTCTTCTTATTCTTCTTCTTTTTTCTTTTCTTTTTCCACCTTTTTTCTTTTAATTTTATTGCGATAAAAAATTAGTGCTAATAAGGGGAGACATTCTCCAGTTTGCTTTCATAAAAATTTTATGTCGCAAAGTTATGGCCACCGACAAGCTTTATTGGCAGATGCAATACACGATTAAACTGAACAATAACATTAGAGTTCCTGCTAGCGGAGTCAACATTTATTACATTAGGGGAGATTTTAAGTGTGAGCATGTGTGGCAGTTAAAGGATCAGAAAAAAACTCGTGAGAGTAAAGGAGATCGCTCTAATACCATATAATGGAGATGTTTTATTGTGTGCCTCACACAACTGATATTAGTTCTGTGAGGCTCTTTTTTGTCTCACAAATTTGTGGACCCCAATCTTATATTTCTTGGTCTAAAAATCTCCGAGACAAAAAAGATACCTCATACAACTAGTGTCAATTTTATGAGACGCAAAAAATTATTTACCCTTATAATGAATGAGCAAGATGAAACAAAAAAAATAATTTGTTAAATGATGATGAGCTAATTATATACACAAACAAGTAACAAAGGCCTAGTTAACAGAAAATAAGAAAAATAAAATAACAAACTCCTTAAATGGTGGGAACAAAATAACAACATATGCAATAAAACAAAGTAGATACACAAATTTTGCAAAGCAGTAACAGTAACTCCTAATAGATCAGGCGTTAATAATTAAATAGCCCTTCAAGTGGCAAGCAGGACGACGAAGAGGCCCTTTACTCCCGCTTTGAAATAATAGGAACTATTACAATATTTCTTTTGGAGGTAAAAGTATGTGGTATTCTTTTCTACTACTCCATCTTTACAGGGGTGAAATTATATTTTCCTTTTTATAAGAGCCAACAATTATTATTGAGTCTTAGCCGGACACCAAATGCTCCAATCAAGCATGACCAGCTCCATAAACCAAGTAAAAAATCATGACACTGGAGCTGACTACAAGTAAGCAAGGGGAAGGGAATTATTGTGTAATTAATAAAGTTGCTCAATAGCACTTTCAAATGGACCCTGAGATAGCATCAAGATGAGCACAAAATAGATTTGGTCGTGATCTATTTCAGAGATTTTAAAAAGTAATTGCATACAAGTCCAATAGAAAAAATACGAGCTCATCAACGAGCCTATATACAAAAATACTATTGCTGCAAGCATCCTTAACAATGGCTTTCCATGACTTGAAGTCAAACCTTTTCTTCATTTTCTCCATTTCCTCCAAAACAAATCAAGCATCTTCAACCTTCCCTTTATCAAGCAGGTCAAGATTCATACACTTTATTGTTTCTACACGCGGAAAATGCCCGCTAATGAACATTGCATTCAAAACCTTCAAACCTTCCTCAAATTCTCTTGTTTTACAAAGCTGATCAACCACCATTCTATATGTAGCTGCATTAGGATTTCAACCTCTAATTTGCATATCAACTAACATCCTACACGCATAAGTAGTTTTACCTTCCTTACAAAAATAATTGATTAACATATTATAGATCATAACGTCGGGATTAATGTGCCTCTTTTTCTTCTCCACGAATAAACTATTTGCCTCACCAATGTCGCCTCGTTTTAAAAGATCAATCATCAAAACACCATAATTGACTATTTTCATATTACATCATTGGTATTCTATATCGAACATTAACTTCTTGGCTTCTTTATTCTTACCCATAGAACTCAAACCTTCCATCAACAAAGTATAAGAAACTATATTTGGCTTGTTTCCCTTTCTAACCATATTCTGAAACAACCTTTTAGCACTTTCAACATCCCCCTTCTTACACAAAAATTCAATTTGACAATTGTAAGTTACCACAGTCGGCTCAATTTCTCTTTCAATCATTTCATCAAACATTTGGCCCGCCAGTTCCCAGTCACCCTTTTCCAGCCACGTCTTAATAATTATGTTAAACAAATAACATTTAACTAAATACCCTTTTTTTCGAACAATTCCTTAACATATCATTTGCATCATCAGAATGTCTATTAACAACAAGCATATTCAAAACTGCATTAAAAGACTGTACACTATGCGTACAATTAAACGACGCCACGTTGTGAAAATGCTCAATTGCTTTATCAACCAACTAGGCTTTGCCATAATGTTGAATCAACCTGACAAATACATTTTCTTGACATCGAATATAATATTTTTTTAAATACCCAAGAAGGGTTTCAACAACTTCAAAGTCTCAAGACCTGGCGAGCTTATAAATAAGACAAGAATAAGTAGGGTAGTCATGTTTGAACCCGATTTGCCAGTAATCATGGAACAGTGAAATAGCTTCATCAGGATCTTGGATTTGTTTGAGGTCTGCAAGTAGTGGTATTGGCTTGCGTGGGAGTTTTTTGTTGGCTTATGAGGCCTTTCAGGTGAGGATTTTGAGGTGGGTTTATGAGAACAATGATGACTGTGGTATGGTTGGGATTGGAAAATTGAGGTTCTGAATTGTCCAAGGTTGTTAATTTTGAGTTTTGAGGGAGTTGTGCTAGCTTGTTTGATTCTTGAATTGGTCATGGAATGTAGGAGGTAGAGGCCTTATTACAGTTTCAAGTGTTAGGTGAAAGATCTCTGGAGGGAAAATTTTGTTGCTTAAACTTGGAAGCACATTTGAAAGCTTATGCACTCGATAATCCTGTTTAAAAGAACAAAAATCGAATGCGTCAGTGTTAGGGTTTTAATACTGACAACAACACACAAATAAATCATGATTAATAAGAACAGATAAAATACAATAAATATTTGTATTTTTGTATGTGTGTGTGTGTGTGTGTGTGAAATAAAGAGAGAGAGATAGAGAGAGAGAGAGAGTATTGCTGACGAATAGCTACAGCCCATTTGCCATATGAGTTTCGAGAGCTGCGCTTTATCATCAAGTCAAAGAGACATTATATTTGTCGAAATTGCAGCATGGTCACTATTTTAATTGAAATTGCATGTTAGTCCCTTCTTTTCTCATTAATTATTATATTTCCCCATTTTAGCATTTCTTCTTCCGCCTTTTTCTTCTCTTTTAATTTTAATGCGATAAGAAATCAGTGCTAATAAGGGGAGACATTCTCCAGCTTTCTTTCATAAAAATTCCATGTCACAAAGTTATGGCCGCCAACAAGCTTTATTAGCAAATGCGATACACGATTAAACTAAACAATAACGTTAGAATTGCTGCTAGTGGAGTAAACATTTATTACATTAGGGGCCATTTTAAGTGTGAGCCTCCGTGGCAGTCAGCGGATCTAAAAAAAGACTCGTGAGAGTCAAGGATATCGCTATGATACCATATAATGGAGAAGTTTTATTGTGTGCCTCACACAACTGACATTAGTTGTGTGAGGCTTTTTTTTTGTCTCACAAATTTATGAACCCAAATGAGCAAGATGAAACAAAACAATAATTTTGTTAAATGATGATGAGCTGATGATATACACAAACAAGTTACAGAGGCCTAGTTAATAGATCAGAATGCAAGAAAAAATAAACTCCTTAAATGATGGAAACAAAATAGCAACCTATGCAATAAAACAATATAAATAAACAAATTTACAAAGCAGTAATAGTAACTTCTAATATGTCAAGCGTTAATTATTAAATAGCCCTTCGAGTGGCAAGCAAGACACCGAAGAGGCCCTTTACTACAACAACACCAACCTAGTAAAATCCCACATGTGGGGTCTGGGGAGGGTAATATGTACTCAGACCTTACCCCTACCCCGGAGGGCGGAGAGGCTGTTTCCAAGAGACCCTCGGCTCAAGACATAAACAAGAGACAATAAGTTAGTACTATCAATAAACTCATACTAAAAATTACATAAAATAACAAAATAGCTGCAATGTAAGAAATACGAAATAGAAATAGATGATATAGATGAAAGGTATACTAATATCCAACAGATAGCTCCCTGAATCGGTAGCTGACCAGTAACATCCTAACATTGCCTCATAGCTAGCTATTCTCACTCTAGTGCACTGTAGAAATATCCACAACTTCCCCCTAACCTAACCTACAACTTTAATGCTCGACCTCCACAATCCCCTATCAAGGGCCATGTCCTCAGTAAGCCTAAGACGCGCTAAGTCCTGTCTTATCACCTCTTCCCAATACTTCTTAGGTCTCCCTCTACCTCTCCTCATGCCCACCACAGGCAGTCGCTCATACCTTCTCTCGAATATCTTCATTCCTAATCTTATCCATCCTTGTATACCCGCACATCCACCTCAACAACCTCATCTCTGCTACTTTCATCTTCTGGGTGTGTGAAGAGGCCATTTACTCCTGCTTTAAAATAGTAGGAACTATTATAATATTTCTTTTGGGCGTAAAAGTATGTGGTATTCTTTTATACTACTCCATCTTAACGGGGGTGAAATTACATACTCCTTTTTATAAGTGCCACCAATTATTATGAGGTTTACCCGGACATCAAATGCTCCAATCAGGGATGCCCAACTCTACAAACCAAGTAAAATATCATGCCACTGGAACTGACTACAAGCAAGCAAGGGGAAGAGAATTATTGTGTAATTAGTAGGATTGCTCAATAGCTCTTTCCAAATGGACATCTGAGATAGCATCAAAACAAGCACAAAACAGATCTGGCCGCGATCTTTTTCAGAAATTTTCCTAAGTAATAGCATACAAGTCCAATAGGTAAAATACAAGCTCATTTACGAGTCTAAAGTATTTATGAGACAACTAATTCAACAAAGGTAGATTATATATCCATAAAACAATTAAATAAAATAAACACCAAAAACAACAACAACAACAATAGCCGAATATAATGAGATACAGTTCCTAGACCAAACAACGTTTCTCCATAGATTTTCTAGAACCTAGACCCCTTCCAAGTGAAAGTTAGATTTCTTTAGATGGTTTATATTATTTGCATGTTTCGTTATAATCCTATTAATGCCCTCCAACTTACATTTTCCACCCTTTATCGTTTGTTTCATTCAAGCAATGATTATCCTGTCTCCAACTGAAAGCATTTGCAGGACCAAGTCCTTTAGACCAACAAATGCAAAAATTTGTGCTGGTCGATGATAGCAAAAGTTCACAAAGTCAAACAGCACGCTAATTTGTTTAAGATGCTTGGAAGAATCTTCCGCTTATAGTTTTGCTGTGAAATGCTGGACATAGAAATCTGTCTTCTTTAATCTATGATTGATAAATAGTTTTTTAAGCGAAAGACAAACTAAGAATTGTCAATAATCGAGGAATACCTAGTTTTTAAAGTGGGATACCACTATAACAATTATGTGTTTCCTATTTAACAATGGATAGATTTAATAAAAAAAATATTTCAAAAAAACCTAAAAATTTGAATCAGAAGTAGCAGGTGTGCTTGCATTCATTGCTGAAGGCTACATCCACAACTGATGATAGGCATCATCATTAAGCATGTTCATAAAATATACACAAAACACACCATCAACAAACAAATTCAACAAATCCAAAACCTTTAGGCCTTTGCGTTGTTGGGCTTTAACAAGCCCAAATTAACAAATTCATATAAATCAATCAATCAATCAAATCAACAACGCATCAATCCCAGATTAATTATAAATATATTTAACAAAGCCGTTACATAGTACAAATTTCATATTTATAAATAACTATAGGGCAATCAAGTATAGTAGACAAAAGGCGTGTTTGGTATAAGGGAAAATAGAAAACAGTTCAATCAAAAGGAGGAAAATGACTTCCCTCACTTATGTGCGGAAGTCATTTCTCCACCAACTATCTTCAACTAGCACTAGACTTCATTAATAATATCTAGTACTCAAAAGTATCATCAGAACACTCTCCAATTTGCTGATATGATTGTTGCGACCAAAACACTCATGCAAGTGCACGTGAGCGTCCAGTTATATAGTAGTGAGTAGAGTATCACTCCCACGAAGACTTGTGATTAACAGTTGACTGATTCCAACTCAATTTCTTTTTAGTAAAACAAACACAAATGTTTTAACACCATAACAGAATTTAACAATCTCAAGAAAGATAAGGTCTTAGTAGTGCATAAAGACAGTAACTGAAATCACAAAGCAGACAAGCATTCTACATATTACATCACAGCTCAGTACTCATCGTCATCTTCTCCCTCCCCTTCGTCATCACCTTTAGCACCAACCTCCTCATAATCCTTCTCCAGGGCAGTAAGATTTTCACGTGCTTCGCTAAATTCACCTTCCTCCATGCCCTCACCAACATACCAGTGGACAAAAGCACGCTTGGCATACATCAGATCAAACTTATGGTCAATGCGTGAGAAGACCTCAGCAACACTGGTTGAGTTGGAAATCATGCAAACAGCTCTCTGCACCTTAGCAAGGTCGCCACCAGGAACGACAGTTGGTGGCAGATAGTTAATACCACTTGAATACAGTAGGGAACCAGTCAACAAATTGGATGGTGCGCTTAGTCTTGATGGTGGCCACAACAGCGTTAACATCCTTGGGCACCACATCACCACGAAACATGAGACAGCAAGCCATGTACTTGCCATGACGAGGGTCACACTTAACCATCATGGAAGATGGCTCAAAAGCACTGTTGGTGATCTCTGCAACTGAGAGCTGCTCATGGTAGGCCTTCTCAGCAGAAATGACAGGAGCATATGAGGAAAGCATAAAATGGATCCTGGGATATGGCACAAGATTGGTCTGGAATTCATTCACATCAACATTCGAAGCACCATCAAACCTCAAAGACACTGTGAGTGAAGAGATAACCTGTCAGATAAGGCGGTTAAAGTTGGTGTAAGTAGGGCGCTCAATGTCCAGTGAGCGCCTGCAAATGTCATAAATGGTTTCATTGTCCAGAAGAATGGAAACATCAGTGTGCTCAAGGAGGGAATGAGTTGACAGGACACTGTTGTAAGGATCAACAACAGAAGTTGAGACCTGTGGTGAAGGATAAATTGTGAAACCAAGTTTTGACTTCTTTCCTTAGTCTACAGAGAGACGCTCCAGAAGAAGCGACCCCAGACCTGAACCAGTACCACCACCAACATCATTGAAAACCAGGAACCCTTGAAGACCAGTACAGTTGTCTGCAAGCTTTAGGATGCGATCCAAGCAAAGATCAACAATCTCTTTCCCAATGGTATAGTGACCACGGGCAAAGTTATTGGCTGCATCTTCCTTGCCACTTATGAGCTGTTCAGGGTGAAAGAGTTGTCGGTATGTTCCTGTCCTCCCTTCATCAATGACAGTGGGCTCAAGATCTACAAAGACAGCCCGAGGGACATGCTTTCCAGCTCCAGTTTCGCTGAAGAAGGTGTTGAATGCATCATCACCCCCTCCAACAGTCTTGTCACCTGGCATCTGGCCATCGGGGCTGAATGCCATGCTCGAGGCAGTAAAGTTCCCAGTAGGCATTTTCGACCTCAATACCAGCCTGACCAATGTGTATCGAAATGCACTTTTCACCGAAACCCTAAAAATTCAAATTTCAAAGAGGAGAAAAGCGGCGTTTATCAAGACGCCGTTTATCTAAGAGTTTTTTCACAAAATAGAGTTGTAACTATATTACTACCTAAACTATCAAACAATAAAGTAACTACAGAAATTAACCAATTCTGAGGTCGGTCCTGAGCTGCTGATTGTCTATCAACAACTTCTTTGGCAAATCATTGGTGTTCTCTTCCATTTGTTGGGGTGGATTCTGAGGCTGATTTAAATCCCCTTGGGGTCTATGCTAATTCTTATTTTTTTGAATTCCACCCCTTGAGAAGTTGGGATGATTCCTCCAATTTTGTAGGAATTTCTATATTGTGCATGCTGATTCGGTGGACCTCTATTCTGTTGCCGTACATAGTATATGGATTTAGGATTTGTGGGGAACATATCACTTATGTGACTGTCTCTACACAGTTCGCAGCAAATAGCCATCTATTGAACATGTTGAACCATTGAGGTTGCTGTATTGTCATCCTAGTTATCTGATTGGCCAGCTTTTTGGAATATGGACTCTCAAGGCTGACAAGTAGTCGAGCTCAAGTAATCCAGCTGCTTTCTTATTAATTGCCCTTTGTGAATCACCCTCACCTTGCTAGTTATTATCATTGGCCGTGAAGGTATTTAGCAAGAGTTGGATTTTACGGTACGGTCGGGGCCATGCAACTACCCTACAAGCTGAATCAAAATTCATCTTTGATACATCATCTAACCCATCCAGAAAAGTGTGACCCAATACCTCGTCCGTCTGACAATGATGTGGATAATCTCTGAGCATCTTGACAAATTGTCTCGCCAGCTCGTTGTTCGCACCCAAGAATTTGACTCCTCAATACCTTTGTTTTCTTAGTGGGGAAAAACTTGATTAAGAATTTCCTTGCCAAAAGTGTTGATTGAATTCACCGGCTCCTTATTCAACCACTCCTTAGCCTCCCCAATCAGAGAAAATGGGAGAAGTGTCGTCTTGACATAGTGGTTGGAAACATTCGGATAGTTGTAAGAATCCATAATTTCTAGGAAATTCTGAATATGCCTCTGCGGGTCTTCATGTGGTAAACCCACAAATTGCCCTATGGACTGGATCAGCTGCATCGTATATTGTTTGAGTTCAAACTACCTAGTGATATCAGGCTTCACAATAGCCTAAGTCATATTTGCCAGACTGGGTCTTGTGGCTTCAATCACTGCGTGTTCCTCATTACTCTCTTTCAGTTCTGGTTCTGGCGTCCACCTCCCTCCTCACTCTATGAAGTGTTCGTTCATTTTCGGGATCCAGAGGAAGGATGTTGTTTGTTCTTCTGCTCTTCGCCTTCAAGAAAAGATTCTGTATTAGCAAAAACAAAGTGAACTGAAAATTTAAACTTGAATAAATAAATAATAATAGCTCAATTCACTCAACTAGCTAATTTCTAAGTCCCAGGCAACAATGCCGAAAACTTGTTGCAACCAAAACAGTCACGCAAGTGCACGTGATCATCAAGTAATAGAGTAGTGATTAAATGTAGACTGATTCCAACTCAATTAATTTATCTATCCAAGAGGTTTTTCACAAAATAGATATGTAAATGTTTTACAACCTAAACTAGCAAGCAATAAAGTAACTAGAGCAATTAACGAAACAAATAATAATGTCGAGTAACAAACAATAGGAGAGGATATTCCAGGGTCACGGGCTAGTTAACAATCGTATTGTGTTCTTGGCTTAAAATGACTAATTAATTTATCTGGATCGTTGATTGACATGGTTAATGTTACTCATAAGAATCTGTCAAGTTCTTAATTGCCTATTCAAGTTAACTCAATGCCTATATGTCTATGGAATTAAGATTAACAAGAATGAATTTACAATTCCTTTATTTCAACCAAGCAAGGCGATTGGGTATATGTCTATCCCAATTGCGAATCCGTTCCCTGAGGCTCGAATTAAAGAACTTGCTCTATTTAGTTCTATATGCAATCTAAAGTTCCCACTTTCTAGTTCAACTAAATATTCATAGATAATACTTCCTTAAAGTACTCTACACATGAGTCAAAACTTGCTTTTCCTTCACGAATCATATTGTCACGACCCATTTCCAAAACATGTCATGATGGCGCCCAACAACCTTGCTGGGCCAGTCAAGTGGGGGATATTACTAACAATCATATAGAGTTGTATTCAATTTTAAATGAAATACCCATTTAGATTGGATTTAGAACTAAAGCAGTAAATACGGCGAGTAGTACAATATTACATGACCCAAAAGACCAGTCTACTAAAGTGTACGTGCCAAGACCTGGTGTCACATTGTAAGGGCATCTTTGTAGAATATACACATCTCTACCATATTGTCTGAAATAAGGGAAAGACAGCAAAAATACAAAAGAAGACTCCATCCGACTGCCGAGCGATGTGGAAAGGGAAGCAGCTCACCGTAGAAGTCTTAACAACCACTCACTGGCGCGCACCCTGACAGTATCCAGATGAATCCGCCTCAGACCCTGTACATTTAAGTACATAAGCATAGCATGAGTACATAAACAATATGTACCTAGTAAGTATCCCGTCTAATCTCGGAGAAGTAGAGACGAGAGGTAGACTTGATGCCTACTAGGTCCAGATAGTATCATAATAATGATGTGTAACATACAACACGAATAATCTAATTAAATAATAGTTACCACGGAAGTCATATCATGCTTGCAGTCATGTTTTCCATTATCATATTTCCTTCTTTTATTTACTTACCAACAAATCATGAAAAGCCCAGGCTCAAGCATAAACATATAAATCATGTGCAACAGCGCCGAGGTCGACGGCCCGCTCCAACAGAATATAAATTTGTGCACTGTCGAGGGTCGAACGGCCCGTATCATAGATGCATCTATTTTACCGAGGCGATCGGCCCGATCCACAAATATCATGGCAATTTTATGAATGAGAAATAAGGCATCACGTATATACAAGGAAAATCCTTCCATGTTCATAAATAAGCATAGGTTCATTTTTCATTCTCCTATAGTCTCTAGCAAGTCATAAAAGGCCATTTATATAGTTCAAACAAGGGAAAGTTCAAAGTAAATATGATGTGGGTCCTAAACTACCCAAACATTAACACTATCGTAGTTACGCACGGACTCTCGTCACCAAATATGCGCGCAAACCCGCATTTAATAGCAATTTATCATTTATTAGTCCTAAAGGGACAATTCCCTCTCTCGAGGTTAGAAAGGAGACTCACCTCGCTCCAAACCGCACCTCCAAATGCCAAGAACAAGTTTGAAACCTCATGGCGAAGCCGAAAGTGCACAAACTAGTTAAACAATGTGAGAATTAGTCAATAAGGGGTACAAGGTTGAATTCTAACTATTTAAATGGTTTCCCAACCTTTCCCGCAAGTTTCCAAATTTCTGACCTCGGGCCCACGTGCCCGGATTCCGAGATTTGTAGAAGGAAACTATTCTCCATAACCTAAGGATTACTAATATGTAAATTTAGTTCATTACATGAATAATTAGGTTGTTAAATCATAATTTTATCAAAACCCTAGGTCCAGCTCTAACTCTTGATTTTACTTGATTATTAGTGTAAATCTATGTAATATTCATGTATTTAAGCTAAGAGTGAGTGGGGATTACTTACCTCGTGGTATTAGGAATAAAATCTCTCATTTGGAACCTTCAAAATAGCCCAAATGGTGTAAAAATGAGAGAGAAGGGGCTTGGGTTCGTATTTAATGAACCCTTCTATCCCCAGCAGTTTTCGCATATGCGGACCAAATTTCGCTTAAGCGGTGACGGTTTATGTGGTCAGGGGGGCGCTTTGCGGTTTGAGGAACAACTGAGAAGACCGCTTCTGCGGTCAGGCGTCCGCATAGGCGAGACCGCTTCTGCGGTCCCAGAAGCCGCATCTGCAATCCCCCTTCACTCCCCCCTTTTCCGCTTTTGCAAGATATACACCACCTATGCGGTCTCCGCTTCTGCGGTCAAAGTGCCCTAGAAGCGGTTTTGACAGAAGCAGCAGATTGTGTTTTTCTCTAAGTTTCAACTTTGCTCGAACCTCGACCATTTGACGCTACGAGCTCCCGTGCCCCACTCGAAAATATCTACAATACTGAAATCACAAGGCGGACCTAGTCAAACCATTGAACACCCAAAACAATACTAAATCCAGGAATCGCACCCCAAAACCAATTGGTCAAACTTAATGAACTTCAAGTTCTTAATGTCCTTCCAACGAGTCAAAACGCCCTTAGACTACTCGGATCGACCTCAAATTTTACAGGTAGGTCTTATTTGATATGTCGGACTTGTACCAAGTATCGAAACCAGAATCCAAACCCGATACCTAGGTTTTAATAAGTATTTTCTTTAATTTCTTAAAACTTCGATTTAACAATTTTACATAAAAATTCCGTACTCGGGATAGGGACCTCGGAATTTGATTCGGATCATACGCCCTGGTCCCATATTTCCTCACGGACCTCCCAGGACCGTCTAATCATGTATCCGGGTCTGTTTCCCAAGAAAGTTGACCAATGTCAAACTTGCCCCTTTAGGAAAACCTTAAGGGAATATTTGGTTTTATTTTCACTCAAGACTCTTCTAACTTTCAAACTAATCGCCCTCGCAAGTCTTAATTTAACTAAGAAAAGTGTGGGAAGTTTTATTTAATGGAACAGGGTTCCAAATAGAAAAATGACCAGTCAAGTCGTTACACATATGCCCTCTAAATCACATCAACGAAAATTGAAATCAATCCACACATTTGATACATATGCCCACATATATCAAAGAAATCACTCACCCTCCCAAGAGAAGCACATGCATGCAATTGGTACCGTAAGATTGCACTTAATGTAAATCTCTACTAATGCAGCCTCACTCAATCAAAAATCAATAAGGACTTTTTCATGATTGTAATATGGGCTAAGGGACGGGTAGGATATATTTAGGAATAGTGACTAACCCTCCTAAACACTTTAACACTTCATGTAATCACTTTAAGTGCAAATTCTTCGAACCACTTCACTTTCAAAAACTAATCACCCCAAAATGCTCCCTTCTTCTTTAAGCACTACATTAATTCATTCCCACTAGTAGGAACAAGACAACAATGTATTCATCTCTATATCTTTCTTTTTTGTCTTTTTTTTCACTTTTCAAGAAAGGTGTATCATTTTACAAAACAAATGCACCTTTCTTCCTTTTATTGGTTCCACGTAAAATCCACCCCACACTTAATTCCTTCTTACTTCTTTTAGCACTCATCTCACAAGTAAAGTGCTTTAAGAGGTAAAAGGATCAAAACAAGATAAATTAAGAACAAAAAGTATATATGCTGGTAATACGGGTACCAAACAAAAGTCTATAGGCTCAAAAGTGTTAACTAGGGATAAATTTTATTTGTTATAAGCAATTAAGCTCAAAAGAATCAAAGAAAGCCTAAGATCATTTTCAAGCCAAACATCACCTAAATTTTGCTTCAACTCACATACCGGGCTAGTTCTAGACACAAGTACAATACAAAGACTACACAAAAGTCTCACCACACATGGCATATCACTCATTCCAGATCATTTTATCAAGAAGCTCTGTTACGAGCATTCAATTCAGTAACAAACATGCAGATGCACCTTAGTGAGATTCAACAAATAAGACTAAGCGTTACACTCTAGGGTCTATTGTGTTCAGGTATGTCAATGCTATGGGTCCTCTTTCGATTCTCTGGCTCGTATCCCATTAACCTAATCTACAAATAAAAAAGAAAACAAAATAAAAAGAAAACTACCTATACCTGGTTCAAGTTAAACCCTTGGAAAAGAACCATGGCCTAAAGAAAAACCAAGGCGGAGTTGTCACACTACCTAAAAAAATAAAATTCTTTTTGGTGTTTTCTCTATACTAACTACCCTCAAGAAAATCGTCTACAAGATCTGTCATCCGAAAGAGTCTACATATTTTCTTTTTTTTTTGTTTTGGACTCCGTCTCTCAAGAACCTCGCCGAAAGGGATCCATCATCGGGATGAGCCAATTATCTAAATTAAACAAATGATTCCTACTCAACATCATCAAAACTACCAAGTAAAACAAGCAGTCAATTGATACAACTACATACAACATACAATGAAGAAATCCCCACCCCACACTTAAAAATGCGGACATGTCCCCATGGCTTAAAATTTGACATAGAAATGAGGGAAAGGAACTTCCCTGAAGCTTCACTCCTGGACTGGAGAAAACTTCTGGGTTTACGTTACACGCACGACCTAGAGCTTGCAGCCAACCCATGAATTTCTTCTCCGACTTAACTTGTCGCTCAGCTACCGCGTCTATACAAGTACCCAAATCAGTCACTGAGGATCGTAGACCAGCTACCTCCTGCTCCAATGTTGTGAAGCGGGACACTTTGGAAGTTCCTAAAGAGGATGCCACTCCTGACAGTGCTGCAGCTGTTGCACCGGGCGCATGGGCCTGCATTTCACCCTCCACATTCATTTGTTCAGCCTCCTCTTCCTCCGATGAATCAGAGCAAATCTCATCCGCTCCACCTGCTTCTGGTGCTGCGGCTGACACCGTGATGCTCTTTTCCGGTCTAATCTTGAGGCTATTTTTAACCAGACCATCCACACGAAGATTTTCGGGCACCTTCACTTGCCTGCAAACCGCAGTCACTAAATAGGGGAAAAAGAACGGGGGGATGGGGGTTGTGGAATGGGGGGACGGGGGTGTTGGGATTTTGGGAGTGTTAAGAGGAGGGTTTTGTTTTGTTTTGATTGAGTCGGAATGGGGGGAGACGAAGAGTAGGGTTTTTTTGTTTGAATAGGGGGTTGAGGTACGGGGGGGGGGGGGGGGGGGGGGATATTTATTAGATGGAGTAATGGGTAATTAATTCTAAATAATAAATTAAAAAAAGAAGAACTTAAAATATAAAAAATTGCTAGATTTTCGACGGGACTTGCGCGTAGACTAGCGTGATCGCGCTAACTTCGTGCTGGTCAGGCAGAATGATGTGCGTACTTAGCGCAAGCTCGCGCCACCCTTCGCAAACCTTCATACGGCTTAGGCAGAATGTTTCCCAGTTTTCATGAACTGTAGTGCGATAGCGCTACTGGGCAACTCATTTTTTGCACTTTTTCACCTGTCTTCGCCATGGTCGATGGTCCTTTGGCCTGCCCCTTCGTCACCTACATTAGTTAGTATGCTAAAACAAAAAATTAACCACTACTACTATCGTTGGGTTGCCTCCCAACCACCGCCTTATTTAACGTCCTGGCATGATGATTACAATATTTTAATGGGTTGCCTCCCATCTAGTGCATGTTTTTAACATCACGACATGACTCAACACGTTCTCAAGCATCTGTTAAATACACCGAGGTCTTGTGACGTGCAAAGTCACCCCCCAGTAATGTTTTATCCTTTGACCATTCACCAAGAAAATACCAATTGAGCTCATATCCCTCAATTCCACATCTCCATGAGGCTTCACACTTACCACCATGAAAGGGCCTGACCAACGAGACTTTAGCTTTCCGGGAAAAAGCTTCAACCTCGATTTAAACAAAATAAATTCTTTCCCTGGCTCAAACTCGCTATGTTGGATGTGCTTGTCATGCCATGTCTTAGTCTTCTCTTTGTATAATTTGGAATTTTCATATGCGTGCAATCGAAACTCATCAAGATCGTTGAGTTGCAACAACCTCTTCTCACCAGCTAAGTTCCCATCCATATTCAGCTTTTTAATTGCCCAATAGGCCTTGTGTTCAAGCTCGACGGGCAAGTGACATGCCTTCCCATAAACTAATTTATATGAAGAAGCACTATGGGAGTTTTGTATGCAGTTAGATATGCCCACACTGCATCATCTAACTTCCCGGCCCAGTCTTTTCTATTTGTGCTCACTGTTTTCTCAAGAATCTGCTTTACCTCTCTATTTGACACTTCCAATTGACCACTCGTCTAGGGGTGATAAGCAGTGGAAATTTTGTGCTTAACTTCGTACTTTGCAAGAACATTATTCAGCAATTTGTTGCAGAAGTGCGTTCCTCAATCACTGATCAACACTCTTGGAGTACCAAAGCGTGTGAAATATGATTCTTGACAAAGCTTACCATAACCTTTGCATCATTCGAGGGAAGAGCAATGGCCTCAACCCACTTGGATACATAGTCGAATGCTACCAAGATGTACCTATGACCATTAGAGTGTGGAAACGGTCCCTTGAAGTCAATACCCCAAACATCAAAAAACTCCACTACCAGAATATTTTGCAGCGGCATCTCGTGCTTCTTTGTGATCGTTCCAGTTCTTTGGCACCTGTCACACATTTTAACAAAGGAGTGTGCATGCCTAAATAATATTTGCCAATTCAAACCTGATTCTAGTACTTTCTGGCCAGTCCCGTCTCCACCTTGATGACCTCGATATGGCGAGGCGTGGCTGTTATGAAGTATGGCATTCATCTCCTCCTCAGGAAAACATCTCCGCACCGACTGATCTGTTCAGAGCCTGTATAAGAATGTCTCATCCCATATGTAGAGCCTGACATCATGCAGGAACATTCTTCTATTATCTAGTGTCAATTCTGGTGGTGTCACCCCACTTGCAATAAAGTTCACATAATCTGCATACCAAAGGGTTGTGCTTGAGGTGATTGCCAATAACTACTCATCAGGGAATGTTTCTTTGATTGCACCTTCTTCAGCTACATGGTTCCGATTTTCTAATCTGGACTAGTGATCATCCACTTGATTCTCTATTCCTTTGAGATATCAGAAAGTCAAACTCTAGCAAGAGGAGGACCCACTAATCGGTGCGGCCCCATTGATCTTCCAACATTTTTTGGTGCTCTTGATTAATAGCTACAATTTATCAACTACAAATGTAAAACTAAGTTATGCTAAAATTATGATTTTAAGTTGTATGCAATATAAAGAAAGGCACTAGGGTCGTGGCATGTACCTAGGTGGTCAACTAACGGGTAGAGATTCCTAATACAAGAATGATGAGTATGGGACTTATGCTATAACCGTTGCACTTTTGCACCCATTCTCACACCTCTTGGTAGAGAGAGTGATTTTCCCAATTGACTCTCTCGAGACCAACTGGGTAGGCTAATTTTCCCAAGCAACTTATGGTTCAAGTTGGGTAATTACTCTCTCGAGGTTTAACCCGTTAATTGGGCTATCATTCTCATGGGTCCATCCCAATTACTTGTTGGAATTAATCTTGGGATCATAGGCTCTCTTTCTCAAGGAGAGTCAAGACCCACTAAGCTAGGCTTAGTGTTTGAAACCCCCAAATCATATAACAAATACCCAACATCATTCATGCACTAAATAATCACACTCATTAATTACCCACACTAGGATTGAGCCTCAACCCTAGCTAATGTGTTTAGCTAGCCATAATAGTAACAGAAATTGAAGAAATGATGGATGAAATTGACATAATAATTAACTACAATAATAATCTACTTGAATCCACTTTAATTCTAAAAGAAATTTCCCAAAATAGGCTAACAATATGAAGTCTCAAACTCAGCAGCTTTCTAATGCATAAAACATAACCTAAAATGTAAAATCTTTTATTTGTACTACACAGAAAAATCGGACACAAAAACCCCTGAGGGTCTGGTGCGGACCGCGTACAAATGTCAGTCGCGGAGGGCATTTGGTCTTCAAATATTGCTTCTGGAACTAGGGAATGCGGACCACACAATTATGTCAAAGCGACCGCATTGGCTAAGGGACACAGACCACACAGAGATGGTATGTGGCCGCATAGCAAGACTCACAAAATCTTCACTCTCTGAACTTTCCTGAGCGGCCGTGTGGCAAAGCAGTGCGGAATGCAAGGTGAACTTGAACTAGTCCAGCCTCTGAAATTTCCTGTGCGGCGGCACACCAACTCAGTGTAGACCAGGCAGGTCATTTTGATCCCTATTTCAGTTGTGTTTTTACACTTGGCAGATTTCACTCATTTTTGAGCCGATCTTTGATATTTGTCATCTTGTCGCTCAAACCTGCAATCAAATGCAATTTGTAATCATTTTGGGACTAATATATGGCAATTAATGCACAATGCTTAGGTAAGAATGGGTATAAAACATGTAGAAATCACCGTTATCAACTCTCCCCAAAGATAAACCTTTTCTTGCCCTCAAACAAATAAAATGAGACCTATCCCTCAATGGAAAATACCCAAGTAATTCTTGTTCATCCTAAAGTAACCTCAACAAGCATCAATTGGGACTAGCAATTGCCCTCAATGCAAATGCATCATTAACACATTTAAAACTTTGAAAACTTGTGGATCAAGTGTGACACAAGAGCATCAAGAGTTGACACATCTCATCAAGGAACCTTTCTTAAGTACTTTGGTCATTGTGGAACCCAAACTCACACATCCTCAACTTTCCCTAAGTGAACCTCACCTTTTATAGTATTTGCACACAAATCGAGATGAATGGATTCTCTCTCACTCTCACAAAGAAAAGGCCCTAAGCCCGGATATGCTTGCCCTTCATGTAAGTATCCACTAATGTAGGCTTCCCTCAACTCAAGATCATATCAGGCTCTTGAGGAGTCATTGTGAAGGCTTTTGGGTGAAGGTAGGATATGATTTTGTTCATATGGGCTCAATCTTCCCTTAAGCACTTCTTTTGATTCATTTTGGCACACTTTCTTGACTCAATTGAGTAATTCACTTCTTTCAAGGGGTTAGAGAGACACATTCTCACTCCTTCTTATGCAACTCAAAACCTTTCTCCTTTTGTCTACTTTTCCATACCTTTTTCTCTTTTTGTTGTTCTTTGATTCCCTTTTTTATTCTTATTCTCTTTTTGTCTTTCTTTTTGTCTTTTTCTCTTTTTCATTGCCTTCCGTTTCTTTTGCTTTTGTACCTTTTTACCATATTGATGTCTTTCTTGTCTCTCTCCCCAAACTTAGATATTTGCCACTACTCAAGGGAAGATTTAGGTGCCAATAGAAGGTTTAATTGAGAACAGGCATAGGCTTGTAACTTGGTTCATAAAAGAAAGAGGTTCAAGTCTCAAAAGGGATGAACTAGGGATCATTTAATTGGAGGTCATAAAATTGTTCAAATTGGCATTTTTGGATCAAGGGAGAGACTATAATCACTTCTCAAATCAAGTTCCACCTATGATTTTACCTCAACAAACATTCGGGGAAAGTTTTGGACCGTCGGCTCGGCACTTCGGCTCAATAGTTCGAATTCTCACCACATACACTCAAGGATTTCCAAAGACGGAGTTGAGGGCCCAAAACGACCTTAGATATGATTCTAGCGCACAATGGCCCAAAATGACCACATGATGATTGTTTGGTCAACACAAGAGTCTCAAGACCACAACTTTCACCATCCTAAACAAAACATAATGTCTTTGACCATATGATCAAAGGCAAATATGCTAGGCCCAAGTGAAGCTTTGCCTGAGGTACCCTTAACTACAAAAACTTTAAAATCAAAAAGAAAAATAAAAAACGAACTCAAACCCTTAAGAAGGTTGTCACGCCATCTATCATTGGGAAGATCCACCAGGTTTGCACAACACTCTACCCTTGGAAAGAACCGTGTTATTAAGAAACCAAGGGCTTATTGCAAACGCAAAAACAAAACCACATATAAACTGAGACTAACTTTGCAACTAAAATGAAAACAATTTTTTTTAATGAAAATAGAAAACCAAAATGTAAACCGAATGAATATGTACAAAAGGGGAGTAGAATATACAACTAGGGGTGATGAAAATATACATGAAGTTTAAGAGCATCTAGAGTGAACAGTTATATACAAGCCATCTACAACTACGAATGTACTGAAAGTAAAATAATATATACAATCATCCAGAGTATCAAATAAAAATGGTAGGGCCACACCCCCACGAATAAAGCTATCATTGTCCCCAATGCTAACTACCAAATAAAGCATCAAAATCAGTAAAGGATCCCTGAAGCCTCATCAGTCACCCTATGCTGCTCAGTAGCTCTCGAGCCCTCTGTACCAGCAGGGACTTCAGACTGGTCCCTAGCCTGATGCTGATGTGCTGCTGGGACTGGTGGAACTGTGGAGGGCTCAACATCTGGAGTACTGAGGGAGCCTCCTGTACTGGAGCCACCTCAATCACTATTCCCTCTGTGCTAGGGAGCTTCCTCTTTTTATTTGGCCTGTGCTCCTCCGCCTGTGGCTGCACTACTGCTGGCTCTCTAGTTGGATCACCAAATAATAGGTCGAGTGGCATCTAATCCGCTAGTAGCTTGTCCACATCCCCTCTAAACTATGCAACTGACTCCTTGGAAGCTTTTCGCTTCCTCAGCTTCTTGTGCTCCCGAGCAAATTTCTTGAATGCTTTGCTGTGTGCCCCAAATGCCTTAGACAAGGCATCCTGAGTCTCCATCATCTGATCTTGGTTAGCCAGGATCTTCTTCAGTGCATCCTCAATAGAGGAAGGGACGTCAACAGTAACTGGTGCTCCCTGTGCCGGTACAATAATGGTCAATGTAGAAACTTTGATGTCGCAGCTGATATCCAGTTGTTCAAACTGACAAGGGAGTGTGTGAGCTGGTTGGTAGTGAATCAGTGAGTCTTTGATGAAGGAATCACCGGATCAGCTATGACAGATGGGCCAACTTTGGAGGAAGGACCTGGGGGTAGTGCCTCATCAGTAGTAGGCCAGGGGGCTGCTCAGTAGCAACTGGCTATTCAGATTGGCCATGTGCGTAGGAGGTAGAAGCTTGAGTCATTTTGCCTCTCTTTGGGTTGTCTGGACCCAACTGATCATACCACGAGTAGTGGTCCACTTGAGGTACCGTAACATCATATTTTTTCTTCTTCACTTTCAACTCTCTGAAGTATAGGGACAGTGAGTTCAGGAAGGGGTAGTTTGTTTTTGTTTTATTCCCAACTTGAGAAATCACTCTCGACATTATGTTACCTATATTCAGAGGGAACCCCTCCATGATAGATGCTATCAAGATAGCTCGAGGAAGGGGAATGGAGTGATCGTGTAGACGGGTCAAGTCGACTATACACGAAAGTCAACCACCCTTTGGCTTCAAAGTTCAGGGTGTTCCTAAGGATCTTTTCCTGTGCCTTCAACCACACAAGGATTGTACTTGGAGCTGCTAAATGCTCGGTCAACCACCTACGAACCTCTTCTTTCGGTGCTAGCTCCTCAAGATACTGAGATTCATCCTCTTCTTCGAACCCCAAGAAGTCATTCAACGACTTCCCATAAAATACCATGATCTTATCCCTCACTTTTTTTGCTTTAGAGTCCCGAACTATGTGGTGGACATTGCAATAAAACTCCTTCACCATGTGCTCGTTTGTAATTTTAACTCGCTTTTTGAAGAATCCCCAACCCTCTCTAGTGCAAAATTGTGCTTGCACATGAGGGTTGAGCGAGACAAGGTCGGCATCTATGAACTGCCTCTCCGGAATCAGTTTCCTCTTGGGCCACCATTCCTTGAATTTGTGGAAGGCGACCTTACTGACAAACCTATCCTCCCATGCCTCTGTCTCCGGGTCCTCTCTATACCTCGAACCTATGGTTCACCTCCTTCGGCATATCCTCCACTCTCCCCTGATAGTGAAGCTGTGGGAGAAGTGGAGTATCGGTTCTCACTTTATTTTTCTGCTCCGAACTTATCAGACAGTCCGAGATGACATTTACTGGCTCATTGGAGGTGGCTACATCGGCACGATCAGGATATGGGGAATCCCTGAGCTGAAAAGATGTGGACATGTGCGTGGGGGCGGACTCTGAAGTGACACTCCTCGAAGGTGCATACTCACTCCCTATGGAATGAGATGCAGCTCTATCAGTTTCCCGGATTATCTTCCAAGTTTTCTTTATCAATTCCTTTGTTTGAGGAGTAAGCTTCACAATCCTCTTGCTTTTCCTCCCTCGGGAGGAACCATCCCTCCCGGGTTGTTTTTCTTTTCCCCCAAGTTGTTTTTCTTTGCCCCCACGTTGTTGCACAATTGTCTGCAAGGAATACATGTCCTAACATTATAAGTTGAAGCACATGAAATAAAGTAAACAATTCAGTTGAATACAATAGTTGCAAACACAGTGACACAGGCAGAGGGACGCAGACTACACACAAATGCACGCGGTCCGCACAATTGAATTATTCTAACACACATCTCTCTGACTAAACCGATGCGGTCCGCATTGTTTTGGTGTGCGGCCTCGTTGGTTCATCGTGGATCGCACAAAAATGGAACGCGGTCCGCACAATTCAAATACCCAAATATCAACCTCTCTGAACTATGGCCACGCGGTCCGCACTGATTTGGACCGCGGCCGCGCTGGACTCACGCGGACCACACACAAATAGCACGTGGACTGCGCTGAAAGGTTGATCAATACACCAAATAGAGTCACGTGGACCGCGCACAAATGCCGCGCGGATGCATAGGGCTATTTTAACTGAGCAGGGTTTTTTTTCTTTTTTGTCCTATATTTGTTCACATTTTTGGGTCCTAAGTGTCCATACTCAATTTTTTAACAAGATTTCATGCCCATGATTCAATAAAAATTCACAAAACTCTAAACTACAGTGAGACTAAGAGGAAAAAGACGAAAATAAGAAGTTATACTAGTAGAAAGAAATTTATAAAAAAACAAAAATTATACTATTAATGAAATGAATGAGAGTTGTTACCAGGGATTAATGAGAATTCAAAGATGTGCACAATTGGCCTTGATGAACAGTTAAATTTAGAGTGTAGGAATATTTTTTGCGAAAAGTATTAAATGAGGCCCAAGGCCTATATTTATAGAAAAGCCCTGGGGACCCAATAAATACCTACCAGCGCGACTGGACAAAAATGGCCGCGGACCGCGCTGGTTTTACTTCCTTCACATTTGACTGCTCAGTCTACGCGGACCGCACTGTTTTGGTGTGTGGCCCTTGGCAAACTTCAAGGACTTTTGATTCCAGCTTTTCCCACGCGGACCGCACTACTTTTGTCCTCGACTCCGTGGGAACTTATCAAAGAGATGCCATCTTGGTTCCTCCAGAGGGGACCACACAGAAATGTCACGCGGATCGCGCTGGGTCTTCTGAGCCTGAACATACTTTTGCTCAGGCCTATGCGGACTACACTGATTTGCTGCGCGGCCGTGTAGGCACTATTCAGGAGCGTTTTTCCACTTTTTCCTTCACTGGTTCAACATTATCCCTCCAACACTTCATAAACTATGAGCTCAAAAATCCTACTCTATTATAGAAAAACAAAGAAAAAGAAAAAGACATGGGTTGCCTCCCAAAGAAGTGCCTGATTTAACGTCGCGTCACGATGCATGTTACCATCACAGTCATTCAAATGAATAAGCGCCACGATGTGGCTGTCATCAATCATGCCCAAGTAATGCTTGACACGATGCCCATTGACCCGGAATACTTCACCATTCTTGTTTTTGAGATCAATGACACAAAAAGGAGTAACACCAACCACCTCAAATGGACCGCTCCACTTTGACTTTAGTTTTCCCGGAAACAACCTTAACTGTAAGTTGAAGAGGAGAACCATATCGCCAAACTTGAATTCTTTCCCTCGAGCATACTTGTCATGAAGATACTTTATCTTATCCTTGTATAAGGACAAGCTGGAGTAAGCATGAAAACCTAAACTCATCAAGTTCATTCAATTGCTCAACACAGAGATTTGCAGCGATGTCCCACTCTAAGTTCAACTTTTTCAAGGCCCACATGGCCTTATGCTCCAATTCCACCGGAAGATGACAAGCCTTCCCAAACACCAACCGATATGGCAAAATACCAATCGGAGTCTTGAAAGGTGTACGATAAGACCAAAGAGCATCGTCCAATTTCTTCGACCAGTCGGTCCTATTTACATTGACAGTTTTGGACAAAATACTCTTGATCTCACGGTTAGAAACCTCAACTTGGACACTCTCTTGAGGATGATAAGGAGTGGTCGCCATGTGATTTATCCCATACTTGGCTAGCCCGATTGCATAAGTGAGAACCCCCGTCACTGATGATAGCACATGGAGTGCCAAATCTCGTAAAAATACTCTTTTTCAAGAACACCACCACACTTCGAGTTTCATTGTTGGGAAAAGCGATGGACTCAACCCATTTTGACACATAATCAATCGATACCAAGATGTAGTGTTGCCACAAACACTTACGAATGGCCCCATAAAGTCTATCCCTCAAACATAAAAAACGTCAACCTCTAGAATTGTGTTAAGGGGCATCTCATCTTTCTTAGAAATACCTCCGGCACGTTGGCATTCATGACATTTCTCTACAAATTCATCGGCATCCTTGAACAAATAAGGCCAATATAACCCACAAATCAACACTTTAGACACCGTCCTTGCCCCACCATGATGGCCACCATAGGGCGAGGAGTGACAAGCTTCCACAATACTCAATTGCTCTTCTTCGGGAACACATCAGCAAATTACACCATCGGTGCAAATTTTGAAAAGATACGGCTCATCCCAATAGTAGTCCAAACAACCCAGCTTTAGCTTCTTCTTTTGGTTAGAAGAGAGCTCATACGGAACCACTCCGGTAACAAGATAATTGGCAATGTCGGCAAACCATGGCATGTATACCATTGAAACCGAGAGGAGTTGTTCATCCGGAAAAGCATTATTTACCTCAAGGCCGTCCAAAGGCCTCCCTTCCTCCTCCAATCGAGACAATTGGTCTGCCACTTGATTTTCACTACCCTTTCTATCACAATCTCCAAATCAAATTCTTGAAGAAGAAGCACCCATCTCATCAACCTCGCTTTTGAATCTTTCTTAGTCATAAAGTACCTAAGGGCAGCATGATCAGTAATAATAATCACTTTGGCCCCATAAGGTAAGGACAAAACTTCTCCATAGGAAAAACAATAGCAAGCAGTTCCTTCTTGGTAACCGTATAGTTTCTTTGAGCTTCATTCATTGTCTTACTTGAGTAGTACACCGGATGGAATATTTTGTTGATTCTTTGCCCAAGACCGCCCCACCGAAACATCACTAGCTTCGCACATGAGCTCAAAAGGCAAGCTCCAATTTGGTGCGGTAATGATGGGGGTAGTTGTCAACTTTTGCTTTAAAAGCTCCAAAGCCTCCATACATCTCTCATCAAACACATGTTTGGCATCTTTCTCTAGCCATTTACCCATCGGTTTAACTACCTTAGAAAAGTCCTTGATGAATCTTCGGTAGAAACACCCGTGTCCAAGAAAACTCCTCACCCCTTTGACAGAAGTAGGGGGAGGAAGCCTTGAGATCACCTAGAGTTTTTCCTTATCAACCTCAATCCCTCTTTTTGAAATTTTGTGACCTAACACAATTCCTGTTCTACCATAAAATGGCATTTATCCCAATTGAGAACCAAGTTTGTGTCTTCGCATCAGGCCAACACACGATCCAAGTTTTGCAAGCATTCACCAAATGAGTCCCCAACCATACTAAAATCATCCATGAAGACCTATGATATGTCCTCCACCGTGTCAGTGAAGATTGCTATCATAAATCATTGGAAGGTCGCCGGTGCATACATAATCCAAAAGGCATTCGAGAGAAGGCGAATGTGCCATAAGAACATGTGAAGGTTGTCATTTCTTGGTCTTCCGGGGCAATGAGAATTTGGTTATAGCCTGAATACTCATCTAAAAAATAATTGAAAGCCCGTCCCACAAGACGATCAAGTATTTGGTCCAAGAACGGCAATGGGATCCTTTCTAATCACCTTGTTCAACTTCCGGTATACCATGCATACCCTCCAACCCGTCATAGTGCGAGTCGGAATAAGTTCATTAATGTCATTGGTAACCACCATCATTCCTCCTTTATTTGGAACACATTGTACCCGAGAAGTCCACGAACTGTCGGAAATTGGATACACAACACCGGCGTCAAGCCACTTGATGACTTCCTTTTTGACCACCTCTTGCATGGCCTCATTGAATCTCCATTTATGTTCAAGGGATGGCGTATCATCATCCTCCAATATTATCTTGTGCATGCAAAGTGCAGGGCCCCGAATATCCGCCAAGGTCCATCCAATCGCTCGTTTGCGCTTTTGAAGAACCGCCAAAGTGGCGTCCACCTGCACGTTAGTCAAGCAAGAAGAAAGAATAACTGTCAAAGAGAAATTAGGACCAAGAAATTCATACCTGAGGTGAGAAGGAAGTGGTTTCAACTCCAACAGTGGTGGCTCCTCAATAGATGGCTTGGTGGGTGGAGTTTTGCGATTTTCAAGATCAAGAGATAAGTTCATTAGCTCATAAGAATACGAGCCCATGCCATGTAATGCGTTAACACACTCCACCCTTCCGGCATCATCATCAACATCCATGTTCAATAGCATGGCCTCAAGTGAGTCCTCAACATTTTCCATAGCACTTGTGTCATCCACTACCACCGCCATGACAATGTCAACAAACGAGCACACCTTGGTGCTATTTGGTTGCATCATTGATTTGCACACCTAGAACACCAACTTTTCATCTCCAACACGGAAGGTCAATTCTCCCACTTCCACATCAACCAAGGCCTTCCGTCTAGCTAGGAAAGGCCTTCCAAGAATAATAGGCACCTCGAAATCCACTTTGCAATCCAAGATCACGAAATCGGCCGACAATATGAACTTATCAACAGAACAAGGACATCATCAATAATCCCCAAAGGTTGCTTCATTGACCGGTCCGCCATTTGAAGCTTCATGGAAGTTGGATGAGGTTGTACGATACCCAAAGTCTTGAAAACCGAATATGGCATGAGAGTGATACTTGCCCCCAAATCACATAGGGCTTTTACAAAATCGGCACGTCCAATGGTACATGGTATTGTGAATGCTTCAGGATCCTCTAGATTTGGAGCCATGGAGTGTACTATGGAACTCACTTGGTGCATCATCTTGATTGTCTCACACTCCATTGATCTCTTTTTAGTAACCAAGTCCTTCATGAACTTTGCATATCCCGGCATCTGTTCAAGTGCCTCCACCAAGGGCACATTTATAGTCAAATTCTTCATCATCTCAATAAACTTTTTCAACTGGTTGTCACCTTTTTGCTTGACCAACCTTAGAGGATACGGCGGAGGAGGTCAAGGGTGCCTTGGATTTTGGCACCACCAGTTTGGGCATATCAATGACGTGTTCCCAAGACGGGTTCACGGCCTCTTGAGTCTCCTCCTTACCCTCATCAATTTCAATTCTCACATCATCACTTGCATTTGGTTAAACAATATCCTCAACTACCAAGGGGATCTCATCATTTTGCAACTCTTCTTCATCATTCACAACTCGATTTCCTCTTGAGGCTTGCACATCAATGCCTCTTCCACTTCTCCTGGTCGCGGCCATCACATGATTATTATGCCCACCCTCGGGGTTTACTACCGTATCACTTGGTAGCGCACCCTTCGGGTGAGTGTTGAGAGATTGCAAAATTTGCCTGAGTTGTACTTCCAAGTTACGGATTGAAGTGTTATGGGAGTCCAATTGAGCATCGGAGTCATGATTCTTCTTCATCATTTGCTCAAACATATTCTCTGTTTGACCCATGTCATTGCCCAACAAACTAGACCCTTGAGATTGAAACGGAGGCGGGTTGTTTGTTTGTTGATACATTGGGGGCCTTTGAAAACCTTGCCCCCTATTACCTTGACCACCACTATTGTTCCACCCACCTTGACCACTATTGGTGTTGTTCCAATTGTTGTTCTCGTTCCAATTATCTTGATTCTCAGAGTTATTGTTCCCCCAATTGCCTCCTTGATTGTTATTATAATTCCAATTGCCACCTTGTTGATTGCCCCAATTACCTTGGGGTCTCCATTGTTGATTCCCTTGATTACCTCTATTCCCTTGGAAATTGTTGACATATTGAACTTCCTCACTTTGGTCATCAAAACCTTCATTCGAATATCCACCACCATCATCATAGTTATCAAAATTTTCTTGAGGTTGTTATTGCCCTCTTTGCCTTCTTTTCATCATATTCACTCCCTCCATGGTATTGACTTGATGTGGATTTTGAACTTCCTGAAGTTGCACCTTAGCCAATTGATTCATTGTTGTTGTGAGTTCGACAATGGCTTGGCCATGATCATGCAACTCCTTATGCAAATGTACAACATTAGGATCACCTTGAGGAACATTAGCTCGGCTTTGCCATGCCGAAGAAGTATCGGCCATTTCATCAAGAACATCACAAGCTTCGTTGTATGGAATCTTCATAAAATTACCACTGGCCAACTGATTGACAATGCACTAGTTCGTTGTGCTTATATCCCTAAAGAACATCTGTTGGATCATAACATCATTCATATTATTGTTAGGGCACTTTTTTACCATCGTTCGAAATCTCTCTCATATCTCATGTAAAGGCTCCATCGGTTCTTGCTTGAAAGCTAGAATCTTATCTCGAAGAGCCGCCATAAGACTAGGAGAAAAGAACATGACAATGAATTTATCGGCCAACTCATCCCACGTAGTTATGGAATCATCTTGGAGTCTCTCCAACCAATCTAACGCTTTCCCCCGAAGTGAGAAGGGGAAAAGCCTTAACCTCAGTGCATCTTCCGAAACATTTGTATGCTTGCTCCCCCAACAAGTATCCACAAACCCTTTCAAATGCTTGTATGCGTTTTGGTCCGAGGCGCCTGTGAAGTACCCTCGTTGTTCAAGAAAAGTGAGCATGACATTGGTGATTTGGAAGTTCCCCGCTCGGATTCGAGGAGGAACTATTGCACTTGCATACCCTTGATTGGGTAGAACTCTTGGTGCCACTCTTGGTGGAGGTGGAGGAGGGTCTGGTATGTTGTCATTAGCATTAACATTTGCATTAGCATTTCTACCCCGTCTTTGTGCTTGGGGTAGAATCTCCTCTTGTTCTACGTCTTCCACTTCCTCCACTCCCACATTAATAGAATTTTTTGTGTTTAAAGCCATTGGTACCTGTGTGAATTACCACAAACAAAGTATGTAAAAAGAAGCAAAACACAAAACTATCCAACAAATAGTCAAACACCGTAACGCTCCCGGGTAACGGTGCCAAAAAAAGATCGGTGCGGACTCAATCCTAAGAAAGAGTGGGCGCTAATATTTTTATCCAATAGTGGTATCGGGAATTTTCCACAGAGAGCTTCAATTTGGAGTTGAGTATTTGCTAATCCTAAAAGTGCGTTTTGGCTCCTAATTGATCTTCTAACATTTTTGGTTTTCGTTTGATAAATAGCTACAATTTATCAACTACAATTGTAAAACTAAGTTATGCTAAAATTATGATTTTAAGTTGTATGCAATATAGAGAAAGGCCCTAGGGTCGTGGCATGTACCTATGTGATCAACTAACGGGTAGAGAATCCTAATGAAAGAATGATGAATATGGGACTTAGGCTATAACCGTTGCACTTTTGCACCCATTCTCACACCTCTCGGTAGAGAGAGTGATTTTGCCCAATTGACTCTCGAGAGACCAATTGGGTAGGCCAATTTTCCCAAAAAACTTATGGTTCAAGTTGGTAATTACTCTCTCGAGGTTTACCCCATTAATTGGGACTACCATTCTCATGGGTCCATCCCAATTCCTTGTTAGAATTAATCTTGGGATCATAGACTCTCTTTCTCAAGAAGAGTCAAGACCCACTAAGCTAGACTTAGTGTTTGCCACCACCAAATCTTAGTGAAAGCATAAGATTAATCCAATAATAGATATCCAACATCATTCATGCACTAAATAATCATACCCATTAATTACCCACACTAAGATTGAGCTACAACCCTAGCTAATAGGTTTAGCTATCCATAATAGTAACATAAATTAAGAAACGATAGATGAAATCGACATAATAGTTAACTACAATGATAATATACTTTAATCCACTTTAATTGTAGAAGGAATTGCCCAAGATAGGCTAACAATATGAAGTCTCGAACTCAACAGCTTTCTATTGCATAAAACTAAACCTAAAAAAGTAAAATGTTCTATTTATACTACATAGGAAAAACCAGATAAAAATACCCTGAAGGTCTGGCCTGGAGCGCAAACAAATGTCACGCAGCCGCGGAGGGCATTTGGTCTTCAAATATTGCTTCTGGAACTAAGGAATGCGGACCGCACAATTATGTCACACGGCCGCGTTTGCTAAGGGGCGCGGACCACACAGAAATGGTATGCGACCGCGTAGCAAGACTCATAAAATCTGCACTCTCTAAACTTTCTTGCGCGTATCAAATTTGAAGGCGACATCCTTCTCAAGAAACCTGCACAAGGGAGAGGAAATTTTCGAAAAATCATTAATGAAACGACGATAATAGCTGGTGTGGCCTAAGAAACTGTGAATGCCTTTGACAAATATCGGTATGAGCAATTTTTCAATCGCTTCCACCTTTGCCTTGTCCACCTGCAAATCATCTTTGGACACTTTGTGCCCAAAACCATACCTTCACGTACCATGAATTTGCACTTTTTCTAGTTTAACACCAAGTTAGTCTCTTCACACCTAGCAAGCACTTTATCAAGATTTATCAATAAGTAATCAAAAGAACATCCAAACACAGAAAAATCATCCATGAATACTTCCACAAATGTCAGTAAAAATGGCCATCATACACCTTTGAAAAGTCGCAGGTGCATTACAAAGACGAAAAGGCATTCATTTGAACGCACACGTGCCATAAGGACATGTAAAAATGGTCTTTTATTGGTCCTCTAGGGATATAAAAATCTGATTATGCCCCGAGTAACCATCTAAGAAGCAATAGTACTCATGTCCAGCTAATCTATCAAGCATTTGGTCAATGAAGGGGAGGGGAAAGTGGTCCTTCCGGGTGGCATTATTCAATTTTCTATAATCAACGCAAATTCTCCACTTGGTGACAATTCTTGAAGGGATTAAGTCATCATTCTCATTAACTACTTCAGTCATCCCCCCTTTCTTGGGGACACATTGAACGAGGCTTACCCAATTGCTGTCCGAGATAGGAAATACAATACATGCATCAAACCACTTAATCACGTTTTTCTTACCACCTCTTTCATGATTTGATTTAGTCGGTGTTCTTGGTCAACACTGGGCCTATGTCCATCCTCCATGAAGATTTTGTGCATGTAAAAGGCTGGACTAATGCCTTTAATGTCAAACATCATCCACCCAAGTGCTCGATTATGCCCACGTAGCACTCTCAAAAGCTTCTCTTCTTGTAATTTAGACAAGTCAGAAGAAACAATAACAGGTAAGGTGTCAGAGTCACCCAAATAAGCATATTTCATGTGAGGTGGGAGAGGTTTAAGCTCAAATTTTTGGGGCTTCCTCAATTGACGGCTTTGGAGGAGGTCCCTCTGGCCTATTCAAGGGCTCAAAGGGGTGTATCCCCTGCATGTATGTACAAGAGGCATCAAGAATGTGCATCATCTCCGCAACCTCCTCATCATTCCCGGGCAATCAAACAACATGAGTTCTTTCTCTAGAGAATCGTCCAGATATACACTCGGATCTTGAATCTGTTCATCAGCCTCAACAACAGATATCATTGAAAGCTCCTCATAGTGGCGTGGAAGTTGGATTGCTTTGTACGCATTAAAAACTTCTTCCTCGTCATCTACCCTCAAAATCATCTTTCGCTCTCTCACTTTGAATAAATGCATCCCCAGTAGCCGAAGAGAGGCCGCCCCAATATGATTGGGGCCAGTTCATCAGCTTCATAATCCAGGATAATAAAATAACCAGGAAAGATAAATTTCCCACTATGCACCAGCACATCTTCAAACACCCCCTCAGGGTATGCTATCGATCTATCAGCCAGCTGTAACATCACAATAGTTGGCCTTGGAGCTCCTAGGCCCAACTTCTTGAACAAAGATAAGGGCATCATATTTATGCTAACCCACAAGTCACAAAGAGCACGACCCACATCTATATTACCAATGTGCACAGGAATCGTGAAGCTGCCAGGATACTTAAGCTTTTGAGGGAGCTTATTTTGGACCCTTGAAGTGCACTCCTCAGTAAGTGCAACTGTCTCAAATTCAGTCAATCTTCTCTTACGAGCCACTATATCTTTTATGTACTTAACATACTTTGTAATTTCACAAAGCACATCAACAAGTGGGATATTCAATTGAACCTGGCTCAGTATAAAGAGAATTTTTTTGAACATGCGATCATCATTCTTTTTCTGCAACCTCTGGGGAAAGGGGGTGGTAGCCTCGGGGCCTCCACTAGCTCTGGAATTTCGAAAACATTCTGTGGCTCAGGTGTCATCTTAAGCATCAACTCTCCCTTAGGTATAGGCTTTTCTTTTCTCTTATTGGGCACTTCCTCTAGCTCCCTCCCATTTTTAAGTGTAACTGCATTCACTTGAGGATTCTTTTCAGTATCACTTGGGAGAGTGCATGCGGGTCTAGTGTTCTGATTTGTTGCTAACAAACCCATTTGCCTCTCAAGATTTCTGAGGTCGTACTTGAACTGCTGATTGTCTATCAACAACTTCTTTAGAAAATTATTGGTGTTCTCTTCCATTTGTTGGGGTGGTTTTTGAGGCTGATAAAAACCCCCTTGGGTTCTATGCTGATTCTTATTCTGTTGATTTCCACCCCATGAGAATTTGGGATGATTCCTCCAATTTGGATTGTAGGAATTTCTGTATTGTGTATGCTGATTCGGTGGACCTCTGTTCTGTTGCCCTACATAGTATATAGATTCAGGATTCGTGGGGCACATATCACTCATGTGACTGTCTCCACACAGTTCGCATCAAATAGCCATATGTTGAACATATTGCATTTGTTGAGGTTGCTGCATTGTCATCCTAGTCATCTGATTGGCCAGCTTTGCAATATCAGCTCTCATGGATAACTGGTTGTCGAGCTCAAGTAATCCAGGTACTTTCTACATAATTTCCCTTTGTGACCTTGCCAGTAATTATCATTAGCCGTGAAGGTATTTAGCAAGAGTTAGATTTCACTGTACGGTCGGGTCATGCAACTACCCTCTCATGATGAATCAAGATTCATCTTTAATACATCATCTGACCCATCTGCAAAAGTATAACCCAATATCTCGTCTGTCTGACGATGATGTGTACAATATCTGAGCATCTTCTTGTACCTTTCCCCATGCTTGACGAAGTGTCTCGCCAGCTCGTTGTTCGAACCCAAGAATATGACTCCTCAATACCTTTGTTTTCTTAGTGGGTAAAAACTTGATAAAGAATTTCCTTGCCAAATCATCCCAATTGTTGATTGAATTCTCTGGGTCTTTATTCAATGACTCCTTAACCTCCCCAATCAGAGAAAAGGGCAAAAGTTCCAGCCTGACATAGTCCTTGGAAACGATCGGATAGTTGTAAGTATCAATAATTTCTAGGAAATTCTGAATATGCCTCTGCAGATCTTCATGAGGTAAAACCACAAATTGCCATGTGGATTGGATCAGCTGCACCATATATTTTTTGAGTTCAAAATGCCTAGTAATATAAGGCTTCACAATAGACTGAGTTATATTTTCCAGACTAGGTCTTGCGGCTTCAATCATCATGCGTTCCTCATTACCTGCCATCTCAATTGGTTGTGGTTGAACTATGATGTCCAACTCTCTTTCAATTCTGGTTCGGGCATCCACCTCCATCCTCACTCTGTAAAGCGTTCGTTCAATTTCGGGATAAAGAGGAAGGAGGTTGTTTGTGCTTCTACTTCTTCGCATTCAAGAAAAGATTCTGTATTAGCACAGACAAAGTGAACTAAAAATTACAACTTGAATAAATAAATAATAAAAGCTCAATTCAGTAAAGTAGCTAATTTAAAGTCCCAGGCAACGGCACCAAAAACTTGTTGCGACCAAAACTCTCACACAAGTGCAAATGATCATCAAGTATAGATTAGTGAGTAGAGTATCATTCCCACGAAGACTTGTGATTAACAGTAGACTGATTCCAACTCAATTAATTTATCTATCCAAGAGTTTTTTCACAAAATAGAGATGTAACTGTTTCACTACCCAAACTATCAAGCAATAAAGTAACTAGAGCAATTAATCAAACAAATGATTTCGAATAACAAATAATAGGAGAGGATATTCCAGACGAGGTAGTTAACAATCGTGTTGTGTTCTTGGCTTAAAATGACTAATTGATTTATCTGGACTGTTGATTAACAAGGTTAATGTTACTCATAAGAATCTATCGAGTTCTACTCACATATTCGAGTTAACTCAATGCCTATATGTCTTTGGAATTAATATTAACAAGAATTCATTTACAATTCCTTTATTTCAACAAAGCAAAGGAAATTGGGTATATGTCCGTCCAATTGCAAATCCGTTCCCTGAGGCCGGAGATCAAGAACTTTCTCTATTTAATTCTATATGCAAAGTTCCCACTTTTGAGTTCAACTAAAGATTCGTAAGGTATATGTCCGTCCAATTACAAATCCGTTCCCTGAGGCCGGAGATCAAGAACTTTCTCTATTTAATTCTATATGCAAAGTTCCCACTTTCGAGTTCAACTAAAGATTCGTAGATAGTATTTCACTGTTAGCTACTCAAAAAAATAATTAAAAGCAAAATTAAATAAACAACCCAATATGATAAACCAACTTCGTCAAATTAAACTCTAAACAACAAAATTCATGTTTCACCCATGATCCTATGGTTTTTAGCCACTCATACTAGTGTTTATCACAAATAGGTTCAATTTTATCACAAATAGCAAAACAAAGGGAAGAAAAGAAGTACTTGATGGTAAAATCTCCTCCTTGCCTCTTGCCTCTCTATTTCTTGCACTAGATTATGAAAACCTTGATATTTTACTCCTTGGACGAGCTTGATTTTATATAGGTTAAGTGAATTTTCATCCAGGTTTCCAATTTGCCCGTAACAAACCCTTTTCGGAACTGGGACTCGCGCAAATACACTAATGTTCACGCTAAGCGAATCGCATAACATTCTGCCTACCGTTTCTGGACTAGCGCGAATGCGCTAGACCTCGTGCTAGTTCAGGCCATTTTTTTCTTCAATTCTTTGTCTCGTCCTTACACGCACTCAGCTCTGAGGGGTCTTCCTTGCTCCAAAAATGGTTCCAATCACAACTTTAAGGCATCATATAAGCTCCTCGTCCTGCAAGGTATACAATTCACAATTAAAGCCTATTTTTCATCAATTAATCATATTATGACATCCGAACATAATCAATTGGGGGCAAAAACAGTTGCCTAATTACCTAAATTTATCCTATTATCAGCATCCCACACTTAATTCATTGCTAGTCCTCAATCAATCAAACTATAATCTCTAGAAGTTTATCCACTCAACCATCTCCCTTAACACACTACACCTAGAACAATTTACATATATTACGCCTAGCAGTGAACAATCCTATCCTCAAAGGTCAACTCTCAAATGCCATGCAATATTAATACTTCCTCAAAGTACTCTACACATGAGTCAACTTGCTTTTCCTTCACGAATCATATGCTCTCACAATCATATCAACGAAAATTGAAATCAATCCACACATTTGAAACATATGCTCACATATATTAAACAAATCACTCACCCTCACAAGAGAAGACACATGCATGCAATTGGTACCATAATCTTGCCCTTAATGTAAATATCTACTAATGCAGGCTCACTCGATATAAAATCAATTAGGACTTTTTCATGGTTGTAATGTGGGCTAAGGGACGGGTAGGATATATTTAGGAATACTGACAACCCTCCTAAGCACTTTAACACTTTATGTAATCACTTCAAGTGCAAATTCTTCAACCCACTTCACTTTCACAAACGAATCACCCCAAAACTTCTCCCTTCTTCTTTAAGCACTACATTAATTTATTCCCACTAGCAGGAACAAGACAACAATGTACTCATCTCTATATATTTCTTTTTTTCTTTTTTTTAATTTCTGCTAGTGTTGTATCATTTTACAAAACAAGAGCACATTTCCTCCTTTTGTTGGTTCCAATCAAAAGTCACCTCACACTTAGTTCCTTCTTACTTCTTTTAGCGCTCATCTCACAACTAAAGTGCTTTAAGAGGTAAAAAGGATCAAAACAAGATCAATTAAGAACAAAAAGGGTATAGGCTTGTAATGCGGGTTCCAAACAAAAGTCTATAGGCTCAAATGGGTTAACTAGGGATAGATTTTGTTTATGATAAGCAATTAAGCTCAAAAGGATCAAAGAAAGCCTAAAAGCATTTTTCAAACCAAGCATCACCTAAAATTTCACTTCAACTCACATACCGGGCAAGTTCTAGACACAAGTACAATACACGGACTACATAAAAGTCTCACCACATGTGGCATATCACTCATCTAGATCAGCCCATCAAGACGCTCCATTACGAGCATTCAATTCAGTGATATACAGATTAAGGCACTTTAGTAAGATTCAAAAAATAAGACTAAGTGCTACACTCTAGGGTCTATTGTGTTCAGGTGTGTTAATGCTATGGGTCCTCTTTCAGTTCTCTAGCTTGTAGCCTATTAACCTAATCTACAAATCAAAAAGAAACAACAACAACAACAACAACAACCTAGTATAATCCCACTTAGTGGGGTCTTGGGAGGGTGGTATGTACTCAGACCTTACCCCTACCCTGGGGTAGAGAGGCTGTTTCCAAATAGACTCTCGGCATCCTTCCCTCCAAGAACTTCTCACCTTGCTCTAGGGGGGACTTGAACTCACAACCTCTCGAATGGAAGTGGAGGTTGCTTACCATCAGAGCAAACCCTCTTGTCTAAAAAGAAAACAAAATAAAAAACAAAATAAAAAGAAAACTAACTATACCTGGTTCAAGTTAAACCCTTGGAAAAGAATCGTGGCCTAAAGAAAAACCAAGGGGGAGTTGCTACACTACCTGAAAAGACCAAAAAAACTTTTTGGTATTTTTTCTAGACTAACTTCCCTCGAGAAAATCATCAACAAGATCCGTCATCAGGAAGAGTCTACATATTTTCCCTTTTTTTCCTCAACCAGTCCCTCAAGAACCCCTCCAAAACGGATCAATCGTCGGGACGAGCTATTTATCTAAATTAAACAAATGATTCCTACTCAGCATCATCAAAACTACCAAGTTAAAATGAAACAAAACAAAACAAGCAATCAATTGATACAACTACATACAACATACAATGAAGAAATCCCCACCCCACACTTAAGTGCAGACATATCCACATGGCTTAAAATTTGAAAGAGCAGTGAGGTAAAGGAGCTTTCCTGAAGCTTCACTCCTGGTCGGAGACGGTTTCTGACTTTACGTTGCATGCACGACCTAGAGCTCGCATCCAACCCATGAATTTCTTCTTCGACTTAGCTTTTCGGTCATCTACCATGTCTATATGGTACACAAATTAGTCACTGAGCATTGTAGACCAGCTACCTTCTGCTCCAATGCTGTGAACCGGGACACTCTGGCAGTTCCTGAAGAGGATGATGCTCCTGACGGTGTTGCAGCTGTTGCGCTAAGCGCATGGGCCTGCGTTGGGCGCATGGGCCTGCGTATTGCCCTCCACGTTCATTTGTTCAGCCTCCCCTCCTCCTCCGATGCATCAGAGCCACTCTCATATGCTCCACCTGCTATTGGTGCTAGGGATGACACCGTGGTGCTCTTTTCTGATCGGATCATGTAGCCATTTTTCACCAGCCCATCCACACAAAGATTTTCGGGCACCTTCACTTGACTGCAAAGCTTAGTCACTAATGAGGGGAAAAAGAAACTATACCTGAGTTGGTGGCTCCGGACAAACATTTCGTTGTGGATCACCTTGGCCATATCGAAAGGAAGACCCTTGATGAAATACAAAATCAATGCAGCTCGGGGTCCATTCACCTTCGTAGTATTTTTGGAGGGAATAAGGCAACTGTTAATCACTTCATATAACTAGCTCTTTGCCTGTGGAGTTATGACGGAGGAGTGGAACTTCTCACCGTATTCCATCCACTCCACCATTTTTTTTGGGTGCGAAAATATCATCAAAGAAGCCTCCCACTTGGCGTCTGTTGGATTTCGACCATACTCATAAAAGTTTGAATTCTCTGTTAGAGGAGCGGCCAACTGATATGTCTCCCGTATCGCCTCAATGGTGGCATTTACCGCCTTGCGGCGCACAGCGATCATATTGTCTATATGCTCTGGTAGATTAGCGTAGAATTATCATACAACCATTGTATTGGCCTCCCCTGTCTCATCAATGAAGGCCTGCAAACCCCTCGTTATCAACTCCGAATACATGTGGGGGCAGCGCTCCTTGACTTAACGATGTCAATGCCCCTTTCTGGAATTGGCTGTTTTGGCCTACTCCATAAAGCGGGTATGAGCCTCAGCCAAAACAAATTTGTTATTGTCATAGGGGCGTGCAGGGGCTGCCCCTTGTGTCTGATGTGCCACCTTGGCGACTTAATGATAGACCTGTGGCTTGGCATTTTCGCGATGGTGCATGAGGCCTGAAAATTAAGACACATTAACACAGCTCAAATAAAAGTGTGACACACAGTGGTTACTCAGACTTCACACACATAAGTGGTCACAACAACACAGCAAAGTTCATTGAGGCCATTCCACAAACACCTTGTGCGCATTAGGCCTTCACAACACCATTTTAAGCTTATTAGAACAAGAATCACCGACTTACATTTAACAACATCACAAATCAAGTGGGATCCCACCCTATACTTATCATCTTCCAACACCACAACCAATTGCACCAATTTCTACGCAAAATCTAAGTACAACTACTAGAACATGGACATAAGAACACAACAAAAAAATTTTGAAAAATTAAAGAGAGAAAAGGAGAAGAAAGAAACTAGGGCTCATACTCGTAGTGAAGGAGAATGGGGAAGATGCTAGTGAACTCAGGGTAGGGGGTCATGGATAGGATATGGGGGACGGGGGTGTTGGTATTTTGGGAGTGTTGGGAGGAAGGTTTTGTTTTGTTTTGATTGAGTGGGATGCGGGGGAGACAAAGGGTAGGGTTTTTTTGTTTGAATGGGGGGGGGGGGTTGAGGTACGGAGGGTGGCGGTTATTAGATGGGGGAAGGGGTAATTAAGTCTAAATAATAAATAAAAAAGAAGAACTTAAATAAAATAATGCCAGATTTTCGATGGGACTAGAACAATCACGCTAACTTCGCGCTAGTCAGGCATATTGATGCGCGGACTTAGCGCGAGCTCGTGGGACCCTTCGCGCACCTTCATGCGGCTTAGGCAGAATGTTGCCCAGTTCGTGCAAACTGTAGCGCGATCACGCTACTGGGCAACTCGTTTTTTGCACTTTTTCACATGTGTTCGCCATGGTCGATGGTCCTTTTGCCTGCCCCTTCATCGCCTGCATTAGTTAGTATGCAAAAACACAAAATTAACCACTATTACTGTCGTTGGGTTGCCTCCCAACCAGCGCCCTATTTAACATCGTGGCACAATGATTACAACATTTCAATGGGTTGCCTCCCATATAGTGCATGATTTAACATCACGGTATGACTCAACAGGTTCTCAACCATCTGTCAAATCCACCGAGGTCTTGTAACGTGAAAAGTCATCCCCCAGTAAATGTTTTATCCTTTGACCATTCACCAAGAAAGTACCAGTTGAGCTCATATCCCTCAATTCCTTAGCTCCATGAGGCTTCACACTTACCACCATGAAAGGGCCTGACCAAGGAGATTTTAGCTTTCCGGGGAAAAGCTTCAACCTCGAATTGAACAAAAAAACTTCTTGTCTTGGCTCAAGCTCTCAATGTTGGATATTCTCATCATGTCACCTCTTAGTCTTCTCTTTGTACCATTTGGCATTTTCATATGCGTGCAATCAAAACTCACCAAGCTCGTTGAGTTGCAGCAACCTCTTCTCACCAGCTAAGTCCCCATCCATAATCAGCTTTTTAATTGCCCAATAGGCCTTGTGTTCAAGCTCGACAGGCAAGTTACATGCCTTCCCATAAACTAATTTATATGAAGAAGCATTATGGGAGTTTTGTATGCAGTTCGATATTCCCACAATGCATCATCTAACTTCCCAGCCCAGTCTTTTCTATTTGCGCTCACTGTTTTCTCAAGAATCTGCTTTATCTCTCTGTTTGACACTTCCACTTGACCACTCGTCTGGGGGAGATAAGTAGTGGAATCTTATGCTTGACTTCGTACTTTGCAAGAATATTATTCAGCAATTTGTTGCAGAAGTGCGTTCCTCCCTCACTGATCAAAACTCTTGGAGTACAAAAGCGTGTGAAGATGTGCTTCTTGACAAAGCTTACCACAACCTTTGAATCATTCGTGGGATGAGAAATGGCCTCAACCCGTTGGATACATAGTCGACTGTCACCAAGATGTACCTATGACCATTAGAGTGTGGAAACGCTCCCATGAAGTCAATTCCAAAAACATCAAAAAGCTCCACTACCAGAATGTTTTGCAGTGGCATCTCGTGCTTCTTTCGATAGTTCCGGTTCTTTGGCACCTGTCACACATTTTAACAAAGGCGTGTGCATCCCTAATTAATTTTGGCCAATACATACCTGATTGTAGAACTTTCTAGGTGGTCCTATCTCCACCGTGATGACCTCCGTATGGCGAGGCATGGCTGTCATGAAGTATGGCATTCATCTCCTCCTCAGGAACACATCTCTACACCAAATGATCTACACAGAGCCTGTATAAGAATGGCTCATCCCACATGTAGATCCTGACATCATGTAGGAACTTTCTTCTATTATCTGGTGTCAATTCTGGTGGTGTCACCCCACTTACAATAAAGTTCACATATTCTACATACCAAGGGGTTGTGCTTCAGGTGATTGCCAATAACTACTCATCAGGGGAATATTTCTTTGATTGCACATTCTTCGGCTACATGGTTCCGATTTTATAATCTAGACAAGTGATCAGCCAGTTGATTCTCTATTCTTTTGCGATATTGGATCTCTAAGTAAAACTCTTGAAAGAGGAGGACCCATTGAATCAGTCTCGGCTTAGCGTCTTTCTTCTCAAACAGGTATCTGATAGCTGAATGATCTGTGTAGATGATCACTTTAGTCCCCACTAGATATGACCTGAACTTGTCAAACGCCCATACCGTTGCATGCAACTCTTTTCAGTAACTGTGTAGTTCATCTAAGTTGGATTCAGAGTTTTGCTCGCATAGTAGATGGAGTTGAAGATTTTATTTCTCCTTTGCCCCAACACAACTCCAATTATGATTGGGCCAGTCACCAACCTTCCCTTCAGCTCCTCGAATTCCTTCAGACAGGCATCATCAAATTTGAAGGCGACATCCTTCTCAAGCAACCTGCACAAGGGAGAGGAAATTTTTGAGAAATCTTTAATGAAACAACGATAATAACCTGCGTGGCCTAAGAAACTGCGAATGCCTTTGACATATATCGGTGGGGACAATTTTTCAATTGCTTCCACCTTTGCCTTGTCCACCTGCAAACCATCTTCGGACACCTTGTGCCCCAAACCTATACCTTCATGTACCATGAAATTGCACTTTTCCCAATTTAGCACCAACTTAGTCTCTTCACACCTAGCAAGCACTTTATCAAGATTCATAAGAAGTTATCAAAAGAACATCCAAACACAGAAAAATCATCCATGAATACTTCCACAAATCTCTCAACCATGTAAGTAAAAATGGCCATCATACACCTTTGAAAAGTCGCAGATGCATTACAAAGACCAAAAGGCATTCTCTTGAACGCATACGTGCCATAAGGACACATAAAATGGTCTTTTCTTCGTCCGTTGGGCTATAGCAATATTCTTATACCCCGAGTAACCATCTAAGAAGTAGTAGTACTCCTGACAAGCTAATCTATCAAGCATTTGGTCAATGAAGGGGAGGGGAAAGTGGTCCTTCCGGGTGGCAGTGTTCAATTTTCTATAAGCAATACAAATTCTCCACCTGGTGACAGTTCATGTAGGGATTAAGTCATTATTCCCATTAACTACTACAGTCGTCCCCCCTTTCTTTGGGACACATTGAACGGGGCTTACCCATTTGCTGTCTGAGATAGGAAATACAATACCTGCATAGAGCCACTTAATCACTTCTTTTTTTACCACATCTATCATGATTGGATTTAGTCGCCGTTGTTGCTCAACACTGGCCTTATGTCCATCCTCCAAAAGGATTTTGGGCATGCAAAATGCTGGAATAATGCTCTTAATATCATACATTATCCACCCAAGTGCTCTCTTGTGCTCACGTAGCACTCTCAACAGCTTTTCTTCCAGTAATTTATATAAGTCAGAAGAAACACTAACAGGTAAGGTGTCACAGTCACCCAAATAAATATATTGCAAGTGAGGTGGGAGAGGCTTAAGCTCCAATTTTGGGGCTTTCTCAATTAACGGCTTTAGAGGAGGTCCCTATGGCTATTCAAAGGCTCAAAGGGGTCCCCTGCATGTATGCACAAAATGTATCAAGAATGTGCATCACACTCTTCAACCTCCCCATCATTCCCTAGGCTATCAAACAACATGAGTGCTTTTTCAATAGAATCGTCTAGATACACACTAGGATTGCTTTGTACACCTTAAAAACTGCTTCCTGGTCATCTATCCTCAAAATCATCTTTCCTTCTCTCACTTTGATAATTGCATCGCCAGTAGCCAAGAGAGGTCTCCCCAATATGATTGGGGCCAGTTCATCAGCTTAATAATCGAGGATAATAAAATAACCAGGAAAAATAAATTTCCCACAATGCAGCAACACATATTCAATCACCCCCTCAGGGTGTGCTATCGATCTATCAGCCAGCTGTAACATCACAATAGTTGGCCTTGGAGCTCCTAGGCCCAACTTCTTGAACAAAGATAAGGGCATCATATTTATGCTCGCCCACAAGTCACAAAGAGCATGACCCACATCTATATTACCAATGTGCACAGGAATCGTGAAGCTGTCAGGATCCTTAAGCTTTTGAGGGAGCTTATTTTGGACCCTTGAAGTGCACTCCTCAGTAAGTGCAACTGTCTCAAATTCAATCAACCTTCTCTTACGAGCCACTATATCTTTTATGTACTTAGCATACTTTGGAATTTCACAAAGCACATCAACAGGTGGGATATTCAATTGAACCTGGCTCAGTATAAAGAGAAATTTTTTGAACATGCGATCATCATTCTTTTTCTGCAACCTCTGGGGAAAAGGGGGTGGTGGCCTCGGGGCCTCCACTGGCTTTGGAATTTCAACAGCATTCTTTGGCTCGGTGTCATCTTAGGGATCAACTCTCTCTTAGGTATGGGCTTTTCTTTTCTCTTCTTGGGCACTTCCTCTAGCTCCCTCCCATTTCTAAGTGTAACTGCATTCACTTGAGGATTCTTTTCAATATCACTTGGGAGAGCGCCTGCAGGTCTAGTGTTCTGATTTGTTGCTAACTGACCCGTCTCAAGATTTCTGAGATCAGTCCTGTACTGTTGATTTTCTATTAACAACTTCTTTAGCAAATCATTGGTGTTCTCTTCCATTTGTTGGGGTGGCTTCTGAGGCTGATTAAAACCCCCTTGAGGTCTATTCTGATTATGTTGATTTCCACCCTATGAGAAGTTGGGATGATTCCAACAATTTGGATTGTAGGAATTTCTATATTGTGCATAATAATTCGGTGGACCTCTATTCTGTTGCCCCATGTAGTATATGGATTCCGGATTCGTGGGCCACATATCACTCATGTGATTGTCTCCACACAGTTCGCAGCAAATAGCCATCTGTTGAACATGTTGCATTTATTGAGGTTGTTGCATTGTCATCCTAGTCATCTGATTGGCTAGCTTTGCAATATCGGCTCTCATGGATGACAGGTCGTCGAGCTCAAGTAATCCAGCTGCTTTCTGCTTAATTTCCCTTCGTGAATCACCCTCACCTTGCCAGTTATTATCATTAGCCGTGAAGGTATTCAGCAAGAGTTGGATTTCACTGTACGGTCGGGCCATGCAACTACCCTCTCAAGCTGAATCAAGATTCATCTTTGATACATCATCTAACCCATATACAAAAGTGTGACCCAATACCTCGTCCGTCTGACAATGATGTGGACAATCTCTGAGCATCTTCTTGTACCTTTCACATGCTTGACGAAGTGTCTCGCCATCTCGTTGTTCGAACCCAAGAATTTGACTCCTCAATACCTTTGTTTTCTTAATAGGGAAAAACTTGATTAAACATTTCCTTGCCAAATCATCCCAAGTGCTGATTGAATTCGTTGGCTCCTTATTCAACCACTTCTTAGCCTCCCCGATCAGAGAAAAGGGGAAAAGTGACAACCTGACATAGTCCTTGGAAACATTCGGATAGTTGTAAGTATCAGTAATTTCTAGGAAATTTTGAATATTCCTCTGCGGGTCTTCATGAGGTAAAACCACAAATTGCCCTATGGAATGGATCAATTGCACCATATATTGTTTGAGTTCAAAGTTCCCAGTAATATCAGGCGCCAAAAACTTGTTGCGACCAAAACACTCACGCAAGTGCATGTGATCGTCAAGTAATAGAGTAGTGAGTAGAGTATCGTTCTCATGAAGACTTGTGATTAACTATTGACTGATTCCAACTCAATTAATTTATCTATCCAAGAGGTTTTTCATAAAATAGAGATGTAACCGTTTTACTACCTAAACTATCAAGTATTAAAGTAGCTAGAGCAGTTAACCAAACAAATGATGATTTTGAGTAACAAACAATAGAAGAGGATATTCCATGGTCACGGGCTAGTTAACAATCGTGTTGTGTTCTTGGCTTAAAATGACTAATCGATTTATCTGGACTATTGATTGAAAGGGTTAACGTTACTCATAAGAATCTGTCGAGTTCTTACTCGCCTATTCAAGTTAAATCAATGCCTATGTCTATGGAATTAAGATTAACAAGAATGCATTCACAATTCCTTTATTTCAACTAAGCAAGGCAATTGAGTATATGTCTATCCCAACTGCGAGTTCGTTCCCCGAGTCCCGAGTTGATGAACTTACTCTATTTAATTCTATATGCAATCTAAAGTTCCCACTTTCGAGTTCAACTAAAGATTCATAGATAGTATTTCACTGTTAGCTACTCAGCAAAATAAGTAAAAGCAAAATTAAATAAACAACCCAATATGATAAACCAACTTCGTCAAATTAAACTCTAAACAACAACATTTATGTTTCACCCATGACCTAGAACAATGGGTTTTAGCCACTCATACTAGTGTTTATCACAAATAGGTTCAATTTCATCACAAATAGCAAAACAAAGGGAAGAAAAGAATAACTTTATTGTCAAATCTCCTCCTTGCCTCTTGCCTCTCTATTTCTTGCACTAGATTATGAAAACCTTGATATTTTATTCCTTGGGCGAGCTTGACTTTATATAGGTTAAGTGAATTTTCCTCCAAGTTTCCAACTTTGCCACTAACAGACCTTTCCGGAACTGGAACTCGTGCAAATGAGCTAATGTTCGCGTGAATATCCTAACATTCTGCCTCCCGTTTTTGGACTAGCGCGAACGCGCTAGACCTCGCGCTAGTTCAGGCCATTCTTTTCTTCAATTCTTTGTCTCGTCCTTGTGCTCACTCAGCTCCAAGGAGTCTTCCTTGCTCCAAAAATGATTCTGATCACAACTTTAAGGCATCATATAATCTCCTAATCTTGCAAGGTATACAATTCACAATTAGAGCCTATTTTTTATCAATTAATCATATTATGACAACAGACATAATCAAACGGGGGCATAAACAGTTACCTAATTACCTAAATTTATCTTATTATCAACTATTTATTAATTTTAATATTATACTTCTATATTTTGAACAATATTTTTCATGACATAAATTTCATTGGGAAATGACTCTTGTCATACTTAACACACCCTAAATTTCACACTTACTTATTTAGAGGATAAATTAGATTACATTTCAGACGAAAAAATAATGATTTCAGAATAAAGAAATGTGGAATGGTGAAGTAACCTTCTATAACAATGCCAAAAGGTGAAAAGAGCTTCTTCAATCTTTCATTCGTAGTGTAAAATGATAATCCTATTTAAAAGAAAAAAATTCGAATGCATCAGTGTTAGGATTTTAATAAGGACAACAACAGACAAATAAATCACGATTAATTGAAATTGTATGTTAGTCCCTTCTTTTCTCATTATTATTTTATGTCCCCATTTCAACGTTTTCTTCTTCTTCTTCTTCTTTTTTCCACCTTTTTCTTTTCTGATACACAAACAAGTTATAGAGCCTAGTTAACAGACCAGAAAGCAAGAAAAAACAAACTCCTTAAATGATGGAAACAAAATAACAACCTATGCAATAAAATAAAGTGGATACACAAATTTTACAAAGCACTAACAGTAACTCCTAATATGTCAGGCGTTAATTATTAAATAGCCCTTCGAGTGGCAAGCAGGACGACGAAGAGGCCATTTACTCCTGCTTTGAAATAGTAGGAATTATTATAGTATTTCTTTTGGGGGTAAAAGTATGTGGTATTCTTTTATACTACTTCATCTTAACGAGGTGAAATTACATATTCCTTTTTATAAGAGCCACTAATTATTATTGAGGTTTAGCCGGACACCAAATGCTCCAATCAAGGATGCCCAGCTCCACAAACCAAGTAAAAAACCATGATATTGGAACTGACTACAAGCAAGCAAGCAAGTGGAAGGGAATTATTGTGTAATTAGAATGGTTGCTCAATAGCACTTTCCAAATGGACATCTAAGATAGCACCAAGACGAGCACAAAACAAATCTGGCCGCGGCCTATTTAAGAGATTTTCCAAAGTAATAGCATACAAGTCGAATCGCTAAAATACAAGCTCATCAACGAGCCTATATACAACAATACTATTGCTGCAAGCATCTTTGACAATGGCTTCCTACAACTCAAAGTCAAACATTTTCTTCCTTTTCTTCATTTCCTCCAAAACAAAGCAAGCATCTTCAACCTTCCCTTTATCAAGCAATTCAAGAATCATACACCTTATTGTTTCTACACGCTGAAAATGCCCACTAATTAACATTGCATTCAAAACCTTCAAACCTTCCTCAAATTCTCCTATTTTACAAAACCCATCAACCATCATTCTATATGTAGCTTCATTAGGATTGCAACAAGCAATTTGCATATCAACTGACATCCTATACGCTTCAGCAGTTTTACCTTCCTTACAGAAATAATTGATTAACATATTATAGATCACAACATCGGGCTTAATGTGCCTCTTTTTCATCTCCACGAGTAAATTATTTGCCTCACCAATGTCGCCTCGTTTTAAAAGATCAGTCATCAAAATACTATAATTGACTATTTTCAGCTTACATCCCTGTTATTCCATATCAAACATTAACTTCTTAGCTTATTTATACTTACCCAAAGAACTCAAACCTTCCATCAACAAAGCATAAAAAACTGCATTTGGCTTCTTTCCCTTTCTAATCATATCATGAAACAACCTTTTAGCACCTTCAACATCCCCCTTCTTACACAAAAATCCAATGTGACAATTGTAAGTTACTACAGTCGGCTCAATTTCTCTTTCAATCATTTCATCAAACACTTGGTGCGCCAGTTCCCAGTCACCTTTTTCCAGCCACATCTTAATAATAATGTTAAACGAAAAAACATTAACCAAATACCCATTTTCGAACAATTCCTTAACATCTCATTTGCATCATCAGAATGTCCATTATCAACAAGCACATTTAAAAGTGCATTAACAGACTATACATTTCGCGTACAATTAAACGACGCCATGTTGTGAAAAAGCTTAATAGCGTTATCAACCAACTGCGCTTTGCCGTAATGTTGAATCAAACCGACAAAAACCTTCTCTTAACATCGAATATAATATATTTTCAAATACCCAAGAAGGGTTTCAACAGCTTCAAAGTCTCGAGACCTAGCGAGCTTATAAATAAGATAAGAATAAGTAGGGTAGTCATGTTTGAACCCGATTTGCTAGTAATCATGGAACAGTGAAATAGCTTCATCAGGATCTTGGATTTGTTTGAGGTCAGCAAGTAGTGGTATTGGCTTGCGAAGGAGGTTTTTTGTAGGCTTATGAGGCCTTTTAGGTGAGGATTTTAAGGTGGGTTTATGAGAACGATGATGATTGTGGTATGGTTGGGATTGGAAAATTGAGGTTCTGAATTGTGAAAGGTTGTTAATTTTGAGTTTTGAGGGAGTTGTGCTAGCTTGTTTGATTCTTGAATTGATCATGGAATGTAGAAGGTAGAAGTCAGATTATAGTTTCAAGTGTTAGATGAAAGATCTGTGGAGGGAAAATGGGTTGCTTAAACGTGGAAGCACATTTGAAAGCTTATGCACTCGAGATCGGATGGTAAAATAGCACGGTATAGCCAGTTTTCGAACTGGTCATTCAAAAATAGACAGCTTTTATCAAGTCAATAAAAATAGACACTATTTTGCTGCAACAGAGACCGGTCCAGCATAATATACTGGAATTCGGTGCATCTGTGTATGAACTCCAACATATTATATTAGACTGGTATACTTTACTGGCTCCTGTATAATATACTGGAGACTGGAGCACCGGTGCTCCAAACTCCAGTATATTATGTTGGACCGGTGTACTTGCTGGAACTCCAGTATATTATGATGGAGTTTTAGCGTACTGATGCTGGAACTCCATCATATTATGCTGGAATTCTAGCATACTTATCCTGGAACTCCGGTATAATATGATGGAGTTCAAGTATACTTATGCTGGAACTCAAGCATAATATACTGGCGTATTTTTCGGGTTTTGAACAGTGTTTTCGCTCAAATTTATCTTTATATGAAAAGTGGTTAAATTTCTATTACTTTTGAAACTGGACTATTTTTGAATAACCAGTTGTAAATCTTGCTATTTTTAAATTTCTCCTGATTGGATGGGTACTGATTTTGGTGAGATTTTAATTTGGGCCAAACAGATGCTTCAGAAGTTGGAAATTGGGCCTAGTTTATAGATGTGTGTGGGTGAAATTAAAAAATAGCCAGATTTAATTGGAAAATAGCAACAATTTCAAAGTAATCATAATTTAGCCACTTTTCATGTAAAAATAAATCTGAACGAAAATACTATTCAAAATACGTAAAATATTCCAGCATAATATACTGGAGTTCCAACATAATATAGTAATATACTGGTCCAGCAAAATATGCTGGAAGTTCATATACAAGTGCTCCAACCTCCAGTATATTATGCTAAAACTTTTCGTGTGTTGGAGTTCCAGCATAATATGATGGAAGTTCATACAAAGGTGCACCAATATCCAGTATATTATGCTAGAACTTTGCGTGTTACAGCAAAATAATGACTATTTTTCAATGACTTTGCAAACCTTGGCTATTTTCAATAGAGCCCGCTTAGTTAGCGGAGGTCTTGAGTTCATCTCAACAAGAGCATTTTATTTTTCTATATTTCTATATTTTGCCTTGGTTATATTCGTTGCGCAAACAAATACAGTGATACTGGTTGTATCCTTCGTATACATTCTTGCGTACAATCGATATAAGTTGTATTATTTGTATACACCCTTGTATTTCATCTTGGTTACTGTTAATGCATGTTGTATTTGTTGCGCGAACGAATACAATTGCACAAAAGTATACAGTTGATACAAGTTGTACGAACGAATACAGTTAACACAAGCTATATTCGTTGCGCGTCTGAATACAATATATGCCGCAAATGATTGAACAATAAATATGAATGGTAATTAGGTAAACTGTAATTATTAGCTTCTAAACTATAATGCTTTATGAAAATTCATCTTACATGTATCAGTTAATCTTAATTTATACTACTAAGATGAGACAATAAAGATCTTAGATAACATGCTAAATCATAACTTTATGATCCGTATAGGATTTCACGAGAGGAACTTAGATGTTTATATGACAAATTCTTTGCATTTTCATCTGCTTTTGATATTAAAAGTAATTCAACGTTATTTAGTTATTACACCAAAGAAAGATGACGTCCATTAGAACCTTTTTAAACGATGGATGTTTTGAAAAGGGAGTCCATTACTCAAATGGTCACTCAACTATCCCAAATTATCTTCTAAAGTTATTTTACTTTCGTTTGTAACAACAAAGTCACTGAATTATGCCTATTGCACTCAGAAGGTCACTCAACTAGATTTTCCAAATTTTGGATTGTCAAATACCTATTTTACCCTCTAAATTAGAAACATTTATCTTCTTTCTAAAAAAAACTTTTTAATATTATGATTTTCTCTTTTAATTTATATTATGGACTTACCTATAATAGAAAAAACTTATACTCATAAATTTCACTTGCAAACAGTTAGGCAGAGAAAGCTGGTCATAAAGCTAATCAGGTCTTAGTTTAGTACATGTATACTGCTCTTGCTGAGATAGTTTCGCAAGCATCAGCTCACAATTTTGATTAAAAAAAGTAATTTTCTCCTCTATATTCAGTAGATATTTTCTGTCAAAATGCCAAAATAATATTAATTTCATCCAACTCCAAATGAGAGAGACCACAAAATACGTCCACAATCCATTTCATATAACAGTAAAAACATGTAGTCTCGTAGCTACATCTCACAAGGTCACCATATCTTTCTTCTTTTTTTAATCCTAAAAAATATATTAGTTTGACATTTTCCTTGATACCATCAAGTCGATACCTTGATAAACTAAAAGCCAAGATTCTCTGGCATTATAAAACATGATCATTATACCTCGAACTCAATTCTATCTCCGGTAGCCTGGATGAAATATCCACTATTAGAAATAAATCTTCATACACAGTGATGGTGTTTCGTTATATCCAGATCAAACATTGATGTTGCAAAGTCAGGTGTTTAGGTTGATTAGTCTGATGAAGTTCGATAAGTTGCTGAGAACCAAGTTTGAACAATAGAGTTACTCTTGCAAGAAACATACCATGTGTGGGTGTCTAAGTACTGACATGCTGCTGATGTTCCGAGCTTGGTCTCTGGTTAATAGAAGTCTAACATGCGGAACGCCCCTCCAACTCTCTCCAAGTGCTGGCTTGGAAGTACCTTTCTCACCGGCCACCATGTGATTGGTGACCTAGCACAAAAGGATAAATATTATAATAAACAACAATAACAACTACTCAATATAGTCCCACAAAGTAGGGTCTAGGAAGGGTAATACATACACAGACCGTACCCCTACCCGAAAGGGTAGAGAACCTATTTCCAATCAACCCTCGGCTCAGGAAAAGGAAAAGAAAAACAAAAACAAAAGAGCACTAGTAACTCCAGCAAAAATCACATAAATAATTATCTAAACATAAAATCATAAATAAAATTGCATGCAATAATATTGAGCAGTAACTATCATAGGGAGCACAATACAATACACAAATCATCTATGGAGAGCCCCACCCAACCTCAACAACCCCGATACTAGACCTCCAGACTTTCCTATCAAGGGTCATGTCCTTGGAAATCCGCATTCTAGCCATGTTCTGCCTAATCACCTCTCCCCAATACCTCTTAGGCCTTCATCTGCCTCGACTCGCGCCAACCACCACCAACCGCTCACAACTTCTCACCGGAGCATCAGGGCTTCTCCTCCGCACATGCCCGAACCACCTGAGCCTCGCTTCCCGCATCTTCTCATCCACTGGGGTCACCCCCACCTTCTCCCGAATAACTTCATTCTTAATCTTATCTAACCTGGTGAGCCCGCACATCCACCTGAGCATCCTTATCTCCGCAACCTTCATTCTCTGAACATGAGAGTTCTTTACCGGCCAACACTCCACCCCATACAACATGGCTGGTCTAATCACAGCTCTATAAAATTTTCCCTTGAGTTTCTGTGGCACTTTCTTGTCACACAAGACTCCTGATGCAAGCTTCCACTTCGACCACCCCGCCCTTATACGGTGAGTGACATCCCCGTCGATCTCTCCGTCCCCTAAATCGCCGACACAAGATATTTGAAATTGTCCCTCTTGGCGATGACCTGAGCTCCAAGTTTCACGTCCTTACCTACTTCGCTCGACTCGGCGCTAAACCTGCACTCCAGGTATTCTGTCCTAGACCTGCTTAGTTTGAAACCGTTAGACTCGAGAGTCTATCTTCAGACCTCCAACCTTTCGTTAACACCGACCCTCGTCTCGTCTATCAAGACTATGTCATTAGCAAATAGCATACATCATGGCACATTCCCTTGAATATAACATGTCAGAGCATCCATCACCAAAGCAAATAAGAGAGGGCTGAGCGCTAATCCTTGATAAAGCCCCATAACAACCGGAAAATGGTCTGAGTCGCCACCCACCGTCCTAATCCTAGTCTTTGCTCCATCGTACATGTCTTTGATCACTCTGATGTAGGCTTCCAGCACGCTATTCGCCTCCAAGCATCTCCATAGCACCTCCCTTGGGACCTTGACGCACACCTTCTCCAAGTCGATAAACACCATGTGCAGGTCCTTCTTCTTATCCCTGAACCATTCCACCAATTTCCCGAGAAGGTGGATAGCTTTTGTAGTGGAGCGGCCCGGCATGAAATCGAACTGGTTCACAAATATAGACGTCATTTCCCTTACCCTCGCCTCAATCACCCGCTCCCAGATTTTTATGGTGTGACTTAGTAATTTGATGCCCCTATAATTATTAAAACACTGGGTATCCCCTTTGTTCTTATACAAGGGCACCAATGTACTCCACATCCACTCCTCCGACATCGTCTTAGTCCTGAAGATCACATTGAACAACCTGGAAGCCACTCCACTTCTGTCATACCCATGCATTTCCAGAACTCCATTGGGATTTCGTCTGGCCGGGTCACTCGAACCCTGCTCATCCTACGCAAAGCCCATACGACCTCTTCCACCCTAATGCGTCTGCAGTACCTAATATCTCTATGACACTCTGAATGCCCCAGCTCCCCTAGCTCTATGTCTCGATCCCCCTCCTAGTTAAGCAGGTTTTGGAGGTACGTCTGCCACTTCTATTTGACTTGAGAGTCCCCCATCAGAACTCTACCATCCTCGTCCTTGATGCACCTAACTTGGTCTAGATCCCGCGCCTTCCTCTCCCTCACTTTAGTCAACCGAAATAACTTCCTGTCTCCGCCTTTCTACCCCAATTCCTCATACATGCGATCAAACGCCGCATTTTTAACTTCCGTGACCGGCAGCTTCGCTTCATTCCTCGCCATCTTGTAGCTTTCCCTGTTCCCACTCTTTTCTTCCTCGCTTGTGCTCCCTGCCAACTTAGCAAACGCCGTCTTCTTCGCCTCCATTTTTCCTTGGATTACATTGTTCCACCACCAGTCACCTTGATGTCCGTCTGAATAGCCCTTGGTTATCCCAAGCACATCCGCGCTACCTCACTAACCAAGTTCGCCGTCTCTGACTACATTGCGTCCGCTTCCTCAGAACTTCTCCAAGCTCCACCATCAACTAACCTCCTCTCCAACTCCTGGGCTTTCTCCTTAGTCAAAGCTCCCCATCTAATCCGTGCTCTGCCCCGAGCACCCCTCATCTTGCTCTTCACCCAGAGACCGACATCCATCACTAGGAGTCTATGTAGAGTAGAAAGGGACTCTTCCAGAATAACCTTGCAGTCCTTGCACAACCCTCTATCGCTCCTTCTGAGGATAAATATTATAATGCGGTCCACAAATAGGATATCCAGCAAACTAAATGCCTATAGTGAAAGTAGAACGAAAATACTCCATTACTTATGGAGAAAAATTCAGATGGACGATATGGTGATATATGAATTTAATTACTCCCTACGTTTCAAAAAGATTATCTTAGTTTGGCTTGACACAACAACAACAACAACAACAACCCAGTATAATCCCACTTAGTGGGGTCTGGGGAGGGTAGTGTGTACGCAGACCTTACCCCTATCCTTGGGTAGAGAGGCTATTTCCAGATAGACTCCCGGCATCCTTCCCTCCAAGAACTTCCCACCTTGCTCTTGGGGAGACTCGAACTCAACCTCTCGGTTGGAAGTGGGGGTTGCTTACCATCAGAGCAACCCGTCTTGTCTAGTTTGGCTTGACACATACTTTAATAAAGAATTGAAGACTTTTGAGAGATGTGGTCTTACATAAGTCATATCATATGTGTGACAGTAAAACTTTTAAAACTTGTAATCTCAAACCTATCATAACATTTGTGTGGTTATACATGCTTCTTATTAAGGAAATATTAAAAGGTGTCAATCTTTTTTAAAGAGACTAATAAGGAAATAGTGCCAATCTTTTTGAAACAGAAGAAGTAGAATAAACTTGTTGACTGTAATTTGAAATCTGTGGATCAATAAAAACCAAAGTTCCTTTTAGAAGATCTAACCCATTAATAGGTACAAATGGCAAGTATATAACAACTTGACGCGTTCAAGTTTCCGGTTGATGTGCCTAATACACTGATCCAGTTAAACGAAAATCAATTCCATCAGTTGAAAAAGTGCATTAGAAGACAAAAGATGATACCCCATAGAGAATGAACAATGCTGCAGCAAAGAGAACGTGCTAATGCTATGTTACTGCCAAACTTACCAAAATGCAGATATCATGTTCATGTGCTAATCGTTTTAGTAAAAATCCCGCTGAAACCATTAAAGCATGTCCTGATTCACGCAAAAACTTTAGTTGTTACTTCGGGTGTCAGTAGTCAAGCAGGTAGTTTTGACATACGGAGTTAAACTTAAGTTTTTTACTTCAACAAACAATTCACACATATGAAACAGATTACACAGGAAAAGCTTCTATACATTTCTCCACTATTTTTGTTCCATCATTCAACAAAAGTAAATTGACAATCTGTGGGCATGATACCGCAGGGGAAAACCTAATTATCTGCCTATAGACGGAAGAACAAACGCAGGATAAAATTAAATTTATTTGGAAAAAATGAAATCCAGAAAAGCAAGAATAATATCAGTGTAGGAATTTGCACGTTTACTACTTTATTCCCATTTAACATCTTTTTCATAAGCAATTGTCCATCAGATACCTAGAAACAAGTTTTGCACTGGGATAGTAGATAGCAAAAACAGCACATCGGTGAAAAAAATTGTAGGAGAACTCGCAAATGTTGCATTATGTCTGAGAGCATATATCAACAACTAAGTTTCAATCCCAAACTAGCTGGAATATAAATACTAGAGGAAAAAAAACAACTAAATCTAAACCAATTAGAATTTGTAGTTTCGTCAACCAATGAACTACATTAAAGAAAACAAAACAAATATTTCTTAAAATAAAGAAACTACAACTTAAATCTCAAATTGCTTAAGTAAATACTAGTAAAAAGGATAACTAAAAATTACTACCATAAAGTTATCATTTCATCTTTTAGTGAAAAATTACCTTGTGCGCCACCTCCTCCAAGAATTGGTGCAATGAGTGATGATATTGAGTCAATGATAATCATCCGTATATGCTGATCTACCTGCATATCATACCCTCGGAAGTGAGTGCCCTGAGGACTCGTACCCAATCCATGGTAATAGGGAAAAGGGGATGAGATGAGAGGAGAGAAATTTTAGCAGTGTATTTCCAAAAACCTGAGATATGAGATTGTTCTTTAGCTGATGAAGCACTTCAAACAGTGTAAAAATGTCAAACACTGACAAGCATACTATGTTGTTCATTACTTGTTGAAGGGCCTTGTCCACCTACAGAAAGAGCTAAATGTCAGAGAGGGAAGAAGGTATTGAAAAGTTGGTTACAGCAACTTGCACAATAAATCTCCAGAGCCGTATTATTCATGCTGGACAAACGTTAGTGTGTACAGTACATATCCAGTTAGTAGATATTCAGTTGCATATGTAACTGAATTTGGGACAAGAGGAAGCCTAATCTATGCGACCTAATAAGAGAATTGAAAGTCCTATTGGAGTATGAAGCTGTACAAATCAGTCCTTGTTGGTTCACATGTCAGTAATAGAAAGGAAAAAGTAAAATAATCAACTTCTAACTTCAACTTCTTTTGTAAATCAGCAGTGCAAAGAAACTTCTTACAGCATAGTTCTCCTATTTAAATTCATTCAGCACGAATTATGGAACTGTCATACACTATAATCAGATGGTTCTGTGCAGCTTATAATGTATCAACTACGTGATACCATGATTTGATGACAGAGCTAGAGTTATTATAATGATGAAGGAAATCAACTAGAAAGAATTACAGAAGAGAGAAGAATGTAACGACCCGGCCGGTCGTTTCATGAGTTACCGCTCCATTTCCCCCATTTTTGCTTCTTATTTCCTTGTTCAACGGTATTATGTGTTATCGGGTTGGTTGGCTCAGGTTCGGAAAGGTTTTGGGTAAGGTTTGAGACACTTAGCCTCTTTTGAGTAAGCTTAAGTTGGAAAAGCCAACCAGATGTTGACTTATGCGATAAAGCGCTCGGATGTGAGTTCCGATGGTTCAGATAGCTTCGGGAGGTGATCTGGGACTTAGGAGCGTGATCGGAATGTGTTTTGGAGGTACGGGACAGAGTTAGGCTTGAATTGGCAAAGTTGAAATTTTGGCGTTTTCCAGTTGATATATGGATTTTGATATAGGGGTCGGAATGGAATTCCGGGAGTTGCAGTAGGTCCGTCATGTCATTTGGGATGTGTGCGCAAAATTTCAGGTCATTCCGACGTGGTTTGATAGACTTTTTGATCAAAAGTGGAATTCGGAAGATTTTGGAACCTTAGACTTGAATTCGATGTGATTTGGTTGATTCGATATTGTTTGACGTGCTTTGAAGATTGATATAAGTGTGAATAGTGGTAGATAAGTGTGAATAGTGGTATATGACTTGTTTGTGCTTTTGGTTGAGATCTCGGGGGCCTCGGGGTGATTTCGAATGGTTGACAGAGAGTTTGGAGTTTTCGAGAAATTGCAGAATTTTTCTGCTCCTATTGTTTCCGCACCGTGGATTGGGGACCGCAAAAGCGGTCAAGGACGTTGAAAAGAATGGACCTTGGGCCTAACTCAACCCCTAAAGCTAGCTTATGAGGTGAGGATTACCCAAGCCATATAAGGAGACCAAGGACCTCAAATCCCTCCGATGTGGGACAACTCAACACCCCCCTCACGCCCAGATCTCTGGAGCGTGGACAACATAAATGGGGGCCCAACATCGGTAACAATAATTGGGATGGGCCTGGCTCTGATACCATGAAAAGAATGGACCTTGGGCCTAACTCAACCCCAAAAGCTAGCTTATGAGGTAAGGATTACCCAAGCCATATAAAGAGACCAAGGATCTCAAATCCCTCCAATGTGGGACAACTCAACAGACGTGAAGGGCAGGAGCCCCAGATGCGGAGTGCTCAGCGCACCTATGATGGCGCAAGTGCGGTTATTTGATCGCAGATGCGTACTTGGACTTTAAGTGAAAATCGCATAGGCGGTATTTGGACTGCAGGTGCGAAAAGCCTGGGCCAGAAAGTATAAAAGGATTCCTTCGCAATTTTTGAGTTATTGTGCACCATTTTCATTCGGGTTTGAGCTTGAGGGAGCTATTTCGAAGAGGGATTCAATGGATAACACTTGGAGGTAAGATTTTTGAACCTAATAACCGATCCCATGGCATTATTTCACTGATTTGGCTTGGAAATTAATGGAAAGTAAGGGTTAAAATTGGAAAAACTAGGGCTTGAGATTGAAGACCTTTGAGCAAGGGTTTGAGGGTCATTTGTACTCGGATTTTAGTACTTTTGATATGTATGAACTCATGGGGGATTTATGTTGTAGTTTCGGGATTTTTGTTGTAATTTGATTATTTTCACATCGGCTTCGTTCCCTTAGTATATTTTGACTTCATGATTCTAATTTTGGATAGATTCGACGCGAGTTGAGGCTGATTCGAGGGGCAAAGGAATCGCGGGCTAGAGTTTGGACCAGTTTGAGGTGAGTAATGATTGTAGATGTTATCCTGAGGGTATGAAAACCCGGAGCTATTTTGAGGCGACGCACACGCTAGATGAGTGGGGTCGTGCACTATATGGGATTGTGACTTAGTCCATCCCGAATGACTGTTTTACTGCGTATTTGACTAAAAACTGTTTGTTATCAACGTGTTTTGGGCTGAATGCCATATTTGGGCCTCGTGCCAACTATTTTGGACCCTTGGGGAATTTTTACTACTATTCCTCACTGCTTTGACCTTATACTTGTTCTCAGTCATGCTATATTCTACTGTTTTTATAACTCAGCCATGTTTATACTGTTTTGACATCTTAAATGATATTGTGAGCTGAGCATCATATTTTTATTGTGCCCGAGTGGCTTTTAGAGATTTCGGACTGAGTAGGACCGAGAGCCTGTGTTGTGAGGTTATTATGGGATCGGGCAGCAGAACACAACAGTGTTGTACTGATTTATAATCATAAGGCCGAGGGCTTGAGTTGTTATGCCACGTGGTGGCTTGATATGAGGCGGAGAGCCTATTGATTATGCCACGAGATGACTTGATATTGTGTTTGGGCCGTAAGGGGCCCCTCCCGGAGTATGTGCACCCCAGTGAGTGCAGGTACCCAGTGAGATATGTGATATAGCCCGAGAGGCTGAGGTTGTTCCATGTTATTGCCTGAGGGGCTGATTTCTGTTGGTATTGTGCCTGAGGGGCTGATTTTATGTGTTTATCTTTTCTTGCTGCTTTTCATTCACCTGTTTAACTGTTAAAAGATATTTTAAAGAGGTATTTACTGAACTGAGGTGTTTTTACAAGTTTTCACTGTTTTGTTGCATTGTATTGATTTTATATAGCCTCTTTATAGCATGTTGTTGTGCTTTACCGGATTTCTTATCTCTCAGCTGCTTTTACTTTTATTACTCACTGAGTTGGAGAACTCACTTTACTCCCTGCACCCTGTGTGCAGATTCAAGAGCTTTGGGTCCTGCCAGTGAGGGTTGATTGCTCCCAACAGGCTATTCGGAGTCCACTATGTAGCTGCTCGGCATTCGCAGCCCAGTGTTTCTCCCTCCTATTTTACTTCCCTTGTTCTAGTTCTGTAATAGACTGTATAAACTCTTTCATACTCTTAGACTTATGTTAGATGCTCATGATTGGTGACACCCCATGTCGGCCTGTGTTGGTTTCCGCAAATTTTACTAGTTCACTTTTATTTTGGGATTTTTAGCATGATAAAGTCTTAAATTGTGTTATTATAATTGTTTAAAATGAATTGGGTGTTGTGTCGGCTGGCCTTATTTCACAATAGGCGTCATCACGACCGGGTACGAATTTAGGGTCGTGACAAAGAAGGAATTGACTTTCCAACAATTCTGCTAGTACCCTTTTTCTGTTCACCACCACAAATGTAAGATAGAGAAAGTGGAGTCATACAAAAAAACATCTAGTAATCTAATCAGAAGTTTCAGGACTACCCCTAACTTTTACTGGATACTCTGGTGTGCCAATCAACACAGATTTCTGAAACTACAACCAAGTTGTATCCTACATAGGTAGCAACAAATAATAAAATTTGGCAAGGAGGGAAATCACAGATGAAAAAATCTATTCATTGTTTCTTTAGTAAGTTTAGACAATGAGAACATAATACGAAGAAATAAGGTTAATCCAAAAGGCTAGAAACATGTTTGACCTCATAAGCAGAAGGATCTGATGTCTGAGTGACAAATTGAGCAACACGTTTTGAAGAGAAAGAATTTCCAGAGTCCAAGAAAATGATTTTGCCCCAGCCTTTTGCAACTCTTGAAGCAGCTCGTAAGCAAATCTGGACCCAAATATAATCTTGAATCAGTAACAGCACAGAAAGCCCAAAGAGGCTTCAAAGATGAAACAAGCTTCAATAATTCAATACTCAGAAATTTATCTAACTTCAAAGAAACAAAAATCAGAAATCAGCACAATCTCCACATATATGTCAAATAGAATTTGCATTATCAATACACTCTTACTTGTGTTTTACCAGAGGATGACGGGCCAACTAGCTCAGTTAGATGTCCCTTCTTTAATCCACCATGAAGAAACACATCTATTCTGGCCAAGAGTAGTCCTATTCATCAGTTATCTACTGCCAAAGAAGCTATAAAAGTATCGGCGTTCAAGCATTATTACCTTCTACATCCAGTAGGTAAGGAGCTTTTATTCTGTAAAGCATCATCCAACAACTCCTGACCATTTACCCATGGTTGATGCTGACCGTTTATGATAGTCAGAACTTGAGTGATACCCTACTTTACACGTAAACTCACATACAGATCATTATAGGAATACCAAAAGACAGATATGAAATGAAAACTACATATGTGGCAGATCAGACCTCCTTCAATCTCTCCGAATTATGATGCTGTTCGGTTGAAATTACTAATACGTAAAGATCACGTAGAAGAAAATCTTCAACTGCAAAAATAGAAGAAAAATAATGACTGAAAGGCATAAACTTCATATTTATCCATTATCCTACTTTCTATTTTAAAGCGTCCCAGAATTGTGTCCACACTTTCAGGAGTACTTTTTCTCTACACTTCTCAATACTTCTTCATTGTTAAAATATATATATATGGTGATTTGGAGCCCACTTTATTCTTCAAAGTCTTCAAAAGGTCAACTTTTATCTCCACTTCTGGATCCATTATAAAACTTCAACTTTTAGCTTAATTGTAGTATGCAAACCAAATGGGACACCAAAAATGGAAATGAAGGCGTACAATTCAAATGTTAACACTATAATTATTTCACAAGGATCCAAAAGATTCAGCAAACTGTCCATTCTGGGCATCAAATTCTTTCAATCATCTCTCCGAATTCTTTAATAAAATTTATACAGGTAAAATGGAAATGCGGGGTGGTGTCAAATATGAGATCCAACCTTAACAATCATATATGGATGGGAATCTACCCCCCCCCCCCCCAACCCAACCAGTGTTTTGTTATTTTTATCATAAGTGAGAAACTACCCTTCTCCATACAAACATTATGCTTTTACCCACGGCAGGGTTCAAACTCGTGACATGCACTGCTTTTGTCATTTTAAAGGTAGTACTATTACTCTAGTTCATCTCTCCTCACACTACCCAACAAACTGCCTACACATGAGCAAATCCAGCAATCTCTGAAAGAGAAAAAGGAAGAATTACTGACATATTTGTAACATATGCTCCTCCCATTATCCATATCAGAAGTATCATTTTGATCTAAAATGAGCTTCCCTCTCCGAAAGTGTTACTATGGATAGGAATGGCAATAGGGCGGTGCAGGTGCGGGGCGGGGCAGGTTGAAACTGATTTTTCCAAAATCTAATGCTGAGCGGTTGCGTTGTGGGTTTGCAGGTTTAGTACTAACATTTAACGGGCAGAATGAAGAATAGAGTTGTAATTAATCGTTTTGATAAGTAGAAAAGCGGTAGGAACTAGAATAAATAGTGCAGTAGCAATAAATGCAAGAATATTTACTTCCATAATCTCATCGGTTTTTTACTTCACAATAACTCGGGATTTAATCCCATAGAGATGATAAATCTTTGGCCTTAAAATTCAATGAATGAATATTACCTCTCGATGATCTTGAATCGGATCAATATCATGAATAACAATATCTGAACTATCAAATCAATTCGTCGTCGAGAATTGAATAGTATAACATAGGAAGTTCTTTTATCCATACCGCCCCAAACTTGGATTCCTGACCCAATCCAAAGATCCTTTATTTATTTATCATTATCATTTTTTATCATATGTTCTTTTTTTCTCTCTAATCTATCTAGTTCCTTCTTATACCATCATCTGATGAAGTCTCATCAAATAGCTCTTCCACTTCCAGTGGTCACATAGTTACAAACCCAACAAACAATAAAAGCTAAATGGAAAAAGAAAGGAGTTTAGAACTAAACTATTTTTGACTTTTTTGCTCAAAAGATTCACACACCTCGTAAGCTAGAAAACAATCAAAAAAGTGTTTGGGCAAATCGTAATCAAGTATAATGAGTGCTAGAAGATATTGCTTAGCCAAGAATGTGATAGATCTGAAAGTATATAAGGTTATAGAAAGCTTAAGTATCAAAGAGAAAAATGGATAGATAGTTTGCTTGATAACAGTAGAGAGAGAATAGAGAGAAAATATTATTCAGAGTAAAGCACATGTCCGTTACAAAGGTGGAGGTCCCCTTTATATATTAGGTGACCCTCCTCGAAATAATCAAAAGAAAAGTACAAAAATTGGTGGCTTCCTTGTACTAAGGGAGCCAGGCTTTAAACGATGTCGTTCTTCTACCTAGTTGACTGGGACGCCCTTGTTTGGGTCGTCTCGCCTGAGGCGACGCGATTTGAGGACGACATTATCATGAAGGACGTGTCTGCTCAGACGGAAGCGGGGTAAGCCGAATTTTACCCCATACAGTTAGTCCAACCGTCCGTTGGAGGCGTGCTCGATGGACGTCTTCAATAGACGGATATGTATGCTCATCTTGCGATATAACGCCGCTGACGCTTGGCTCCTTTTTAGAGTGACGTCACCAGTCACGTGCGTCATCATTACTTTTGCTCCCGAGATGGATCAGACCCTGACATGGCGTTTGGGTTTTTTGCGCCAACTTTTGATAGATGTCGCTTCGATTTCCGTGTATCTCGCCTCTATAAACAACGGAACAGTGTGAAATAATTCACCACTCGAACCTTCAAAGTACATTTCTCTCTTGCTTTCATCTTATTTTCTAACAATCACTGCTTTTCTCAAGAGCTATTGTTTCTACGGGTCGAACTTTGCATTACTAAAACACTCTTCTCTGTAAACTCGATCAGGTTAAAATATCTCAAGGCAGTAAAGGGTCCTGAGATAACGCCCCCTCTAGGGTTTCACCTCCCTCAGACGGTGAGGCGGAGGTGGTCGGAGAGGTTCTCGTTCCTCTGTCAGTGGCGAATGTTCTTCCAAAAAATATGAATAAAAGGAATGACTTTAGTCATAAAGGCTCACCTTCACCCTGGGAACGTAGTGAATTGACACTCTCTCACTTGGATGCCCTCAGGATGGCGTATGGGTTTCCTAACATGTCGATATAATATCTGCCGGAGAGGACTATGCCAACGTGCACAGGCCTGGGTTCTGTACGTTCTACGAGTATGCATTCCGGATCGGCTACAGTTTCCCACTCAATCCTCTAGCGGAGGAACTTTGCCGCTTCTTTAGGGCGTGCCCGGCTCCACTCACCCCTTACACGCTGAAAGTGTGTAGGATACTTACCACACACGCGGAGAAAGTCGGGTGTGTGGTCACGATCTACCACCTTTTGCAAATGTTCAATGTGAGTTACCTGAGGGGTCCGATGTTGCATCTGACGCACCGCAGCAAGAAGAGCTTCGTGGTACAGTCTGATGACAAGGCCAACAGTGGCTATTGGAAGAGATTCTTCTACGTCCGGACGGAGCATCTAGTGGCTAACCCCCAAAGGTTTTCGGAGGTGTGGAACCCGGAGTGTAAGTATCGCTTTGTACTTTCTTCATTACTTTTCGTTATGGCGGCTTAACCTCTTACGGCTCATTTATCTGCTATTTGCAGTGGCGGCTCGTATGCCTGTAGATTCCTCGTCCCTTTCCTGTGCGGACGACATTAGGTCGTGGGTGGAGAGGATAATACCGCGTGTAGAGGAGTGCCGTACCTGGGCTCAATTCTGTAGCATGTACGGCCCGACTGGTAATGGTCTTCCCTTGTTCTTTCCTTTTTCTTTGTCTTGATTCGAGAGTTTTTTTTGTTTGACATATCTTTTTCCTGACAGGTCGAGGTACTTCTAAGAGGGCCAAGAAGAGGAGAACTGATGCCGGCCTGTCTGGGGCGGAGCTGGGCTCTGGTGAAGAGGATATGCCTGCGGGGGGGGGGGGGGGGGGGGGGGGGGGGGGGGGGGGGGGGAGGAGGAGGTTCTGGCGGTGGCGCCCGAGGTCTCACCTGGCGACGAGGGGCTTCCTTCAGGGTCGCCTTCGCAGCAAGTGGAGGCGGCTTTTGGAGATGAGGAGCCTCTCGAAAGTAGGAGGCGTCGGTTGATCACCGGCAAAGGGATTGCCGCCGAGGAGGTGAGGGTACGATCACCTCGTTGCGAGTCGGGGCGGCTGTTTATGGCCGACGCAATCCGCTTGGTGAGGATCGCTCCCCGGGAGGGTAGATGCCGGGGCTAGCCAACCTTCTGCTCGGGAGAGCGGCTTGTTGGCTGCAGCAGGGACAAGTGCGTCTGCGGAGAGGATGGACAGAGGTAGGATCTCCCCGACTCGTGTTGAGATGACGGCCGTTAGGTCCACTCGCCACATTGTGATTCCTAGCGGCTATAACCTTTTGGAGAATTGCAAGAAGGCAGCCGTGGACATGACCCTTCTTTGTGCGGATGCCGAGGGTGAGGCGTTGGCGGAGGTCAGTGACAGGGGCCTGTCCCGAAGGGTAGCAAGCGCGGCTTTGCAGGTAAATTTGACTCTCCTTCCCATTGGTGTTGTAGGGGTAGTCCGCCTGCGTATTGATCCATCTTATGATATTTTTCAGGTTCTTGTTTTGGAGGTGGAAAGAGGGCGACGCCTAGCGAAGAGGGCGGATGCCCATAAAAAATTGTTGCAGAGGTACAAGCGGGTCCGCGAGGCACATTAGACGTTGGCTGATGTGTACAAGCAGGACCCTGAATTCAGGCTGTTCCACGAGGGCCTTACCCAGACGGAGGAGCAATTGAAGAAGCGGCTAGCCGAACTGGAAAGTGCTGATGAGCAGCTTTTGGCCGTGGTTGCTCGGAATACTGAATTGGAGGCTCTCCTTCGGGCGAAGGATGATGAGTTGGAGCTAGGCCATGCGGTGGCGGTAGAGGCTGCTGAATTTTGGGCGCGGGTTGCGGCCTTGACTGCTGATCTCAGGGCTAAGGAGGCCGAGATCGAGACTCTTGCGCGGGTCACCCCACAGGAGGCTGAGCGTCGGGATGCTCATGACATGTGGGTGTACCATGATGCCCGGCTAGTCGTGTTTGAAGAGCTCTTGGCAGCTGGTCGGGTCTCCGAGGCGGAAGTAGATAGGCAGCAGAGTCTAACCCCGGTTGCTCGTGAGGCGGCCGGCTACCTCTCTGACTCGCCCCCTAGAGAAGGATATAACTCAGAAGATATTAACCGCCTGGAGCCTGCCTCTTCGATTTTTACGGACTACACGCCAGGAGATGGTGATGGCCCGAGTGCTGGTTGTGCCGGCCAGGATGACGGGGGTTCTTAGGGTTTTGTATTTATACCCTTTTTGTTGTAAATGGGGCCTCTTTCTGAGGTCAGACATGTGTATATACTTTTTGGATATAATAGTACATACCTTTTTCCCGTTGTTATTCTTCCTTTGTTCCTTGGAACTTTTGTCGTGTTTGCAACTTGTAGTTTGAGCTTAACTCGACTGTCGCCGGGTATTCCGTTTTTCCGTAGTCGACATCGGGTCGATTGTTAACAGCGATGGCCTTAGCCAAGGTGATATTAATGGTCTTAGCCATGTAATTGACTTCGACTGTCGTCGAGTCTTTTGTTCTAGCCGTAGTCGACATTGGGTCAACTCTTAGTGGCGATGGCCTTGGCCATGTTGAATCGAATGGCTTTAGCCATGAAGATGTCGATGGCCTTAGCCATGTAATTGACTCGAATGGCCTTATCCATGTAATTGACTTCGACTGTCATCGAGTCTTTCGTTCTGACATAGTCGACATTGGGTCGACTGTCTGCGGCGATGGCTTCGGCCATTTCATTCATTGGGGATGGCCGTAGCTTTTCCGTTTATTGGAGATGGCCGTAGCCTTTTCATCCACCGGAGATGACCGTGGCCTTTTACACATTGGAGATGAAGGTGGCCGTAGCCTTTTACACATTGGAGATGAAGATGTGGTCGTAGCCTTTTGCACATTGGAAATGAACATGTGGCCGTAGCTTTTTACACATTGGAGATGTCGCTGGTCCAGTCCCTGTATCAGGTCGGGCTTGAGAGCGTATGGAGAGGCTAACGTGATACAATTGTTCCGCAAATATCTCCAGGTGTTCCCTTCGTCGTCTCGTTAAAAACCTCTCCGAGGAAACCCAATTGGGACAAAACTCGAGTGAGGGAAAAAGAGTGCGACTTGGGGGACGCCTTTTAGAAATAGAAATATTTGAGGTGGGCGACATTCCAGTTGTTCTGGAGTGTTTTTCCTTCCATTGTTTCCAACTGAAATGCCCCTTTGCTAGTTGTTGTTGTGATTTTCTAGGGCTCTTCCCAGTTTGTGCCCAATTTTCCTTCACTTGGGTCTTTGGAGGTCAATGTCTTAGCTTTGAGGACGTAGTCTCCTACTTTGAGCGGCCTTACTTTCGCCCTCTTGTTATAGTACCTTTCGACCTATTGTTTTTGGGCCACCATTCTTATGTGGGCTATTTCTCTTCTTTCCTCATCTTTGTCAAGGTCTTGGAGCCTATTTGCGTCGTTTTCCATTCCACTAGAGTGTGAATAACTCAGGCTTGGCTCGCCGACTTCGATGGGTATGACCGCATCGGTTCCGTAAACCAATGAATATGGAGTTTTCCCTGTGTTGGATTTGGGTGTGGTCCTGTGCGCCCACAACACTTTGGGTAGCAGTTCGGGCCATAGCCCTTTGGCATCCTCAAGCTTCTTCTTCAGTATGTTCAGTATTGTTTTGTTGGAGGATTCTGTTTGGCCGTTGGCGGCGGAGTGGTATGGCGTGGAGAGTATCCTCTTGATGCGCCCTTTTTCGAAGAATTCGGTCATTTTTTTACCGATGAACTGTCGTCCGTTATCACAGCTGATTTCTTTGGGAATGCCGAAGTGGCATATAATGTTCGTCCATATGAAGGCGATTACCTCATGTTCGCGTATTTGTGCATACGCACCTGCTTCCACCCACTTAGAGAAATAGTCAGTTAAAACAAGTAACAATCGTACCTTTCCCCGTCCTGCGGGTTGGGAGCCGACTATGTCCATTCCCCATTTGATGAAGGGCCAGGGAGAGGCGATTGAGTGTAGGGGCTCTCCCTGCTGGTGTATAATTGGGGCATATTTCTAGCATTGCTCAATAGGCGAACGTATTCTGCCGCTTCTTTCTTCATGGTTAGCCAGTATAGCCGGCATGTATGACGCACCGTACAAGGGCGCGGGTACCTGTATGGGCACCACAGTGACCCTCATGTACCTCTTTGAGTACTGGTCTTGTTTGGCGCGGGCCTAGGCATTTGGCCAGGGTCCGCCAAACGTCCTCTTGTAGAGGTTGTTGTTGATCAGGCAGTATCGGACGGCTTGCACGCGGAGTTTCTTCGCCTCTTTCTTGTCGTGCGGCGGTGTTCCGTCCTGCAAGTAGGACACGAACTGGTTGCGCCAGTCCCAGGTTAGACTTCAAGAAAATACCTCAGTGTGGTTGATGGCTGAATGAAGGAGGGTGACCACGCTTTCCTTGTTGATGTTTTTGGTCGCCGCGGCTAATTTTGCCAGGCCGTCCGCATCGATGTTTCGCGCCCTTGGGATTTGTTCGAAGCGACATTCATCGAAGGCGGCCATTAACCTGCGGATTTCCGTCTGGTATTTTTGTAGCCTTTGTCCTTTGATCTGGTAAGTCCCAGCAACCTGGTTTACCACGAGTTGAGAATCGCAATGGAGAAGGATCTGTCGTGCTCCATATTTGGTGGTTAATTTCATATTTGCAATAACGGCCTCATACTCGGCCTCGTAGTTAGTCATTTCGGGGAATCGTATGGACTGGCGAATTATTTCGCCCGTGAGCACCTCGAGAACGAGTCCCAGTCCTGATCCCGATGCGTTGGCGGCGCGTCGGGCCTCGAGCTCTGCCTTCGGCAGGATCTCCACGCTGAAGTCAGCTAGGACTTGAGACTTGATGGCATTTCTCGAAAGGTAGGAGATGTCGTGCTCGCTGAGCTTGATGGCCCATCTTGGGAGCCGGCCCGATAGTGCAGGCCTATGTAAGACGCTCCTCAGCGGGAAGGTTGTTACCACCTTAATAGGATGTCATTGGAAATAGGGTCACAGCTTTCGTGAAGCTACTACCAGTGCTAGCACCAATTTCTCAAGGTGTGGTACCGAATTTCGGCATCCACTAGTGTTTTGTTAATGTAATAGATGGGAAACTGCGTACCTTTGTTCTCGCGCACCAGGACGGCGCTGACGGCGTCGAACACGACTAGATATACCAGAAGCGGTTCACCTGGGCTTGCTTTGACTAGCAGAGGTGGCGAGGATAGGTACGTCTTCAAATTCTTCAGGGCCTCGATGCACTCCTCGTTCCATTGTAGCCCTTGGTCCTTCTTCAACACACTAAAAAATTTGTGACACCTGTCGAAGGATCGTGAGATGAACCTAAAGAGAGCGGCTATCCGGCGTATCAGCTTTTATACTTGCTTTTTGCTGCTTATCACTTCCGGGATCGCATCTATTGCTTTTATCTGATCTGGATTGACTTCGATACCTCTCTGCGATACGAGAAATCCCAGGAACTTTCCTGAGGCCACCCCGAAGACGCATTTCTCGGGGTTTAGTTTCATCCCGTATCTTCTTAATATTTCGAAGGCCTCTTTCAGATGGTCAAGGTGGTTCTCCTTTCTGGGCGACTTTACCGGCATGTCATCGATATAGACCTCCGTTGTTTTGCCGAGTTGCTCCTTAAACATCTCGGTTACCAACCTTTGGTACGTGGCTCCAGCATTTTTTAGCCAGAAGGGCATTACTTTGTAGCATTATGTTCTGTGGTGCGTGATGAAGGTCGTCTTCTCCTAATCTTCTTCGGCCATCATGATTTGATTGTAGCCGGGATATGCATCCAGGAAGCTCAGTAGTTCGTGTCCGGCCGTTGCGTCTATTAGTTGGTTGATATGGGTAACGGGAATGAATCTTTTGGGCATGCTTTATTCAGGTAGGTGAAATCCACACACATCCGCCACTTCCCGTTTTTCTTCTTGACGATAACAACGTTGGCGACCCACTCAGGGTACTTGGATTTCCTGATGGAACCATTTGTCAGTAGTTTGTCTACCTCTTCACTCACAGCTTCGTTGATGGCGGCGTTTGAATTTTCTCCTCATTTGCCGCACCGGCGGGTGTAGCGGATCAACGTTCAGTTTGTGGATAGCGATTTCCCATGATATCCCTGGCATATCTGATTGGGAAAAAGCGAATAAGTCTACATGGTTAGATAAAAATTCACGATAAATACTTGGGTTCGAAAGGTCGTACCCGGTGTAGACCTTCTTCGTGAGGTCGTTGTCATCTAGCTGCACGGGGTCGAGGTCGTCGACCGTGGCTTTGCTGGATTCTATGATATCTGGATCTTTGATGGCGTCCTCTGTCAGGCGAACCTTAGTCCCCGACAGAGCTGATTGCTATGCTTCTGCGCTCGCCCCTTGGAGTTGTTTGGTGTGGGTGTAGTCTTGAGCTATTTTGTAGCATTCTTGGGCGGTGTGGGGTTCACCCCGTATGCTGAACACCCCCATGGGGTAGGAAATTTGATCACTTGATAAATGCTGGAGGGGACTGCTCTCATGGCATGTATCCATGGACGTCCAATGATGGCGTTGTACATTATTTCCTAGTTCATCACGTGGAAAGTGGTTTCCAGCGTGACTCTTCCCGCCAGGACGGGCAGTGTTATTTCTTCGGAGGTTCTTTCCACTGCATTGTTAAAACCCGTCAGCATTATGCAGCGGGGTATTATCTTATCCTCGAGTCCCATAAGTGCAAGGACCCTCGGGTGGATAATACTGGCGCCGCTACCGTCGTCAACCATAATTCTCCTAACATCTGTATCCACAATGCGTAAAGTAATAACCAAAGTGTTGTAATGAGGAAAAGACAAACTGTCGGCATCGGACTTATCGAAGGTGATACTATCTTCGAAGTCGCCATACCGTTCGTGGGCGAGAAAGTTCGCTTTAACTTGTGAGTGGTGGTGAATTTGAAGTGATTGATCGTCGAGTCATTGTCGTCCCCAATGATCATGTTGATGGTGCGTGCTGGTGAGGGTGGCCTTGGCGGCCCGTTGGGTTGTTCCCGTCCTCGTGCAAAGTTGAGTTTCCCTTTTGTCACTGAGTAGTTCTCTTAGGAACCCCTGGTGTAGCATCCTGACCACCTTCTGTCGTAGACCTATGCAGTCTTCCGTTCTATGCCCTCGCTCCTGGTGGAACTCGCATAGGGCGTTTGACTTCCGAGTGGTAGGGTCTGACTTTATCTTTGCTGGCCATTGTACCTTGTTGCCCATCTTCTTTAGTCGCGTACACTACCTCTGAAGGAGAAACACAAAAGTTATGTGCAGATAATAAAAGGGGCATACCTCACTCGTTTTGTAGGGGCGACATGTCGCTGTAGTGCGTCCATGTGCCTTGGTGACGGTGGGTGAGATGATATGATGTATGGTTGATATCTTTCCCTATTGGGGCGTGGGATTTGTTCCCGTTGCCCTTTATTGCGTCGGTCCCTCCTGATCTCCGGGAGTATCGTTGTTAGTCTCCGGGTAGGGCCGTTGAGGTCGTCTTCATCCGCGCGCACTTCGGCACAGTAGGCATTATAGATTTCTTCCCACGTGGTGGGAGGGTACTTCATGAGGCGACTCAGTAGCTTCTTGGTCGCTCCCGAGCCGTCCCTGCTTAACCCGTTCTGGAAAGCGGCGACTGCCATACCTTCCGATATGTTTGGCAGGCTCATTCTCACTCTGTTGAATCTGGCCAGGAAGTCCCTGAGTCCTTCTCCCATGGTTTGCCGGACAGCGAAGATGTCGTTGACTCTTGCTTCCGCTTTCTTTGCTCTTGCATGTGCTGTGACGAACTTGTCCGCCATTTCCTCGAACGTGGAGATGCCCCTAGCTGGTAGCTGGTAGCTGGGAGTACCACATCAAAGCTCCACCTGTCGTTACCTTTCACGCTGTGACGTAATGGATTAGATGGTCCTCGGGGTCCATAGTCCCGTCGTATACCTCAGATAGGGAGGCATCTTGAAAGTTTTTGGGATAGAGTATGGTGCGGCATCCTCTGTGTAGGGCTGCTCTACAAACCTACCCACGTCGTGCTTTGGCAGCAGTTTGGGAGCGCCCGGGATCTTGTCTACTCTTTCTTGATGTTCTTTCATTTGGTCACGGAGCAATTTGTTTTCGTGCTCCATTTCCTCCATCTTTCTGAGGATGGTTGCGAGCGCTCCATTGTTGGTTTGAGTGTCGGTGAGCATATTGTTGGCTCGCGCGATCTCGGGTTCATCTTATGCAGTAAGGTCCATTATTGGCGTGCGTCTTACGCCACGTTGTGGTGACTTTTCGACCAAGTCGCTCAGAGTGCTTGTGAGCCACCCTTTTAGTAGCTCCTTGATTTCTGGGGGTGCTTCCTTAGATGTAGAAGTAGAACCTCCCCTTTCTCGTAGATGCGTCAGATCTATGGGTGGAGGAGGTGGGGTTCCTCCACTCATCGTGGTGTTGGGGGTTGTGTTCATGATATTATCTTCACCTACCTCGTTGAGTGAATCCATGAGGTTGACTCCAACCTTGTCTATCACTTTCTTTTTTTGCACAGTTGTCAGCCATGTTTGCTTGTGCGATGTAGGGGATGGTTGTCAGATGTTTTCTAGGCACAAACTATAACTTTGATTCTCGAAATTCTCACAGACGGCGCCAAATTTTTTTGCTCAAAAGATTTACACATCTTGTAAGCTAGAAAACAATCAAAAAGGCGTTTGGGTAAATTGTAATCAAGTATAATGAGTGCTAGAAGAGATTGCTTAGCCAAGAATGTGATAGATCTGAAAGTATATAAGGTTATAGAAAGCTTAAGTATCAAAGAGAAAAATGGAGAGATAGTTTGCTTGATAACAGTAAAGAGAGAACAGAGAGATAATATTATTCAGAGTAAAGCACATGTCCATTACAAAGGTGGACGTCCCCGTTATATATTAGACGATCCTCCTCGAAATAATCAAAAGAAAAGTACAAAAGTTGGTGGTTTCCTTGTACGAAGGAAGCCAGGCCTTAAACGATGTCATTCTTCTACCTAGTTGACCGGGACGGCCTTGTTTGTGTCATCCTCGCGTGAGGCAACGCGATTTGATGACGGCATTGTCATGAAGGACGTGTCTGCTCAGACGGGAGCGGGGTGAACCGGATTTTACCCCATACAAGACTGTTAGTACTAAATCACTATAGACCATACAAAATAAGGCAAGCAAAATATAGAGTGACCGGAGAATCTGACTATGCAATTATTACTATTAAATATACAAGATATTTATCTATACGTGCCAAGGACATTGTCCACTACTGTTATATCATATTTCACTTAAAATATCAGCAAACGTTGAGTTTACATATTATATTTATAAACTAGTTATAAAAAAAGTTATGATGCATATTTTCATACGGAAATTTATCAAGTATAAATTAATACGTAAATTTAGGTATACAATATGCTGACACTATGCTTTTCAAATCATTTATTTTCCAGTTTTTATGCATTTCAGTTATTTAGTTCTTATGCATTTCAGTTTATTATTTTCTATTATAATCTCTGAAATTAAAAATATAATATTTTGATCCATATGAGGGATTTAAGAGGCTGAAGAAAATGAAATATTAAACTTGTATTTTTTAGCAAAAATAACAAAATGGCAAAAAAGAAGAAGAAGTTGTGGGGCAGGACGGGTTAAAATTTTGTGGGTTAAGCATCAACCCCTCCCCCCACCCCCCACCCCTTTGCCATTCCTCATCTATATTACTAATTTACTATTTATGAGGTAGGATGAAACTGCTCTAGCCACAGAAGTTTACAAAATCAGTTGTTTATAGCAGCAGAGTAGCCACCTCCCTTCATCATAAAATTACATTGTGTAGCTGTATATACTATATATTGAATCCGCTTTAGCTTATTCATGTATTTTACTTCTTTGTATTTTGACACCCCTTAGTGAAATTCCTTGCTCCACTGCTGGTCTACAATATAAGCCTAATTGCATACAAAGTTGTAGCCTAACAGGGTTTTCTGCGCAGAATCATATCAGCATGAAAATATAGGAACACCGTTGGCCCTCTTACAAAATAAATAACTACCTGACGCGCGCGCATATTTATATATGGAATCCCCATAAAATGAAAGGGGGGTAAAGAGGACACTGCAAGATTAACACAACTATAAAAGCAAACCCAAGAGATTGAATTAATCACAACTAGATGAGGAAGATCATATGATAGAATAAATCGGCTCTTCAAACTGATAAGAACAAGTTGGGTAAAAATGAGAGTATAGAAAAGGGAACCTGAATAAATGACGTGAGAAGCACAGAAGTCGCGGAAATTGGAGTCGATTAATGGGTAATCGCACTCCATTGAGCTCAATAATGGCATCTGTTTTGAATTTTTCTCTTCCCAGTTCCAATTCCCCAAACTAACAATAGTGATACGCAATTTCAATCTTTGGCGGGTTATTATTCTGAAGATGGAGGGAACGCCATGAAATGAAATGAATAATATAGTACTTAAAAAAGGAGGAAAATGCAGTGGAGCCCTTTAACTTTTTAACTTTTGCCGACTGGCCCCTGTAAGTCTTTAACTATTCTCTTTTGGTAACATAACCCTTTTTTTTGTTTTGGTTAGCACTTGTTGTAGAGAGGTTTGTCACGGACCGGATAACTCCCTAGCTATCTTCCGTGCGGCCTTAGTCACAATTCGCCCCTGCGATGTGCTAAGTCAGCCTTTTCCCCGAACGAATGCCACAACAAAGCTAAGAGAAGCTAAGAAGAGAAGCTTGCAAGAAAGCTTTGTATTAAACAAGAGAAAGTTTTGTACAAGTGTTGGATTGCTCTCTGTCTTCTGTGATTCTTCTATGATTTCTTGTGTTTCTTCTTGTGTGTTGGCAAATGCCAAATGCTGGCCTATTTATAGTTGCTAGACTCCCTAACCAACGGCTAAGATCTATTTAAATGAATGGCTAAGATCGAAAGCCTACAAAGTTCTACAAATCTCTACACCTAGTAGAATATACAATAAAGGACTAGAAGGGTCTAGAGTCTTTCATTGGAAAGATCTAGACTTGGCTAGAGAAATGCTGCCATACGTGCGCCATATCATCACTTGCGTGTCGCCCAGTCATCGCCCGCATGGCATAACCTCTTAGAAAAAGGGCGGAGCATGACAACCTCCCCCACCTATTGCGTTGACGCCCTCGTCGACTCTTCGTGGAATGCCCGGATTTGATCTTCAAATTGCCAAAGAGCTTCCTTTGACTCCCAACTTACCTCGCTTTCCGGTAGTCCCTTCCACTTGATCAGGTACTCATGTAATGGTTCCCTGAACCGTCACCGAATCACCCGGTCAGTCATGATGCTTTCAACTTCCCTGTCAAATGATGTCGTAATGGCTGGTGATGCCCGATGTGACTCGTTCCGTGATGGGTCTTCCATGTCTGCGTGATATGGCTTAAGACAATTTACATGGAAGACAGGATGTAACTTAAGTTTGGGTGGCAGCTCCACCCGATAAGAAGCCTTGCCCACCTTGGCAAGGATGGGGAGTGGTCCCTCGTAGCGCCGAACTAGTCCCTTGTGCAACCTGCGTAGCCTATTTTGTTGCTCGGCGTTGAGTTTGAGCATGACCAAGTCTCCCACGTTGAACTCCAAGTGCCTCCTCTTCTTGTCAGCCCACTTCCTCATTTTCTTGGAGGCCTTGTCAAGATATGCACGAGCTAAGTGCGTTTGCTCGTGCCAAGTTTTTGCAGCCTTGAACGCTGCTGGACTCTTCCCAGTATACTTGTTGACAAGTCCATGTGGTGTCAAGGGTTGTTGTCCGGTTGCAAGCTCGAATGGGCTCTTGCCAGTAGCCTCACTCCGTTGCAAACTATAAGAGAATTGTGCAACATCAAGCAGCTTGGCCCAATCTCGCCGGTTAGTACTCACATAGTGCCTCAAATATAATTCCAGAAGTGCATTTGCCCGCTCCGTTTGTCCGTCTGTTTGTGGATGGAAGCTGGTTGAAAAGTGTAGATCAGACCCCATCAAGCGAAATAGCTCCGTCAAAAATTTGCCCGTGAAGCGGGGGTATCGGTCACTGATGATAACTCGAGGCAAGCCCCAATACTTCACCATGCCTTGGAAAAATAACTGAGCTGCCTCTGGTGCTGTGCAATCCTTCGTAGCAGCCATGAAGGATGCATACTTCGAGAACCGATCCACCACAACCATGATGCTACCTTTGCCGTCGGATGTGGGCAAAGCAGAGATAAAGTCCATGCTGACACTTTCCCATGGACGTGAGGGTATGGGTAAAGGCTCCAATAGTCCTGCCGGTGCCCGTTGCTCCATCTTGTCCTGCTGGCATACAAGACAAGTCTTGACGTATAACTCGACGTCGTCCCGAATGCGAGGCCAATAGTAGTTAGCCTATACCAATGCCTGAGTGCGCTTCTGTCCTAGATGACCCGCCCAGCGGGTGTCATGGCACTCCTTAATGATGCTCTTGCGCAACCTCTCCCATTTGGGTACATAAATCCATTGACCCTTGGTGCGCAACAAGTCGCATTCTACCCAGAATTGTTTGGTTTTCCCTTATTTAGCCATCTGCATGAGTTGCTTGGCTAAAGGATCACGCGCCATGCCTTCTTTTATAAGATCCAAGAGCTCCACCTGGACTCTTGACATTGCCGCCAATTCTACTTTTCGGCTTAGCGCATCCGCCACAAAGTTGGCCTTGCCCGGTTTGTGCTCCATCATATAGTCAAACTCGGCCAAGAAGTCTTGCCATCTTGCTTGCTTAGGGTTGAGTTTCTTCTGTGTCTGGAAGTAACTTGTCGCCACATTGTCCGTGCGCACCACGAACTTTGCCCCGAGCAAGTAGTGTCGCCAAACTCGCAAGCAATGCACCATGGCAGTCATCTCTTTCTCCTGCACTGTATAACGCCTCTCGGTGTCGTTAAGCTTGCGACTTTCATAAGCAATTGGATGCCCCTCTTGCATAAGCACACCCCCTATGGCAAAGTCAGAGGCATATGTGTGCACCTCATACGCCTTGGTGCAATCCGGTAGTGCCAACACTGGTTCCTCTGTCACGGCCTTCTTCAGTATGTCGAAGGCACGTTAGCACTTGTCGTCCCACTCCCAAGCCTTGTTCTTCTTAAGTAGGTCAGTGAGTGGTGCCGCATTGGCTGAATAGCCTGTAATGAAGTGCCAATAGTAATTCACAAGACCAAGAAAAGATCTAAGCTCAGGTACCTTGGTCGGTGGCTCCCATTCCTCGATCACCCGGATCTTCTTGGTATCCATCATGAGTTTGCCGCCTCTGATCACATGGCCTACGAAGTGTACCACTTCCTTGGCAAATGAGCACTTCTCCTTCTTTACATAAATCTCATTGTCCCGCAAAGTCTTGAGAACGGTCCGTACATGTTCTACATGCTCCTCCGAGGTGTTGCTATATATGACTATGTCGTCCAAGTAGACCACCACGAACCGGTCCAAGTAGGGATGCAGGATTTCGTTCATGAGAGTGCAAAATGTGGCTGGCGAATTTGTCAGGCCAAAGGGCATCACCAAGAATTCAAACGCCCCATAACGAGTGACACAAGTTGTCTTGCCCTCGTCCCCTTCGGCTATACGCACTTGATAGTAACCCGATCTTAGGTCAAGTTTTGTGTAATACTTGGCCTTCCCCAATTGATCAAAAAGGTCGGCAATAAGAGGAATTGGATAGTTGTTTTTTATGGTTACCTTGTTGAGAGCCCGGTAGTCTATGCAAAGTCGCTGCTATCCGTTCGCCTTGCGTTGGAATAGCACCGGTGAACCATACAGTGCCTTGGAAGGTTGGATGAAGCCCATCTCCAACAATTCCCCCAACTGTTTTCGCAGCTCCTCCAGTTCTGGTGGCGCCATCCGGTAGGGTGCTTTGGCTGGTGGCTTAGCCCCTGGCTCCAACTCGATCTTGTGATCCACCCCACGCCTGGGTGGCAGCTTACGGGGCAACTCGGGTGGCATTATGTCCTTGAACTCTTCCAGCACGTTTTGGATGCAAGCGGGGATATCACCATCAACTCCCCCTTCTTCCTCTTGCTGAAGGACGGCTAACCATGTCTCCTCCCTACGTTTGATTCCCTTGGCCAGCTGCATGGCACTAAGTTGAGGAGATTTGGATGTCTTGGGAGGGGCAACAGTTGGGATCATGCATGGTTCCCCTTCCAAAATCATTAACATGTTGAATCTAGGGAACGGGATGACATTGTGCTGCCGAAGGAACTCCATCCATAGAACAATGGAGAAATCGTCGATTGGTGCCACCGAAAAATCCACCTTGCCTGACCAGTTGCCAAGCTTCAACTCGGTCCCTTTTGCTACGCTGTCCATGGGTCTAGCCTCGGCATTTACGGTCTTGAGCCAACCCTTGGAGTATGTCACCTTGAGACCCAACCGTTCCGCCTCGGTTGGAGTCATGGAATTATGAGTGGCGCCCGTATTAATCATTAAGTGGGCAACCTTGTTGTTGACGTGCCCTCGCACATGAGACTCCTGTCACCCGCCTGGTGAGGAGTGGGCTTAACGTTTAATGCGCTAAGCAGCTTAAGACATCTCATGGTAGCTTCTTGCCATGGTCCTGTTGCTCCAACATTGCGCTCATGGCTTTACGCTGTGGGCAGTCCCTCGCCCAGTGTGGCCCTTGACATAGGAAGCAACCCTCCCTCGGTTTGGCCTCCTTCTTGTTGTCTCTGGCATGTTTCCCTTTGTCACCATGGGTTGTTGGCTTGTGGGTTCCGTAATTGGCTCCCCCACCTGTAACCGGCCAAGTCCTTTGAGTCTTGGACTTGGGTGAATCGCCTTGGTGCTTGACATGCCCTTTGTCAGCACTAGTATATTCCTCTAATGTGGCAGCTACCTTGAGTGCCGTCGAGATGTTGTCGGCCTTGGACCGCCTTAATTCTTGAACCGCCCAAGGTTTGAGCCCGGATAAGAAGTTGAATAAGAGATCCTCATCGCTCATGTTGTCAATTAGTAGCATCAAGTTGGAGAATGCCTTGACGTACTCCTTGATCGAATTGCCCTGCTTGAGGTCCCTCATTTTTGCCCTAGCCTCGCGGCTTACGTGCACCGGGTAGAACTCCGCCTTAAGTTCTTTCTTTAGGGCTTCCCAAGTGTCTATGACGACTAGCCCTTTGTCCATGTCGTCTCGCTTCCTGCGCCACCAAAGTGCAGCCATGTCGGTAAAATGTAAGGTGGAAGTATGTACCTGGGCTAATCCTGTTAGGTTTAGCGCCTCGAAGTAGCACTCCATATGCCAAAGGTAGTTGTCTATGACTATTGTGTCCCGAGTTCCGTCGTATTCCTTTGGCTTTGGCAAGTCCATGGCACGGGTAGTGTCTCGGACTTGCACGGTTGATGTCGAGGCAACTTCTTTTGCCAGGAAGGCACTTCTGCACAGTGCCCAGTCGGCCCTTGTTTCCTCCACAACAGCCTTGGACGCCTCCAAGCTTGACTTGGCTCCATCAACGTCTTGCCTCAAATCTGACAAGGCTTGATACACCTTGGCTTGAAACAAGCTGTTCTCGTTGGCTAACTCTGCCCCAGCAACATCAATCCTTTCTTGGAAAGTATCCAACGAGGTGTCAACCTTCTACGTACTCGTCTAAGGTTTGCTCTGTGCGATCCAACCTCTCTCTCGTGTCCGCCATAGCTATCTCAAGCTTAGCTAAAGTAGCTTCAAAACCAGCAAGAACGTCACGAGACTTACCTCCCTTATGTGTTGGTGGGATGGTGCGCTCCTCCTCTCGACCCTTGCGAACTTGCTCCTCGCCACCGCTAGCCATGTCGTGAATGTGCCCAAGCTAACCCACGAACCCTTTCGTAGCGTTGCTCTGATACCAACTGTCACGGACCGGATAACTCCCTAGCTATCTTCCGTGCGGCCTTAGTCACAATTCGCCCCTGCGATGTGCTAAGTCAGCCTTTCCCCGAACGAATGCCACAACAAAGCTAAGAGAAGCTAAGAAGAGAAGCTTGCAAGAAAGCTTTGTATTAAACAAGAGAAAGCTTTGTACAAGTGTTGGATTGCTCTCTGTCTTCTGTGATTCTTCTATGATTTCTTGTGTTTCTTCTTGTGTGTTGGCAAATGCCAAATGCTAGCCTATTTATAGTTGCTAGACTCCCTAACCAACGGCTAAGATCTATTTTAATGAATGGCTAAGATCGAAAGCCTAGAGAGTTCTACAAATCTCTACACCTAGTATAATATACAAGATGGGACTAGAATGGTCTAGAGTCTTCCATTGGAAAGATCTAGACTTGGCTAGAGAAATGCTGCCATACGTGCGCCAAATCATCGCCTGCGTGTCGCCCAGTCATCGCCCGCATGGCATAACCTCTTAGAAAAAGGGCGGAGCGTGACAGGTTGCTCTAATGGTAAACAACTTTCACTTCCAACCAAGAGGTTATGAGTTCGAGTCTTTCCAAGAGCAATGTGAGAAGTTCTTAGAGGGAAGGATGCCGGGTTTCTATTTGGAAACGGCCTCTCTTGTTGTAGAATGTTATTTGTAAACTGAATTTAAATAATTGGCAACATATTTGTTTGGTTTTGAAGATATAACTCCTGAAGTCTAAGACCTTGAATTAAAGAGCAATGTGGTAATTAATTTTATTTGGTTTGAAGCAGCCAGTGGAAATTATTTACTGATTATATAAAGAAGCTCATATATGATCAAGATATCTTTTTCTCTTAGGTTAGTAAATTTTAAGTTTTTAACTATGGTAAATGAGGCAATGTATATATGTTCTAATACTTGTGGAACTTGAAGAGAAACCAGTACCATCAAAACCAGAAACAAAAAGGCAACCAACAAAAGATAGTATACCAAACTAGGATATTATTATTAAAACTGAAGAACAAAGATACTCTTGTTCTCAATACCAACAGAAAAATCCGAATCAAAAACAGTATACCATCAATTCCAAAACCTCTATACTACTACTAATACTACTACTCTTATTACTAAGTTTATTAAAGGATGTAAACTTTGGTCAATCAAATTAGTTTGGTGGCGGGAAGAAAATCTCTTCTGCAGTCCTCTTTGAGCTGAATTGCTCCTCTACATCTGGTGAAACCTTGAATGCAGCCTGCAGCACTTGTGGCGATAACGCCTTCCACACTGAAGTCCTTCCCGCCAAGTGAGTGAAAATTGGACTGCCACATCAAAGTTTGTTTAAGGTTAGAAATCGGTTAGGTAAATTAGTATATTGACATAAACAAAACAACAAAATACATACTTAGGGGTACTGATGATAGAGAACCAGTCCATGCCATCAGGATCACCAATTTTGGAGACGACAAAGAACCTTGGAACGATGAAGAGATTGCCCGCCTTGATGTGTGTTTCAAGAACGCGCTTACCATCAGGGCCAACAACTTGAACTCGGCCACTGCCTCTAGCAATGTAAGTGACCTGAAGAGCTGAGTCACACGAAAAACCAGGAGAACACATAGCACTTCCATTCAACCTCACAAGATCAGCACCAAGTCCAACTTCGCCGACCAAAGGCAAGTTCTTGGTGTTCAAAACAACAACCTTTCCACCACCCTTAATGTCAACATCCAATGGGGCTTCCAAGCAGTTGAGAACCATGCCGTCCCTGTGGCCTTGCTTAGGCTCAGGCATTTGGAAGCCAGCGTCAAGCTTCACGATACCCTGAGCAGTTTGGGAGCTAACAAGAGTTATGGCAACAGACTCTTCTACATTCCATGCCCTGCTAACAAACTCGGTTGAAAAACCAGTGAAAATGCCATTTGAGCCGGTCAAGTACATGTCAGTGAATGAGCCAGCTTTATGCGCAGTTTTGGTATCACCAAGGAAGAGAATTACAAGTTCTGTGTCCTCTTTGTTGTACCACCATGTTACAACACCAAAAGGGAGGGCTATAGCATCGCCCGTCTTAATCGCTAGCACCTTCTCTTCTTTCTCTGGAAGAACAATTCCAGCAACTCCAGAACCTGATAGAATTCAGAAAAATGTTCAGAAAAAAACTCAATAAGCAGAAATGTATACAATGTATTTAAAAGTTGTCAGTTACATATACCATACACTATCACTAAATCATTAAACATCAAGAAACTTAAGGATGAAATCTTTAATTCACCCACACAAATCAGAGTAATTAACATGAAATGCATACAAAAAGAGGAAGATGTTCAAACCGTGAAACCCGATAAAACAAGAAGAAATCTTGGTGCTATACTAGTTGGTCATAATGACCAACTATAGTATGACCAACAATCATTACTCAAAGTAGTATGATCTTAACAATTTAATAATAATTACTCATAAAACATGCCACAATCAAAAATAAAGAACAGGTTTACAGTAAAAAGAGGGATCGAATTCTTAGACCTTAACATCATAATCAAATAGTATTAAATAGATCACACAAGACATAGAACCTAAACCAAACCTTCAAAATCAAGACTAATAACCAAACCCCCAAATCAAACAAGTAAACTCCATTAAAAATAAATAAATAAATAAAACCCCACCAATCAAAGCAAAACAAAAAATCGTGATTCATAAAAAAAAAACCCAACAAAACGCAAGTAGGATTATAGAATTCTAAAATAATGGAGTAGTAAGTATTACTCTAAAGAACAAAATAGAACAAATTAAAACAAATCCAAGTAGTAGACATAGAATTCTAAAACAGTAAACACAAAAAACCCAAATTATGATCATAACCCAGAAAAAACAGGGGGACCCAAATTTTACCTTGAAGAACATAGGCAACTTTAGCAGAATCAGAGTAACGGGGCAAAGCAAAACCATTTTTGGAAAGAGCAAGTTTAGCACCACCAATATTTCCTTCTTTCAACATAGGCAGCTCATTAGGACACCATGCATGATAAGAACCACCATCTCCTCCGTACACTTGCTTTGCCAACTTTGGTGTAAGATCAAGATCCATCTCTCTTTTTGTATTATGGAAAAAAACTAAAAGAATCTCTCACTGAAGAAAAAAACGAGAAAACTGTGTAAAAGTTGAGTGATTTGTGAAGTGAACGAGAGTTTGGTATTTATAGAGAGGAATTTCACCAAAATTCCGTAGGATAAGGATTTTAGTAAAGAGAAGTTTGTGATAGAACAGAATTATAGTTGGTTTAGGGGGTTTGCGGATTTTGAGTTTTAGATAAAAGTGACTATTTTGTTTAAGTACGAAATATTCAATACTAATTATTTATAATTAATATTTCGTGCACCTAATATTCATTATTAGGTGCTTCTTATCAGCAAATTATATTGGAGTATAGTCCTAGTAGTCTTTTTACTATTTTCATTAATTAACAACAAAAATATACTTATTATAGTCCCGCTAAAGGTGTCAAACGGGCCGGGCCTATCCGTTATCGGATCGGCCCAGATCGGTACAAATTGAGACCGGACCAGTCCGGTTCATAAGGGGTTGGGTGGGCTGGTTAGAGGGGTAGAAGGGGTTGGGCAGGTTTAGTTTTAAATTCTGAGTAACCGGACCCGAGTAACCCGAAAGGTATGAACAGTGCCCATGCCAATTAACCCGAACGGAAACCGGCCCGGTTCAACGGTAAATTTTTTTTTAAAAATTTTCCAAAGCACGTGAGGCCCACTATCCGTTGGTTTGGTCAGTTTTTAGAACTGATCCGTTGGCCAACGGATCTGTTGAAGAAATAGCCGTCTTTTTATTTTATGTTTTTAAACCCTTTTTGAATTTACAAAATTAACCTTTTTTAAAACTATAAATACCCCCCCCCCCCTCCCCCCCTCTTCATTTCTTCACTCAAATCTCATATCTCAATCTCAATTTCTCTCCTTCTTCAATTTAGTCTCATTTCTCAAATCTCAAATCTCAATTCAAGTTAAATCATGCCTCCTACTTCTAGAATGCGCTCATATGTTTGGCAACACTTTGAGGTGGTAGAAGAAAATGAAGAAGGTCAGAAATTAAAATGCAAGAGCGGTGGTGTCTTAAATTTTCATTCAGAGTCTGGCACAATCAGCTTAAGGAGGCATATAAATAAGTATTGTCTTGAGCGTCCTCTGGAAATTCGTATTTAAGATTTTACGATAATTTTTGTTATTTTAAAATTATTAGACGTATTTATGCTTAATGTTTTAGTTTGTTAGATTAATTTGAATCATTGTTAATTTATTATGCGTGAAAATTTAGTTTTACTATTTTTTTGTTAATTTACTTTTTAAATGTAAATTTTAATTTTGAATTTTGAAATAAATGTAGCATTTGCAATTTATAAGTACAATTTTTTCTCATATTTCTTGTATTCTTTAAATTAATACAAAGTATTAATATAACTTATAATAGTTATACAAAATACCCAAAAAAATTACACTAAACTCGGCCCAGCCCCCTCAACCCGTAATCCCTATGGTTCAAGTTTTACCCAAATGAACCCGAACTCGTTAAATCCGTTAAGACCCAACCCCTAACCGGCCCAGACCGTAACCCGTACAAGTCCAAAAATATAGGGTGCCCTGCCCACCCACTTAACACCTTTAAGTCCCACGGGTGGAGTTTGGAGAGAATATAATGTATGTGTCTGGGGCTAAATTTGGCTCATAACTTCCCCACGCAAGGTGGGCACGTACCCCATGATAAAGGCGACCTAAGCAAGGGTGCGGCCCAAATCGGCAAAGAAAGAGCGATTTTGTTTAGCACCTTCCCCTTTTACCGAGTGGAAGCCACCAACCTTTGTACTTTTTTTTAATTATTTCGATGAAGGTTTCCTATTATATAAAGAAAAACCTTCCCATTGTAAGAGCATCATGATTATTCTCGAATAATACTATCTATATCTCTATTTCTCTCTCTCTCTATCTCGAGTTCCTACCATTGCTCCCTTCTTAAGCTAAGTCTTTTTTTTATCATTCATTTACAGATCTACAAAGACTCTCGAAGCAATAATCATCTTTTGGACTTATTATATTTGATTACGATTTACCCCTATATATTTTCAATTGTTTTTAGGCTTACAAAATACGAATATAATTTTTGAGCTAAATTATTTGGCGCTGTCTGTGGGGATTTCGAGGATCAAAACTATAGTTTGCACCTAGAGAACCAACGAAAACCCTTCTTTACAACACAAAAACGAAAAATGGTTGACAACAACACAAGAATGAAAATAATAGCGGATGTTTGCAACCAATCTCATCGGTCCTCTCAACGAAGCCGGTGAAGATGGTACCACATTAAGCGGAGAAATCCCACCTCCACCACCCGAAGATCTAACGATCTTGCGGGAAAAAGGCGCTTCCACATCCGCATCTGAAGAAGCACCCCCAGAGGTCAGGAAACTACTGGAATAGTGGTTAACAAGCACTCTAAGAGGCTTGGTTGAGAAGTCACCTCATCACAATGTCAGATGCAGGCCGACCGCAGATCTTGCTACAGTCGGAGGCGAACCCGAGGTCACCCGCGCAAACCACGCGCTCCTCGATACTTGGGCCAACGACGATACGCTCACAGCCATCCTTAAGAAGATAGAGGAAATGGAAAATGAAAACAGGTCACTCCGTGAGCAGATGAAGGAACACCAGGAAAGGGTGGATAAAATCCCCGGTGCCCCCAAATTGCTGCCAAAGCGTGACATGGGGAGGTTTGTTGAATAACCTACACGGAAGAGGCTGCACCATACTCCATTTAGAAAACCTTCAAAATGCCGCCTTATCTAAGAGTGTACGGTAGAACTACAGATCCCGAGGACCACTTGATCCACTACGTCACTGCCTAAAAGTTAATGACCTCTCAAAAGTTAATAGGCCCTCAATGATGGTTCAAAAGATGGTGGATTATAGTAGCAAAGTAAGTAGGTTGGTGCATTTTCCAAAGGGTTCGATCAAGAGTTAGTTTTGGAATTCTACACCAAGTATAACGCCACTTTCTACTTAAGATGCTTGTTCTAACAGCATATAGTAAAGACATCCGTACCATAATATTATCAATAGCATCATCAGGGAGGTTGCCTAGTATATCGAAGGATAAATTTCTAATGCAGTTTCTTCTTACGAGTGGAGCCATTGTTAGACTTAGATAATAGGTAAAATGAAGAAGATGAGGAAAAACAAAAGTGAAGATTGCGATTATGGAAGAAGAAGATGAAAGAAACCTGTTGATAACTTGACATTTTAAAGGTGGAGCGCCAAAAGACCATGGACGGATCAACTCCTAAACCAAAATTTTGGGGGTATCGATTAAACAATCCCAAGGTAGATATGTATCGAGTCCTAATTTAGAATTCCAATGTATATAAATGAACGTCTAAAATGCATCAAAGTTATAATTGGTTCGTTGGTTAAGTAAGCATGTCTATTAAGCAACCGTCTCGAGATCGAATCTCACCTTTAACAGGGTGTATTCTAATCTTTTCCAATCAAGCCAATTTTTGTTTTTTTTTTAAAAGGGGTAAACCAGTAGTTTCATTTTTTATCTACTTAATTTACATTTTGGAAAAAAAAGGTTAAATCGTTCTTTTTTTTCAAAAGGTTAAACCAGTAGTTACATTTTTTATCTACTTTATTTACATTTTAAAATAAAAGGTTAAACCAATATTTACATTTTGGCTGTAGTAAGGTAATTATATCACTGTGGTTCGTAGTAATGTCAGCCGTTTATATAATAGCCGTTTATAGTAAGGTCATACGTATCAGCCTATAGCAACCATATAAGTCCATTCACTACTATGATTGTAGTAAGGTAATTATATCATTGTGGTTCATAGTAATGTCGGTCGTGTAGATAATAGCCGTTCATAGTAAGGTCATACGTATCGGCCTATAGCAACCATATAAGTCCATTCACTACTATGATTGTAGTAAGGTAATTACATCGTTGTGGTTCGTAGTAATGTCGGCCGTTTAGATAATAGCCATTCATAGTAAGGTCATACGTATCGGCCTATAGCAATCATATAAGTCCATTCACTACTATGATTGTAGTAAGGTAATTATATCGTTGTGGTTCGTAGTAATGTCGGCCTTCTAGATAATAGCCTTTTATAATAAGGTCATACATATCGGCCTATAACAATTATATAAGTCCATTCACTACTATGATTGTAGTAAGATAATTATATCGTTGTGGTTCATAGTAATGTCGGCTGTGCAGATAATAGCCGTTTATAGTAAGGTCATACGTATCGGCCTATAGCAACCATATAACTGTAGAAAATCATTCTATCCATGATATGTGCGCTTTGGTTGTATTAGCATGATTTTCAGGTATAGGTTTTGATGAATGACAAACAACGAAGTCTATGAATGACAAACAATGAAGTCAAGTGTCGAACAAGTTATTATATGACAAACAATCAAGATTGAATGACGAGAAGCATATTGATGAACGGATTGCATGGAAAAGCCAAAGACGAGCTCAAAAGTTCAAGACCGAAGACCCAAGGCGTAGGTCGTTAGGTAGAACAAATGTAAGAGCAACGTTTAAAGTTATCTCGTCTTTTGGCTCAACATAGGTCATCATATATATGCATAAAATCATTTTATCAAATCATATTTCAAATACTTCAAACAAAATGATTTCAAACATTTTCATTTTAGCCAAAATGAATTTTAAACATGTATTTCAAAGCTGGACAGAAATAATCGATTATGCTTATTGTGATAATCGATTATGTTAAGACAGTGTAAACCGGAATTTCCAAAACAACACAATAATCGATTATCATGTATAGCATAATCGATTATCTTGTAACCGTTGCCAAAGTTTTTGAACACTGTAACAAAATAATCGATTATGCACTTCAGATAATCGATTATCCAGCATAAAATCAGCTTATGATTTTTGAACGTTAGAGCAAATAATCGATTATCTAAATCCAATAATCGATTATCCTTGCATAAAATCAGCATAATTGATTGTCAATTAAGCAACAGACATACACCCTCTAACCCCTATAAATAGAGGTCTTTTGAGCTGATTTTAAATACACAACACCTCTCATTATTCGTATACATATTGATATCATTTGTGCATCATTATAGTGCTTTTGTTGAGCCATTTGAGAGACAACTTTGAGTTGTTCATAGAGCTAATATTGTATCTCTTTATCTACTCTTTTGAGAGAGTCCTTGTTGTAAAAGAGAAAGGTGTTTGAGAAGACCATATCTTCTCATTGATTGTCGGGTTTGCTAAGTACCCTCAATCTTAGTGGTTGAAGTCTTGTGGTGCGGTATCCACGAGCAAGGTGAAGTCTTGAGGTGCGGTATCCTCGAGCAAGTTGAAGTCTTGTAGAGTGTACATCTACGAGCAAGTGTAACGGTTTGTTAGGCACCCGTAAGCTTAACGGAGTTAGTGGAATCTCGAGAGAGTCTCTCGGGGACTGGACTAACCACACGTTGTGGTGAACCAGGATAAATTCGGTGTATTCTTTCCTTACTATTTTAATCACCGGATTTATTTTATTCCTGCAATTTTAGTTCCGCAATATTTATCAATATTCTCGTGCCGCACTATTCACCCTCCCTCTAGAGACGGGCATAAATCCTAACAATTGGTATCAGAGCCTAACTCTCTGAAAGCCTTAACCGGTTGAGAGAACGATATATATATTTTTTTGTTAAGAATATTGAACGCAGGAATGATGAGCGAAGGACACTCCACCTATAGGCCTCCACTATTTGACGGAACAAATTACACATATTGGAAAGAGCGGATGAGAATCTTCATCCAATCAAATAACTTTCGCTTGTGGCAAATCATCAAGAACGGTGAACAAATGCCAACGAAGGAGGAAGATGAATATGATGCCGAGGACGTCAAGAAAGTTGAAAATAACGCAAAGGCCGTCAACTTATTATATTGTGCGGTGAATCCAGATGACTAACGGAAGATTTCTTGTTGCAGAACCGCCAAGGAGATGTGGGATAAACTCGAGATCACTTATGAAGTTACGCCTCAAGTCCGAGAATCTAAAGTTGATTTTCTAACACATGAATATGAACTCTTTAAAATGAGGGAGAAAGGACCCATCGGTATTATGTTCGAACGATTCTCAAAAATCGTCAACGATCTTCATGCTCTCGGGAAAGTGTACACGAACAAAGATCTTGTTCGAAAAATCCTACGGAGTCTCACTCCCGAGTGGCGTTCCAAAGCCAATGCCATCCAAGAGTCGATAGGAATCACGGATGTCACAATTGATGGACTAAGAGGTAACCTCGAAACTTATGAAAGCACAATTCTTAATCCCTATCTTAGAAGTAAAAGGTCGAATATTGCCTTCAAAGCCTCATCCTCTAAAAGAGAAGAGGTAAGTGATTCGGATAGCGATGATGATAATATTTCCAATGCCTTGATCGAAAAGTTTTATAAGCTTATGAAAAAGGAAATAAAGAAGGAAGAACCAAGTCCTTCATGCCAAAATTGTGGAAAACTTGGCCACACCAAATCACATTGTCCAAAATCCAAGGACAAGAAGAAGAACAAACACCAAAGGCGTGTGACATGGGATTCGGACAGCTCGGGCGATGAAACCGCCGCATTATGCCTCATGGCCAACGAGGAAGAAGAGGTAAGTAATTCTAACTCTTATTCTTTTGAAGAATTACAAGAAGCTTTTCATGACTTATGTGGTGAATTGAAAAAGACTTCAAAAATCTCCAAAGAGGCCAAGGCTAAAATTAAAGTTTTAGAAGAGAAAAATAATTTTTTGGAAAATGACAATATTGATCTTAGAAATAAAATTAAGGAGATGAATGAAGCCTCTTCAATTGATCAAAGTTCAAATTGTTCTTCTAGTAAGTCTTTGAAAATAGAGAACATAGAACTTAAAAACACAGTAGAAAAACGTAGTGTTGATAATCCAAAAACAATTGAAGAAATTAAGAAGAATATTAGAAAGGATGATAGAAATGAAGCTAGACCACCTAGAAATTCTAGGAACTTCAATACGTCTAGGAATAATGACTTTAGATCACCTAGAACGTTTTTAGCTCAACCAAGACATATGCACAACCTGAATGTTATATGTCATTATTGCAACCGGGTAGGACACATAGCACCCGTATGTTTTGCAAAACATAGAGATTTATCTTTTGGCTATGATTGCTATTTGCCTAACGCCCAAGGACCCAAAAGTGTTTGGGTACCGAAAACCTATTTTTAGGTACGTCTGCAGGTGTGCTTGAAGACTACAATATCGTAGTAGATGCACCAAGCACGAAACCTTATTGCATCGAGGGGGAACGTCGGTTAGTTATCACATTTTTGATAAAAACGTAATAGTTGATATGTGTTAATGATTAATATATCTTTGTTAACAATTGGTATTAATTATTTTTGTTGATTCATATTTTTATAACTTTTATCTTGAATAAAAATTGGTATCAATTATTTTTGTTAAAAATAATGATTGATGTTTTGATGAATATCTCTCTAGTTTGAATAACAGCTGGTATATTCGCTAAAAATAACCTTTGATATGGTTGTTATATTTTTACTAACATCTGGTATTATTTCATGTTGGTATGATTTTTTAAATATCGTCAATGTATATTCCTCATTGTATTTCCTATCTTATATTTGACACTAACAATTGATATACCCAAAAGAGGGAAGTGTCGAAAGGGGATAATAGCCTTTGTATACTCTCTTTTTGCTAATGCCAAAAGGGGGAAGAGTTTAGGCGATATGCATCAAATAAGGGGGAATGTATCTGCATTATAGTATGCCTTATTTGAGGGGGAATTATCATTGAGGGGAATTGTTTGCATGAATTGTATGTTGAGATATAGCATGAATTTTAGGGGGAATCCGATATGCATATCTCCTGTTGTTTGTCATTATCAAAAAGGGGGAAATTGTAGAAAATCATTCTATCCATGATATGTGCGCTTTGGTTGTATTAGCATGATTTTCAGGTATAGGTTTTGATGAATGACAAACAACGAAGTCTATGAATGACAAACAATGAAGTCAAGTGTCAAACAAGTTATTATATGACAAACAATCAAGATTGAATGACGAGAAGCATATTGATGAATGGATTGCATGGAAAAGCCAAAGACGAGCTCAAAAGTTCAAGACCGAAGACCCAAGGCGTAGGTTGTTAGGTAGAACAAATGTAAGAGCAACGTTTAAAGTTATCTCGTCTTTTGGCTCAACATAGGTCATCATAAATATGCATAAAATCATTTTATCAAATCATATTTCAAATACTTCAAACAAAATGATTTCAAACATTTTCATTTTAGCCAAAATGAATTTTAAACATGTCTTTCAAAGCTGGACAGAAATAATCGATTATGCTTATTGTGATAATCGATTATGTTAAGACAGTGTAAACCGGAATTTCCAAAACAACACAATAATCGATTATCATGTATAGCATAATCGATTATCTTGTAACCGTTGCCAAAGTTTTTGAACACTGTAACAAAATAATCGATTATGCACTTCAGATAATCGATTATCCAGCATAAAACCAGCTTCTGATTTTTGAACGTTAGAGCAAATAATCAATTATCTAAATCCAATAATCGATTATCCTTACATAAAATCAGCATAATTGATTGTCAATTAAGCAACAGACATACACCCTCTAACCCCTATAAATAGAGGTCTTTTGAGCTGATTTTAAATACACAACACCTCTCATTATTCATATACATATTGATATCATTTGTGCATCATTATAGAGATTATGTTAAGCCATTTGAGAGACAACTTTGAGTTGTTCATAGAGCTAATATTGTATCTCTTTATCTACTCTTTTGAGAGAGTTCTTGTTGTAGAAGAGAAAGGTATTTGAGAAGACCATATCTTCTCATTGATTGTCGGGTTTGCTAAGTACCCTCAATTTTAGTGGTTGAAGTCTTGTGGTGCGGTATCCACGAGCAAGGTGAAGTCTTGAGGTGCAGTATCCTCGAGCAAGTTGATGTCTTGTAGAGTGTACATTATACGAGCAAGTGTAACGGTTTGTTAGGCACCCGTAAGCTTAACGGAGTTAGTGGAATCTCGAGAGAGTCTCTCGGGGACTGGACTAACCACACGTTGTGGTGAACCAAGATAAATTCGGTTTGTTCTTTCTTTACTATTTTAATTACCGAATTTATTTTATTCCTGCAATTTTAATTCCGCAATATTTATCAATATTTTCGTGCCGCACTATTCACCCCCCCTCTAGTGACGGGCATAAATCCTAACAATAACTCTATTCACCACTGTTATTGTAGTAAGGTAATTATATCGTTGTGGTTCGTAGTAATGTCAGCCGTTTAGATAATAGCCGTATATAGTAAGGTCATACGTATCGTCCTATAGCAACCATATAAGTCCATTCACTACTATGGTTGTAGTAAAGTAATTATATCATTGTGGTTCGTTGTAATGTCGGCCGTATAGATAATAGTTTTTTATAGTAAGGTCATATGTATCGGCCTATAGCAACCATATAAGTCCATTCACTACTATGATTGCAGTGGTTCGTAGTAATGTCGACCGTGTAGATAATAGCCGTTTATAGTAAGGTCATACGTATCGGCCTATAGCAACCATATAAGTCCATTCAATACTATGAGTGTAGTAAGGTAATTATATCGTTGTGGTTCGCAGTAGTGTCGGCCGTTTAAATAATAACCGTTTATAGTAAGGTCATACGTATCGGCCTATAGCAACCATGTAAGTCCATTCATTACTATAACTGTAGTAAGGTAATTATATCATTATGGTTCGTAGTAATGTCGGCCTTGTAGATAATAGCTATTTATACTAAGGTCATACGTATCGGCCTACATCAACCATATAAGTCCATTGACCACTATGATTGTAGTAAGGTAATTACATCGTTGTGGTTCGTAGTAATGTCCGTTGTCTAGATAATAGCCGTTTGTAGTAAGGTCATATGTATCGGCCTATAGCAACCATATAAGTTCATTCACTACTATGATTGTAGTAAGGTAATTATATCATTGTGGTTCATAGTAATGTCGGCCGTCTAGACAATAGCCATTTATAGTAAGTTCATACGTATCGGCCTATAACAACCATATAAGTCCATCACTACTAAGATTGTAGTAAGGTAATTACATCGTTGTGGTTCGTAGTAATGTCGGCCGTTTAGATAATAGCCATTTATAGTAAGTTCATACGTATTGTCCTATAGCAACCATATAAGTCCATTCACTACTATGATTGTAGTAAGGTAATTATATAGTTGTGGTTCGTAGTAATGTCGGCGTCTAGATAATAGCCTTTTATAGTAAGGTCATACGTATCGGCCTGTAGAAACCATATAAGTCCATTCACTACTCTGATTGTAGTAAGGTAATTATATCATTGTGCTTCGTAGTAATGTCGGCCGTGTAGATAATAGTCGTTTATAGTAAGGTCATACGTATTGGCCTATAGAAACCATATAAGTCCATTCACCACCATGATTGTAGTAAGGTAATTACATCATTGTGGTAATGTGGGTCATTTAGATAATAGCCGTTTAAAATAAGGTCATACATATCGGCCTATAGCAACCATATAAGTCCATTCACTACTATGATTGTTGTAAGGTAATTATATCGTTGTGGTTCGTAGTAATGTCGGTCGTGTAGATAATAGCCGTTTATAGTAAGGTCATACGTATCGGCCTATAGCAACCATATATGTTCCTTGTGGTTCGTAGTAATGTCGGCCATTTAGATAATAGCCGTTTATAGTAAGGTCATACGTATCGGCCTATAGCAACCACATAAGTCCATTCAATACTATGATTGTAGTAAAGTATATATATCATTGTGGTTCATAGTAAGGTCGGCCGTCTAGATAATAGTCATTTATTGTAAGGTCATACGTATTGGCCTATATCAACCATATAAATCCATTCACTACTATGATTGTAGTAAGGTAATTATATCATTGTGGTTCTTAGTAATGTCAATCGTCTATATAATAGCCGTTTTCAGTAAGGTCATACCAATCGGCCTTCAGCAACCATATAAGTCCATTCACTACTATGATTGTAGTAAGGTAATTATATCATTGTGGTTCGTAGCAATGTCGGCCATCTAGATAATAGCCGTTTATAGTAAGGTCATACGTATCGGCCTATAGCAATCATGTAAGTCCATTCAATACTATGATTGTAGTAAGGTAATTTTATCATTGTGGTTCATAGTAATGTCGGCCGTCTAGATAATAGCCATTTATAGTAAGGTCATACGTATCAGCCTATAGCAACCATATAAGTCTATTCACTACTATGATTATAGTAAGGTAACTACATCGTTGTGGTTCGTAGTAATGTCGGCCGTCTAGATAATAGTCCTTTATAGTAAGGTCTTACGTATTGGCCTATAGCAACCATATAAGTCCATTCAGTACTATGATTGTAGTAAGGTAATTATATCATTGTGGTTCGTAGTAATGTCGGTCGTGTAGATAATACATCGTTGTGATTTCATAATAATTGATCGTCTATATATTTTCATTATTAAGGTCATACTTATCGACCTATATCAACAAGTCCATTCACTAATATTAGTGTAGTCATATAACCTAAGCTAATTATATCATTATGATTCCTAGTAAACTCGACCTTTTACATAATAGGCGTCTATATAACTTCATTAATTAAGGTCATATATATTACCTTATTTATATAAGTAAATGTATATTTATATATATTTTTATTGATTATTATTAATTATAATATAAGGTAAATCATGATACTTTTAAGATTAATGTATTCTAGCTTCTTTTTTTAGGAGGGAAAACAAGAAGACATTTTTTGACAAAAATGTTAAATACATTTGTAGGGAAGCAAAGGGAAAAGTAAAAATACAATTGGAGGAAAATTGAAAGTTTTTACTCTTTATATATCTCTTAAACACAAGAACAACATCTCCAACTCTCTAAACAAAATAGATACCATAAACATGAATGCTAACGTATGGATTGAAAAAGAATTCTATCCATGGTTTCGGATGAAGGTGCCCAAATCTTACATTAAGTGTGATTTTCTGGTAATTTTATTTTTCTTAAATTTACATGATTTTATAATTTTTTATTATCCCAACTAGCCATGAACCCTAAACCTATCTATACATTATGTTCTTGCAGTTTATTCCAAAGAGATTCTGTGGCTATCTTCCTCCAATCTCGGTAAAAACAATGCTTCGATGTAATGGGAAGGAGTCGCTTGTGATTCTCAAAAGTGGTGTTCGTAGAAGACTCGTCAACGGGTGGAAACAATTTGTTGTCGACAATAATCTAAAGAAAGGGAATGTCCTCCTCTTTGAACTAGTTGAAGCTACATCAGGTGTTGTGATCTTCTCTGTTGAAGAGTTAGGATTAACTAATGCTTAGCTTGAAAATTTCATCTCTTTACTTATATGTAATGACTTCAAATGGATCATAGTATGATTGTTCTCTTTCGTAATGGATTAATATGATTGTTCTTTATAATATTATTTGTGTTCTTTCCATTTATTATTGTTATATATTTTTTTATTTTAAGAAGACTAATGTTTTATAAATAGCCTATTAAAATTGGAAAGTCATTAAACATTGCAGAAGTCCCCAATTTTTTATCTATCATTTACAAACAAGAACAAGACTACGAAGATTCATGGATTAAATGAAAATACTCACGTGTGCCATATTATACAATATTTACATGGATTAATCAAGTCTTCTAAGGTAAGACTATATGAGATAACCTATGAAGTGCACTGGCAAATAAAATAAGGAGAAACTGTCAAAATCTGTATAAGCGGATGGATAAATTAAAGACAAGCTTCTATAATTAATTGTAGTCATGGAGGAGTGTAATGTTGCATAGATGAGTGAAATATAACTGTAATGGTTGCTTGAAGGAGTGTAAAGGGCTACTGGGAAGTGCAATGGATGCATGGAGGAGCGGAAGGGGTTGCTATTGGGAAGTGTAATGGTTGCCTAGGGTATCTACAAAGAGACTTTAATTCCTACCGGGAAGCGGAAAGAGATTATAATCCTCCCTATATATTTTTCTAGAAATATGCTACACATACATAAGACAATCAAACTACAAATACTACTAAGCATAACGATGGATAAGACCCCGACAAAGAAACCTGCTGAACAAGTCGCTGCATAGCTCACCTGTAAGTTATACCATCTTGTACCAAGATCTGAAGCGTGATTACACCAAGCTGAAGCATGGGGTTAAAGAGTTGATTGAGAGGGTGGTTCGTGATAGTAGCATTAATTACCTCAAGAGTGTCATGTTGGAAGAGCATCCCCTTACTTCGCTCTATACTATGCTTGACGATATGCCCACACTATCCGCCCAGAGTGGAGCTAAGAGAAATTCTATCATTGTTATCACTAGTGACACCGAGTCCGCCTCCAAGACCTCAAAGTCTCTTTCAGTGAACCAGAATATTAAGTAGTTATGAAGATTTATTTTATTTCTTTTTGATTATGTGTTTGTTCGTCTATGAAGTTTTCTACCCCCCTATATTTATGTTTTTATTTGTCAAATTATGTAATTGTGATATTATCACCCAATTAATGAAGCAAATTATTATTATTATTGTTTGAATCTTTTTTATATTTTTATTTTTTATGAACTTTTTCCAGATGATAACATGGGGTCTTGTATTTGCAAGAATAGAGTTTGATGATACAACAAAAGGGTATAGATAACCCTTCTAAAAACAGCGAGGCCTAATGAACGTTTGATTAAAGTTAATAAAACACTCTTATTGTCTTCAATATTCCAACTTTTCGTTTGATGCCTAATGAAATGAAAGTACTAATAATAACATTTGTAAAGATTAATTAAGTACTCTAACATTTTTCAATTTATTTTCCAAATTAATATAGCACATGAAACTTATGACAACAACACTTGACAAATAGAAAAATGTATTGTCAATAATTATGAAGATAGTTTAGTACTTCAAGATGCAAAATATAGCACATACTAAACTTATGGAGATAGTTGATGAGTACTTGAAGATAGTTGAGTGCTTATGGATGAATGTAGTAGGGTTTAAAACAAGTTCGAAATGATAACACCTTGGCACTTACAAGGTTCCAGCAATATAGAAAAATTAAAACATTCAGTTCATTTCAAAATATTTTTAAAGAAAATATATATTCTTATTTCATTCCAACACGGAGTACAAAAGATAAAGGCTTTGACATCCTAAATACAGAGGCTTTGGCATCTATTCTATAGAGATTGAATGTGTCAACCAGTAACACATCAAACTAAACAATCAAACTGATAATAACCAAAATAAACAATAATCAAACTGAACAATTTTTTGAAATTTTCATCTCTACAAACATTCCAGCTAACAACACAGATGATATAGCACTTGCTCCAACATCACTTTCATCAGTACACGAACTTGAAGATTGTTCTTCACTGTAAACATTTTCTTTTTGGAATTCATTGAATGTTGCTACTGCTTCAGCATAAGATTTGTAAGACTTGAAGATGCTTCTTTTGAAACCTATAACCATAGGAGCACACTCACACCAGGAGTTGTATAATCCTGGCTTTTTGCCACGAAATACTACATACACCTTTGATGCCGATATATTATCAGCTTGAGATCCATTTCTAAACTCATTGAAAGCTGCTATGGCTTCATCATACGTTTTGAAGGCCTTGAAGATGCTGCCCTTGACGCCAATAAACATAGGAGCGCACCGATGCCAAGAGTTGTATAATCCATGCCTCTTACCCCGAAATACTACAGAAACTTTTGAAGCGTTATTCCTCTTCTCGTGGTTCATTCCTTAATCTAACCCTAAAAATGATAAGAGATGAAGAAGGAGAAAACAAAGATAGGAAAATGGGGGCTGAAAAAGCTTTTTAGGTTTGGCCAAATATATTAAGTGTTTAGGGTTAAAAAATGACCACTTTAATCATAAATATCAGTAGTATAATTTTTATACGTATTTTTTCCAATTTTTAAATGTATTTTCTCTAATATATTATCTGTATATTTTAATGTATTTCGATTAATTGGTGTAAGTGTAAATTTTAGTATATTTCATTTAATTAGTATCGTATATGTATATGTGCTTTATGGAAATTGAGGAAGCATGCATCTTGGGAAGGTAAGACAAATAAATTAGTGAGAGAGAATTGTTGAAAAAATGAGTTTAAAACGAAAAATTTACCAAAGGGTATATATGGAAAATAAAAATTCACAAATATCCATTATGCCCTCAAAAGCTGTGCGAAATTACCATTATACCCCCATTTGGAACGTTTGGGCCATTCTTGGTGTGGTCAAATATATTTTTCGTTATTTTAAACAAAAATAAAAACGTAAAATGATCACTCATTACAGATCTTTGAAACTTTGACAAAATAATTATGGTAAAATCAGGTGTCAGACTATTTTTCAATCCTATAGTAAATGGCATCTTGGATATTAAAATCGAGGTGCATAACATGACTCGCATATTTCCCAAGCCTCACCTTTTTTCCCAAAGCACCTAAGTCCAAACACAGCCTAAGACTCAATAAATACGAAATTCCACTCTTGAATCCGGTAAAACACGCATTTAAGGGAAAAAGAAAATTTTAACCTGATTAAAGAAGTTAAAAAATAAAAGGCAGTGTGACTACTGGGAGTCGAGCCATGTCTCCACGGCCACAACATAGAATTCTCACCACTAAACTACAGCCACTTTTTTGGCCAATTTATTCATACATAAATATATCTACAATAGTTCATTAACTAGGAAGAAACGAAAAAATTTATCATCAGTTCCTCTCCTATTATGCTTATTCAAACTAAAATTGAAATTGGTTGTTAAATCCTGAAAAAACTGCCATCGTGTAGTTACCAAATACCGATTGCTGTAATCTAAAATTAAGATTGTGTGGGTTAAAATTGGACCAGAGAAATTCGGTACGAGATCAAGGTCGTGGACATACACACCAAGGACGTAGGCGTACACACCAACGGTCATCTTCGTGGACGTACACACCAAGGACGTGGGCATACACACCAACGGCCATCTTCGTGGACGTACACACCAATGACGTGCACCAACGGCTATCGCCATGTATATACACAACAAGGACGTGGGCGTACACACCAAGGACGTGGGCGTACACACCAACGGCCATCTTCATGGACGTACACACCAAGATCGTGGACGTGCATGCCGAGGTCGGACCGTTATCAACGGTCGTGGCCGTCCGGACCATAAAGTATCTAGTTTACCTTGGAAAACTCAAAGGGAATATTCTACCGAATATTTCCTGTAAATTGTACCATTTTTGATTATTTCGAGGAGGGTCTCCTATTATAAAAAGGGGACCCTAACATTGTAAAGGGGGGCCTCCTCTTCCTCTCTCTAAAAAAATATGTAAATATATCTCTCCAAAGAAAGGAGAGAATAGGTGATCCAATACTTTCATCAGATCCAAAATGGGGTCATGAAGCTCTTGTACACGTCTATTATTCATCTTTATGAAAATAAAAGAGATTCATATCACGGAAGACCGGGTGAATCTTTTACTTTATTCATATTTTTGTTACTTAATGCATCTTATTTATGCTATTAAATCTAATTATAATCGACATCGACATTCATATTCAACTATGTCTTTTAATTTGTATTATTCGTCCCGGATCTAGAGTTAATTATTCTTAACTAGGATTTATCCATTATTTATTTTGATTATTTTATGCTCGTAAAATATATTGATAACTTTTGAGTTAAACAATTTGGCGCCGTATGTGGGAATTTTCTAGTTAAAATTTTAGTTACCTTTAGATCTAAAAATCAATTTCAATTATGTAGGGTCTTCAGGAGCTCAAGCAAATTTGATACACTGAATAACTTTTGTATTTGATACTTGTGCAAACGAGACACTTCTTTTTGGATTCTCTTTTTTTTCTTACTTCAGCTGCAGATCCATGTGTATGGATATAGGATTGGAATGTGTTTACTGTTTTATACAGAATACAGTATACTCATTTATATAAAGAGAGCATGGGAAGTTTGATCCTACACACTTGAAATGATATGGTACAGTTATCTTACTAAAGATGTCTTTCGATTTCATCGCCACACACATGGAGATTCACCTCCAGTAGGGTTATAAGTTAAGACAAGATATTTTTCGCCTAGGAAAAAGTTGGGTATGAGTTAGTATTATTGTTTGGTGCCCTTACGTGTGGATTTAGTCGATCAAGAACTTACAAAAGGACAATGATTGTGAACTATGGCACATTTAGTTTTCATTCCATTAGTTAAAATATTCCCAAGACTGCTTGGTTTAGTGTCTTTGTCCTTATATGTCATTTCATGACGCGTGATATAACTTGGTATCCGCATAAGCACGCTCACCTTTCAAATGTTACTTTTCGATGACTATTATCCCCATAGCAAGAGGACATGCCAAACCCGATAGTGGGTCCCATTATTTTTTGCCACGCAGGACTTTTCGGGCACTGCATATGAAAGGGCATCAACTGTGTGCCTCATGTTCCTTGTTGGGTACAACTACTACTATTTTCCTTGTCCTCAGGCATTTTTGATGATATTAAAGGACAACCTAGCAAACTGCCAGTGGAACAAAGCTTAACAACAATACACATTTCTATCATTTAATTAAAGCTTTCCACTTTCTACTTTTTTCTATTAAGTGCACTCCACTACTGTCCATAACAGCTGATGTCTTTTTTGCAAATTTTAGTTTATTCTTTCTTTACAGTGGTCCACTGAAATTAATTCTCAAGTATGGAGCACGGCAAATATCCACCGATATGACTCATAACTCGTTCTTAACCAAGTCACATGGACTCTCCAAATAGAAGAACAAAAGCTACGAAAATATTAGGCGAGAACTAATAAGCTACTGCCCGAATTTGAGTAGTTTCAACTCGACCAGATACCCCGAGCACAAGAAATCAAAATAGGAGGCCTTGCCAAACTGGTAGCGGCCACTAAAAGCATAACCAGAGCAGTGAACGTGGTCACTTCTCTCCACGTGTCAACCGATTAAATCGAGGTAACAAACGCTTTCATTCTTAACTAACTATTTCTCTAAATAGAATTGAAACAGGAGCATTCTCCGAGAGAAACGAACATGAAATGCATCATATTCTCTAATGCAAGCAAAATTAAGTAAACTAAGTAACAGGCTATGTGCCTTCGCCATCAAAATTCAATAAGCTCGACCTTGTTTGAACTGGGACTCAGGCTATGTACCTTCGCCATCAAAATTCAATGAGTTCAGCCTTGTTCGAACAGGGTCTCAGGCTATGTGCCTTCGACATCAAAATTCGATAAGTTCGACATTGCTAGAACTAGGACTCAGGCTATGTGCCTTCGACAACAAAAATGACAAAGGTTCAACTACGGTTGAACAACAACTCAGGCTAAGTGACTTACTCATGCTATGTGCCTTACTCAGGCTACATGCTTACTCAGGCTACGTGCCTTACAAAGGCTACGTGCCTTACTAAGGCTACGTGCCTTACTCAGGCTACGGCCACCTTCAAAGTATAAATGGATACGGCCACCTTCAAAGTATAAATGGATACGTCCATCTCCAAAATATATATGGCTACGGCCATCCTCAAAGTATAAATGGCTACGGCCATCTCCAAAATATAAATGGCTACGGCCATCCTCAAAGTATAAATGGCTACGGCCATCTCCAAAATATAAATGGCTACGGCCATCTTCAAAGTATAAATGGCTACGGCCATCTCCAAAAGATAAATGGCTACGACCATCCTCAAAGTATAAATGCTATGGCCATCTCCAAAATATAAATAGCTACGACCATCCTCAAAGTATAAATGGCTACGGCCATCTCCAAAATAAAAATGGCTACGGCCATCTTCAAAGTATAAATGGCTACGGCCATCTCCAAACTATAAATTGCCACGGACACCTTCAAAGTATAAATAGCTGAGGCCATCTCCAAAATATATATGGCTGTGGTCATCCTCAAAGTATAAATGGCTACGGCCATCTCCAAAATATTAATGGTTACGACCATCCTCAAAGTATAAATGGCTACGACCATCTCCAAAATATAAATGGCTACGGCCATCTTCAAAGTATAAATGGCTGCGGCCATCTCCAAAAGATAAATGGCTACGGCCATCCTCAAAGTATAAATGGCTACGGCCATCTCCAAAATATAAATGGCTACGACCATCCTCAAAGTATAAATGGCTACGGCCATCTTCAAAGTATAAATGGCTACGGCCATCTCCAAACTATAAATGGCTACGGCCACCTTCAAAGTATAAATGGCTACGACCATCTCCAAAATATAAATGACGACGGCCATCCTCAAAGCATAAATGGCTACGGCCATCTCCAAAATGTAAATGGCTATGGCCATCTCCAAAATGTAAATGGCTACGGCCCTCTCCAAAATGTAAATGGCTACGGCCATCCTCAAACTATAAATAGTTACGGCTATTTTCGAAATATAAATGGCTACGGCCACCTTCAAAGTATAAATGGCAATGGCCATCTCCAAAATATAAATGGCTACGGCCACCCTCAAAGTATAAATAGCTACGGTCATCTCCAAAATATAAATGGCTACGACCATCCTCAAAGTATAAATGGCTACGACCATCTCCAAAATATAAATGCCTACGACCATCTTCAAAGTATAAATTTCTACGGCCATCTCCAAAATATAAATGGCTACGACCACCTTCAAAGTATAAATGGCTACGACCATCTTCAAAATATAAATGGCTACGGGCACCCTTAAAGTATAAATGGCTACGGCCATCTCCAAAATATAAATGGCTACGGCCATCCTCAAAGTATAAATGGCTACGACTATCTCCAAAATATAAATGACTACGACCATCCTCAAATTATAAATGGCTACGGCCATCTCCAAAATATAAATGGCTACGTCCACCCTCAAAGTATAAATAGCTATGGCCATCTCCAAAATATAAATGGCTACGGCCATCCTCAAAGTATAAATGGCTACGACCATCTCCAAAATATAAATGGCTACGGCCATCTTCGAAGTATAAATGGCTACGGTCTTCTCCAAAATATAAATGGCTACGGCCATCTTCAAAGTATAAATGGCTACGGCCATCTCCAAAATTAAATTGGCTACGGCCATCTTCACAGTATAAATGGCTACGGCCATCTCCAAAATATAAATGGCTACGTCCATCTTCAAAGTATAAATGGCTATGGCCATCTCCAAAATATAAATGGCTACGACCATCTTCAAAGATAAATGGCTACGGCCATCTCCAAAGTATAATGGCTACGGCCGTCGTCAAAATATAAATGGCTACGGTCATCTTCAAAGTATAAATGATTGCGGCCACCCCCCTCCCCCATATGTAAGTGGTTGGGGCTCTCGACAAAGTGCGTCTGGGTTCATCAAATTCGAATACGGCCCGGAGCATTTACTGCACTACGACCAAGACCATCAACACAAGATTGCTAAGGCCATCGATTTCGACATTATAATCTCCAACGTATAAATGACCACGGCCATCCTAGGTCACGGCCAAAACGGTGTTTGATCTCCCCCTCCGAATTTCTTGAACTATACTCGGCAAAGTCCGCTCATCGAGCTCGGCCGGATCCCTACCTCAATAAGCGGAGGAACAAACTGTATGGGTCAAAATTAGATCAGAGAAATTCGGTGCGAGATCAAGGCCGTGGGCGTACACACCAAGGACGCGGGCGTACACACCAAGGACGCGGGCGTACACACCAAGGACGCGGGCGTACACACCAACGACCATCTTCGTGGACGTACACACCAAGAACGTGGGCGTACACACCAACGATCATCTTCGTGGACGTACATACCAAGGACGTGGGCGTACACACCAACGGCCATCATCGTGGACGTACACACCAAGGACGTGGGCGTACACATCAACGACCATCTTCGTGGACGTACACACCAAGGACGTGAACGTACACACCAACGACCATCTTCATGGACGTACACACCAAGGCCGTGGACGTGCATGCCGAGGTCGGACCGTCATCAACGGTTGTGGCCGTCCGGGCCATAAAGTATCTAGTTTACCTTGGAAAACTCAAAGGGAATATTAATATTCCCTGTAAATTTTACGTTTTTGATTATTTCGAGGAGGGTCTCCTATTATAAAAAGGAGACCCTAACATTGTATAGGGGAGCCTCTTCTTCCTCACTGTAAAAAATATGTAAACATATCTCTCCAAAGAAAGGAGAGAACATGTGATCCAATACTTTCATCAAATCCAAAAAGGGATCATGAAGCTCTTGTACACGTATATTATCCATCTTTATGAAAAGAAAGGAGATCCGTATCACGGAAGACCGGGTGAATCTTTTCCTTTATTCATATTTTTGTTACTTAATGCATCTTTATTTATGCTATTAAATCTGATTATAATCGCCATCGACATTCATATTCAACTATGTCTTTTAATTCGTATTATTCATCTCGGATCTAGAGTTAATTATTCTTAATTAGGGTTTACCCATCATTTATTTTGATTGTTTTATGCTCGTAAAGTATATTGATAACTTTTGAGTTAAACTAAGATGTTTCATTTCCAAGACAGATTGTCAATTATTTTCCCCTTTTATACTTTATTGTTATTCTATCTGTTCACTTTTATTTGTCCTCTATTGACTTTTGAAATTTCTTAATAAATGATAAATAAATTGCATAACTTTTCATGATATGCATATTAATTTGTATATAATCTTAATGAATTTGGAAGATGATTTAGAACGAGTAATTAATTATTAAGGGCAAAAAATGAAAACTAATTTTTTTTTCTTGAGATACGAATTGTGACAAATAAAAATAAAAATTTATTTTTAAAATATTTTACAACTAAAAGTGAACGGACGGAGTACTTTTTGGTTTACTTTCTCCAATCGCAGACCAATTGCTCGTGCCTCGCGTATTCTCTTTTCCACTTACTCGCACACGGTAACATGTACTATTAAAGCTGCGTAAACAAAAGAAATCTTTTCGCTGTTGATACTCATCTTTTACCATGAATTACAAGATTACATCAAGCGTAATGTCTCATTTTTCATGTGATCAACCACATCACTGTTAAAGCGTCAAAAAAATATGGTGCAATTTAGTGGTGGCAAAATGGATAAAAAAAGGGTATCATGAATAATGAACTTTTTAGAAATAGGTCAAATATGGATATGAACCATATTTAACTTTTATATTTGTAATGCCACAAATTGGGGATTTTCTCATGTTTGGGAAACTAAAATTTCTCCCAAAAGTGATCAAGAAGCCATAAATAATATGGATAATCATATTATCCGCCAGATAACCCTTTTTTTATCCGTATTAAATATGAGTCGGATCGGATCTCCTTATCTGCTTTTGCATTACCCGTTTTCAACCCATCCAATATCCGGCCTGACCTGCCTCTTGAGACCCCTAGTGCAACTCGTGTTTTTTCAGCTAAAGTTTGTAGTACTCCTCGTCAGTTCCCCCATAGTATGACAGTACCAAACTTATAATTTTTAGATTTGATACTCAAAACATGTCATGTTCCACTGCATCAAATTTACACGTTGACTACTCATGAATGATCTTTGTGAAAGCCACCAGCTGATAATGAGTTAAAGCTGAAAAAAGTTTTGAGCCACAACACATACCTCATACATTTCTGATGTCTACTAGTACAGTTCCAAATTCCTGAAGAGAAAACAAGTATGCATTGCAGTACCAAAAATGGGAAAAGAAGTCCACAGTTAATTGAACGAAAGATCATAGAGCTTCTGTTGCTTAGTGATGTGGCAATTTAACATGCAAAGATTTGAGGAAGGCTTGTCAAAATCTTGCTCCATTGCATATGCCATTTTCATATGCAGGTTGTAATGCAATAACAGCAAGGTTGCCTTCCATCTGGAATTCCCAAAAAAGAAATCCCATTCATGCCTCAGTTTAATTACATCTTTCTCTGAGCAGCATCGAAGTAGCAGAGAGCTATTTCAATTCACTTATTCCGATGGTCTCAAGTTACTTCGTGATAGATTTCCTTATGAAGGAACTGAAGTTCTAGTTTCAGTCATCTCCAACGACGGCGGTTTCTGTTTAGTCTTCAAGAAGGTTCTTCTTGCATAAAGGGATCCAAAGACGATAACCTGATAAAAAGAAATCAAGCTAAGATATCTTTCTTTTTTAAGTAAAGAAGTTTCAGCTTACAAAACCAATAGAGTGAAGTTGATGCTTACAGCTCCAACGCATTGCTCCCAGCTCAAAGGATGGCCAAACCACAAGCATGACAGCAAAATGCTCACCAACTACACAAATTTAATAAGGCATCACATTTTAGTTTTGTGCACATGGCCAGTTTAGAAGGAAGAAGATCAAATTTTCAAACTCTTATCTTCTTAATACCTGTCTTGTGGTCATTATGGTTGCAAATGTTAGAGCACCAAATGTGCGGATCGTATAAGAAATAAAAAACTGACTTGCAGTTGCTACCTGCAACCAAAACCACAATCAGTTTAGTCCTCCCATTTTTTCCACTCCGAAAGTAAAGATAATTGGCTTCATGATAAGCATCTTTTAGTGACGGTAAGATTTGGCAGCACAAATACTTGTGAAACCAGGATAGTTGTTTAAATAAATCAACTTCTACTTGGACAACTTACAGTTGAAAGCAGAGCAATATCGAAGAAACAGTCATGATGGCGGATACAAAATCAATCGCCATTAGAAGATTGCCTTGTAAAATTAGACCTACATGGAGAGAGAGCAGAATCCAGTAAATATTAGTCATGATGAACATAACCTAGATAAACATCAGAAGTAGTATGAAGCGTGCATCAAGAGAACTTCATTAACAAATAACAGTACGCATTTCGACCACTAGTATCTGCAGTACAAACTAATTATAGCAAAATACCACAAGCAGGGACGTAATTTGATATAACCAGTAGCCTCAACTGTCTGCAGATGTCTCTGCTAGAGTTTAATCCTCAATCATGTAAACAAAAGTGCATAATATTTCCTCTACATCAAATATGTTTTGAAATTAACATGGAAATTTAATTGGGTGCAAATGATATCAATACTCAAAATCTTATATAAGTTAACTAATTCAAAGTCAAATATACTGAATCTTGGAATCTATCAGCGTGTTTGAGAAATTTTTTATGACAACTTAAAGAATTATTACTCTGTGACAGTCTTATGTAAAACACAACCACAATGAGGTACCTAAAAATAATAGCCACACCCTTCCCTCCATGGTGCACATGAAAAACATACAGGCAGGTATAGACTGAAGAACTGTATATTATCATGCTCAGCAAGAAGACATTGGAAACAACTGAATGGTCCAGCATATTATCTTCTGGAAATGTGAAGTGAATTTCTCAATGTCCACCAAATACAAACTTAATAGTTGCAAAGGTATGTCACTGAATTCCAATAAACAGGATCTTACCGATGAAACTAAGAAGACAAGAACAGACTGTTTAGAATATTTGATTGTGTATTTCCATATCATAGCCTTTAAAAAGTTTATCCTGGAAAGTACTCGTAAAGCCATCAAACCTGTAAGATCAGATGACTGATAAAGCTTGTGAACATTTTAGAAAAAAATATCCGGACACTAACAAACAAACATTCAATTTCCCGGGGGAATAACAACGTGGTGTTGCTGTCAACGACAATCCAAACAGAAAATAATTAAAAAAACAAAAATAAAAAAGTAAACAACAATATGTCCTGTGCAAACATCAGGAGCAAATTGGCAGCGATGTTCTTTCAAGAAATTGTCTTCCATTCAAATATTAGATGTCCCCAAAAGAGGTCATAGAAACAAAACTCAAGAATGAGAAAGTGGCAAGAAGTATATTTGGTTTCTAATGTTAAAAGTTTGTACATGTGTGTGTTGGCTAGTATTTAATATACCTGACATGCAGTAACTTTGATATATGAATCTTTATTCTATTTTCCACTTAACATCAAAATCTTTCATTTGGACCAGCACCAGGTAATCCTTCTTGGTTTTGCACTGGGTGGGGCAAGAGGTGGAGAACCACGATATGAACCTTTCCATTTCACTCAAGTTCATCATAGTTCTTCAGTTGACCAAATAATCCTTCTTGGTTTTGCACTTGGGTGGGGCAAGAGGTGGAGAACCATGATATGAAGTTTCCATTTCACTCAAGTTTTTTCACAATTCTTCCGTCGACCAATTAATCAGGCTTTGAGGTTGGGCCACAACATCTGAAGAGAAGAATTGGGGGGGGGGGGGGGATGCAATGAGTTTGAGATTTCGCAATAGGCGAATATGATACCAAATGCACTTTGTAAACCACCAAAGCTAACAAATGCTGATGCAAACACCGTGACATAGGTATTTAATAGTTCAGTAATTTTGTCAATGCACGTTGAACTGAGTTATATTCCTGGATTGGGCATCAACTTGGCAGTTAAGATCATGAAGTTGTATGTCTTCGAAAAGGACAATCTTTTCTGGCGATCTTAGGGGACACGTTAGATATACAGCGAGTCAAGCAAAAGAGAAGCGAACCAGCGAGTCAAGCAAAAGAGAAGCGAACAATATGTAACACTTCAATGCTCAAATACCAATCAATTGCACGCTATGAGATTGAATGGCAATTGTCTAGAAGCTCAGATACTAAATTTTCTCAAGTAAGCAAGTTTTGACTTTTAGCAAATCCAGTTTCTTAACTTAGCATTTCATTACTCCAACGACTGATGGTTTAGAATGCTGGAAGATGATGTGAGTTATAATGCATACCCAAGATAGCCTATCATCAGAGAAACTCCCCAGACTGTGCTTTCTCTTCCTTTATTGAAGGGACTGATGTCACCTGCTGCCTAAAATCAAACACAAAATAGCAAAAGCATTAACCAGTGGAGGTAATCGCAGAAGTTAATGCAAGTTCAGAACTTAGCAGACCAACACAAGCATGGCTATCAGAAAGAAAAAGATTTTAAGTAATACGTTTACTGGAAAATGGAGGAACCAGTTCAAACCATTAAAGAATTCTACAAGCTACAGTGTCTTTTAACAAAATTCATCCAGTCATCTCTACAAGTTGGCGTATAGAGCTCCAAAAATATACAAAAACATGAATCTCTTTAGTGAGCATCTATTCATTTTGGAGAATCAGTAAAAACTATGGAAACCTGTAATATCAAAGAGGCTAAGAAGTTTTGATGGGATTCTTGGGCAAACTCCTTGGTGGTGAAAACTCAGTCACTTATGCAAGACCCAACCATTAGCATGTTTCCTTCAGTCTCATTTGGGAAGCCACAAAACTAAGCCCTTGAGACCTTCAATTTCGATGACCCTTAGGCTCAACCAAAAGCGGAGGATTGGGGCACCATGCTGATATTATCAACAGTAGGAGCAATATGTTTAGCTTCAGGAAAGCTTCACTTAGGGTTGGGACCTTCTAGGTAATTTCATGGTAAATAGGAAAAATACATTCTATGCTCTGAAACTTTAGTTTATCCATAATGTACGTATCGAATTCAGAGACTAGTTGAGTAGTGCAACGATAGTTTGGCTAAATGAAAACTTCGATACATTCTATTTGCCAACAACTCTGTCAACTTGAACCGTAGAAACCTTCATAGTCAACCTCAGGATGCAGGTTCATATTTTTAAAAAATTTATGATGGCTGATCTTCTTTGTATTTTCTGGTTAATTTGGAGGGGGGAAATAGTATCATCTCCATCTCAAAAAAAATAGTATCATCTCAGGGTGCGAAAACCCTTAATGGAGAGTTAAGAGCTCCCTTTTTATTTCGTTTATGCTTTTCGCATAACAAGTATACCACATTGTATAGATAATTGGATCTTGCAGAGCTTTTAAGTATATCCATAATTTGCAAGTGGAACCATCTTGATGAATTATCAGCGACATTTTCTGCCACCCCCCCCCCCCCCCCTCCCCGAAAAAGAAAGAACACCCAAAAACATACACACACCAAAAAAGAGAGAGAAAAGTGTATGAAGAGTAAGTAGCAGGTAGATATATCAAGGTGAGAGGTTGAACTGAACAAAAAAATCATTTCTCGACTTTGAAAACAAATGCATAACATGATCTTATGCAGACGACTGACTGATTTAACAAATGATGCTTTGAATCAGAATTTCTCAAAGATAATAGAAGAAAGTTTCAGTAATTGATGAAAATCATACCATGTCTATGACATCAAATTTATGTTGCTCGGACTCTCCAAAAATGGTGCCGGATACGTGTCGGATCCTACAAAAATAGTGTATTTTTGGAGGATCCAACACGGGTGCGGCATCATTTTGGAGAGTCCCCGCAACATAGCATCAAATATGCATCATTTATACAAGATTTTTCCGGCCATTAAACATCATTTATAAAAGTTCGACATGAACACAAGTTTCTGAAAATGATTCATGACATAATTTGAGAAAGCAGCGATTCATCTAATACCCTACAAGCAATTCAAACAAGATACTTACCTTATACATAATAAATAAGGAACAACCCAGGGTTACTAGGAATGCCACAAGATAGTCCTGTCCTTTGTACTTCTTTTGCATAATGATAGTACCCCAGATCTGCATCATCACAAAAGAAAAAGAGAAAAGGATATCAAGTAGAAAGCACGATTAAATAATTAACAATATGTCAACAAGAACATTGTAAGAAAAATAACATCCCATTCTCAGATGTCTAATGTAAAATTATACAAACAGGCTTTTCAGTATATGGGCAAAAGAGATGGTTTTAGGTTAGGTGTATATGTCTAATGTGACATACAACCAAGCAAATACCAATACTTTTTGTGTTCCAATAATTTTTAACCAGACAATTGGATTTCCATAAGAATGAGTAAAATTCTAGAAATAATAAATGCGACGGATTTTCAAAGTACTAATATGATATCATGGGTGTGATGAGTACCTAGGCCTAACTGATAAGAATGGATCTTGGGCCTAACTCAACCCCAAAAGCTAGCTTATGAGGTGAGGATTGCCCAAGCCATATAAGGAGACCAAGACCTCAAATCCCTCCGATGTGGGACAACTCTAACACCCCCCATCACGCCCAGATCTCTGGAGCGTGGACAACCTAAATGGGGGCCCAACATCGGTAACAATAATTGGGATGGGCCTGACTCTGATACCATGATAAGAATGGACCTTGGGCCTAACTCAACTCCAAAAGCTAGCTTATGAGGTGAGGATTGCCCAAGCCATATAAGGAGACCAAGGACCTCAAATTCCTCCGATGTGGGACAACTCTAACACTAACTCAGTCACAAAAGCTAGTTAATAAAGGGAGGATTGCCCAAGGGCTATATCTTCACATGGTATCAGAGCCAGATCCCTGTTATGGTGTTTCTTAATGTTGAGCCCCCGTGTTATGTTTTTCTTTATATGGTAAATAATTTTATAAACAATTGGGGACTAACCCTGTATACAAGCCGTATACCAAAAAAAGAGAACCTACACCAAAATATAGATCTCAACAAAAGAGATCCAATCATCTATACAAATAGGGACCTCATGAGTACACCAAAAGAAACAAGGAACAAGAAACTACTTTGCAATTTCACAAAATCTTGTTCCACCCCTTCAAAAGCCCTCATATTTCCCTCTTTCCATATCACCCACTTGATTGCCAAGGGAGCGACACTCCATGCCCTTTTTCTTTCCACTCATGTGAACCCAACTATGCAACACCTCCTTCACTGTACCCGGCATCGCCCATTGCACCCCAAACAAATTAAGGATCGCTCTCCACAACCGATTAGCCACTTTACAATGCAATAGGAGATGATCTACATCTTCGCCCGAGCTTTTGCACATAAAGCACCAACTAACATGAGCCCCTGTGTTATGTTATCCATGCTCAACATCCATTCATGGGCGTGTGGGAGAGTGTCAAGTCCCAAAGTGGTTGAGGGAAGTATTTAATAATTCTCACCTCATGAGCTAACTTTTGGGGTTAAGTTAGGCCTCAGGGTCATATCTTCACACAAACAAAATGCCAAAGCTAACCCTAGAAATAGCAATGCCACGACTCAAACACATTGCGATAGAGCTTTAATCATGCATATACTAGAGAAGTCCAGACCAAGAAAAATTGCATGCAGTAGTTATTAAGCGATTACAACAATCTATTCATCAAGTTAACTTACCATTACAGGTATCATCTTGGCACATTTTGCCAAGGTTTGAACAGGAAAACTGACATATTTGAGAGCCTGAAGCAAGAATTCATCAAAATAACCAGTTCTTAGTTATAATACATCGTGAGAAATCTTTTAAATTGTTTAAGTCATTTTTCAGTTTCATCCCTAGATGTTCTTGGTTTATGTCCTATATGCTACTACTTACCTCATACTGACAAGTGGTTGAAAGGATGTTAGAGACAGATACAACACAATATTTATAGAGTGGAGCTACTGGGTCCAAGGCCTTCTTACTTGCCTGAAAATTAAAATAAGAAACAAAGAAAGGAGTAGAATGTTATGTGTTCTTTCAAGATTCCCGGGAATAACAAGCAGATTAGAGAATGCGAAAGAATATTTGCAGTATTATATAAGCCTTATGCTCTTAATACACAATAGAAACAGATGAACTAAGCTAGCAATAATTCTAGTACCAGTAAAACTCCGGCAGAGACTGCAGACGTGGTAATCCGATTGCAAAAGACTCTATAATGAGAATGTGAAATATTCTTTTAGCGGCCCGTAAGGAACTCTCATGATCTTTTCCTGCAGGTACACATTTCATCACCATGTTAAGATAAAAAATACATAATACTCCAAATATATATAAGTTGGTGGTTAAGCAGGCATTTTTCACGATGAAGCTACGGAAAGAAGTTGAAAAAAGACGGAAAGCAAACATATGATTAGCTACAGAGATTCCCCTTTCACATTAAATCAAATTTTCACTTTAACAAAAGAGGCCTCCTTTTGGGGGGGGGGGGGGGGTGTCAAGGAATTAGATCCTAGAGAAGTCATCACCAACAGTTGGATTTCCACAAGGTACAGTGAGTCAGTGAGTATCTAGTTAAACTGTACAAAAACATATGAATTGTTCTAACTGACGAGCAACTAAGAAGCAACAAAATAGTCAGAGATAAAATGGTCATTAGTCTTTAGTACCTACTATATTGAACGAAAAAGACATACTATGAGCCATATGATAGCGCCTTTAATACTTACGATAAAAAGGTCATTAGTCTTTACTCTTTAGTACCATACTGAACAGAAAATGCAAAACATGAGTCATATGATAGCGGCTTATACTTAAAGTAGGGTTTTACAAAAACAGAACTTTAATTAACTAATGGAAAATCCATAAATTCTTTGTTAATAACATAAAGGAGAAATCCCTAAACTACTATCATATGCGAAGAAAGTTTACCTAACAGGGTTGGTAAAATTCATGATGCCAAGTTATGGTATGGATTTAAGTAAGATTTGCTTCAACTTCACAGCGAATAGTTGCACATGATAACTACTTTATTATAAGTAGATTTTAGAATATAATTGTTCAGTAGAAATGTGATTTACTGACTCTTTTTATGCATATTATCTGTAAGCTTCTTGAGGAGAAACAGCATTTTCACAAGATGTGGGCCCACTGAGTGATATTATCAATTAATCAAGTACACCTTAATCCGAAACTAGTTGAGCTTGTCTGGATGATATTATCCAAGTCCAGAAGATTTAACATACTTAGACTATTTTTACACTAGACAACCTTCAAAAGAATTCTTCTTTGCTTGGACCAGGCTATGCTGGAGTCCACTGAGTGAAGTGTAAAGTGTAAACGACACTGTTGTAGACGGAGTCAGGTAAGCTCGTATATGATCTGTATGCCAAGCTTGTTGGTGCCTGATCCCTTAAGTATGGATACAGCAAGTATGTTGAACGCACATAGATTATGCTTTAATTTACTATATAATCACTAAAATTCTAAGTATAAAAACTTCAGTTTTTCTTCTTTTACATACTTGTTTTCTAGCTGACACAACAAACTCATGCTCTCATCACTGCTTTTGGAAAGAAAAAAAAATAATAAACAGACAAACTTATGCTCTCTTATTCTCCACCTTTTCTCCTTTTCCTCTAAGGAGGTCCTACATTGCAGCTGCTGGTTTAGTTCGCAAAACCCATAAAACCAGATGAAAGTTGATGTGACCATATCCAACACAGGTGACAGGTCTCATATCTACACCCGTGTCTTATCATGTCCAACACCAAACTGGCCATATTGAACGGACATTGTTGATACTGAATGACATGAGAATCTCAAGCTAAAAGGAAGAGCCATGGCCTCAGGGTTCACGGGCAGTTCAATTCAGATAATCTATAGATTGGTTTGAAGAGAGAATAACTTTCCCTCAAAAGAGTTTTTCCTGAAAAGTCTTTGCATATCTTGAGATGGTAATTTCAATTGCCTATTATTGGTAATCAAATAGCACTTACACTGTGAAATACTTTCTTCAAAACTAAATAGCTGACACCGTTAATACAATCCAAAAAAAAATGTATGCAGTCAGATGAAGAAAGTTCCTCTCTCTTTTCACCTTTTCTTGAGCCGAGGGTCTATCGGAAACAGCCTCTCTACCTCGCCAAGTAGGAGTAAGGTCTGCGTATACATTACCCTCCCCAGACTCCACCTGTTGCGATTATACTTGGTATGTTGTTGTGTTATAGTCAAATGAAGAAAGTGAATAGACAAATATGTATAGGTGATTGGAACATTCAAGTGTCTTAGAATTAACAAACCAAAGCACATTAGACAAGAAATTCCTATACTTCTATTAGCTTAAATACCATCTATGTTTTCTCCTTTTTTCTTTTTTTCCAAACTGCAAAAGAAACATTCAAAAACCTTTAACATTATCAAAATCAAAGACAGTTACTTTTCCTTTTTTCTTTTAGGCAGCATGCAGTCACTGAAATCCTTCTTCCTATTCCCTAAACCCTTCAACTGTCATATTATCTTCAACTGCCTTTCAGAGATTCATATGCCATTAGATTATATAAAGAACTTATAGTAAGCACTTTTTAACTTTTATTTTTATTTTCTGTAATATTGGCGAGTTTATATGGAGTAACATGGTCGGTGAGGATTAATATAGTGGACCCTAACTTGTTTGGGACTGTGACATACTTGTTATTGTACCTAACAAAACAAGTACGCCAAGTAAGCACTTCTATGAAGCTACACTCCAACAGAGATGTATAAAGCATACAAATTCTTGTTTATAACTATACTAATAATGACAAGAGGGGCTTGGTCTGATGGTAACCAACCCTCACTTACAACCGAGAGGTTGTGAGTTCGAGTCTCCCCAGGAGCAAATTCTGGGGATTTATGCCGGTGGTCTATTTGGAAACAGCCTCTCTACCCTAGGGTAGGGGTAAGGCTGCGTACACACTACCCTCCACAGACACCACGAGTGCTATTGTACTGGGTCGTACTTTTTAATAATGCTTCTATAAATCAATGAAACACAAACACAAACACACAAAAACACGCATTGAGAAGATCATGATGAAGCAAACCTGTAATATTCCATAAATGACGAGAGCAGATATGATTCCGACCACCGCAAAAGTTCCTTTGGCTAGCTTGTTCTCCTTCAACGGTACCGACGGTGGCTCCGCCATGTCCCATCCAATGCCAACACCAGCTCTATCTATAAAAAAAATTAACCTAATAAGTTTCCTCATGCGCGGGTACATACTAGTAATTAATTTATTATAACCGTTCGAAGCCAGAAATGAGAAATATGTAGCTCACCTTAGATGAAGAAACTTGCGAATGTTCGCCGGAGTTCAAAACTGCAAGTCGCCGAAGAAATCAACTCCGATAAGAAGAGAGAACCGACATTTTTTCAGAGCAGCTCGAAGCTCGAAGAGCAGAGGGATTTAATATGAAGATCGTCAGAGTAATCGCCGGCGATGTTACGCTTTCCTCTTTTCGTGTTTCATTTTTTTATTATTTTGGTACTTTTTTTCTGTGAAGTTCTGACTGTGGAAGACACGTCAGATGAGTGGGACACCACTAATTGAGTGACGAGACAGTGACGAATTGTGTTGGTTCCCAAAAGCTTAAAATAAAGAAACTTCTAATTACAATTTGCCAGAGTTGGGAAAAATAATTACTGGTAATTAATTAAAGCAATAATTAATTTAAAACAAAAACAAGGAAACGATTATAGGATTTCTTTGATCATAATGGGGGGCAGAATCCATCGTCCAATTCAAAAAGCAAAGAACCGAGAGAAACTTTTTCATCTCACTCGAAAAAACTTCAATGATCAATACAATAAATCCAAACTTTATTCCTTCTAAACCTCTTGATTTAATCTCGTAAACCCTACTCCATTGAATTCACACAGCCAAATTTTCAAGAAAAAACTAGTTGAAGGGATTGAGGAAGGTGAAATCACCATGGCTATTGATGAACAAATCCACCTCAAATCCTATATGATCAGCATAATTCCTTGCCTCACACCAACAATGATCGTCATATACAATTATCTCCGGAGGACCTCCATCGTATATACCCTCCTTGAAAATTTTCTACGATAATCAAGCTACAAGGATTGAGGATACAACATCAACTTCTGAAAAGAAAAGTCCAAGACTTGTGGAACCTAAAGAAAATTTTCCAACTGATTGATCTTGGACATGATTATTATATTACTAAGTTCACTAATGAAGATAGCATGATAAAAGTGCTACATCAGCGTCCTTGGTTCGTATTTGGTGTCGACGCCCCCCTTTTTCAAAAGGGCGAAATCGAATTTCACGACATTAGAGGCAAAACAACTCTATTTCCCGTTTGGGAATTGGGTTATGAAGTTGGAAGAGTCGCCACCTTATGATTATCGTGCATTAGGACACTTTAAGGGACTGTTTTTAAGAGAGAAACCATAATTGGGTAAGGGCTTGAATTATCTCGAGAGGAAGGTGTTAGGCACCCCTCTAGATCCACAAATGTGGTTCCTGTACGTGCTAATTGTGACTTCATAAAGAAGATGAAGCAAGCAGACAAATGAAGTGCACATATTCATATAATTTGAGAGCTTTAAAGAAAACATAAGTTTGAAATAGGGGAGAAGATCAATTTGAAAAGCTTCAGGAATACATTTAAATAAAGCACGTAAGAGAGAAAAAGGGTCCTAAGTTTGACTATAATATGGATCATTCGATGCAGTATCTAGCTCATATTCCCAAAGAGGGGTCGCTTTATGATATTATCACGTCGTCATCATCTCCATATTCTAACTTCCCACCCCGCAAAGATTAGATTGGTCACAAATACTTATCGCGTGCTATTACACATCCCATTCTATAGATCCTAGAGGCCATTTAGGATCACTATTCCTATAAGGTAGGAACTAGGCTGAACCCTTAAGTTTAAAGGTTAAAACACAAAGCGACATACAAAAACAAGTAGGACTACACGTAATGGAATCATGTAAAGGCATATACGAAGGCTCAAATATCCCTGCATAAGCAAACACATTATTAGCACGTCTCAAACACATGTAAGGTCTAAGAAAAAGAGAGTTAAAAGCTGGAGTATAAATTAAAACAGAAGTTAAAGAGTTTGCAGAAAGGTACGTAAGAGAAAAAGAACGTTCAGAACTAAAACGAGGCAGTATAAGTTTTTTAGAAATGTGCAGAAGTCATTTAGAAATATTTGTGAAATGCCTAGTAAAACAGTTTTGGACGGGCGGAGTAAAAGAACAAGCATAAAAGCATTTTGATATTGCAGAAGCGTAAAGAAAACAGTAAAACATACAGGCTTTATGAAAATTGGTACTCAGATAGTTGAAATAGTGGTCCAAATCTGGACAAGAAAATACAGTAGAAATCCTTTGCACGGATGGTTTTAAAAATATGGCAGAAGTTTGTAAAAAATAGAGAGAGCTTCAAAGACAAACGAATTCTGACAGAGACAGATTAATTTGACCACGACTTGAAAGTGATTAGCCCATTTTTATCCGGCCTAAGATTTACCTAGGCGTTATTAAAATATGGTGAGCATACAATGGTTTCCAGTTTTAACGAGGAGTTGTTAACCAGTTTTACCTAAATTAGCGAAGTGTTTAAACAGTTGCAAATAAAAATCCTCATGGCATGATATATAATGCATAGAAAGTCCTATAAGCATTGCATCTAAATGTGATGGTGATGATTCATTTATTATTGATTAATTAGGGTTATGAGACAATAACAAACTGAAAGCGAGAGGCCTAAAGAACAAGATTTCTATATGCGAAGATGCATGTCTTAAAGCAGGATTTCTATTGTGCAAATAGGTAAGTAAAATCCAATAACATGTTTTCTACCCATTCCCCTTAACTAAGCATGCATAACCCTCCCAATTTTACTATAAACCCCATTATTTTTACACGTTATTACAGACCAAGTAACTTAAAATTACAACATTGATAAAAAAAGGAAGAAGCTATTCTATAGGGAGCCTACAGCCATGCCCAAGATCTCCAACATCACTTCTTTCGAGTTTCACGGCCATTACCAAGGCTTGGATGCGACAAAGTTCCCTAAGGGTTCGTTTGAACCCCTGACCAATACCAGACACCCAAAATATCCCAATTGGACAAGTGTGGAAGTGCCAGCCTTATGCATCAAAGTTCAATGGGTGCTCAAGGCTCCCAAAGCAATGCTTACACTAAGTGGGCAGACCCTAAGGTTTAAGAATGATATTGTGATTAGAATTGAGAGAGTTGAAAACAGTTGAAAGATTTAAGAGAGTTTAAGAAAACAGTTGGAAGAATTGCAAGAGCTCTCCAGAAAACATTTAGACTGACCAGTTCTTAAAACCAACAGAGCATCACACAAACAAGGACAAGAGGAAGGGAACAAATAAGCAAAATAAACTACTTACACAGGCAACATATTGGGAGAAAATAACTAGACATGGTTGTAAAACAAGAGTTCAGTTCTTACTCTAATACACTTATCTTCAAACAGAGGTTTTAGGTTAACCAAGTAGTCAAGCAGACATGGACACATAGTAGTAATGCACAAGGGAAAGGAAAACATTCATTGAGGCAGGGAAGGGGTAAAAAAGCACACTAAGCTGAACCAAATAAATTTGTGAGTGACATGCTAGTGACAGAAGGAGCAACAAAACCATAAGTAATAACACACAAGAAACATTATGAAATGTAAAATCAATAGAAACAGGTTGTTGTTGAAACTATATCATAAAGGAATGACATACCAGTTGCAAACAATAGACAACAATAACAATAGTGCACAGAGGAACCAGGTGAGCAAAGAGTATAAGCACCAGAGAGAAGAATAGTGTGCAGCAACAATATGAGAGTAGCTGCAACAACAGACCCAAGTGAACAAACAATAGAACCCAGTAACGTAGAAGTAATCAACCCAAGATACTCAATCTTGGCTTTCAGCCGATTGAGTGTTCCAATAAGAGAATGAGAGAGTTTGTATAGAAAACAATATAGAGAGAAAGCACTGAATATTTTCTGAAGGAAAAGTTTTGAGGGATTGTATTCGTGTCTCTGTCTGTCTCAAGTGAGAAGATAAGAGTAGTACTTATAGTTTTTGAAAATAGTAGAGAATAGGGTAGGGAGTGTATAATTATAGAAACAATATCAAATTAAATCAATCATATGTCATAATTCAAATAAATTAGGGATTCAAAATTCAAATAAAAGTACAAGCTATCAAATAAGGAAAAAGTCAGTTGAATGACTGATTATACCATAACGAAAGCAATAGGCATGCTGTACATAACAAAGGCTAGATACACAATATTTCAAACAAGGAAAATATAGGCTGAATAACTAAAATATACTTGAGTGCACAAATATGGCAAATAATATAAATCAACTACGAACAGTCAGTCCAAGAATCACGAGCAGGACCAAAATTAGAAGGAATTAGTCCCAAACATAGAAAGCAACTCACAAATAAGGAAACAATTTGAAATCAATGTAAGAATACACACGAATCAGTGATTCAAAAGATACTTGGAACTAATAGGATATTCAGTAAAGAAAGAGGCATTCAAACTTAAAAGGTCACAGGAATCAAAAACCCTAAGCAAGGAATCATACAAAAAGTATAGGGTCGGAGCCCTAGAAGAGACTCGAGGCGTGGAACTCAGAAACAACAAGGTTTCAAACACATAATCACAGGAATAAGCACATAATGTCCAAAGATAACAGAAGCATAGCGATTTTAGAAAGGGGTCAGAAACCCTAGTTTTTAAAAAAAGACTTAATCGAAGATATCAAGTGACAAGTAGCATAGAAAACAAATATTAAACCAAAAATCATTTAAAAAGACAGTTATTAAAGCGGTTTAGGCAAAAAAATTAGGCTTTGCAAATAAATTAGGGAGATGAGAGACCTGGCCGTGAAACTCATATAATATCGATATTCAAGCATCATCGAGCAAATCCACTGGAGAAAGGCCGAAAATGGACCCAGGAAGGGCTTCAGTGACCGTCTTTCATGGCGGATGACTTTTGCTTCGAGCTTCAGAGGTGTCCATGACGACTGAAGATCGAGAGAAGTGAGGGGGGTATGGTCGGAGAGGTGACGGGTCTCATCGGAGAACCAGAAGGTTCTAGAGAGAAGGGAGAGTAATCGTTCAGAGAGAGAACAGTCTCTGAGAGAATGAGGGGTTGGGGAGGGGTAAGTTAGGATTTAATTAAGGCAACTTAATCTGGGCCGTTGATCTCATTTGATCAACGGCTCAGATCAAGTCAAAGGTGGACCGGGTAAATTGAACGGGTATGGGTTATTAAATTAGGTCAAAATTGGGTTGAAAATAGGGGGTTGAATTGGAATACATTTTAAATAAAATCTGGCTATGGTTTAAATTAATTTTATAAAATAGGTAAAATAGCTTAAAAAGAAAAATTAAAAACATAGAACTAATTAATAACATATAAATATTAATCTAAAAATACTAGAGATAATTTTATAACTATGAAACATAGCTAATTACGAAATTGGCCATAATTGCAATTTTGTGCAATTAGCCTTAAAAATTCCAAATAAATTTGTAAAAAATGTGAAAAAAATTCCATAAATTATATTTTGTTGCAAAATATTGGAGTGAAGCACATTATTCACTAAAATTATTAATTTGAAAAAATAGTTTTGGCCTTTATACTGTCAAAATAAGCAGTAAATTGATCCAAAAATTAAAGAAAAATACCAAAGTTCTCCACCCGGCTTATATATACATACATATACTATTTTGAAAGTATTTTGGGTGTAAGAATATATAGGAAAAAATTAGGTATCAACAACTGCCCCTCTTTACCCGATGAGGATGAAAGAGTTGTCGGGTAAAGATAAGATGACCAATTTTGACAGGAATTGGCGATTGTAAGGGGACTTCGACCGCGCTCTGATTTCTAAGCTGCCTACATATCCTTGGTTTTACAAGAATCGGGCCGTATGTAGTTCATGAACCATTGGCGGGATATGCCAATGATAAATTGGAAAAAGCAAACGCAACGGGGTTTGAGATTTGACAAGGGTTCGAGGATCGGACGAGCTGCGGAGAACTGGAGCGATGAACTAGAGAGGGAACGCTCCTGCATGAGACAACCGCGCCAGCCGGCGTACCTGCAAATGAACGACGTGCTGATATTTTGCATAATTTAAACGTGATGCAAATTCCCGTTGGACCATGAATGCTGTCTTCGGATGATTAGGATGGCATCCTCAGACTATGACATCCAGGTTATTAAGATCGTAAAAGTAAAGATTCGCAGGTCATGAAATGGTGTTCTCGGGCCATGCGGATGGTGCCTCCGAACTATGAAGCCTTTGAAAAAGTTGGCGATATTTCAGCCCATGAGAAGGTGGCAATATTTCAGCCGAATGAATGCAAGGATGGCGATGCTTCAGCCAATGCAGGAATTTAAATGCGGGGCGGCGATATTTAAACCAAAGATGCAAAATAGAGGAGGTAGAGCTTAACCTCGAAAGGCAGAAGATAGCCTTATGCAAGAATGCGAGATGGAGACAAAGCTTAGTCTCGAAGGCAGAAAATAGCCTTATGCAATGATGGAGGAAGAGCTTAGCCTCGAAAGGCAGAGAGTAGCCTTATGCAGTGGAAAAATGCGGATGGAGACAGAGCTTAGTCTAGAAAGGCAGACGATAGCCTTATGCAAGATAGAGGTAGAGACAGATCTTAGTCTCGAAAGGCAGAAGATAGCCTTATGCAATGCAGGATGGAGGCAGAGCTTAGCCTCGGAAGGCGGAGAATAGCCTTATGCAAAGTGGAGGTAGGGCTTAACCTCTAAAGGCAGAGAATAGCCTTATGCAAAAATGTAAGATGGAGACAGATCTTAGTCTAGAAAGGCAGAAAATAGCCTTATGCAATGCAGGATGGAGACAGAGCTTAGTCTCAAAAGGTAGAAAATAGACTTATGCAAGATGGAGGTAGGGCTTAACCTCAGAAGGCAGAGAATAGCCTTATGCAAGATGGAGGTAGAGCTTAACCCCGAAAGGCAGAGAATAGCCTTATGCAAGATGCATATGGAGACAGAGCTTAGCCTCGAAAGGAAGAAAATGGCCTTATGCAAAAATGCAAGATGGAGACAGAGCTTAGCCTCGAAGAACGTAGAAATATAAAGGAGAGGATGGTGGCAATTTCTTAGCTGGTAGATGATCGTGCTATTGATGACTGCTGGGGAAGCATTGAATGTAGATAGTAAACCTTTGTCAGGTGGGTAGTGGCTTGGTTTCGTAAGACTCCCGCATCGCTTATTTGCACCCTGGGTCCCTGCATCCAAAGAAAAAATCGTGAGTTCTGAAAGGGGGAGGTTAGTTCGCATCCTTCGACTCATGGCGCTCTGTACCCCTTGGGACAGCGTTGCTGAACAATAGCGATCTAAATGATTTTATGCAAGATCTGACAAATATGATGCAAATGTATGCAAAGATAGTTTTGTTTTATGATGAACTACTACTATAACGTGGTTCAAGGCACGACAACCTTGCTGGCTCCGGAATTTTGAGGGTCCTCCTCAAAATTCTGCCCCAGTTTACTGGGCTGGTGCTGAATGAGTGAAAGTGAATTGACCTTAGAATTTTGAGGGTCCTACTCAGAATTCTGCCCCAGTTTACTTGGTCGAGGCTGATACGAAAGTTGGCAAGCTGACTTCGGAATTTTGAGGGTCCTCTTCAAAATTCTGCCCCTAGTTCCAAATGCGGGGGAAAAATAGAATTTTATTAATGATGTGACCGAACCCATAGGGCTGCCTACGTATCCCCTCTTAAACGAGAATCAGGTCAGACTTAGTTCAAATTACATCATAAAGAAAACATACTGATTAAATGTGATATCTTTTCACTGCATTTGAGTTGATTGGGTTTGGCCAGATTTCTCCATCCATTTCTGCAAGAATAAGGGCTCCTCCAGTTAGGACCTAGTGAACCATGTACGGACCTACCAGTTGGGAGAGAACTTCCCTTTGGCCTCCTCTTGATGCGGAAAAACCTTGACCCATTCTGCATCATCTAGCTCAACTTCTTGTATGATTCTCAAGGATGGAATTTCTACCTCGGGGGAAATTACTGCTTCTGTACCATAAACCAGCATGTAGGGAGTTGCCCCGGTTGATGTGCGAACTGTAGTACGATAACTCAGTAGAGCGAATGGCAATTTCTCATGCCATTGCTTGTGCTTTTCGATCATTTTCCTTAGTATTTTCTTGATGTTCTCGTTGGCTGCTTCCACAGCTTCATTCATCTAAGATCTATAAGCTGTAGAGTTCTTAAAAGTTTCACACATCATTTTCATCAAGTAACTGTTGAGATTGGAACCGTTATTAGTTATGATTGAGTCTAGAACACCAAACTGACATACAACCCGATCTCGGACAAAGTCTACCACGACTTTCTTGGTTACTGCTTTGTACGAAACTGTTTCGACCCATTTAGTGAAGTAGTCAATCACCACTAGAATGAACCTGTGTCCGTTTGATGCGGCAGGGTCGATTGGCCCAATGACATCTATTCCCCAAGCGGCGAACGACCACGGTGAACTTGTTGCGATGGGGTTGTTTGGAGGTACCTTTATCATATCTGCATATATCTGACAACGATGACACTTTCGGACATACTGAACGAGTCTGTTTCCATGGTCATCCAGAAATATCCTACCCTTAGTATCTTTTTTGCCAGAACAAAACCATTCATATGTGGTCCACAAGTCCCTGAGTGTACTTCTTCTAGTAACTTTGTTGCTTCTGTCGCGTCGACACACCTTAATAGCCCCAAATCAGCAGTCCTCCTATACAGGATTCCTCCGCTATAAAAGAAATTGTTGGATAACCTCTTAAGTGTGCACTTTTGAATAGCATTAGCAAGCTCTGGATATTCTCCTGTTGTTAGGTATCTTATGATGTCGTGGAACCAGGGCTTTCCCTCGGCTTCTTCCTCAACATGTGCACAATAAGCGGGTTGATCCTGAACCCTGACATGGATAGGGTCGATGAAATTTGTGTCTGGATGCTAAATCATAAATGATAAAGTGGCTAAGACGTCAGCAAACTCATTCTGTACTCTTGGAACATGCTGGAATTCCGTTTTTCTGAACCTCTTTCTCAATTCCTGTATGTGGTGCAAGTAAGGGAGTATCTCGGAATTCTTGGTTGCCCATTCTTCCCGGACCTGGTGTATGAGTAGGTCTGAATCCCCAATCACTAGCAGCTCCTGGATGATCATATCAATGGCCGGTTTAAGCTCTAAGATGCAAACTTCATACTCGCCCATGTTATTGGTGCACGAGAACCTGAGTTTGGCGGATACCGGGTAATGTTGACCAATTTATGATACAAGGACTGCTCCGATACCAACTCCGTTGAAATTTGCGGCTCCATCGAAAGACATCCTCCAACCGTCATAAGATTCTGCAATATCTTCTCCTATGAGGGCTATTTCCTCGTCGGGAAAATATGTCTTCAATGGTTCATACTCCCCTTCCATAGTGTTTTCTGCAAGATGATCTGCCAAAGCTTGTCCTTTAACTGCCTTTTAGGTGACGTAGGCAATGGCGAGCTTGCAAGTGGGCATGGGCTTCTGGAAAATATATTTCAGTGGATCCATTCTTGATATAAGGTAGGTGGTGTAAGCACAAAAATAGTGCCTCAACTTCTTAGCTATCCAAGTTAAAGCACAACAGGTGCGTTCTAATAAGGAATATCGGGCCTCGTACGGGGTAAATTTCTTGCTGAGGTAGTAATAGCTTGCTTCTTTCTCCCCGTCTCATCATGTTGTCCCAAGACACAACCAAATGCTCCGTCCAAAACTGCGAGATAGAGCAATAAAGGCCTCCCAGGCTAAGGTGGAACCAGGACTGGAGGCGTAAACAAGTATTCCTTGATCCTGTCGAAAGCCTTTTGACATTCATCTGTCCATTTGGTGGCGGCATCCTTCTTCAGCATCTTGAAGATAGGTTCACAAATGACGGTAGACTGAGCTATGAACCAGCTGATATAGTTAAGTCTCCCTTGGAAACTCATTACCTCTTTCTTGCTCTTTGGCGGTAGCAACTCCTGAATAGGTTTGACCTTTGCTAGATCCAGCTCTATTCCTTGGCAGCTTACGATGAAACCCAATAACTTTCCCGCAGGGACCCAAATGCACATTTGGCAGGATTCAGTTTCAAGTTATACCTCCTTAGTCTGTTAAAAAACTTTTGGGGGTCCTCCATGTGATCTGCAGCCTTCTTGGATTTAAATGTGACATCATCCACATATACCTCAATATCATATGTATCATGTCATGAAAGAGGGTAGTCATGGCCCTCAGTAAGTAGCCCATGCATTCTTCAACCCAAACGACATCATTCTGTAGCAATACATTCCCCAAGGCGTGATAAATGTTGTTTTCTCTGCATCTTCTTCATCCATCCATATCTGATGGTACCCTGCAAAACAATCGATGAATGAGTGCAATTCATGCTTGGCGCAGTTGTCGATCAGAATGTGTATGTTTGGCAAGGGGAAATCGTGTTTGGGACTGGACCAGTTGAGATCTCGGTATTCGACACAGACTTTGACTTTCCCATCCTTCTTCGGCACTGGCACAATGTTAGCTAACCATGTTCGATATTCTACCACTTGAAGAACTCTGGCTTTTACCTGCTTGGTAACCTCCTCTTTGATCTTTAGACTCATATCTGGCTTGAATTTTTTGAGCTTTTGTTTTACCGGGGGACATGCAGGATCTGTAGGTAGTTTGTGAGAAACGATGGACGTGCTGAGACCGGTCATATCGTCATAAGACCATGCAAAGATATCCTCATATTCCTTCAAGAACTCTACATATTTCTCTTTCTCTACCTGTGATAAGTGCACACTGATGCGTGTTTCTTTGACATTCTCTGTATCTCCTAAATTGACGACTTGGTTTCATCCAAGTTAGACTTCGGCCTATTCTCAAAATTTTTGGTCTCTATGACAACCTCATCTGGTATATCTTCTTCTGAGTCTCTGTCCATTTGTTGTACAACCTCGTTGCATGTTACAGTTGTTGGTTCATCATCAAGATTCGTAATGGTAATGGTGTGTGAAAATAAAGTAAATAGCAAAGAAAAGTAATGAATAGCGAGACATTTGATAAAACTGAGAATGCTTTTGATTGGATTCATAAATGTTCAAAACATCGGGGCTCTTTTGGAAAGACAAATGCGGAAAGTAAAGAAAACAACTAGAAATAAAATGCATGATGCTTGTTCAGCCTTGCTACCCCGAAGGTTTTCGGGCGATGGTGGTCCTAATTGACCAGTTGGTGAGGCGCTCTCCTTGGTTCACAGTTTGAATGGAAGGGCCTTCCTCCCCTTCCTCTTCAAAGATCACACAACAGTCCATGTCTTCCTCCAGAAACAGGTTCTTCATTGCTATAAGAGTTCTTCTGAACCGTAAAGAGTGTCGGCTGGCTGAAATGTCTGCTCCAACTGAGGTATCGGGTGTTCCAATAGATAATATGGGCCGTGCCATGGTGGTGACCAGTTTTTGAATTCTTGCCAAGTGTACTCGTACCCCAGTCCGAAGGTAGTACCATGTTCTTCAACCGGATGGATTTGGTAATACCTTGAAGATTCTTACCAAGTCCTTTCCCCGGTTCATAGCCACTCAAATTAAGAATGCCCTCAACCTTGTTGCTCCACCATTTGTCCTTATCCACTACGTTGACTTGCTCAATATGATGATATGTCTCCCCGCCTATTCTTCTTCTACCTCCAATCATTGGAATGGTCTGGCGACTGTATATGGGGTTGCTAGCGTCGCCATGGATGATTACTTCCTGATGGTTCCATTCGAACTTCACAGCATGATGTAAAGTTGATGCCACAGCCCCAACGGCATGGATCTAGGGGCATCCCAACAATAAGTTGTAAGAGGCTGGTATGTCGATGACTTGGAACTCAACATAAAACCAAGTGGGTCCCATTTGTAGACACATTCTAATCTCCCAGGAGTGGACCTCTGAGAACCGTCAAAAGCTTTAACATTAATAGCCCCATCTTTTATCTCGTGCAACCCTTTTCCCAACTTCTTGAGGGTGATAAATGGACAAATGTTGAGACTAGAACCTCCGTCAACTAGGATTCTGGTGATGAAATGCTCCTCACATTGCTCGGTGATGTGCAATGCCTTGTTATGACTGAGCCCTTCAGGTGGCAATTCATCTTCATGGAAAGTGATTTTGTGGCTTTCCAATATCTTACCTATCATGTTTGCCATCTCTCCTCCCGTTATGTTGCTCGGGACATAAGCCTCGCTCAATATCTTAATTAAGGCGTTTTTATGCGCCTCAGAACTCTGCAGCAGTGCCAAGATGGAAATCTGTGCCGGAGTTTTGCTTAGTCGTTCAACAACTGAGTACTCAGCCTGTATCTTTCTCCAGAGTTCATCAGGTCCAATTTCCAAAGGACGTCCAGAGGCCTGCTTGCTGAACTCAGCTAGGTACTCTGGTGTGTACACCCTGCATGTTATAGTCATACCTTGCTCACCAATTTCTTCACCCATGCGTGCTTTTCCTTTCCTTCTCGCCTTGGCTGTGTAGTCCCAGGATATGGCTTTGGATTGAAATGGGATTACGTCTGACATGGCGACCGAAATGGACCTTTGGAGGCAACATAGTAACTTCAATCGATGCGGGAGCCTTTGGAGTCCCAAATTCCACCTCAATCGGCTTTGGCACCTTTGCAGGAAGCGTCCCGAACTTAAATGGCACAACTATGTTCACTACGTTGTCCTCAGATGGCTGGACTTGTACAACAATAGGATTAAGGGTGATCATCGATTTCTTGGGCTCATCCCCTTCAAATATCAAACCAATCGACCCTTCGGGGTCCCAATCGTCTCTACCTCAATCATGTGGATGCTCCCACCTTTATGGTTTGGCAGGGGGTTGTTACGAACATTAGGAGCAGGCTCCTTAGCTACGATGACCTTGTTGTCAATTAAGGTCTTGATTTTGTCCTTTAACGAGCGACACTCATCAATGGTATGCCCTTTCATCCCCGAATGGTATGCACATGTTTTATTTAGGTTAATCCATTGGGAAAGGTTCTCTGGGATTATGGCTGGGATGAGTTTAACATATCTGGAGGCTTTGAGCTTCTCATAGAGTTGGTCAATGGGTTCAGCAATAGCATTGTATTGTCTGGGTGGTTTGCAGTCAAAATTTGTTCGCGGGAAGTTTTGACGGGTAGGTGGTGATGGGTAGTGAGGAGGTTGGGGTGTGTAGACTTGGTATACGGGTGCGGGTTTGGAATATACTTGCGAGGTGGGCTAATATGTTGGTGGTGGGGACGACTGGTAGACGGGTGGCGAATTTTGGTAAGTAGGCGAAGGTGCTTGGTAATTTAGAGAGGGTTGGTATATGAGTGAAGTTGAAGGGTAGGGTTGGTATTTCATGGGGGAATGGTTTCTTTGCGCAGCCATTACGGAGTTTACATTCTTTTTCTTTGATGAACCACCAGATTGCAAGGCTTTGTTGGTGGCCAACAGTGCCTCAAGACTTGTAACCATACCAGTTTTGATTCCCTCTTCAATCCTTTCTCCCAGTTTGATGATATCAGCGAACTTTTGCCCCTCTATCAGCATCAATCTCTCGTAATACTGTGGGTCCTGGGCTCGAACGAAGAATCTATTCATTTGTTCTTCTTCCAATGCTGGCCTGAGTTTGGCAGCTTCCGACCTCCAACGAGTAGCATACTCGCGAAAGGTTTCAGTAGGCTTCTTCTTCAAATTCTGAATGTAGAACACGTTTGGCACATTCTCAGTGTTGAACCTGAAACGGTCCATAAAATCGGACGCCATGTTTACCCAACTCGTCCACTTCTTCGCATCTTGGCTGATGCACCAAGATAAAACATCCCCTTTCAAACTCCTCATAAATAGCTTCATGTTGATCTTCTCACCTTACCAACTCCCACTAATTTGTCACAATACATTCTGAGGTGAACCCTGGGATCACCCGTACCATCAAACATCTTGAACTTAGGAGGTTTGTGCCCCTCAGGGAGTTCGACATCAGGTTGAACACAAATGTCTTCATAATTCAGACTCTCTACACCCTAATCACCTTCCACACCTTGGACCCTGTTAGTGAGTTTCTTGAGTTCAGCAGCCAAGTTCTGAATGAGTGAATATGATACATCTGGTATGGGTTGTGTATAATAGGGCACAATATCCACAATTATAGGGGTGTCCTGGTGGTTTGGAGCATTTTGAGGCTCAGGGACGAGCGACAGAGCATTGTTGTGAACTTGGGTTGGAATCTTCTATGGAGGTGTAGGGACTTGATTGTTGACATCTGCAGCAACAAGGGAGATGGATAGACTTGCTAAACTCCGGACTTGGTCTAGCTCCTTTCGAAATCTTAGCAAAGTTTTCTCCACATGAGCAGCAGTTTCCTTGGTGATCGGGGTACCCTGGGAAGTTCCTTCAATTTCCTTTCTTGCTTCATTATCTGCCTTCTTTCCTGTGTTCCTGTTTCTGAGAGGACTCAGAGGAGGAGGAGGACCCTTAGATCTTGTTGAATATGCAGATGGTGCCAGAATGTAGGAACTAACCTTTGGGGAGGGGGATACAAACAAAAGGAAAATAAAAAAGGTAAAAAGTTAGTGCGGATTCTGAGGAAGAAAACATTGCGGTATGTAAACACGTTGTTGCAAGAAATAAACCGTTTCCTATTTGGGTGACTCGTTATGCCCGAGGTAGGCCTAGCGACAAATATTATTTGGAGAACTCATAATACCAAATGCCTCATTTTATTGATATAGAATAGAACGAGTCAATACAAACTGAAGAGAAAGAAAATTGTCACTAATGACCAAAGGGCCTTATTTCAACGAGAAAGCAGTAAAATCCTAACTACTTGGTCCCAGAGGGACCTTCCCCAGATTCAGTATCTTTGCCTCCCTCATATAGCTTCATTAGCTCGCACAGTCCTAGCAACAAATAAGCCTGAGCCAAACACCCACCTTCATTAACTTCAGCTTCCTGACAATCTTTGATCCTTTTCAGAAACTTGCCTTCCAGCTCCACTATACCCTGCTCCAAGTACCCTAAACAGTTGCTTTCTCAGACAACCATGTCTTTCCATTCATTGATTACCTTCTCTTGAGCCTCTAGTACTTCCCGATGTTCATCCTCGCGCTCTCGTATCCGTTTGCGTAGCTGATTGTACTTGACCTTTGCTGCAGCCTCCTCATCAATAACTTTGTGACCATGGATAAAACCTATTTTTCCCAAGCCAATACGATCATCTTCGAACCATCCCGAATAAAGTGGCGCATGCCCCGTCTGATACATCTATGGTTCCATAGATTCCTTTTCTAGAATGATTTTGGAGTGACACATATGCTGAGCTCGGCACCTGTGTGGGCTATCGTCATTTTGAAAAGCAGCTCTGTGATGACTCATCTTTTCCACTCTTGGTATAATCTTCTTCCTTCCGGCTTGCCTCATGACTCGAAGAGGGATATAAGGGTAAGTTCCTCTCAAGCCGATGAGTACAAGGAATGGCGCATCCCTAGATCGAATGATAAACTCTCTAGTTGGAAACCGCTCGTACATCCATTGTACCTGCTCTCCTCTCAGATTTCTTAATAGTTCCACCCATCCACCGGCATCTTCCAGGTGAGTAAACATATCCGGCATGAAGTACATCCACTTTGGATGATGGAAAGCAATATGATCATCCCAATCCCGGTGTATGATCTACTGCCTATATTCTCCCTTTTAAAGATGTTCAATGAGCCAGAGTTGTAGTAGTAGATTGCATCCTTCAAAGTATGGTGCCCCTTGCTGATATTTATCTAAGGCTCGGTACAGTTCTGCGAGGATCATAGGCGCTATGCTGAATGTCTGCCCGTCGATACCCTCAATTACGGCTTTGATTACCATGGATAGTCTTGTATGGATCCTAACCTTCTTCATCGGGAAAATTATCATTCCCAAAAAACAGAACATGAACACAAAAGCCCTCCTATATATGTGCCCCAAAGAGGTGAGGGCGAACTCGTCCATGTGATTGCGATACAATTTGCTATGTCCGAACCTTTCATACATGAAGTCGAAGGATATGTAGGAATCCTTCAAGCTGGTCAGATTATGATTCTTTTTGAGCCCTATCATCTTCAGGAACCCTCTACCTTTGCGGTTTTCTTGCATGAGCAACCCCGGGCTATCCCAAGGAATTCCGGCTAAACCCCCAATTTCCTCCAACGACGACGTCATTTCAATATCCCCAAAGCCGAACAAACCGTTCTCTATCCTAAAACATAGTAGCAGCTTCCACGATCTTGTTATCTGGCCTAACTTCCAGAAGTGAAGGAAGATTTCCTAAGTGTTTGCGGACGACAACCCGATCACTACCATGAAAATCGTCCCACCAACTTAGCAACTTTGGATGAATATTTGATACCACACCGAACCTGGGGACCTCGTGCCTCATTTCCTGCAAAACATAGAGTTAGGCCCTTGACCCCACCAGACTTGACTCTTTGAGTCAATAATTAGCAAAATGTTTTTAGTTCTCCAAATCAATGCACACAACGTGAATGTCCATTTGGGTTTCAAGGAAACCCGATGGACTTTTGGTTTAGGCTATCCTAATAAGCCATTATGCGGATAACATAACTGACTCGGCTAAGTTTGACCATGATGCATGAACAATTAAATGGAATAAGGTTTCTACTTTGAAGTTCTAGATAAGGTACCCTTTAGCGGACAACTCAAGAGGGAAAGGCGCGGAACTGTCGACTACACCGTTGATCGACTGGTTTTACCGCAAATATTCCTTTGCCAACTTTAGGGGGTTTGTAAGTATTGGAAGGGCGCAACCACTCATTAGAAGAGTTGCTATTGGATTTGTTTGGAACGAGTGGAAAATGATGTTGAAGAAGGCAATAACTATAAGGAAATAAGTACATGTATTTTCACGTTCATACAATAAGGGTTACAATGAATGCTCGAAATTAAAGACAGAATTGAAATGAGGTAAATACAATAAAGTCGTAAAATAGTTAAAGACACGAAGAAACAAGTTAGTAATTGTGAAAAATAATTGAAGCAACAAATAAAGAAAGCAATAAAGTCACAAAAAACACATAGTGGTAAAAGCCTAAAAGAATTCCCCAGCAAAGTCGCCATGCTGTCGACGCCCCCCTTTTTCAAAAGAGAGAAATCGGGCTTCACGAAATTATGGGCAAAACAACTCTATTTCCCATTTGGGAATTGGGTTATCAAGTTGGAAGAGTCGCCACCTAATTATTATAGTTCATTAGGAAACTTTAAGGGAGTGTTTTTAAGAGAGAAACCAGAGTTGGGTAAGGGCTTGAGATTATCTCGAGGATAAGGTGTTAGGCACCCCTCAAGATCCACAAATGTGGTTCCCGGCCGTGCTAATTGTGACTTTATAAAGAAGATGAAGCAAGCAGACAAATGAAGTGCACATATTCATATATTGGAGAGCTTTAAAGAAAAGACATAAGTTTTAAATAGGGGAGAAGATCAATTTCAAAAGCTTCAGTAAAACATTTAAATAAAGCACGTAAGAGAAGAAAAAGGTCCTAGGTTTGACTATAATATGGATCATTCGACGCAATATCTAGCTCATATTTCCAAATAGGGGTCGCTTTATGATATTATCACGTCGTCATCATCTCCATATTCTACCCTTCCCACCCCGTAGAGATTATTTAAGCGTGTAAATTCGTCACGAATACTTATCGCGTGCTATTACCCGTCCCATTCTATAGATCCTAGAGGGCATTTAGGATCACTATTCCTATCAGGTAGGAACTAGGGTGAACCCTTAAGTTTAAAGGTTAAAACACTAAGCGACATACAAAGACAAGTAGGACTACACGTAATGGAATCATGTAAAGGCATATAAGTAGGCGCAAATATTCCTCCATAAGTGAACACATTATTAATACATCTCAAACACATGTAAGGTCTAAGGAAAAGAGAGTTAAAAACTGGAGTATAAATTAAAACAGAAGTTTAAGAGTTTGCAGAAAGCTACGTAAGAGAAAAAGAACGTTCAGAACAAAAAAGAGGCAATATAAGTTTAATAGAAATCTGCAGAAGTCATTTTTTTTAAAAATATTTGTGGAATGCCTAGTAAAACAGTTTTGGAAGGGCGGAGTAAAAGAACAAGCATAAAAGCATTTTGAGATTGCAGAAGCGTAAAGAAAACTGTAAAACATACAGGCTTTTTGAAAATTGGTACTCAGATAGTTGAAACAGTGGTCCAAATCTAGACAAGAAAATACAGTAGAAATCCTTTGCACGGATGGTTTAAAAGATATGGTAGTAGTTCGTAAAAAATAGAGAGAGCTTCAAAGACAAACGAATTCATACGGAGGCGGATTAATTTGAACACGACTTGAAAGTGATTAGCCCATTTTTATCCGGCCTGAGTAGGCGTTATTAAAAAATGGTGAGCATACAATGGTTTCCAGTTTTAACGAGGAGCTGATAACCAGTTTTACCCAAATTAGCGAAGTGTTTAAACAGTTGCAAATAAAAATCCTAATGGCATGATATCTAATGCACAAAAAGTCCTATAAGCATGGCATCTAAATGTGATGGTGATGATTCGTTGATTATTGATTAATTAAGGTTATGAGACAATATCAAACTGAAAGCGAGAGGCCTATAGAACAAGATATATATGCGAAGATGCATGTCCTAAAGCATGATTTCTAATGCGCAAATAGGTAAGTAAAATCCTATTACATTTTTTTTACCCATTCCCCTTAACTAAGCATGCACAACCCTCCTAATTTTACTATAAACCCTATTATTTTTATAAGTTATTACAGACCAAGTAACTTAAAAATACAACATTGATAAAAAAAAGAAGAAGCTATTCTATTGGGAGTCTACAGCCAGGCCCAAGATCTCCAACCTCACTTCTTTCGAGTTTCACGGCCATGACCAAAGCTTGATTGCGGCAAAGTTCCCTAAGGGTTCGTTTGAACCCCTGGCCAATACGAGGCACCCAAAATATCCCAATTGAACAAGTGTGGAAGTGCCAGCCTTGTGCATAAAAGTTCAATGGGTGCTCAAGACTCCCAAAGCAATGCTTACACTAAGGGGGCAGACCTTAAGGTTCTTAGAATGAGATTGTAATTAGAATTGAGAGAGTTGAAAACAGTTAAGAGACATTTTGAGAATAAAGATTTAAGAGAGTTTAAGAAAACAGTTGGAAGAGTTGCAAGAGCTCTTCTAAAAACATTTAGACTTACCAGTTCTTATAACCAACAGAGCATCACACAAACAAGGACAAGGGGAAGGGAACAAATAAGCAAAATAAACTACTTACACATATGGAGATAATAACTTGCATTGTTGTAAACCAAGAGTTCAGTTCTTACTCTAATACATTTATCTTCAAACAGAGGTTTTAGGTTAACCAAGTATTCAAGCAGACATGGACACATATTAGTAATGCACAAGGGAAAGGAAAACATTCATTGAGGCAGGGAAGGGGTAAAGGAGCATACTAAGCTGAACCAAATAAATTAGTGAGTGACATGCTAGTGACAGAAAGAGCAACAAAACCATAAGTAAAAGCACACAAGAAACATTATGAAATGTAAAATCAATAGAAACATGTTGTTGTAGAAACTATATCATAAAGGAGTGACATACTAGTTGCAAACAATAGACAACAATAAGAATAGTGCACAGAGGAACCAGGTGAGCAGAGAGTATAAGCAGTAGAGAGAAGAACAGTGTGCAGCAACTAGGGGTGTACAAAGAAAACCGATAAACCGCACCAACCCGATAATCCGAGTCAAACCGAGAAAAAGAACTCGACTATGGTTTGGTGTTGGAAAAAAAAATCCGACCATAATTGGTTTGGTTTGGTTTTAACTAAAGAAAATCAAACCGAAACCAAACCAACCCGACATTACATATATAGCAATTTAGGTATATTTAATATATAAATATAGTTATTGTAATGTAATTTATAAATATTTCTTAAAACATTTCATAATTTTATCTTTTATGGTATTATTTCAAGGTTTGATTTAGAACTTTTGAATGCTCCAATAAGTTTTATAGTAATTAATATTAGTAAATTAAATAATGCTAGCAATTAATACTAATGCTAAAGACATTCAATTCAATATTACGAACGGGAATGTATTAAATGTCTATTTTTTATTTTGCAATAATTTAGATAAAAATAGATAACCTATTTTTATTTTTCTTTAGCTTTTAGGCATATAGCTAATACTCTCTCATTAGTCTATCTAGTTTAGCATGAATTAGTGCTTTTAGATTATGTTTATTTTTATTATGACTTTTTAATTAGCAATATTTATAGTACATAATTTTATTATTTTTTATTGTTAAATATTTTAGGATAATGTCATGAGTCATGACATATCTCATATTTTGTATTATTTTCTTGAAAAATATTTTATATAGTTGTATCTTACTAGGATTAAAGAAATATTTTGAGCATGCGTTATGTATTTTGTTCTACGAAGATTTTACCGGAAAAAAATTCGGAAAAACCTGAATAACCCGAAAATCCGAAAAAACCCGAGAAAAACCGATATTGAAAAACCCGAATTTATTGGTTTGGTTTGGTCGTTAGATTTAATAACCCGACACAATTGGTTTGGTTTGGTAATTGTAAAATCCGAACCAACCGGTCTATGTACACCGAGCAGCAACAGTATTAGAGTAGTAGCAACAACAGACCTAAGTGAACAAATAGTAGAACCCAGTAATGTAGAAGTAATCAACCCAAGATACTCAATCTTGGCTTTCAGCCGATTGAGTGTTCCAATAAGAGGATGAGAGAGTTTGTATAGAAAACAGTATAGAGAGAAAGCACTGATTATTTTCTGAAGGAAAATTTTTGAGGGATTGTATTCGTGTCTCTGTCTGCCTCAAGTGAGAAGAGAAGAGTAGTACTTATAGTTTTTGAAAATAGTAGAGAATATGGTAGGGAGTATATAATTATAGAAACAATATCAAATTAAATCAATCATAGGTCCTATTTCAAATAAATTAGGGATTCTAAAATTTGAATAAGAGTACATGCTATCAAATAAGGAAAAATCAGTTGAATGATTGATTATACCATAACGAAAGCAATAGGCATGCTGTACATAACAAAGGCTAGATATACATTATTTTGAACAAGGAAAATATAGGTTGAATAACCAAAATATACTTGAGTGCACAAATATGGTAAGCAATATAAATCATCTACGAACAGTCAGTCCAAGAATCACGGGCAGGACCAAAATTAGAGGGAATTAGTCCCAAACATAGAAAGCAACTCACAAATAAGGAAACAGTTTGAAATCAACGTATGAATACACACGAATCAGGGATTCAAAAGATACTCGGAACTAATAGGATATTTAGTAAAGATAGAGGCATTTGTACTGAAAAGGTCACATGAATAAAAAACCCTAAGCAGGGAATCATACAAACAGTAGAGGGTCAGAGCGCTAGAAGATACTCGAGGCAAGGAACTCAGAAACATGGTTTCAAACACATAATCACAGAAAAAAGCACATAATGTCCAAAGATAACAGAAGCGTAGCGATTTTAGAAAGGAGTCAGAAACCCTAGTTTTTAAAAAAGGAGAAAAATATTGGAAAATTTGACTTAATCGAAGATATCAAGTGACAAGTAGCAAAAAATAAAGATTAAACAAAAAATAATTTAAACAGACAGAGATTAAAGCATTTTAGGCGAAAAATTAGGGTTTGCAAATAAATTAGGGAGATGAGAGACCTGGCCGTGAAACTCATATAATATCGATATTCAAGCATCATCGAGCAAAACCCACAGGAGAAAGGCCAAAAATGGACCCAGGCAAGGGCTTCAGTGACCGTCTTTCATGGCGGATGACTTTGGTTTCGAGCTTCAGAGGTGAGGAACAATGATGAGGGTTCCATGGCGACTGAAGATCGATAGAAGTGAGGGAGGGGTATGGTCGGAGAGGCAACGAGCCTCATCGGAGAACTAGAAGTTTCTAGAGAGAAGGGAGAGTAATCGTTTAGAGAGAGACCGGTCTCTGAGAGAATGAGGGGTTGGGAAGGGTAGGTTAGGATTTAATTAAGGCAACTTAATATGGGTTGTTGATCTCATTTGATCAACGACTCAGATCAAGTCAAAGATGGACTAGGTAAATTGAATGGGTATGGTTCATTAAATTGGGTCAAAATTGGGCTGAAAATAGGGGGTTAAATTGGGCTACATTTTAAATAAAATCTGGCTATGGTTTAATTAGCCAATTTTCCCAATGAATTTTATAAAATAGGTAAAATAGCTTAAAAAGCAAAATTAAAAACATAGAACTAATTAATAATATATAAAAATTAATCTAAAAATACTAGATATAATTTTATAACTATTTAACATATCTATTTACGAAATTGGCCATAATTACAATTTTAAGCAATTAGCCTTAAAAATTCCAAATAAATTTGTAAAAAATGTGGAAAAATTCAATAAATTATATTTTGTTGTAAATATGGGAGTGAAGCACATTATTCACTAAAAATAATAATTTGGAAAATAGTTTTGGCCTTTATATTATCAAAAAAGTAGTAAATTGATCCAAAAATTAAAGAAAAATACCAAAGTTCTCCAGCCGGCTTATATATTTATACATATACTATTTTTATAGTATTTTGGGTGCAAGAATACATAGGGAAAAATTGGGTATCCACATTTGGTCATTTCCTTTCTATACAAAAATTGGTCCCAAACTCATAACATCAAGGGCAATGATCTTAGTTATAGCTATTTGGATTCGATTGCCACAATTACCTACCGAATTATATGATATCCAAATAATCACAAAAGTGAGAAATAAAATTGGTAAACTGTTAAAGATTGATGCATGCACCTCTTCAACATTAAGAGGCCGTTATGCTCGATTATGTGTAGAGGTGTCATTGGATTCACCAGTGACACCCTTTGTGTATATTGGATCTCATAAACAAGAAATTTATTATGAAGGCACCAAGGTACTATGCCATAATTGTGGTAGATTAGGGCATTCAGTAGTCTCATGCACCTATACCACTCAGAAGAATTATCACACTGGCCCTAAGGATGAACTAGTCATTGGCCAAAACAAAAATATGGCCACCAATAAAGATGAAAGCCACAATGGAACCTCACTACCCAAGGAGGAAATCTGGCACACTGTGATATTCCCCAAGAAGAAGAAGACTATGTACATGCCTAAGCCTCCTCCAACCAATAATGGTAAGATACTTAATATGACAACACTCAATCCAGGTATGTCTTTACATTTCCCACCACCTAGAATTTCTAAAAAAATAACCGATACTTCCTATATATCTTCTATCACTAATCATGAAAATCAATTAAGCAAAGATATTAATACAAGCAGCCCTTTTATTTCCTTGACCAATTCGCCTAATAGCCATGATAATCCAACTAGTCACATAGGAAATAACGATCATGCATGCATGGCTATTGATGTGGCAAGTAAAGGACCTACAAATGGCCACTTGGAAAATCCCCAATTATACCAATTAGATCACATGCAAAATAATCATTATCTATCAACTCCCAATACCCCTCTTAACCAGTCTAATACCCCTATAATACAAGATTTACTCACACCCAATCTGCTCAATAAGACCGCCGTTAATCCTATTACTTACATAACCCATTGCATGGATTTTAATTCTACAAGATAAGCATGCAAACACGTGGCCATGGAAACTTCCGCCCCTCCCAAACTGACCAATACCCAACCCCACTCTTCACCAACAAAACATACACTATTAAACACACTACCACAAGCAACCTAGGCGATATCAATTCAGATATCAATACTACCATTGACTCACTCCACAAATCCTCTTCTCCAAACCTAGACCCCTCTTCAAATAGTATTGATATAAACATTTCCTTCCCCCTCAAACATGCCCAGACTACCAATTTCTCAAAGGAGACAATCCAGGTTAGTACAAATATTAAGACAACAAAGAGTCTCAGCATGTCCAATCCACCACTACCTCCAAATCATGTCCAATACAATCATACATACTTCATACAACCCCCACTACCACAAGACCACCAACCCCTCTCATGGGTGGAACAAGCCCTAATGGGCCATGCAATAGTGTTCAGCCTAACTCTCAATGGCCAGGACACGATCATAGTCCTCCAAAACTCTCACTTCCTAGCTCAACTTGTCGAAAGAATGAACATGGCAATGAACAACTACTTCAACCATGTGTGGTTGAACAATATCCTTCACCCATTAGCTCCCTCTCTCAATCTCAACCAAGCTCAAAACATGAGAGGTCGTTGGAATATCCCACCTCACTTCAACCCCATACAATCACAACACATTCCAGTGGATTTCTCCTTCTTTCCCCTAGGAGAGATCAACAACATGAACCCCATTTTCATTCTCTGGACAACCCCGTTGGATACAATGGCTCCACAAAACAACCCACCCTAACCCCATTCACCACCACCACCACTACCCATACCAGCACAAAAACCACTAAATGTCCAACCAAAAAACTCACCCATCAATCAGCAGATCCAACCCCCTCTCAATGCTCTAGATTAAGACAATGTAGAAATGGAAGAGGAAGAGGAATAAACCTCCTGGGTCCTGACACTCCTAGAATTTTCAAGGTTGAACAGGGTAAAAGATTACCTATTTCAGGATCAAAGGGGAAAAAAGATACGTACTAAGCTGTCCAGTGGCACTTCACAAGTTTTCAATAGATGTACGTCCCCCACAAGACGCAACAGTGGGCAGCCATGCCATGATATTGGTCCTTTCACTAAGGATGAACCCAATTCCACCTACCCATAGAAGCAATGGGAACTCTCTTAATCTTCCAAATATATATAGACCATCCAACATCATAATCTGGAATATCCGGCAACAATGAAAACTTTGGAGTCAACTTCAGAGAAAAGCTAGACACACACAAACCATGCATGGTGACACTTCTAGAAACTAGGATGGAAAGTCACTTATCTCTTTTAAGTGACTTTGATTTCTCACAAATGATTGAAGTTCCTAGCGAGGGGCAGTCAGGAGGGATGGTTCTTCTTTGGGATCTAGACACAGTTAAGGTTCACGACTTTGTTAGAAACAATCATGAAATCCATGCTGTTATTAAGGTAATTCCTTCGAAAATAACTTGGTTATTCTTTTCCATTTATGCCAGTACTAAATTGTCCAAGCGTAATGAAATTTGGAATAGTATTAATAATATTAGTAAATATGTTAATGGTCCCTGGCTTGTTGGGGGTGATTTTAATGATGTTATTAGCTGTGATGATAAGCATGGTGGTAACACCATTAACTGTATACATAGCAAACAAATTTGGAATAGCTTAAACAATTGCAAACTCCTAGATCTTGGCTATAAGGGTTGCAAGTATACTTGGTCTAACCATAGAAAAAAATCCAAAGGCTTAATTTTGGAATGGCTAGATAGGATTTTTGTAAATAAGGAGTGGATTGATTTATACCCTAAGGCTGTAGTAGTTCACCTGCCTAAAACACATTCGGATCATAAACCTCTTCTATTAAATTCGAAACCTAAACAAGCTAATGGTTTTGATAAACCCTTTAGACTTGAAACTATTCGATGTAGATATCCGGACTTTATTAATATAGTTAGAAGCAACTGGACTAGTAATGATCTTGTTAATAACCAAGAGGATTTTACAAAAAATGTCCTTATTTGAAAAAATAACACCTTAGGTGATATTTTAGGAAAAAACAAATCTTGCTAGCCAGATTGAATGGAATCCAAAACTCTCCTCATTACTTTAAGAGTGAATCCTCCAAGATCTTGAAGCTAATCTAAAGCTCGAGTATAATAACATCCTCCACATGGAAAATGATTTCTGGAAATTTGAGCTAGGAATAATCGGATTAACTATGGTGATGCCAATACCAAGTTTTTTCACATTACTGCCTCCACTCGTAAACGTCGTAATGCCATTATGTATTTTTCTAACGATAATGGGGATTGGATAACTGAGCCTAACAAAATACTAGAACATTCCTATAATTTTTTTAATTATGCCTTCCAAAGTGCCCAAGTTAGCTCTCCCTTGCACAATTTTATAAACAATCCCTCACAGATGGGCAATATTAATCTTCATAGCGTGGATAACCCCCTTTCTACAAATGAAATTACCAAGGCAATTTTTTCTTTTAAAAAATTTAAATCTCTTGGTCCGGATGGAATACATCCATTCTTTTATAAAACATATTGGCATATTATCAAAAACTCCTTCATAGCTTTCTGTGAAAAAGTTTTTCTACACAAACTTTGCCTAGTGGCATAAATAACACCTATCTATGCCTCATCCCAAAATTCCCCAATTCCAACAATCTTAAAAATTTCAGGCCTATAGGCCTTTGTAATACCGCTTAGAAGGTTATCACAAAATTTATTGCTAATAGACTAAAACCTTTCCTCCCTAGCCTCATAATCCGCTTACAATCTAGCTTCATGAAAAATAGACGAACATGTGATAACACCATTATTATCCAAGAAATAATGGGTAGTCTTAAACGTTCTAAAACCTCCAACTTAAATGTGCTCATCAAATTAGATCTTGAAAAAGCTTTTGATAGGTTAGAGTGGTCCTTTATCTACAAAACTCTCCACTATTTTAAATCCCCCCCCCCCTCAAGCTTTCTAAACTCATCATGCATTGTATAACCACTAGCTCAATTGGGGTCCTAGTAAATAGTACCAAAACAAATTACTTTCAACCCAGTAGGGGTATTCGTCAAGGTGACCCTCTCTCGCCTTACATTTTCATTCTCTATACTGAACTACTCTCCAGACTCATAAACCACCAAGTTGATATTAAAAATTGGGACCCAATCCAGGCAGGCCCTAAAAGCCCCCCTTTTTCCCACTTATTTTTTGCTGATGACATTACCCTCATGGGGAAAGCAAACAAAAAACTTCTCAGTGTATTAAGGGATGTCTAGACCTATTCTCTATAGAATCTGGACCGACCATCAATAAAGTAAAATCCAAACTCATCATCCCTCCTCATTGCCCTAAGGAGACCTCAAACTACCTCCAATCTCTCTTTGGAATAAAATATACAATAGAGTTCGGTAATTACCTAGGATTGCCCATCCTCAATAAACATCCAAGGGCAAAATACTTTCAATTCATTATTGACAAATTAAAAAATAGACTAGCCCATTGGAAATGTTCTTCTCTTAATATAGCAGGTCGTACCACCCTAGTTAGTAGTACCGTAGGTGCAATCCCCTCCCTTATGATGCAATATACCCTTCTCCCCAAAAAAACCCTTAACTCAATTGACAGAATTCAACAAAACTTTATATGGGGCACGACCAACACTTCGAAAAAGCTCCACCTTATCAAATGGGATACAGTCACCAAAGTCAAAGTGGAAGGTGGCCTAGGCATTAGGAAGGCAAAAGATAAGAACATAATTTCCTTAGCAAGCCTTGTATGGAGACTTTTAAAAACCACATCGTCCCCTTGGGGTAATCTAATTACGTCCAAATATGCCTTCTCAAAAAACTTCATAAAGTCACCAAAGTCAAAGTAGAAGGTGGCCTAGGCATTAGGAAGGCAAAAGATAAGAACATAATTTCCTTAGCAAGCCTTGTATGGAGACCTTTAGAAACCACATCGTCCCCTTGGGGTAATCTAATTACGTCCAAATATGCCTTCTCAAAAAACTTCATAAATACCTCCTTCATTTTGAAATCCATTCTTCATGATTGGAAGCTTTGAAATAAAGGTATTCTATGGCCCCCATCCAAACAATCCAACCTTCATATTTGGCATAACAACTGGATATACAATACGCTTCCCCTAAGAAACATTGTACAGGGTCCCCTAAACTTAAAAGACCTAAATCTCACCCTAGGTAACATTCACACCAACAAAGCATGAGACGTTGGAAAATTTTCTTTCGATCTACCCTTTCATATCATTCAAAATATTAGGGTTACGCCTATACCTCCTAATAACACTAAGGCGAACAGTCTTAGCTGGAATATTAGCTCCACGGGTATATTCACCACCAAGTCTTGCTACCAATTATTAGGCCAAAAAAACCCCACTAATAATAACTTTACTTGGATTTGGGACCTCCGCTGCCCAAACAAAATAAAAGTTTTCTTATGGAAATGTAGCCACAACCGTCTACCATGTAGAACTTTCCTCAAAAGAATTGGCATTAACATAGGTGATACTTGCACTACTTGTAGGAAGAATGTGGAAGATATTTTTGTACACTGTATTTCGTCCAAAAACTTCTGGGAAAATATGGGCATTAAGTTTCAAATAAGCATGAACTACGGTAAATGGCTTACCACCATTAGGGATGCATTATTAATCAAAATCCCTTTGGGATACACTGGAAGATCCTCCTCCCTTTTTGCATTTGGGAAATTTGGAAAAATAGAAATAATAATAATATTAATAATTTCAAAACCATTGTGTACCAAAACTCCGCTACACTTTGCATGGGACTATCAATTCTTCACAGAAAAATAACCTTTTAAGAACAAGTTAGTCACAGTTGAGACCAACTGGAATAAGCATTCAACACACACCTTGAAACTAAATGTGATACTGCTTTATCTATTACTAACAAATCTGCAGGTATTGGTGGATGCCTAAGAAATAGCAATGGCGACTGGATTCTTGGATATCACAGCCTCATTAGTACATGCTGAGCTCTTGGCCCTCCTAGAGGGTCTTAAAGTGTCAATATACTTTAGAGACACAAAAATGGAAATTAAAACGGACAGCACAGATGTGGTTAAATTATTACATGAGGGTGATACTAACTTCCAATATGTAATTATGGAATGCAGGTGGTTAATGCTCCAGCTGATGCTCCAGTAGTGAAGCACAACTTTAGAGAAGACAATGAAGTTATCATGCAAGGATAAATGTTTTTACCTAGCTTGCCCGCCTATTTTTGTGTACGACGAACTCCAAATGGAGAAGCTTGGTACTAGTAAAAGTTTAAGAAGTATTCCTACAAATGTTTGTAATATTCTAGTTACAATGGGCAATAATAACGCCCTTAAGTCTTTGTCGAATGATTGTAACTCCTTTTGCTAAGTAATATAAATATCTATCTTTTATGTTTAAAGAAAATAATGGTGAAGAGTATGGACAAATATCAAGATTATTTATTATCACATATATGTTATTTAGAAATTAACCATGCATTATTTGTAATTGCTTCAGTGATCTCCAATTGATCGTTTATTAGTTATGACCAATATTGTTTTATAAAGGAGGAGATCCCGGTGAATTCATAAATCACGTGTGTATTACCTTGAAATCGCTCATGTATTATTTATAATTGCCTAAGTGATATTCGATTGATCGCTATTAGTTATCACCATTTCTAGGTAATTTATTACCTAGAAATTTCCCATGGATTATTTATGATCACCTAAGTAATCTCTCGGGTTGATCACTTATTAGTTATTATAGGGACCATTTCTTCAAAATGAGAATCCCTGTAAAATCATAGGTCACTTATATGTTACTTAGAAATCGCCCGTGAATTATTTATAACTACTTAAGTAATTTTCGATTGATCGATTATTATTTAGTACCAGTATTATTCTTTTATTTACATAGATCGCATGTGTGCTATCCAAAAAGCGACCATGTATTATTTATGATCTCCTACGGAGAAAGGGATGAACAATATATAACTATAAGAATTAAAGATATTTTAAGCACATGACTAACCTTATTATTTCTATTTCATAACCTTCTAATCGTTTGACAAACTTAATGCGTTTTGAAAAAGAATTTAGCTAAAAATATTAAGACTTATCTCCATTTTAGGATCGCATGTCGTATAATATAGGCGATGATATCAATTCTTATGTGATTTGTGAAGCATATATGAGTCCGAAGTTACTCGGTTCTAAGTTCTAACTAATAATAATTTGTACATTCCCAATGGAATTCTTAAAAAAATATAAAATTTGAAGTTCGGCCTGATCGTGCACCTGATCGTTCACCTGACCGCGCAAAATGGCAGTAACACTGCCACAAGTGTGCGGCCGCGCACATGGCCCTCTAGGCGCGCACCTGGGCGTGTATATTGCTCATTGCTATGTAAAAATCACATAACGTTTTGCAAAGAGATCCATTCGGACTCCAGAATATATCATTGAAAAGTTATTTCAAAGGACTACAACTTTCATCTTTTGAGTTTTCCCAAAATACTTACAAATTTTCACTAAATCCTGATGGGAGACAAACTTTTATAAACTTATCGAGTTTGTCGAATCTTATGCACCTCACTCTCCATCTTGATTCTGAAACAACTATTTTCACTCATACTCATCCCACTAGGACTTCATATGCCTAAAATATCAAACTAATACCCATTTAACATATCCACACCTGTCTGAATGTACGGGGTGTTATGAAGGTGTTATTCGGGCTAGGTCCAACTTAACCTTTTATTAAAATGCGGTCGATGACAAAAAGTTTTGTTCACTCTGGGTAGAACTTAAGCTTTTATTAAAATATGGCCGAGGGGCGAAAGATGTTGTTTAGTCTAGGTTGAACTTAACCTTTTGTTAAAACACGACCGAGGGCTGAAAAGCATTGTTCAAGCTGGGTCGAACCTTTCCATTTATTGAATCCCGGCTGATGGCTGATAGGTGTTGTCTAACTTGGTCAAACTTAACCTTCTATTAAAATACGGCCGAGGGTTGAAATGTGTTGTTCAAGCTGGGTTGAACTTAACCCTTTATTGAATCACGACCGAGGACTAATAGGTGTTGTTCGAACTTGGTCAAACTTAACCTTTTATTAAAATGCAGCCGAGGGGTGAAAGATGTTGTTCTAGCTGGGTCAAACTTAACATTTTACTAAGATGCAGTCGAGGGTCGAAAGGTATTGTTCAAACTTGATCGAATTTAACCTTAACACAAAAGGTGCTTTGATAAACATAAGTTTCTTGTTACTTTTACGTTGTCGCTCTGGTTACATAATTAGAGAAAGTTATAGATTTTGAGCATTGGTTGGCATTTTCAGTCCCAATCTTAGTCTATTTAGTCAATTCATTATTTGACTTGGAGAGTTATTGAGGAGCGGGGCAGTGAAAGAGAAAAGCATTCCCTATCTTGCACACTGCAACTCGAAGTTTTCCTTTTGTCGCCCCGTTAAAAACCTCCTTGAGAAAATCCTAATGGGATAAAACTCAAGTGAAGGAAAATGAGTACGTCCTGGGGACACTTCTCCTTTTAGAAGTTGAACTATTTGAGGTGGCTTGTGTTCCAATTTTTCGGTAATTACTTTCTTTTCATTGTCTCTAGTTGGAACGAACCCTTGTTTTCTTTGGTTGCAATTTTGTAGGGGTCGCCCCTGTTTGTTCCTAGACTACCTTTTCGAGGGTCTGTGATCGCTTGAGTTTTGGCTTTGAGTATGTAGTCCCCAACTTTGAGTGGTCAAACCTTTAATTTCTTGTTGTAATAACATTCTACTTGCTGCTTCTAAGCGACCATCCTTATGTACGCCATATCTCTTCGTTCGTCAATTTCAGCGAGTTCCTGCCTTCTCCTTTCATCATTACTAGTACAACTTTCGTGGGAGTACCTTAGGTTGGGTTCTTTGACTTCGACTAATATGACCGCTTCGGTCCCATAGACCAAAGAGTATAGTGTCTCTACTGTGTTCGTGTTCGGAGTAGTTCTATATGCCCATAATACTTCTGGGAGTATATCCGATCATAGTCCCTTGGCGTCTTTGAGCTTTTCCTTGATGATGTTTAATATGGACTTGTTGGAGGATTTTGCCTATCCGTTACCCACTGGGTGATATGGGGTTGAAAGTGTCCTCTTAATATGTTATTTCTTGAAAAATTTGGCAGTTTTCTTTCTTGTGAACTGGGGTCCATTGTCGTAGCTGATGTTCTTGGGTAGGCCGAATCGATAAATGATGTTTCTCCATATAAAGGTGATTATCTATTATTCACGTATTTGGGCGAATTCTTGATAACTGGGTATTTTGACGTGTCTCATGCTCCTTCTTGCTTATGCTTTGATTATTAATTCTTACAAATAGTCCCAAAAGGCTCATAAATTGCACTTGATTGCAAGTTTGATCAACTAAGTGACGAGATGCCAAAGATCCGCTCAAAAGGACTAAAACCTGCACAAGTACAAAGACAAGATAATTCAGGACAAACAGGCCTAGTGCGGTCGCGCTACACTTTGTGCGGTCCGCACTAGGGAGATTAAGAGAGCTGGAGTTGAAGGAATCAAAGTAGTGTGTCCTCAGTACATATTGTGCGGTCTGCACTGAAGACACCACGGCCACACTACCATTTTATGCAGTCCGCGGAAGCAAACTTTAGAGAGATGACAAATGCCTAGCCTCAAGCCTATATGGTCCGTGGTCATGTTTGTGCGGACCGCGCTAGATGTCTCCACGACCGCAGTCCATTCTGCGCGGTCCGCAGAGCCTGGGTTCAGAGAGTTGGAATTTCAAAAGTCAAGAGCCTAGTGCCGCCGTACACCATTTTGTGCGGTTCGCACTGACCCGGAGGGGCATTTTTGTCTAGTTTTTCTAGCTTAGTAGAAATAGAACCTTTTTCCATTTTTAGGATATCATACATTTTCCAGACTTGAGCTGCGCTCGTGAGAAGCCATTTTATAGCCATTTCGGGCATTTTAACATAGTTTTGACGATAGAATCTCTGTATTTCCTTTAGTGTTTAATTAACACGTCTTTCTCTTCATCTATTTCTCTATTTTTCTCTTCAAGCATGATTAGCTAGACCCATTAGCTAGGGTTGTAGCTCAACCCTAGTGTGGGTAATTAGTGAGTGTTGCAATTTAGGGCTACATCATGTGTTTGTTATTTGGGTCAATTTTATGGTTTAATTTATGAATTGGTTGTTGCAAACACTAGTTTGTGCTAAGTTGACTTGGCTCTTCTTAAGAAAGAGAGCCTAAGTCTCCAAAACTGAACCAACAAGGAATTGGGATGGACTTAAGAGAATTGATAGTCCCAATTAAAGGGTTAAACCCCGAGAGAGTAATTACCCGACTTGAACCCTCGTTGCTTGAGAAAATTTGCCAACCCATTTGGTCTTGATAAAGTCAATTGGGCAAAATCACTCTCTCTACTGAGATGTGTGAGAGTGGGTAAAATCGTGGAATGGTTGTAGAATATTTCCCCAATCATGTCAATCACGTCTTAAATTACCCGTCAATTAACCTCATAGGTGAAAGTCACTACCCTAATGCCTTTCTGTCCATTAGATACAACTCTTAACAATTCTTGTTTAGCATAATCTAGTTGCATTTATAATTAGTAGTTGATAATAGTAGATTGTTAAAGAAAAATAAAAAATGATTGGAAGTGATATTTGGAACAATCACACAACTCTACTCTAGAACAGTGCCTTCCAATAATTGTTTACACTTGTGTGTTTAACTTGAATCCCTCTTATTTGAGCCATACTTGTCTACTTTGCTATTGCTTCCGTTCCTAGCTCCATGTGGAAATTGACCCCGACCCAAAAATCGGGTAAAATCTATTGCGACCCTCTCTTCCTACTTTTTAGTAATGCGGAGTAGGCAGCGATCACTTTTTGGCGCCGTTGCCGGGGAGCTAATAGTTTTTGCTATCTATTTAGTTAGTTTTGTGTTTTGTTCTCCTATCCTTGTTTGTTACTTACTTGTTTGTGTCATTACTCAGGTACCAATATGGCTTTAAACAATGCTATTGATCCTTTTGGAAGCGTGATACCGAGGGAGGAGGTAGAAGATCTTGAGCAAGATGAGGTGCCTCTTGCACCTCAAGGACAACGGAGAGGCTGAAATGCCAATGCTAATCCAAATGATAATTTTCCAGTCGATCCCTTGCCACCTTCAGGAGTGGCTCCCAGAGTATAACCAAACCAGGGCTATGCAAGTGATATTATCCCATCCCGAATTCAGACGGGCAACTTTCAGATAACCAATGTGATATTGACCTGACTTGAAGAGCGTGGGTACTTCATGGGCGCTGCGGATAAAAATGCCTACAAACATCTAAAGGTGTTCGTAGATACATGGTGGGGGAGCAAGCAGACGAATGTATCGGAGGATGCACTGGCACTGATACTTTTCCCGATCTCATTTCGGGGAAAGGCATTAGATTGGCTTGAGAGACTCCCCAACCATTTCATCACAACTTGGGATGAGTTGGCAGATAAAGTTATTGTCAAATTCTTCTCACCGAGTCATATGACGGAACTTCTGGATGAAATATTAGCCATCAAGCAAGAACCAACGAAACCTTTGCATAAAATTGGGAGTGATATAGGACTATAGTGAAAGAGTGCCCGAATAAGGCGATGATTCAAAAAAACTTTTATCGGGGCATCAAAACCAGAAATCAATGCATTGTGAACCAATTGGCCAGGGGCAATTTTATGAAGTTTTCTTATAACGAGGCATGTGATGTACTTGATGAGATGGCCGACACTTCTTCAGCGTGGCAAAGTAGAGCGAATCTGCCCCAAGGTGACCCCATGTTCATCTATTTGCACAAGGAATTGCATGATCATGGTCAAGCTATTGGCGAGCTTACTACTACTATGAACCAATTGGCGAAAACGCAGTTACAACAAGTCCAAAATCCGCGCCAAGTCAACGTCATGGAAGGTGTTGCTATGCTTAAGAGAAGGCAAAGAAGTCAAAAAAATCAAGGTAATTCTGAGCAGTTTGTTGATGAATATGATGGGTGTCAAAATGATGGTTATGATAATCAAAGTGAAGAGGTACAATATGTCAACAACTACCAAGGCAATAGAGGCAACTCTTCATACCAACAATGGTGACCCCAAGGATATTGGGGCAATCAACAACAAGGTGGTGGCAATTGGAACAACAACAAACCAAAATAACAATTGGGGTAATTAAAACAATAACCAAGGCAATTGGTGTGGAAATAAAAATAATTGGGCAACAACAACAATCAAGGCGGGTGGAACAACAATGGAAACCAAGGAAACTGGGGGCAAGGCTTTCAAAGGCCCCCTATGTTCCAACAACCAAATAATCCACCCCACTCAAGGCATGAGTTCTTCTGGAAGTGATTTGGATAGAATTGAGATAATGTTCGAGCAGATGATGAAGAAGAACCAAGATTCTGATGCTCAGTTGGCTTCTAATAATACCTTTATCTGGAACTTAGAGGTGCAATTAGAACAAATCTCTCAAGATATGAACACTCGCCCCAAGGGTGCTCTACCAAGTGAAACGCTAGTGAACCCGAAGGGTGGGAACAACAATCATGTAATGGCAGTTACAACAAGAAGTGGGAGAGGCGGTGATGTGAATGCCTCAAAGCAAAAGCAAGTTGTGGATGCAGATGTTGAGTTTTAAGATGATAACATACCATTGGTTGTTGAAGATGTAGTTGAAGATAATGTGGACAATGATGTGAGAATTGACATTGATGAGGCCGAGGTAAAAACTCAAGATGACGTGACCCTGTCTAGGGAACACGTGATTGACATGCTCGGGCCGATTGCTTAGGCCACCTCCACCTTATCCTAAAAGGCTCGCAAAGCAAAGAAATGATAACCAATTCAAGAAGTTTATTAATATGATAAAGAAGAGGTCTATGGATTGTGAAACAATAAAGATGACTCACTAGTGAGTGCTATAGTGTATTCAATGGCACCGAAGCTTGAAGACCCCGGAGCTTTTAGTATTCCTTGTACTATTGGGAGTGCAGACTTTGCCAAAGCTTTATATGACTTGGGATCTAGTGTCAATTTGATCCTTGCTTGGTTTTCAAGACTTTAGGTATTGGAAAACCTAGACCAACTTCAATGAGACTTCAAATGGCGGATCGATCAATGAAGTGACCTTTGGGCATTATTGATGATGTGCTTGTCCAGGTGGACAATTCATATTGCTGGTCGACTTTGTCATTTTGGATTATGAAGTATACTATGAGGTTTCTATTATCTCGAGTAGACCTTTCCTTGCAACGGGGAAGGAATTAGTTGATGTTGAAGCGGGTGAGCTCACTTTCCGAGTGGGTGATGAAAAGGTTGTCTTCCATGTTTGCAAATCCATGAAGCAACCCAATAGCACCGAGGTGTGCTTGTTTGTAGATCTTGTCACAACTGTGATTGTGGATGACAGCAGTGCTATAAACAACATGGAGGATCCTCTTGAGGCCGTAGTACTAAATATGGATGCCGACGATGATTCAAGCAGAGTGGAGTGCGTGAATGCCCTACATGGTATGTGCTCTTATTCCTATGAGCCGAGAAAATTGTCTTTGGATCTTGAAAATTGAAAAACTCCACCAACAAAGCCATCAATTAAGGAACCACCAGTATTGGAGTTGAAACCACTTCCTCTACACCTCAGGTATGAATTCTTGGGCTCAAATTCTACTTTACCAGTATTCTTTCTTCTTGTCTTACGAACATGCAGATTGAGGCCACTTTGGCGGTGCTTCAAAAATGAAAAAAGGCAATTGGATGGACTCTAGCTGACGTTCGGGGAATAAGAGCCACATTTTGGATATGCAAAATTATCTTGGAAGATGATGCAAAGCCGTCCTTAGAGCATCAAAGAAGATTGAACGAGGCTATGCAGTAAGTGGTGAAGAAAGGGGCGATCAAATGGTTAGATGCTGGGGTTGTGTACCCCATTTCTGATAGCTCGTGGACATCTCCGGTGCAATGTGTACCGAAGAATGATGGTATGACTGTGGTGACCAATACCAACAATGAACTTATTCCTACTCAGACAGTCACCGGATGGAGAGTATGTAGGGATTACAGGAAGCTAAACAAGGTGACTAGAAAGGACCATTTCCCATTTCCATTCCTTGACCAAATGCAAGATCATCTTGAGGAGCGTGCTTTTTATTATTTTTTTTGGATGACTACTCGGGGTACAATAAAATCCTAATTTCCCCAGAGGATTAAGAGAAGACCACTTTTACCTGTCCGTATGGCACATTCTCTTTCTTTCGAATGCCATTCGGATTGTGTAATGCTCTAGCGACCTTCCAACGATGCATGATGGCTATTTTCACCGACATGGTGGAAGATATCTTGGAGGTTTTCATGGATGATTTTATTGTGATTGGGGAGTCCTTTGAAGAGTGTTATGGGTAATTTGGATAGAGTGTTGGCCCGGTGTGAAGACACAAACCTTGTACTCAATTGGGAAAAATGCCATTTCATGCTTGAAGTGGGTATAGTGTTGGGTCATAAAATTTCAAAGCGAGGAATTAAAGTGGATAAATCCAAGATAAAGGGGATTTCAAGGCTTCCTCCCACTACTTCTATCAAAGGGGTGAAGAGTTTTCTTGGGCACGCGGGTTTTTACCGGAGGTTCATAAAAGACTTTTCAAAAGTTGTATCCCCTTGTGCAAGTTTCTAGAAAAAGATGAAAAGTTTGTGTTCGATGTGGGATATATGCAAGCGTTCGAGCTTCTTAAGCTGAAGTTAACCACTACCCCTATCATTACCGCACCAAATTGGAGCTTGCCTTTCGAGCTCATGTGTAGTGCTAGTGACATTGTTGCTGGGCTGTGTTTGGTCAAAGGATTAACAAGATATTTCATCCGGTGAACTATGCAAGCAAGACCATGAATGGGGCTCAAAGGAACTATACAATCATCGAGAAAGAGTTTTTTGGATATAATGTTTGCAATGGAGAAATTTTGACCATATCTTATAGGGGCCAAAGTTATAGTGCACACCGATCATGCCGCCCTTAGGTATTTGATGACAAAGAAAGACTCCAAGGCAAGATTGATGAGATGGGTGCTACTACTTCAAGAGTTTGATCTAGAAATTGTGGACTAGAGAGGTAGTGAAAATCAAGTGGCGGACCACTTGTCCCATTTAGAGGAGGAGGGGAGGCCTTGTGATGGCCGTGAGATCAATGATTCATATTCCGAAGAACAACTCCTCGCGGTGTCAATGAATGATATGCCATAGTTTGTCAATGTTTCCAATTACCTTGTGAACGGATGAGATCTCTTCTAACCAAAGGAAGAAGCTCAAGCGGGATAGCTTGGATTTCTATTGGTACGAGCCATATTTATTCAAGATTTGCGTGGATGGTGGATTCGTAGATGTGTCCTAAAGGAAGAACAATTGAGTATTGTAGAGGCTTATCATTCCTCTCCCTATGTGGCTATCACGGGGGGGGGGGGTGGGTGGGTGGGTGGGTGAGGACGATTTCTAAAGTGCTTAGTTGTGTATTCTATTGGCCAACCTTGTTCAAAGATTTGGGTGATTTTGTGAAGAGATGTGATGAATGCCAATGAGGGGGTGGAATTTCAAAAAGGGATGAGATGCCTTTCAATACCATTCTTGAAGTAGATATCTTTGATGTTTGGGGCATCAATTCCATGGGTCCATTTGTTATTTCTTGTGGGAATACATAAATTCTTGTGGCGGTTGATTATGTCTCAAAGTGGGTTGAAGCCGGGGCTTCGCCTAACAATGAAGCTCATAGTGTTGTTGCATTTCTTAAAAAGAACATTTTCACAAGGTTTGGCACTCCTCGTTCGATTAATAGTGATGGGGGGTCTCACTTTTGCAACAAAGTTTTCGACATGTTGCTTTCCAAGTACGGTGTCAATCATAAGGTTTCTACCCCCTATCATCCTCAAGCTGGTGGTCAAGTAGAAGTCTCCAACAGGGAAATCAAGAGTATCTTGTCAAAGACAGTCAATGCTAATAGGACCTATTGGTCGAACAAGTTGGATGACGCTCTATGGGATTGTTGGACGACTTACAAGACTCCGATTGGTATGTCTCCGTATCGGTTGGTATTTGGGAAAGCTTGCCATATTTCGATTGATTTAGAGCACAAGGCCAATTACATTTGTTTCTGGGAAAGCTTAAATCAAAGTGGAGTGGGCCATTTGAAGTTGTGTTTGTGACCTTGTTTGGTGCTCTTGATCTAAAGAACAAAAATGGTGAAGTTTTCAGAGTTAATGTGCACCAGGTCAAGCTTTATCTTGGAAATTTTTTATGACAGCCACGTGGTGGCGCTCCTTCATTTCAAATGATGTGATGGTAACATGCGTCATGCCGCGACGTTAAATCAAGCGCTTCTTGGGAGGCAACCCATGTCTTTTTCTTCTTGTTTTCTTTGATTTTTTTGTAGTATAGGATTGATTGTTGGGCTAATTGGTTGTGAGATGTTGTAGGGTTATATTGATGTATGTAAGGCATGATGGAAAATTACACAGGTCTCTGAAGTTTTCCAGTATGGCCGTAGTACATTCTGTGCGGACCGCACTGGTATGGGTAAGATTAAGCTTCTCTAAAGTTTGCCACCGCGGCTGCACTACATTTGATGCGGTCCACGGTAGACCTCTGCAGCTGCGGTCTATTTTGTGCAGACCGCAGAAGGTTGCCTTCTCAAACTGGTGCTAAGCAAGGCAGTGCGGACCACCATCCATTTTGTGCCGTCTGCAGTGGTAGGTGAAGTTGGGCCTTAGGGGCTTCTCTATAAATAGACCTTAAGGGTCTTACCTTTTTCGAAAATTTAAAACTAAGAGCACTTGACTACTGTTCATCTTCTCTCTTGACAATACTGTTTGCTTAACATTGATTAACTGCACCTCATCTCAATATCTGGTAACATTTCACTCTATTCTCTTTGTTTAATTTTGTAATTTCAATTTATTTTCATTTCTCTTAGCTTCTAGACTCTTTCTTTCCGTAGTTAGTTTGAATCTTAGGTTAGATTAGTTTAAATATTAATTTTCTTGTGGACTTGGTGAGTATAATGGTCTGGGTAATTGAGTAGGGGCCCTAATTGTTTGAACGTACGAACAAAATTAATGACCCTAACTCTGTGCCAAGTCTGGGCACCCTGTGTGGACTGCGATCAATTCTGTACGATCCACATTGCCCTAGTACGGTCAGCGGTACCACTTTGTGCGGATCGTCTGAAAGGTGACTCTTGCCCAGTATGGCCGCGTTATATTTTGTGTGGTCCGCACTGGCCCATGTTGCATTGGCAAAGGCAGTGGATTCACATAGAAAGGCTCTAAAGGAGCTCGCTAAGGAGCACATGAAGCTGCGAAAGACACGGGCCTCCAAGGAGTTCGTGAAGGAGCTGCAGGCGGATGTTGACAAGTTGAAGGTATACCAACTTCCATTAGATCTATTATTTGAGGACCAGTTCCACAAGCTGAGCCACAGCCGGAGCAGTCACAGCGGCCTCCGAAGAGGAAGATCCCGAGAGCAGATGATGCCATTATCCAATTAACAGACCTACTTGAGGCTTCCTCCAGTCAGCCACAGGATGTACCAAATCCACAGCCTGTCCAGGTCCAGGCCCAGGTCCCTTAGCAGTAGAGTAGACCATTGAGAACCAGTCTGAGGTTCCCGAGCACATAGAGGACCCAGGGACCATCCATGATCCTATGCATACAGACACGGCTTATGGAGTCTTCCTCATCCTTTCTCTATATTTTGTTTTTGGTGCTTATTTGGACTAGTTGGCACTGGGGACAATGCCAACTTTTATTTGAGGAGGTGTGCCGTACATTTTTGGATGAATTTATATATGAATTCATCTTGTGCTTTCTTGATTTTTAACTTGGTCTATATACAATTTTATATTTAGTTACTTTTATGGCATTTTTTGTCTTTATATGGGTTTGTATATAAAGTTACATCATTGTATATATTCATCCCTCCTTGTATATTCAAATCCCCTATTGGATATATTCATTCTATTTTTGCAATTTTTTTGTTTGTTTTTAGCTTATTATCTATGTTCGTAGCTTTTTGTTTATTTTCGACGTTTTCAATAAGCCTTTGATTTTCTTAATGCAGCGGTTCTTTCCAAAGGTGGAGTGTTGTGTGAACTCGATTGCTCTTCCCAATGATGGATGGCGTGACAAGTTTCTTAAGGGTTTGAGTTCGTTTTTGTTTTTATTTTAGTAGTTTGTAGCTAAGGGTACCTCAAGAAAAGCTTCACTTGGGCCTAGCACATTTGCCTTTGATTCCATGGTCAAAGACAAATGTTGTGTTTAGGATGATGAAAGTCGTGACCTTCAGACTCTTGTGTTGACCGATAAGCATCAAGTTATTTTTTAGGACCATTGTGTGCTCAAATCGTATCTAAGGTCGTTGTGAGCCCCCGACTCTATGTCTTTAGCAATCCTTTAGCTTGTGTAGTGAGAAATCAAATTGTAAGTCTAAGTCCTTAACCATTGGTCTAGATCTTGCCCTGAATGTTTGTTGAGGCGAAATCTTAAGTGCAATTTGACTTGAGAAGTGATTATAGGCTCTCCTTGATCAAAATGATAGTTGAACAACTTCCATAGCCTACCAGTGATATGATCCCTAGTTAACCATTTTGAGCCTTAGACCTTTTTCCTTTAAGAACCATGATACAAGCATATACCCATTCTAAAAAATATCCTCTCTTGGCACCCGATCTTTCCTTGAGCACATGAAAAAAGTATAAATTTTTTGGGGGGGGGGGGGGGAGGAAATGGTTGGAAACAAAGTGGTATAAGGCACAAAAATAAAGAAAAGGAAAAACAATAAAAAAGAAAGAAAAGCAAAAGACAAAAAAATGCTCAATGCGAGAAAGAATAAAAAGAGATTTAAGAAAAGCAAATGAAAGAAAGGTGTGGAAAGTTAAAAAAAGGTGAAACAGTTTGAATTGCATAAGAAAGAGTGACAATGTGTCTCTCTAACCCCTTAGAAAGAAGTGAGACGACTCAAAGAGTCAAGAGAATGTGTGCCGAATGAATCAAAAGAAGTTCTTACGGGAAGATGGAACCCACTTAGATCAAAACATGACCTACCCTAAACCAAAAGCCTTCACAATGACTCCACAAAAGCCCTATATGATCTTGAGTTGAATAAAGCTTACAATAGTGGATACTTACATAAGGGGCAAGCATATGGTACTTAAAGCCAGACTTGTGACCTTTTCTTGACAGTGATGAGTGAATTCCCATTAACCTCGGTTTGTGTGCCAATACTCTAAAAGGTGAGGTTTGATTAGGGATGGTTGAGGATGTGTGAGTTTGGGTTCCACAATGACCAACGTAATTTGAAAGAGTTCTTTGATGTAATGAATCAACTCTTGATGCTCTTGTGTCACACTTGATACATGATTTTTCAAAGGTCAAATGTTGTTAATGATTCATTCGTATTGAGGGAAATTGTTAGTCCCAATTAATGCTAGTTGAGGTTACTTTAGAATAGCTGAAAATTCTTGGATTATCCCTTAAGGGGTGGGTCTTATTTTGTTTTCTTGGGGACAAGCAAAAGCTTAAGTTTGTGGGAGTTGATAACTAGGGATTTTGACGTGTCTTATGCTCCTTCGTGATTATGCTTTGATTATAAATTCATACAAAATAGTCCCAAAAGGCTCATATGTTGTGCTTGATTGCAGGTTTGATCAACAAAGTGACGAGATGTCAAAGATGGCCCAAAAGGAGTGAAACCTGCACAAGTACCAAAGACAAGACACTCAGGACAAACAGGCCTAGCACGGCCATACTACACTTTGTGCGGTCCGCACTAGAAAGATTCAAAGAGCTGGAGTTGAAGGCATCAAAGCAGTGCGTCCGTAGTATATATTGTGCGGTCTGCAATGAAGAAACTGCAGCCCCACTACCATTTTATGCGGTCCGCGGAAGTAAACTTCATAGAGATGACAATTGCCTAGACTCAAGCATATGCGGTCCACGGTCATGTTTGTGCGGACCACGCTAGATGCCTCCGTGGCCGAAATCCATTCTACGCGGTCCTCGGAGCCTGGGTTCAGAGAATTAAAATTTTAGAAGTCAAGAGCCTAGTGCAGCCGCACACCATTTTGTGTGGTCCTCACTGACCAGCATGGGTATTTTTATACAGTTTTTTAGCTTTGTATAAATAGAACCTTTTTCCATTTTTAGGGTATCAGACATTTTCCAGACTTGAGTTGCACTCGTGAGAAACCATTTTGTAGCAATTTTGGGCATTTTAATTTAGTTCTGATGATAGAATCTCTGTTTTCCTTTAGTGTTTAATTAATATGTCTCTTCATCTATTTCTCTAGTTTTCTCTTCAAGTATGGGTAGCTAGACCCATTAGCTAGGGTTGTGGCTCAACCCTAGTATGGGTAGTTGATGGGTGTTGCAATTTAGGGCTAGATTGACTATGAGTGTTTGTTATTTGGGCCAATTTTATGGTTTAATTTATGAATTGGTGATTGCAAACACTGGTTTGTGCTAAGTTGACTTGGCTCTTCTTGAGAAAGAGAGCCTAAGTCCCAAAATTGACCCAACAAGGAATTGGGATGGACTCAAGAGAATTGATAGTCCGAAAGGGTTTAACCTTGAGAGAGTACTTACCCGACTTGAACCCTGGTTGCTTGCGTAAATTTGCTTACCCATTTGGTCTTGAGAAAGTCAATTGGGCAAAATCACTCTCTCTACCGAGAGGTATGAGAGTGGTAAAATCATGCAACGATTATAGCATATTTTCCCAATCATGCCAATCATGTCTTAGGAGCAATCACCCGTCAATTAGCCACCTAGGTGAAAAGTCACTACCCTAGTGCCTTTCTATCCATTAGATATGACTCTTAACAATTCTTATTTAGCATAATCTAGTTGTATTTATAGTTAGTAGTTGATAATAGTATATTGTCAAAGAAAAATAAAAAATGATTGGTAGTGACATTTGGAACAATCACACAACTCTACCTAAGATAGACACTCGACTCCCTTCCTAGCTCCCTATGGAAATCGATCCCGACCCATAAATCGGGTAAAAGCTATTGCGACCCTCTCTTCTTACTTTTTAGTAGTCAGGGGTAGGCAGCGATCAATTCTCTTGCTTCCGCTCATTTAGAGAAATAGTCAGTTAAAACCAAAATGAATCATATGTTACCTTGCCTTACTAGGAGGGGGCATGATGTCCATTCCCACTTGATGAATGTTTATAGAGAGGAGATTGAGTGGAGCTGTTGGCCTGCTTAGTTAATTAATAAAGCATATTTCTAACATTGTTCATATTGTTTCACAAAATCTGAGGCGTCCTTTTTCATGGTGGGCCAATATTATCCAACCCGCATGAATTACCTAATGAATGCTCGATTATTGGGGTGAGCATCGCAATATCCTTCATGGATGTTTTCTAGGACGCGTTGGGTTTGGTTATTGTCACGACCCGGATTTCCCACCTTTGAAGGTCGTGATGGTGCCTACTGATATGAGCTAGGCAAGCCGAACTTAGACAACTTTCCCTTTAACACATACTCCTTTTCAATAACAGAATTAAAATAAAAGCAACAGAGACATAATATAAGCGAAAGTCTTCAATTTAAATAACTGAATAAAAATACGGAAATATCCCAACAAGAATCTCTACCCAAGAACTGGAGTCACAAACTCACGAACTACTAGGATTTTCTAAATACAATGTTTGAAAAAAAATTATAGAATGTTTATCTCGAATACAATAGATAACAACTAAAAGCAAGATAAAGAGATGCCGGGCCCGCGGACGCCTACGAGTCCACCTCGGTATCTCTCTATGGATTGAAGGCCTGCTCCAGATCTAATGATGATGCTGCTGCCCAAAGCATGGATATGTGCAAAAGAGCACAGAGTGTAGCATCAACACAACTGATCCCATGTGCCGGTAAGTTCCTGCCCTAACCCCAACGAAGTAGTGACGAGGCTAGGACCAGACTACCAGATTAACCTGTGCAGCAAAATGCAATAAAATAAACAGTCAACAAGGAAAAGGAGCATGCTGTGGGGAGATAGCAGTTGCAATTAGGAAATCTCAAACAGAAATGGAAACATCAAAGCCAGTATCTTGATAAGAATCAGTAAACACAAACTTGCACGGCACCACCCTTCGTGCTTTCACTCTCGTCCTTACCAAATCGATCGTATCAAATAAGAAGTTACACGGCATCACCCTTCGTGCTTTTACTCTATTTTTCTCACAATGTATATTATCAATGAATAGCAGTATGGAATGGTACATCATACGGCACGGCATCACCCTTCGTGCTTTACACTCTTTCCTCACAATATCAACTGTACACGCCATCACCCTTCGTGCTTTATCACTCTGCCTCACCCGAACACAATCACAAATAAGGGACAAAGAAGTAAAAAAATAATGATAGGAATGCCCTCGAGGGAACAATAACAACAATTTCAATATCTTGGCAAAGGAGAAAAGTCAACCAAATAGAAAATATCCCGGCAAGGGAATAACCAATAACTCTGTATCTTTCTTTCATTTCTTACTTCATATCTCAATATATCGCTTGAGCCAATGCTCCGAAGAATTCATAATCTCATATACCTTTTCAATTCTTATCACAACCGAGCCAATGCTCCTCGAAATCAAATGGTCATAATATCTTTCACATGTTCTTTACAATATATACAAATCCTCAATTAAACATGGAATTTTACAACAAAATCATGATAATCACATTTTAAGGACTCACAGTCATGCTAGACACCAATGTATAGATACTCGTTACCATGCTTATACACCGTACTTGACAATTAGCATGTAGCAAACAAGACTCAACTTCTATTCCCTCAAGCTAAGGTTAGACCAAACACTTACCTCAACCTTCCATGGTCAATTCAATCCTCAATTACCGTTTTCCCTCTCGAACTTAGCTCCAACTCAATCAATTCAATACAATAATGATTCCATATATGCTAAACAAATCAAACTCAATGCCTAAATTTGGATTTCTAAGTTTCTTCCAATAATTTCAATATCAACCCCGGGCCCGCTTGGTCAAAACACGAGGTTCGGACCAAATTCATATCACCCACTCCCCCAGGAGCCTGAATACATAATTTGTTTTCAAATTCAACCCCAAGATGAGGTCTAATCAAGAAAAATCGAAAGCCTTTCTCAACCCATTTTCCCCAATTTCTACCCTAAATGACATGTTTTAGGCCTAGTAATTCGTTAGATGTTGACGGAAATGAAAGGAAACAAGTAAAGGGTTACTAACCCATGAAGTTTTGGTGGAGAATCGCTTCAAAAGTCGCCCCAAGAGGTGTGGATAAGAAGACGTTATGAAATTTTGATATTGGTTCGCAATAGTTCTGTTTTGGACATTTTATATAACTGGGCGAATTTGCTTTATGCGATCGCAAAAGAGAGATTGCGATCGCATCGGGTAAGGTTTGCTGTGATCTGCGATCGCGGACTTGTGAATGCAATCACATAGAAGGATAAATTGAAAGCTGGGTTATTGTGCATTGCGATCGCAGAGAGTAGGGTGCGATCGCATAGAATGAAGTGCATGAGGTACGTGATCGCAAAGTATAATATGCCATCCCATAGAACAAAACTGGGCATTTTAGATTTACACAATGCGATCGCGGAAGCTCCTATGCGATCGCATAGAACAACATACCATAACACCAGAACTGAATATTTCTGCAACTTTTGTAAGTCCAAAAACACTCCGAAACACCTTTGAAACACTCCTGAGCCCTCGGAGCTCCTTACCAAACACATACTAACTCAATAACATCCTACGAGCTTAACCGTGTGATCATATTGCCAAAATAACATCAAAATCAATGAATCAAACCTCAAAACCATAAGTTTTTCATCAAACTTCAAAAACTTTCAATTTTAGAGATTTAAGTACGAAATACGTCTAATGATGTCCGATCTCAACCAAATTTCACAATAACATCATAAAACACATATAAGACATGTATGGGCGCCGGAACCAAAATACGAGCCCGATACCAACATGTTCTAATCAGTTTTCATTTCAAATCTCCTTAAAAATTTTAGAAAAATAATTTCTTTTAAAAATTCATTTCTCGGACTCGGGACCTCGAATTTCGATTCCAGGCATACGCCTGAGTCCCATATTTTTCTACGGACCCTCAGAGACAGTCAAATTATGGATCTGGGTCTGTTACTCAAAATATTGACCAAAGTCAACCTTACTTATTTTAATACAAAATTTTAGCATTTTTCACAGAATTTCACGTATAGGCTTTCCAACTACGCGCCCGGACTGCATAAGAAAATTGAAGCAACAAAAATGAGGTTTTCAAGGCCTCAGAAGCACGAGAAAAGAGAGAAAACATGTGATGACCCTTTGGGTTGTCACATTCTCCACCTCTAAAACAACCGTTCGTCCTCGAACGGACAAAAGAAAGAAGTAACTGAGTTGGCAAATAGATGAGGATAGCGGCTCCGCATATCAGACTCGGACTCCCAGGTCAATGCCTTAGGAGTTTGACCTCTCCACCGAACACGTACAGAAGGGAAACGCTTGGACCTCAACTGATGAGCCTGCATGTGTAGAATAGCTACTGGCTCCTCCTCACAAGACAGGTCCAAGTCCAACTGGACAGTGCTGAAATCTAACACGTGGGCTGGATTGCCATGATACCTCCAAAGTATGGACACATGAAAAACTGGATGCAAGACTGACAAGCTAGGCGGCAAGGCAAGTCTATAAGCCGCCTTTCCCACACGATCGAGAATCTCAAATGGACCAATGAACCTAGGGTTAAGCTTGCCATTCATCCCGAATCTCATCACACCCTTCATAGGCGACACTCGGAGCAATACCTGCTCACCAAACATGAACCACATCTCAAACCCTGCGGTCTACATAACTCTTCTGCCTGGACGGAGCTGTACGAAGCCTATCCTGAATGATTTTGGCCTTGTCCAAGGCCTCCTGAACCAGATCCGCACCCAATAACCTAGCCTCTCCCGTCTCGAACCATCCAACCGGAGATCGATAATGCGCACCATATAAAGCCTCATTAGGAGCCATTTGAATGCTGGAATGGCAGCTAATGTTGTAGGAAAACTCCACTAAAGGCAAAAAACTGATTGCACGAGCCTCCAAAATCAATGACACAGGCTCGGAGCATATCCTCTAATATCTGAATAGTTCATTCGTACTGTCTGTCTATTTGAGGATGAAATGTTATGCTCAACTCAACCTGGGTGCCCAACTCTCGCAGAACTGCTCTCCAGAAGAGCGAGGTAAACTGCGTACCCCGGTCCAAAATGATAAATACCGGCACCCCATGGATACGAACAATCTCTCGGATATAAATCTCAGCTAACCTCTCGGACGAATATGTGGCTGTAATAAGAACAAAATGCGCTGACTTGGTCAGCCTATCAACAATGACCTAGGGTCGCATCAAATTTTTTTTGGGTCAAGGGAGTCCAGTAACTAAATCCATGGTAATCCTCTCCCACTTCCACTTGGGAAGCTCAATCCTCTGAAACAGTCCACCAGGCCTCTGATGCTCATACTTAACCTGTTGACAATTCAAAAATCGAGCCACATATGCAACAATATCTTTTTTTATTCTGCGCCACCAATAGTGCTGCCTCATATCCTGATACATCTTCGCGGTGCCCGGGTGAATAGAATATGGGGAATTATGGGCCTCTACTAAGATAAGCTCTCGAATCCCATCTAGTAAAGCTAAGTTCATGGTCTTGGCGTGGCAATCCAAGATAGCATGATACAAGGACAACCAATCCATCCCTAATATAACGTCAAAATCCACTATGTCTAAGAGCAACAAATAAACACGGGTCTCAAGACCCTCAAACACTACCACACAGGAACGATGAACTCGGTCGACGGTGTAGACACATTAATAGGAATACTCAATGCATCACTAAGCATAATCAGGTATGGTGCAAAATAGGATGCCACATACGAATACATAGACCCAGGGTCAAATAGAACTAAAGCATCTCTATCACAAATTAGAATAGTACCTGTAGTAACTGCATCTGAAGACTCGGCCTCTGGCTTGGATAGAAGAGCATAACATCAGGGCTGGGCCCCACCTCCTTGAACCACATCTGTAGGATGATCTGCTGCTGGCTGGCCTCTACTTCTAGCGGTCCGAGCTCCACCTCTATGATCTCTATCTCCACATCTATGACCTCTACCCTCACCTCTAAATGGCTGGGCGAGTTGTGGAATGCCTGGTGCTTGTACCGTGGCACGAGAACAATGCTGCTGAGAGCTACCCAGTGCTCGAGGGAAAAATCTGGCAATATGATCTGGGTCACCACATGTGTAGTAAGACCTTAGCTGCTAAGGGAATTGAGACTGGCCTTGTAGACCTGAGTGACCACCTCAGAAGCTCTAAAGCGATGGTGCACTGATAGGAGCTGGGGGTGCACTGTAAGGCTGCTGATCAGAATAATGCAGCTGAGAACCACGATGACCTGAAGTACTATGAGGGACCTGGAGAGCTGACTAAAAAGGTCTAGGATGATGGCCTCTACCATAAGAATCTCTACCTCCAGACGAGGTAACACTAAATCTGCCTGAGTGATGAGGCCTCTTATCCGACCCATGACCACCTCCCTATGACAGAGCCATCTCGACTCAGTGGGCTGCATTGGCCGCCTCCTAAAAAGTGATCTCACTTCCGGCTCTCATAGCCATCTGGAGACGAATTGGTTGAATCAAATATCAATAAACCTCATCACCCCCCCTCTCTCTCAGTGGGGAGTATGAAAATAGCATGGCGAGTTAGATCAATGAATTGAGTCTCATGCTAAGTGACTGTCATGGAGCCCCACTGAAGGCGCTCAAACTGCCTGTGAAGAGCCTCTCGCTGAGTAACGGGGAGAAACTTCTCCATGAACAACTCTGAGAACTGCTCCCAAGTCAACTAAGGTGACCTTGCTGGTCTGGCTAAGAAATAATCTCTCCACCAAGTCTTGGCGGATCCAGATAGACGAAAGGCGTAAAAATCGATCCCATTGGTCTCAACAATACCTATGTTCCGAAGAACCTCGTGGCAGCTATATAAGAAATCCCAAGGGTCCTCATGAAGAAGCACCACTGAATGTATTGGTGAAGAGCTTGGTGAATCCATCCAGCCTCTACAACTCATCCGCGGACATAGCCGATCTATTGCCGGTCTGAGCCACTATACCCAACTGAACTGCCACAACTGGCTGAACCACTAGAACCTGAACCTGGGGAGCTACCTGCTTCGAACTACGTGTAGTAGGAGTCTTAACCCCTCCTCCAGCCTGAGAAGTGGCTGGTACTACTGGAGTCAAACCCGCTCTGGTGACACTCTCCATGAGCCCTACTAATCTGACCAAAGCGTCCGGAAGAATTGGGGTGGCTATAAACCCCTCTGGGACCGGAGTTTGGCCCACCGGAGCTGCTGAAGCTGGAACCTCCTCGTGATACTTGAGGCTCCGCCACTAGGGCTGCTGCTCAAGGCTGAGCTCTGCCCCTACCTCAGCCTCTGGTACAACCTGCGCCTCACCTTCTGCCCCTCGTAGGAGCTGCTGCTGGGGCTCGGGCTGCCACGCGGTAGAAGAGGATGCACGTGTTCGCACCATCTGCGAAAGAAAAGAGTAGAAAAACAATAAGTATTTGAGAAACAAAACCGCACGACAAGAAAGAACAAATGTGAAGTTTTCCTAACTATGTAGCCTCTGGCGGATAAATACATACGTCTCCATACCGATTCCTCAGACTCTACCAAGTTTGTCCATGAGTTCTGAGGCCTATGTAACCTAGTGCTCCGATACCAACTTGTCACGATCCGGATTTCCCACCTTCGGGGGTCATGATGGCGCCTACTGATAGGATCTAGACAAGACAAACTTAGATAACTTTCCATTTAACACATTCTTCTTTTCAATAATTAACAACATGAAAATAAAAGCGACAGAGACATAATTATAAGCGGAAGTCTTCAATTTAAATAAGTGAATAAAAATGCGGAAATATCCCAATAAGAATCTCTACCCAAGAACTAGAGTTACAAACTCACGAACTACTAAGATTTTCTAAATACAATGTTTGAAAAAAAATTATAGAATGTTTATCTCGAATACAAGAGATAACAACTGAAAGCAAGATAAGGCGATGCCGGGCTCACGGACGCCTGCGAGTCTACCTAGGTATCTCTTTATGGACTGAAGGCTTGCTACGATCTACTGCTGCTGCTAGTGTCTAAAGCATGGATCTGTGCAAAAGAGCACATAGTATAGCATAAGAACAACCGACCCTATATACTGGTAAGTGCCTGGCCTAACCCAAGTAGTGACGAGGCTAGGACCAGACTACCAGAATAACTTGTGTACTTCAATACATATATATATATATATATATATATATATATATATATATATATATATATATATATATATATATATATACTACGGGAAGAAATGCAAAAAAATAAATAAATAGTCAACAAGTAAAGGGAGCATGCTGTGGGGAGATAGCAGTTACAATTAGGAAATCTCAAACAGAAATGGAAACATCGAAGCCAGTATCTCAACAAGAATCAGTAAGCACAAACTTGCACGGCACCACCCTTCATGCTTTTACTCTCATCCTTACCAAATCGACTGTATCAAATAAGCAGGTACGCGGTATCACCCTTCATGCTTTTACTCTCTTTCCTCACAATGTATATAATCATTGAATAACTGTACGGAATGGTACGTCGTACGACACAACATCACCCTTCATGCTTTACGCTCTTTCCTCACAATATCAACCGTACACCGCATCACCTTTCGTGCTTTATCACTCTTTGTCATCCGAACACAATCACAAATAAGGGACAAAGAAGTAAAGAAATAATGATAGGAATTCCATCAAGGGAACAATAACAATAATTTCAATATCCCGATAAGGGAGAAAAGTCAATCAAATAGCAAACATCCCGGTAAAGGAATAACCAATAACTCATTAGCTTTCTTTCATTTCTTACTTCAAATCTCACTTTATCACTTGAGCCAATGCTCCAAAGAATTCATAATCTCATATACCTTTTCAATTCGTATCACAGTCGAGCCAATGCTCCTCGGAATCAAATGGTCATAATGTCTTTCACATGTTCTTTACAATATATACAAATCCTCAATTAAACATGGAATTTTACAACAAAATCATGATAATCACATTTTAAGAACTCACAGTCATGCTAGATACCAATGTATAGTTACTCGTCACCATGCCTATACACCATACTCGAAATTAGCAAGTAGCAAACAAGACTCAACTCCTATTCCCTCAAGCTAAGGTTAGACCAAACACTTACCTCAAACTTCCACGGCCAATTCAATCCTCAATTACCATTTTCCCTCTTAAACTCGGCTCCAACTCTATCGAATCTATACAATAATGATTCCATAGTATCAATATATGCTAAGCAAATCAAACCCAATTCCTAAATTTAGATTTCTACGCTTCCTTCCCAAAAATCCAAAAATCGACCCCGAGTCCGCTTAGTCAAAATACGAGGTTCGGACAAAATTCATATCACCCATTCACCCACGAGCTCGAATATATATATTTTGTTTTCAAATTCGACCCCTAAACGAGGTATAAATCAAGAAAAATAAAAAAGCCCTAACTCTACCCATTTTCCCTAATTTCTACCCTAAATTACATGTTTTAGGCCTAGTAATTCATTAGATGTTGAAAGAAATGGAAGGAAACAAGTAACGAATTACTAACCCATGAAGTTTTGGTGAAGAATCGCTTCAAAAGTCACCCCAAGAGGTGTGGAGAAGAAGAAGTTATGAAATTTTGATGTTGATCCGCAATGGTTCTGTTTTGGACATTTTAAATAACTGGGCGAATTTGCTCTATGCGACCGCGGAAGAGGGATTGCGATCGCATAGGGTAAGGTTTGTTGTGCACTGCGATAGCGGACTTGTGAGTGCGATCGCATAGAAGGATAAAATAAAGGCTGGGTTTTTGTGCATTGCGATCGTAGAGAGTAAGGTGCGATCGCATAGAATGAAGTGGTTGAGGTACGCGATCCCAGAGTATACTGTGCGATCACATAGAAAAAAACTGGGCATTTAAGATTTACACTATGCAATCGCGGAAGCTCCTATGCGATCACATAGAACAACATACCAGAACACTAGAACTTAACATTTCTGCAACTTTTTAAAGTGCGAAAACACTCCCGAGCCCTCCCGACTCCTAACCAAAAACATATACTAACTCAATAAGATCCTACGAACTTAACCTGCGATCAAATTGCCAAAATAACATCAAAATCAATGAATCAAACCTCAAAAGCATTAGTTTTTCATCAAACTTCATAAACTTTAAATTTTAGAGATTTAAGTCCGAAATACGCCAAATGACGTCCGATCTCAACCAAATTCCACAGAAACATCTTAAAACACATGTAAGACCTGTAGTGGGCACCAGAACCAAAATACATACCCGATACCAACACGTTCTAATCTATTTTCATTTCAAATCTCCTTAACAATTTCAGAAAAACAATTTCTTTTAAAAATTCATTTCTCGGGCTCGGGACCTTAGATTTCGATTTCGGGTATACGCTCGAGTCCCTTATTTTCCACAGACCTTCGAGACCGTCAAATCACAGGTTCGGATTTGGTTACCCAAAATGTTGACTAAAGTCAACTTTACTCATTTTAATACCAATTTTTAGCATTTTCACAAAATTTCACGTATAAGCTTTCCGGCTATGCGCTCGGACAACGCACGCAAATTGAGACAACTAAAATGATGAGGTGTTTAAGGCCTCGAAAGCACGAAAAAAGAGAAAAAATAGGTGATAACCCATTGGGTCATCACAGTTATGGCTCAAGCATTTCGCCGGAGAATTGCCATACATCCTTTTGTACATGTCACTATGGAGGAAATTATTTATGGCTGCTTGCATTCTTCATTTTTTTCTTCCTTTTTGTCGTTTGGGAGTGTGCCATCCTGCAAATAAACGATAATAGGATTGCGCCAATCCCAAGTTAAGCTTAAAGTTCTTACCTCGATTTGGTCTAGCGATGAGTTGACGTGGTGGACTACGTTTTTATCCTCGATCGTGATTTTTTGGTAGTTGCGGCCAATTTGGCAAGGCCGTTTGCTTTGGCATTCTGCGCATGTAGGATCTAGCCGAGCTAGCAGTCATCGAACTCGGATAGTAGCTTATAGATATCAGTCTGATAGTTTTACAATATTTGTTCTTTGATTTGGAAAGTCCCTTGTGACTTTGTTGAGTACGTGTTGGGAATCACAACAGAACTTCAACCGCTTGGCCCCATACTTGAGTTCTGACCTTAACTTGCAATTACGGCCTCATTTTCAGTCATATTTGGGTATCTAATGGACTAACAAATTACTTTTCTAATAGGGACCTCGAGCACGAGTTCCAGCCCGGATCCGGAAACATTGGATGCACTGTCGGTGTATAAGACACAGTGATCTTGTGTTTGGAGATAAGCTAGGACGGATTCCTTCTGAAATTTAGGAATTATCTTTTCACAAGTGTGTGACACAGTCAGCGAGCACTTGCCACTTTATAGCTGTTCATGGCTGATATATGATATCGTGCTCACTTAGCTCGATGGTGTTAGATCCAGTTTTAATGATGCAAATAATATACATATGCAGGAAATCAATTACAAGGAATGAAGAAGATACTACAAGATCGCTAGAGTCAATCTGGATGACTTAGTAAAGAAATCAATCAGCAAAGATTACAATCCAATCAGCAAATCTAGACGCCTAAGGAAAGAACTCGCAAATCTGGATAACCGAGGAAAGAACTCAATCAGCAAGGGTAACAGCCAGCTAGTTGTGATAGAGAGAATCAAGCAAGCCTATATTTAAGGCATGAATCAAGGCCAGCATCCCGGAAGATCGAAGATCCTGTAAATATTGGTATGCGACTAATTTCGGAAGAACCAACAATCAATGAGCAAGTCTTCATTACGTACATCTGCTGGAAGAAGGAAATCATGGGAAAGCAACGGCTGGCTATCTTATTCTTGGAAAGAATCAATCTCTTTCCAAGGATCAAATCTCTTAGGTTGTCAAGCCACGACCTTCATCAAAGTATTTATACCCAGCCTTAAACCTTAGTCACACATACTTTGATCGAACCAAATATCCCTCTCTTGTTCTACTGCAAACAAATATTGTAGTTCACTAAGATCTGATGTGCAACAAGTTATAGAAAAAAAGAGAGAGTATAACACTGGTAAGGCACTGTATAAAAAAGAAATGAGTACTAGAGAAACTATGTTGTCAATTCAATTCAATTGTACTCGGAGAAACACATTTACTAAAGAGAACTCCCTTGCAACCCAAGGGGACTAGACTAAGATTCACATTGAATCCGAACCAGTATAAAGTCCTGGTGTCTTTAATTCCTTTATTTAAATTTGGCATCTTACTTTCTGTCATTACAATTGCTAGGCTATTATATATAGTTGACTACTCGATTACCTAGTCAACTAATAAGTGATTAAGTTTAAATATTTATGATCCCCCCTCTTGTACTTTCAATTGGTATCAGAGCAACGCTCACATTCTACTTTTGCTTAACACTTGTGAGGAAAGATCATGGCAAATCAAGTTATCATAGGAGATCTCTTAGGAAAGAACTTCACACGTTAGACCACCATACTTCAATGGACAACATTTCTCTCATTGGAAAGTGCGAATGGAGATCTTTGCCAAAGCTTATGACGTCAAAGTCTGGAGAGTCAACAAAAAGGGAAACTATCCCTTACCAGCAGCCACTGCACCACCTGCTGATCCTGAAGATATAGATTTATATACAAAAGAGAAAATAGAAGTTGTACAAGTTAACAACAAAATGATAAATCTGCTTCATAGCGCTATAGGTGGTAAAAAATATGAGAAAATTTCAAGCTGCGACACAACCAAAGAAATGTGGGACAAGTTTGAGGTCACTTATGAAGGAACCAACAAAGTAAAGGAAACACATATCAACATGTTGGTCCATGATTACAAACTCTTCTCAATGAAATAAGGAGAATCTATTGAAGAGATGTTTGCCAGGTTTAGTAAAATAATTAGCGATCTAAAGGCATTTGGCAAGCCTTACACCGGTGGTGATCAAGTTAGAAAAATTCTCAGGAGTTTGCCAACCACATGGAAGACCAAAGTAGTCACACTGGAATCTCAAGATCTAAACAAATTATCCTATAATGAACTACAAGGAGAACTCATTGTTTTTGAAAAGACGCATTTCAAGAAGACCAGTCAAGAAGAAAAAAAGAAAATAATCACATTCAAAACCTCTACTGAAATAGCTGAAAAAGAAATTGTTGTTGATCCTGAAGCTTTTCAAGAAGAGATTGCTATGCTATCAAGAAATATGGATGCATTGATGAGAAGATACATGAACACAAGGAAAGGAAGAATTCTACCAAGGCGATCCAGACAATGAACATGATAAGAATGATGGAAAATGCTATGAATGTGGAAGATTTTGGGAATATTCAAGCTGAGTGCCCAGAACTGAAGAGGAAGATCTCTAGATGCTTCAACAAGAACAAATCCTTCTGAAGCTGGAGCAATGAGGATAATTGAGACCATGAAGAGATAGCAAATCTATGCTTCATGACAATTCTAGAAAATGAAATGAACAAATCCTCAGGATGCTGGACATACGAGGACACTTCAGATGAAGAAAATGAAAATTGTCTCATGGCACGAGGTGACCCCAGTGAGGTAAGATCTTATAACTCTGAAAGATGTAATCAATTGCAGGATATTCTTGATTTAACTTTAAAAGAGTCTCAAAAAATGATGAATGAGCTTAAGATACTTACTAAAGAAGTTAAATACTGGAAACTCAAACATGAAGTATGTGAAATCGAAAAGGAAGTACTTCAAAAAGAGTTTGAGGAATTGCAAATGCAACTCAATAGCATGCGCAAGTCCACCAGTTACAGTTCTGTCAGGTCAAACCAGGTGGCTTACAAGTCAATTGGAAAAGAACCATCAATAACCAAGTTTACTAGTACTAACACTAATGAAAGACCTAAAAGTAGGTCAGAAGTTATGTGTCATTACTATAACAAAAGTGGGCATAAATATTCCTTTTGTCATTTTCGTAAAACAAACGTTTCAGGATGGGTTTGGAAACCAAAAATTTCTAAACCTTGTAACACTAACCCTCCAGGACCCAAGCAAGCTTGGGTACCTAAAAGAAAGTAATCATCTTGTTTTGCAGGAACACCACAGAATAAGCTGCAACGGAAAATTGTATCTAGACAGTGCGTGTTGCAGTCATATAACAGGAGACAGAAACCTATTCAAAGAAGTTACAAAAATTGATGGAGGAAGTGTTAAGATTGAGGATGATTCAAAGGGCAAAATAATTGGTACTGGAACAATTCCCTTCAATAACAATTGTGACATCACTGAGTTTATCTTGTCGACGGCCTCAACTACAATCTCTTGAGCATAAGTCAACTTTTCAACTAAGGATATGAGGTAAATTTTAAGAAAACTGGATGTGCTATTGAAGATGATTCAGGTAAAATAGTCCTTTTTGGAAAAAAGAATGGAAATGTTTATGTTCTTGACATTTTTGAAAAGATAATGGTTAAATTTTCTTATACCTTTATGTCTGATGATCCATGGTTGTGGCATAGAAAACTAGGTCATGCTAGCATGCGTTTGATAGAAAAATTGTCCAAACATAAGTTAGTTGTTGGTCTACCCAAACTGAATTTTTCTAGAACTCATATTTGTGTTGCATGTAAAATGGGTAAGTAGATCAGAAACTCTTTAAAAAATAAAGATATAGTATCTACTTCAAAAACTTTGCAATTACTTCATATGGATTTATTTGGGCTTACTAAACTGCTAGTGTAGGAGGAAAAAGGTATACTTTTGTTATTGTTGATGATTATTCACGTTTCACTTGGATAATTTTATTATCTCATAAGGATAAAGCATTAAAATTTTTTGATGTTTTCCGCAAAAAAGGTTGAAAGAAAAAAGGGACATCTAATTTCAACATTTCAGAGTGACCATGGAGGAGAATTTGAAAGCAAAGCATTTGAAGATTTTTGTATTGATCAGGGATATACCCATAATTTCTCTACACTATGCTCACAACAACAAAATGGGGTTGTAGAAAGAAAGAACAGAACCCTCCAAGATATGGTAAGAACCATGTTACTAGAACATTCACTGCCAAACCTCTTCTAGGTAGAAAGTGAGTACGGCTTGTCACATTCTTAAACATTGCCTCATAAGGGATATTCTGAAGAAGACTCCATATGAATTATCGAAAGGTAAATGTCCCAATATTAGTTACTTCCATCATTTCAAAGTAAATGTTTTACCTACAATATCGTAAGGATAATCTTGAAAAGTTCGATCCAAGAAGGTATTATCTGGGCCACTCATTAAATAATAGATCGCTCAGAGTCTATTATAAACGCACATTATGTGTGGAAGAATCTGTACATGTGATATTCCATGAAAATAATCCCTTGGCCGAGAAACGAATTACTGCAAGTGATTAAGATCAAGCTCAAGAAACTTAGGAGACAAGCAAATATCAAGAGTCAACTGATATATCTGCTGCGACAGAGTCAACTGGTGAAGACAACAACAATTTACCAGATCAACCAATTGAGTCAACTACGAATGTAGTTCATCTAAATGAATGGAGAAGCGAGCATGAATGTCCTTAAAAATTCATTATGGGGGATCCAAATGAAGGAATGAAAACCAGGAAAGCTCTAAAAAGGAAATCAAATATTTCATTAATCTCTTATATTGAGCCAACAAAGATAGAGGAAGCATTAAAAGATTCAAGATGCGTGCAAGCTATGCAGGAAGAGTTAGATCAGATCAGTAAGAATCAAGTGTGTAATCTGATACCCAAACCTGATAATGTGTCTGTGATCGGAACAAAGTGAGTCTTTAGAAATAAATTGAATGAGGATGGAAAGGTCGTAAGAAGTAAAGCCAAACTAGTTGCTCATGGCTACTCACAACAGGAATGAGTCAACTATGATGAAACTTTTGCCCCAGTAGCTCGTTTGGAATCCGTACGAGTTCTTCTGGCATACCCATTATTAGACGATTCAGGCTATTTCAAATGGATGTTAAAAGTTTCTTTTTGAATGGATTTATCGAAGAAGAATTATATGTGAAACAACCTCCAGGATTTGTAGCTTCAAAATTCCCATACCATGTATAAAAGCTCACTAAGGCGATGTATGGGCTAAAACAAGCTCCACCTGCTTGGTATGATAGACTAAGTTCCTTTATTGTTTAATATGGCTTCACGAGGTAAAATAGATACTAACTTGTTCACTAAAAGATCATCGGGAGGTAACCTCATTATTCAATTTATGTCGATGATATTATATTTGGTAGTGTTAACCTTCTCTTGTGCAAGGAATTTTCAATACTTATGCAAAGCAAATTCGAAATGAGTATGATGGGTGAGTTAACGTTCTTTCTTGGATTGCAAATTCAACAATGTGAAGAAGGAACCTTTATATGTTAGACCAAATACACAAAAGAGCTGATTAAAAAAATTGATATGAGCAATGCAAAATCCATTAGCACACCAATGAGCCCTTCCACAAATCTAGACAAAGACGAACAAGGTATTCCCATTGATGACACTAAATATCGTGGAATGATTGGATCATTTCTGTATCTAACAGAAAGTTGACTGGATATTATGTTCAGCGTATGTATGCCAGGTTTTAGTCAGCTCCCAAGGAATCACATTTGACCCCTGTAAAAAGAATCATTCGATATCTTATTGGGACTGTATCTCATGGATTGTACCCTCACTCTAACTCTTTTAAATTAGAAGGTTTTTCAGATGATGACCTTGCAGGTGATAAGAACAATAGAAAAAGCACAAGTGGTACATGTCAATTACTGGAAACAGAATTAATATCCTAGAACAGTAAAAAATAAAAGCATCAGTCGCATTGTCTACTACTAAAGCTAAATACATTGCTATTAGACAACGTTGCGCACAACTACTGTGGATATCTCATCAACTAGGTGACTATAAACTTTCATTTAAGCCTATACAAATTTCCTGTGACAATTCTAGTGCTATTTGTCTTTTTAATAATCATGTGCATCAGTCTAGAGAAAACAATATAGATATCAAACATCATTTTATTAGAGATCATGTTCCTCAGGGAGACATAAAAATATCTTTTATTGGAACAATTGATCAGTTAGCTGATATTTTTACTAAACCTTTAGTAGAAGAGAGATTTTGTGATTTAAGAAAATTACTCGGTATTACTTGCATTACTAATAACCCTTCGGACCTATGTGTATTGTTAAATTTTTTTGTAATGATTGTCCTTTACCCATGCATTAATTACGCCTCCATTTTTCCCTCTCTTTTCTCTTCTTTCATATCAGTTCGTCGTGCAAAGTTGGAAAGCCAATAATTATGTCTCTTCAACTGACAACTTTTCCTTTATTGTAATCAACCGTCAGAAACCCTCTTCTTAAGGTGGACAACCCTTTTCAATCACTTTCATCTTCACCTCCTCTACAAAAGCTCTTATCAAACCCCTTCCCTACAATTTCGCCTCTTCTCAGGGATATTTCTCTGAAAACTCTCAACTCCTAGGAGAAAAAGCTTTAGGTAAGAGACCCATGGAAGAACCCCCTGTTTCGTCCACCCCAAAGAAGTCCAAGGTTGATTTCTCTGCGTCTCTAGAATCTGACCTCAATTTTTGGGATTCTCCAAATATGTATTTCTTCATTGCTCTAAAAGACAAGCCCATTGCTCATGGAAGAGTTGTCGACCTTGACGATATGGAAGCCCTCAATTGCTAAGTCAAATACCTTTTCGTTCATCAAGGTTGGGTTAACTTCTTCTCTATTCCCCCGCCTAAGATATATGAACCCCTGGTAAAAATATTTTATGCAAATCTTCGTTCGAATAAACCTAATAGGCTGGAATCTTTAGTGTTAGGTAAGCGCACTGTTCTTGACTGTGCCCTGTTCAATTCGCTCTTTTAGTGTCGTTGTTTTGGTTTTCCTATGGTGTTTAAAAACACATGGCCTGATGACTTTGAAATTCTTATGACCAAGCCAAATAGTGTATTGATGAGTATCCTCTGACTCCCTTCCAAACCAGTTAGGTCCAAGTGATGTCAGTTTCGAAACTCGGATTTTGGCCCACATTGTAGCAACTACTTTGCTTCCCCGTACTGGTTCCTTTTCAACCTTCTCTAACAGAGTACCTTATTCGTCTATTTCTTTGTGAAGAAACTCAAATAAAAGCTTTCCTCTTGGGTTATCAATTTCATGATCGAGAGTGCTGAAGATCCCACTAGTCTACCATATGGCATAGCAATCACTTACATTCTTGAAGCTCATCAAATTTCCCTGTCAAACTATCCCTTCATCACTATCTCTAAGTCTTACAATTCTAGAGCCTTTGCTAGTATGAGATATGTGAGTCTAAAGGGCTCCTGGGTTAAGAAGCGCGATAGTGAAGCAGAGCATGCCCATGTAGAGCCCAAACCTTCACCCTCTGTCCCTCATCCCAGTCTGAACATCCATTATCTTAGTGAAAAGCTTCATGCTATTGACTCTCAACTCTCTGAAATAAAAAATCTTCTCACACATACTCAATCTTCTGTTGGTGACATTCATGCCATTTCAAAGGAAACAGGGTTTGATGTGTCCAAAATTAGAGTTGTTGTTCTCAAAGTTAGGGAGAATGCTGTCAAAGCCTTTAGGGAGATTCATGACAGGTTGGATGGGGTGAGCATCTCAGCCAATGCAAGCTTTGAACAATTGAAGGAGGCCATATGCAACACCCTTACTTATTTTATGCGTCGTCAATGTGATTATTTTAAGACAATTTCTTTTGCTCTGCTGGTTTTGGGATGTGTTTTCAGCCTTTGGACAATTTATTTTTTTGTTGTGCTGTTTTTGTAGGTTGTTTTCTCAGCCATTGGATGATTCCTATAACTCTCATTTTTAATGTTATATACTCTGTTTAGTTCTTGTCTTGTTCCCAATTTGCTGATGCCAAAAGAGCGGGTAAAGAGTATATGTTATATCTATGCAGGTACATTTTGTGGCAGGAGTCGACTCTACCATAGACTAGTCAACTGCATACATTGAGGGGGAGAATCATGGACTAATCAGCTGCATACATTATGGGGGAGTAATACACAGGGAAGTTAACTGGTGTTTACATTTATATATTATTTTGTCATCATCAAAAAGGGGGAGATTGTTAGATCCAGTTTTAATTATGCAAATAATATATATATGCAGGAATCAATTACAAGGAATCAAGAAAATACTACAAGATCATTGGAGTCAATTTAGATGCCTAAGGAAAGAACTCGTAAATCTGGATAACTGAGGAAATAACTCAATCAGCAAGAGTAATGACAAACTGCGATGGAGAATCAAGCAAGCCTAAACTTAAAGCATCAATCAAGGCCAGCATCCCGGAAAATCGAAGATCCTAAAAAGATTGGTACGCGACTAATTTCGAAAGAACCAACAATCAAGGAGCAAGTCTTCATTACATACATCTGCTGAAAAAAGGAAATCAAGGAAAAGCAACAATTAACTATCTTATTCTTTGAAAGAATCAATCTTTTTCCAAGGATCAAATCTCTTGGGTTGTCAAGCCTCGACCTTCATCAAAGTATTTATACCCAGCCTTAAACCTTAGTCACACATACTTCGATCGAACCAAACATCCGTCTATTGTTCTACTGCAAACAAACATTGTAGTTCGCTAAGATCTGCTGTGTAACAAGTGAGAAAAAGAGAGAGTATAACACTGGTGAAGTATTGTATAAAAAAGAAATGAGTGCTAGAGAAATTCTGTTATCAATTCACTTCAAATGTACTCGGAGAAACAAATTTACTAAAGAGAACTCCCTTGCAACCCACGGGGACTAGATTAGGATTCACATTAAATCCGAACCAGCATAAAATCCTGATGTCTTTAATTCCTGCATTTACTTTCTACATCTTACTTTCTCTCATTACAACTGTTAGGTTATTCTATCTAGTCGACTACTCGATTAACCAGTCAACTAATAAGCGATTAAGTTTAAATATTTACAAATCACCCCTCCCCCTCTTGTACTTTCAGATGGCCCGCCTGGACAGCCTTCCTGATAGCTCGAGTTCATGCAAAATTCCCCTTATATGAAAGGTGGTAACGACCGAGATAGGGTGACACTAAAAATATGGTCTAAGATTTCGTGAAGCTATGACTAGTGCTAGGGCTAATTTCTCGAGGTGCGGTTACCTCGTCTTGTTAACGACGCGTGTTTTGCTAATGTAATAAATTGAAGATTGCATAACTTTGCTTTTTCGAATTAGGACAACACTTACAGCTACTTTGAAGACGACCAAGTAGACGAGGAGATGCCAGGGTTCAGGTTTTGAGAGCAATAGTGGTTATAACATATATTCCTTCAGTCCTCACAGAGCTTGTACACATTCAGGTGTCCACTTGAGGTCATTTTTATTTTTTGGTATGCCAAAAAATTTGTGACATCTATCAGACAACTGCGAGATAAATCTCGATAAGGCAGCGGTTCGACCAGTCAACCGTTGGACTTGCTTCTTAGTAGTCAGGAGCTCTGGTATCTTTTCGGTAACTTTGATTTGGTATGGATTGACCTCGATTCCCCGTTGTAATACTAATAAGCCCAGGAACTTCCCGTAGGCTACACCGAACACTCATTTCTCCAGGTTTAGTTTTATTTCGTACAGTCTTAGTATGTCGAAAGCTTCCTTCAAATGGTCGATATAGCATGTCGTCGATATATACTTCCATGGCTTTGCCGAGCTGATCTTTGAACATCCTCGTGACGAATCTTTGATATGTAGCCTTATCAGGGGTTGAACAGATCGATGCTTAATTTGTGTGTGGCAATCTTCTTGGAGATTCCTGGCATATCTGCCTAGCTGAAGGAGAACAAATTTGTATTAGTTATTAAGAATTGACTAAATTTACTTGGTTCTCGGAGCTTGCAGGTGATGTAGTCCTTTTGCTATAGTCGCTGAGATCTAACTTAACGGGGTCAAGGCCCTATACAGTCGCGTTCACAACTTCGACCATTTTAGGATCCATGATGACGTTCATGGTCTCTTCTTGTGTCGACCTTGGACATGTTGATTGCTATGCCTATTTTTTCTTGTCTTTTTTCTGTTGGGTTGCCGTGCTGTCTAAGGCGATGTGGTAACATTACTGGGATGTGCGATGTTCTCCCCGTATGCTGAATATCCTTCAAGGTGTTGGGAATTTGATTACGTGGTATAGGCGGGAAGGGATAGCTCTCATGGGATGTATCCATGGTCTTCCTAGTATAACGTTTTACACGGTGGCCTGGTCCATGATGTGGAATGTTGTCTCTAGCGTTACGCTACCGGCTAAGACGGGCAGTGTAATTTTTTCCGATGTCCATTCAACTGCATTATTAAAATCGGTTAGTGTGATGCACCATGACACTATCTTGTCCTCAAGTCTCATCTGGCGAGGACTCCGGGATGGATAATGCACGCTCCACTTCCATAGTATACCATTATACATTTGACATCAATATCTAAATACACAAAGTAATGACAAGAGCATCATTGTGAGGGAAAGTCAAATCGTCGGCATCTGACTCGTCGAAAATGATACTTTTGTTGAGTCCGTCATACCATTTGCGAGTGATTGATCATTTGAGTTTGTGAGTGGTGGAGAGTTTAACGTATGGAAGAGTCGTCGCTGCCGCCGATGATCATGTTGATAGTACGATTTGGTGATGGCAGCTTCGGTGGGCCTTGGTGCTCACGTCCCCTGGTGAAGTTGTTTCTCCCCTTGTCGCTCAACAACTCTTTGAGGTGTCACTGTCGCAACATGTTTACAACCTCTTGCCTGAGGGTAATGCGCTCCTAGTGGAACTCGCAGATGGCGTTAGATTTTCTGGTGTTCGGATCAAACCTCATCTTTGGTGGCCACTTCACCTTCATTCCTAGATTCTCCGGGGCGTAGACTATCTTTGTAGGTGACATACAAAAATTGTGAGCAGATAATAAGGGGACATACCTCTCTCGTTCTAGTGCGTCCCCGTTCTTGACCTACATGGGCCTTCTCATAACGAAGAGAAGGTGGGGCGGGGCTCTTGACGTACGGCTGCTGTCGTTCCTTGTTGTGTCATAGGACCGGGTGAACCCTCTGGATGTTATCTCTTTGTTCTTTCCTGGACTCGCCTTGTATCGAGATGAGATGTTGAGTTGGTCTGTTGAGGTCGTCCTCATCTGCTTGAACTTCGGCACAGCAAGCAATGTAGATCTCATCCCAAGTGGTTGGAGGATATTTCATCAACCAGCTCAGCAATTTTCTAGTCGCACTCGAACCATCTCTACTGCTATTTTTTTAAAAAAAAAGTTTAGTCAAAAGACAGGGAATAAGGGTATTGCACATCCAATTTGGCTGTATGCATGTGGTTCAAAGTCCTCTTACGTTCAAAATCAGACTCTTTTATTAGTTTCACGTCATTGGATAAGAAGAGAGAAAATTAGAGGTGCTCTTTTTTCCTTCTTAAAATGGCGCCTTTTGCAAACTCCAAATCCAAGTACCATATTATCAGCCAAAAAACCCAGTAAAACTGCAATTCAGTTAACTTCCAATATTTCTGCTAATTGATGTCTGTTCCATTCATGGACTCCGTCGTGTTTAAGCATCCATCATTTCCAAGAATTTTCATAAGCTCAAATTTTTTTGGGACTTATCAAAATATTGTTGGAGTGGGGCAATACAGAAAAGCACCATTCACTACATGCTGTCCTGCTGAAATTAACCCATTTGGAAGCAATCGGAACGGTTCTGTATTTGGTGGTTTGAATGATCAGAATTCTTCAGTTCCATTTGAAACATTGAGTGCTGAAATAACACCAGAAACTATTGATTTCTTCGTGAGTGAAGCTGAGGGTGATCCTGATTGTCCCACTAGCGGTTATTCTTCAATTGAAGAGGCACTTACTGCATTACGTGAAGGAAAGGTTGGTGTTTTTTCTTTTATTTCAATTTTTGGACTTTAATTTCGTGATTTTCTTGAAAAATTAGTTGAATGGGCTAGTAGTTTTGGAGTTAATTTTACATTTTCGTGTGTGTATGGTTACTGTAATTTATCTACTATACATAGAGAAGAACTAGAATTTGAAGCTTATAGGGTCTGAATTTGACACCAAACCCATAGCTGGTCATAGTTGCTGGGTTCACGATTAAATATTTATAAATATTTGATGAATCTTCAAATACAAATACAAATACAAAATTTAAACCAAAGCTACTGAATCCGAACCCATAACTAATACTCTCCCTCCTATTCTAACTATACACATCACGATAATGGAACTTTACCACTATAACATTAAAATCACTAACTTTATTTGCTATAATAGTAAAGTAAAAAGATTATTTTTGACATATTAAATTCGCTAGAATTTACCACTATAATGAAAAACTGATCCATCAAGTTGCTTTACTATTAAAAAAAGGGCAGTCCAAGCATTCCATAGGGTCGGGAAGGACCACACTTAAGGGGTATGATGCAGCAACCTACCTTAATGCAAGAATTAATAGCTGCTTCCACGGCTCGATTTCATATTCTATAGATTATACGGAGACAAATTTACCTTTGCTCAAAGGCTCCCTTTCTTGACTTTACTATTATATTGTATAAAATTTTGTGCTTTTACGGCTATAGTAGTTAAACTTCATTCACTTTAATATGATTAAAATAATAATAATTTTGCGACTTTAGGATTATAGTAGTAAAGTTCACTAAAGTACAAAAAATTGTTCTTTTATGAATTCAACTTGTAGTTTTGTGTCCATTTGGGAAAACTTATGATTGCGAAAATGTGTCAGTTTGTGATTGTTGTAGATGATGAAAGTGGGGAAGTGGAAGGAAACCTTGTAATGGGAGCATCCTTTGCTAGTTCAGAGACAATTGCATTCATGGTAAGATATGGATCAGGCATTATTTCTGTAGGGATGAAAGAAGAGGATCTTGAAAGACTTAAGCTTCCTTTGATGTCACCTGAAAAAGAAGATGACTCTTCTGCTCCATCCTTCACAATCACAGTGGTAATTTGACTCTTCTCTTCCTCCCATTGCTAAAACTGTTGTAATGTACCTATTCTTATACTATAAGGTTGAAAATATTGCTATCATTTCAGTGAATTGATTGGGAACTGATATCATTATGGTCAACATAGTAAGAGAAAAACTACAAAGAGCAGCCCGGTGCACAAGGCACCTGTTCATGCAGTGTTAGGGAAGAGCCGTACCGCAAGGGGTATATGATGTAGACAATCTACCTTAATGCAAAGATTAGTGACTACTTACACGGCTCGAACCCTTGACCTATAGGCCACACAAAGATAACTTTCTGTTGCTCCAAGGCTCCCCTTTAGTAATAGAAAAACTGTAGTTTCACTAAATGTAACTCTTGTTAGTATCTATTTATATAGTGGTGAGTAGATTTCTATCGTTTATGTATCTGTGTCATTGTGTAGCAATTTTATTCAGCTATATTGTGTGTAAACGGTTCTAAACATATTATATTCAAATTTCTGAGGATGGAGTTGCAACCCCCCCGGGCGGATTATTTGGTACTCAGCTGACCGAAAACTTCCATGATATCCAAATGTAGTGTGATATTTGGTAACAATTTTGCTTATTGAAGTACCTTGTTCTATCGTTTGTAGGATGCAAAGGTGGGCACATCCACTGGTGTATCGGCTTCAGATAGGGCTAAAACTGTGCTTGCATTGTCATCTCCTACTTCTAGTCCTGACGATTTCAGAAGGCCAGGCCACGTTTTCCCCCTCAAGTATCGAAATGGTGGGGTCTTAAGAAGATTTGGTCATACTGAGGCTTCTGTTGATTTAGTAATGTCAGCCGGCTTGAAACCTGTTTCTGTTCTTTCAGCTATAGTTGATAAAAATGATGGTTCTATAGCCTCCATGCTCATTTTAAAAAATTTGGCGTTGGAGAACAAGATTCCTATTGTCTCAATAACTGATTTAGTAAGGTGAATCATTAACATATGTTCATCCCATTTCTGTAGCCTCTTTCTTTCCATATTCCCTTATTTCTGCATAAATACTAGTGTTGAGAACTTGTACTGCATTTTCAGGTTACATATTTGCCTGTTACAGCCTTCATTTTGTACTCATTAAATTATGCGTGAGAAAGCAACACTTACTAATTTTGTATATCATGTTTTACTGGTTGCAGATATAGGAGAAAGAGGGAAAACCTTGTCGAAAGAACTGCAGTGTCACGTTTACCAACGAAATGGGGATTATTCGAGGCTTACTGCTACCGTTCAAAGCTTGATGGAACTGAACATATTGCTGTTGTAAAGGTCAAAAGTATAAATTATTAGTGATTTTATCCTTGAAACAAATTGTAAAATTCATCCAGAAATCCTTTAAAGTTTAAAAGTCCTCAACAGGGTGATATCGGGAATGGTCAAGATGCGTTAGTAAGGGTACACTCAGAGTGTTTGACGGGGGACATATTTGGATCCAGACGGTGTGATTGTGGTAATCAGCTGGATTTGGCAATGCAGTTGATTGAGGAAGCTGGTAGAGGTGTGGTTATCTATCTCAGAGGCCACGAAGGAAGAGGCATTGGCCTCAGTAACAAGCTTCAGGCCTATAACTTGCAAGATCAAGGTCATGATACTGTCGAAGCCAATTTAGAACTCGGCTTTGCTGCAGATGCTCGTGAATATGGCATTGGTGCGCAGGTTAGTCACAATTTTCTCATATATATGCCAATTTCCCAACCTCGACAGACAATCAAGTACTAGTTTTCTAGTGATAATTGAGAATCTATTAACAAATGGAAGAATATGACTTAACTTTATTTGATTGCAACAGATGTTGAGGGATATAGGAGTTCGTACCATGCGCTTAATGACTAACAATCCAGCAAAATTTACCGGTCTAAAGGGCTATGGTTTAGCTGTCATTGGACGAGTACCAGTTTTGACGCCCTTCACAGAGGAAAACAGGAAGTATTTGGAAACAAAACGAACAAAAATGAGTCATATATATGGATCTGATGTGCAGGGACCAATTAAGGCGTCCATCAACCGAAGTTTAAAGAAACAAGATCCGTCCCAGGAAAGAAAAGAAAGTTGAGTAATAGCAGATTACTTTCAAGAAGGGAGATTCTCTCATCTGTTTCATACTTGATTCCCATTTTTTTTGGACAACTAATTATTTGAGGTATATTCCAATTACAGAAAAGAAAACGCAAGCAATGATACAAAAATACCTTCTGAAAGATAGACTAATCTGCTGTGCTTTCATTAATTTAGTTCCCCAACCAGACAACTATGTGCATCCAAAATCCAAAGCTAAATAATTTCTTCTGAACTTTAACTTTCTGTATCTCATTTCATCTTTTAATGTATAAAGATCTGTTATTTGAGGGATTTTGCAAGTTCCAAGTCCCACTATGTTCAACCAACTGAAAAAGACAGTACAAGGAAGGGAAAATATGAGTTCCAATCTATAAGCTGAGACAAATGCATATATCTCAATGGAGCTGTAAGCGTATAAACTTTATTGGAATTAAATCCATTAAGTAATTGGAATTGTATTTTAAATTCAAGATATATTAGTTCAAATAAATATTATGGGCTAATATAATTGAATTAATTATATAAGTCCAATGCATATGGATTAAATAAATAAGTCTTAATCTATTGGGTTAGCCCATTTAATTGGGCTAAAGTGATGAGCCCACTTCATTAAGCCCAAGATGTCATCTTCCTAGAGTCCCAGTTTGGTGCCACGTGTCAAATAACGTGGCGCGCCAAGTCAAACAGAAGAGCCAATAGGATCATGCCACGTGTCAAAATGACAAGGCATGCCAAGTCATACTAAAAGGCCAATAAAATCGCGCCACGTGTGCAAGTGACATGTTCTGGCCAATCAAATGCGGTCATGTCACACTTCAATTTGATTGGTCGGAAAGAGGTTGTTCTTATCATGACTCCTCCCTTCCACAACTATAAATAGGAGTCTTCATAACCCAGAAATGACACCAGAAGTTATAACAAGAAGCAAGAAAGAGCTCGGGATCAAACGCTACAAATTCCTCCACAAGTTTCAAGCTTCAAGCAATCAAGTTCAAGCTCAAGAACGAAGAACAAATCAAGTTCAAACTCAAGAACGAAGAACAAATCAAGTTCAAGCTCAAGAACGAACAACAATTCAAGTATTCAAGATCAAGAACGAAGCCAAACCAAATACAAGACGTTTAAGATCAAGGCTACTTGTTCATGATACAATTGGCAACAATCAAAGTATTTCCGACGGATATATCAAATTCAAAATCAAGCTCAAAAGCCCTTAAATTTATTTACTACTAAAATTAGAATCAGAGAAATCATAGAGATTGTAACACTAAAATATTTAAAATAAAATACTACGATTATTGCGATATTTTTGGTCTTGGTTTTATTTTTCCGACGCAAATTTATTGTCTACAAATTCTGGCACGCCCAGTGGGACAATCTCTACCTCTCATCTCAACTTTTCAATCACCAAAGTTCAAGAACATTGAAATGGCTTCGAAGAAAATCAACTCCAGATCAACATCCACCAAGGTTGCTAACTCCAGGTTCTATGCTGACGTGGAAAGCATCCTCGATGTCACCTTTGGAAGCTTCGGACCGGTTATGAGGAGCAAAGAAAGATCTTTAGGACAACAAGCACCCCAAGTGTCGTCCGCATCAACCCCTGTTTTCGGATCTTCATCCTCAAAAGGAGCAAGATCTTCCACAAATGCATCTGAAGGAGGAGGCGATATTGCTGAAAAGATCAAGAAAGCTCTTGCTCTGCTTGACATTTCCGGCTCCAACCACTTTGCTATGAAGGAAGATGATGATGCTTCAAGTGATGGATCCTCCCCACTTACACCACATAAAGTGAGCCAATCAAGGATCAATCTGTGTGAAAATCCATGCTACTCTCCGTCATCCACGACAATCATGCAAGCCATGGTGACATGCACTTCATCTATGGAGGAGCAGTTGGCAAACTTGACTGAAGCAATCGTTGGCTTGACCAAATGCATGCAAAATCAAGAGGCTATAATTGACAAGCTAACAGACAAAGTGGGAATCTTGATGGAAGAAGAATCTACCCATGCATCCGGCAAGCTCCCAGAATTTCTAGAGAGTAACTCTCCCCCAAGACAAACAACATCCACTAAGGCTATCCCGGTCTCATCTGAAGGGATGATTCCAATCGATCAACTGAAGGAGTTCATCGAAGAAACAATTAAGAACAAATATGAAGTTGCTGCCAAATCCTCCCTTACATATGCAAAGCCGTACACTGCAAGGGTCGATAAGTTGAAGATGACTGCTGGCTATCAACCTCCGAAGTTTCAATAGTTTGATGGTAAAGGTAACTCAAAGAAACATTGTGCGCACTTCGTGGAGACGTGAAACAATGCTAGGACTTATGAAGATTACCTCATTCAAGTAGTTTGTCTGCTCGCTAAAAGGAAATGTTTTTGAATGGTATACGAACCTCGAGGCTGGATCTATCAACAACTGGGATCAACTAGAGCAAGTATTCCTCAATCCCTTTTATAGCACAAGACGCACGGTGAGTATGATAGAGCTTACAAATACTCGTCAACGAAAGGGGAAACCAGTTAGCGACTTTATCAATCGTTGGAGGAATGCAAGCCTTAACTGCAAAGACAGCTTAGTGAAGCTTCAGGCATAGAGATGTGCACCCAAGGAATGCATTGGGGATTGTGTTACGTCTTGCAAGGTATCAAGCCTAGCACATTTGAAGAACTTGCAACTCGTGACCATGATATGGAATTGAGCATGGCCTCCGCTGGAAATGAAAGGATGCCCATCTATGATCCTCGCAAGCCGAATGACAAGAAAGAAGTTAGGAAGTGGGTCAAGTTCATATCCAAGTCTAAAAACAAAGAAGCTATGAATGTCAATACGTCACCTATGAAGATCACTATGAAGATTAGCAAGAAGCTGAGTGTGAAAACCACTTCTTTTCAAGACAAGCCAAGTGGAAAGTTGACTCTAAAAGAAATGCAGGAAAAAGTACCCATTCCTGGATTCTGATGTACCAGCCATTTTCGAAGAACTCCTCGAGTTAAATGTCATTGAGCTTCCGGAGATGAAGCGATTAAATGGAAGCTGGGAAAACAAATGACCCAAACTACTGCAAATATCACCGACTTGTAAGCCACCCTCTAGAGAAGTGCTTTGTCTTCAAGGATAAAGTCATGGATTTGACTCGCAAAAAGAAGAACGTGCTTAAAGATGAGAAAGCAAGCGTAAACCAGGTCTCTATCACCTTTGGTTCATTCAGTCCGGATGACTTATGTGGCTTTAAAGAAAGTAAAGATGAAAAATACTGGAGAGCGACAAAGCTGAAGTTAATCAACTTGATGATGATGAAGGTTGGACATTGATTACTCATCATAGGCACCACAAAAGGAGCCCATGAAAAGAATCAATAGAACAGCCAACAAGGAAGATGCTGGTAAAAGGACCAACGAAAAAGAATCTAGTTAAGCATTTGAAGAAAGTAAAAGTGGAGATGCACCATTCTCAAAAGCCACGAAATCCAGTGACCTTGGAGGAGTTTTTTTCAAGTTGGTTCCGCACGAAGATTTCCCATGAGGGAATTGATGCCTCTTGTTGCCATGCTGACAAAGGGGAAGAAAAGAGTGATGACCTACCGTTGGAACCATCTTCGGAAAATCCCATCGAGTCCACTCCTCAAGAAATCAACGTTTGTGAGGAAAAGGTTACGTTCACAAATGACGATATTTTGCTAGGTGACACTCCTCATAACCGCCCATTGTACCTAGTTGGCTATATGCATAATGAAAGGGTAAATTGGATTTTGGTTGATGGAACATCCTCAGTGAACATTTTGCCGATCCACACTGTGAAATAACTTGGAATTCCCATGAACGAACTCTCAGAAAGTCGTGTGATGATCCAAGGATTCAACCAAGGGGCGCAAAGAGCCATAAGCGCGATCAGGATGAGAATCACTATTGAAGATATGCAATCAAGTGCATGGCTGCACGTGATCAACACGAAGACTTCACACAATGTTTTGCTTGGGAGGTCTTGGATACATGAGAATAAAGTAGTTCCATCTACCTACCATCAATTTTTAAAATACTACGAGGGTGAAGTCGAGAAGACGATAGTTGTTGATGATGAGCCATTTACTGAGGCTAAGTCACAATTTGCATATGCAAACTTCTACTTGAAGAACCACATTGTGAAGAAGCTTAAAGTTTATGATGGCATGAAAAGCAAGAACAAATAGCCCTCAACTAAAGTAGAAGAGGTGACTAATGGTGAAGCCAAAGCTACTAGCAAGGAGGTTCAACCCAAGAGGGAATGTTACATCCTATGGCAAGAAAATAAGTCCGACACTCCAATATGTCCCTAAAGGAAGAAAGATGAAAGTGAATCATCTAATCGCCAAGCCAACATGATAAAGGAGTTAACTCTCCCGGTCAAAGGAATTAATGTAGTAAAGTACTCCTCAGTGCCACTTGCAAGGTTTTGTAGCCCAAAATCGTTTGCAGAATATGGCACTCCCTACAACGCGAACAGATGAAGGTTCTGACCCTAACGCTTACAAGCTATTTTCAAAAGCTGGATATAATCCCAATGAGCCATCAAATTTAGGGAAATTCCCATTGGAAGCTCTAACGAGGCAACCACGTAAAGGTTTGGGATACAAGCAACCGTCACCAGTGCGCATCTCAATAAGAAGGGAGAGCAACAATTATATCACTATAGAAGACGAATCAGCCACTTCTAACAAGCCTTCTATCTTTAATCGACTTGGAAGATCACCTGTGAGGACCTCCGTGTTTGAAAGATTGGGTCCACTAGAGAAGGGGAACAAGTTTCGGAGAAATCTCAAAGCATAAGAACACCCGCTTCACCCAAAATCCAGGAGATCTCAAAGGATTTCCAAAGTTTGTTTCCTTCTGGAATGAGACGACAAACAAAACTTGTGGTTTCGTGTAAAGAAGCATTGAAGGAAAATCCATATATTGTGGTCTATACTAAGGAACGTGATAAAGATGAAGAAAGTGTAGGTTCTTCGTATCATGTTCTTGGACGAATGGCATTCCATCTTTGATGGAAGATAATGCGGAATTGGAGGATGTTTCTCCATGTTATCACATATACTTCAATGACGGGGACCCTCAAGAAGATGAAGATACCAAAGATGCTCCACCTGAACTTGAAGAAGGAGTGAAGACGATAGTTGATACCTTAAAAGAAGTTAACCTTGGCACCGATGAAGAACCAAGACCCACCTACCTAAGTGCTTTACTTGAAGCTGACGAAGAAAACACTTATATTGAATTATTCAAAGAGTTCAAGGATGTTTTTTCTTGGACTTACAAAGAGATGCCTGGCTTGGACCCGAAAATAGCATTCCACCACCTTGTAGTCAAAATTGGTGCTCCTCCTGTTAAATAAGCTCAAAGGCATTTTAGACCGGATGGTTCCCTTGATTGAAATATAAGTTAACAAACGCATCGAAGCTAGATTTATTCGTGAAGTTAATTACCCAACATGGGTTTCAAGTATTATCCCTGTAAGGAAGAAAAATGGCTAGATTCGAGTGTGCGTTGACTTTAGGAATATTAACAATACATGTCGGAAAGATGAGTTCCTGCTTCCCATTCCAAATCTGATGATCGATGCTACTATTGAGTACGAGGCAATGCTATTTATGGACGGTTCATCGGGCTATAGACGAATACGGATGGCGCCAAAAGATGAAGAGCTTACTGCATTCCGTACCCTAAAGGGTATTTATTGCTACAAGGTAATGCCTTTTGGCTTGAAGAATGTTGGTGCTACTTACCAAAAGGATATGCAGAATATTTTCAACAATCTTCTCTGGAAGAATGTCGAATGCTATGTTCATGACTTAGTGGTGAAATCAAGAGAGAAGGGCGACCACATGAAATACTTGAGGATGGTATTTGAATTGATCCGGAGGTACCAACTTAGGATGAACCAATTGAAATGTGCCTTTGGAGTTACTTCTTTAAAATTTCTTTGTTTCATTGTTCGACATCGAGGGATCGAAATTAATAAAGCCAAAGTGGATTCCATTTGAAAATGCCTTAGCGTCGAGATATCTATGAATTGAAAAGTCTGCAAAGAAAGCTAGAAGATTCATATCAAACCTGCCTGGGAGGTGCCAACCGTTTAGTCGCCTCATGAAACCAATCTTGTAGCAATGCCTTCAAAAGTATCAAAACCTACTTGATGAAGCCTCCGATTTTAGTAGCTCCTATACCTGGAAAGCCATTGATACTATACATTGCAGCACATGAAACGTCTGTTGGAGCACTGTTGGCCCAAGAAAATAGGAAGGGGAAAAAACTCTCTTTACTATGACACCTAACGAGTTGAATTATTCACCAATTGAAAAGTTGTGTTTGGAGCTAGTCTTCTCAATTCAAAAGTTGAAGCACTACTTTCAAGCTCATGTTGTCCATCTTTTTTCTAAAGCAAATCCCATCAAGTTCGTGATGTCAAAGCCTATTCTTACTAATCGACTAGCGAGATGGTACCTCCAATTTCAATAATTTGAGATTTTTTACATCCCTCAAAAGGTTGTAAAAGGACAAGAATTGGCAGATCATCCGATACCTATCAATTGGGAGCTAACTGATGAACTACCTGATGAGGATGCAATGGTCGTTGAAGTTCAACCTCCATGGAAGATTTACTTTGATGGTGTTGTGCATTGCAGGGGAACCGGGGCTGGCGTAGTATTTGTCACTCCCCAAGGTGAAGTCTTGCCCTACTCCTTCACCTTGATACAACTCTGTTCCAACAATATTGCTGAATATCAAGCATTAATACTTGGGCTTGAAATAACCGTTGATATTAAGCAATTACAAGTCTTTGGTGACTCCCAGTTAGTGGTCAATCAGCTTTTGGGTAGTTACGAGGTCAAAAAGCCTGGACTAAGCCCCTATCATGATTACGTTAAAAGGTTGATGAGGTGGCTCGATGATGTGACTATTCAGCATGTGCTAAGGAAAGAAAATAAGAAGACTGATGCTTTAGCTGCTATAGCTTCATCATTAGTCCTGCTGACCAAGCGCAAGTTACTATCTACCAAAAATAGGTAGTACCCCCTCCAAATGAGGCTGAAGGTGAAGAAAACGAACTCAAGCATCTTGTTGTTGTTTCTGAAGTTGAGAACGAAGAATGGCGACAACCCATTATCGACTACTTATGCTATAGTATACTTCCAGAAAATTCGAGGAGAAGGACTGAAATCCGTTGTCGTGCACCTCGCTTCCTCTACTACAAGGATACTCTATATAGAAGGTCGTTCGAGGGAGTACTCTTATTATGACTAGGAGAAGAAGAAGCTCTCCAAGCTTTGTAAGAGGCACATTCTGGGGTGTGTGAGTCACACCAGTCCGGAACAAAGCTGCACCTCCATATAAAAAGGATGGGATATTATTGGCCAATGATGGTAAAATATTTCTTGGACTACGCTCGAAGATGCAAGACTTGTCAATTCGATGCAAATTTTATTCATCAAACTCCTGAAGGGTTGCACCCGACTATTGCATCCTGGCCATTTGACACTTGAGGATTGGATGTTGTTCGACCACTACCAAAGTCCTCTGGTGGGCACCTATACATCTTGGCTGCAACTGACTACTTCTCAAAATGGGCTGAAGGTTTTGCACTTAAGGAAGTAAAGAAGGAAAATGTTGCAAGTTTAATCCGAGTAAACATTATTTATCGCTTTGGCATTGCTCGTTACATAATAACAGATAATGAAAAGCCATTCGATAATAGGTTGATGAACAAGAATTGTTATCTCTTTGGCTTCAAGAAATGTAACTCTTCGATGTACAATGATGCCGCCAATGGTCTAGTTGAGGCATTCAACAAGACTCTATGCAACTTGTTAAATAAAGTCGTCTCCAAATCGAAACGATATTGGAATGACCGTATGGAAGAAGCTCTATTGGGCATATATGACGACTCACCGCATGCCAACACAGGTGACTCCTTATTCACTCATTTATAGAGTCGAAGTCGTCTTGCCACTTGAGCGTCAAATACCTTCGTTACTACTGGCTATTCAAGAAGGGATCACTGATGAAGAAAATACTTGACTTCGATTAGAAGAGTTGGAAGCTCTTGATGAAAAGAGATTGAAAGCTCAATAGAGTCTTTAATGTTATCAAGCTCGATTATCTCGCGCCTTCAATAAAAGAGTTCGCCTGAGATCCTTTCAATTAGGAGATCAAATCCTTGCCATACAAAGACCTATAGTTACTTACCATAACACTGTAGGGAAGTTCACTTCAAAATGGGATTGGCCATATGTTGTACAAGAAGCTTACTCAAGTAGGGCTTACAAGCTGGTTGATGCAGATGGTATGAGGATCGGCCCTATCAATGGCAAGTTTTTGAAGAAGTATTATCCTTGAAGTTGCAAAGCTCCTTGATGCATGAGCCTAAACTGCATGTTGCTACACTCCTAGCTCGTATGATTCTAAACTGTGTACGCCTCTCTCCCTATATATAAAATAAAAAAAGAAGTCCTCTAGGTTGAAAATCTCGAAAGAGGCGGCCTAGGCAAAAGTTAGGACGTAAAAAAAAGTATGCTAGGTTGAAAATCTCGGAGGTGGCCTAGGAAAAAGTTAGGACGGAAAAAAAAAGAGTCCGCTAGGTTGAAAACGTCGAAAGGGCGGCCTAGGCAAAAGTTAGGACATAAAAAAATCTACCAGTCTTAACTACGTTATGAATTGATCCTCTTCATCGAGGTACGTAGGCAGCTTAGAGTTTCATTCTAAGTTCAGTCGCATAAGTTCAAAAGATACATATTGCCCCAATTGTTGTTTGAATGAAATATGAAGGAATGTAAGATCAAGAATTATGACATCCTCTTACTGAACTTTGACCTAATTTGATTTAAAGGGGGCAACCCTCCATGGTAAATTGATATCTTTGATGGGTCAATTTTAGGAGGATGTAAAGTATTTGCATTCAAGTCCAGGGAATCTTTATGTCTTCCGGTTCACGAAACCTTTAAGTTTGTTGGTCCCCAAGTCCGCCATCTGCCTTAAAAACAAAGGAAGATAAGAGAGACATTAAAAGGAAACACAAGTATAAGGAAAGGATTGCTTGGCACAACGTTTCAAATTCAGTGAGACTTGAAATCAAGATATTTGTGAGAATATGGCTCTTAAATTTTGATTGATGGCAAGTAAGACATCTTCCAATCTCGAGGCTTCAATACCAAGATATGAATTTTTGTGAGACTGCGCAAATCTTGAATTGATGGCATGGTACAATATAAATTTGATTTCAAAATATTATCTGGGACAATTTTGAAGTTGTTTAATTGAGAATTTTGGATATATTCTAGATCTTGAAGTCTAGTTTTCAATAAATCAAACAGTTCCTAATTTCGACGTTTCTACACCAAGATATGAACCTTTTGGCTATACTGCGAAAATCTAAAATTCATAGCGTGGTACAATGTAAAGTTGATTTCGAATTATTATCTCGGATGATTCAGAAGTTGTTTGATTGAGAATTTGGACATGTTCTAGGTCTTGAAGTCTATTTTTTAAAATCATACGGTTTGAAATTTCGATATTTCTACACCAAGATATGTATATTTTAGTGAGACTGCGCAAATCTGAAATTGATAGCGTTGTGCAATATAAAGTTGATTTCAAAATATTATCTAGGACGATTCTGGAGTTGTTTGATTGAGAATTTTGGATATGTTCTAAATCTTGAAATCTTGTTTTCTTGAAATCAAACGGTTTGCAATTGCAATATTTCTACACCAAGACATGAATTTTTTGGTGATACTGCGCAAATCTGAAATTTTCAATATGGTGAAATCTAATGTTGGTTTCAAAATATTATTTGGCACAATTCTGAAGGTTTTTTATTCTAATTATTGGATGTATTTTAGATATTGAAGTCATCAAACAGTTCACTATTTGGACTCTTCCACGACAGGATATGAATCTTTTGTTACAAGCGCGTAAAGCTGAAAAATATGCGACTAAGATAAAAGTCGGACAATCTATAACAAACGAGAAGCTGAAATATTTAAGCCCTCGAAGTCTCCAAGTTGAAGTCTTCAAGTCCGTTGGTATTCAAGTTGAAGTCCCCAAGTTGAAATCTTCAACTACGTCGGTCTTCAAGTTGAAGTCTTCAAATTCGTTGATCTTCAAGTTGAAATATTTAGGTCCTCCAAGGCTCAAAGTTGAAGTCTTCAAGTCTGTCGGTCTTCAAGTTGAAATATTTAGGCTCTCCAAGTCTCAAAGTTGAAGTCTTCAAGTTTGTCGGTCTTCAAGTTGAAGTCTTCAAATTCGCCGATCTTCAAGTTGAAATATTTAGGCCCTCCAAGTCTCAAAGTTGAAGTCTTCAAGTACGTCGGTCGTCAAGTTGAAGTCTTCATATTCGCCGATCTTCAAGTTGAAATATTTAAGCCCCCCAAGTTGAAGTCTTCAAGTCTTTCGGTCTTGAAGTTTCAGTCTTCAAATTTGCCAATCTTAAAGTTGAATTGTTTAAGCCCTCCAAATCTTCAAGTTGAAGTCTGCAAAGTCCACCAAATCTTCAAAGTTTTCCAAGTGTTCAAGTCGATGTCATCTTCAAGTTGAAGATTTATGACTTTCCAATCTTAAGGTGGACATATAAGTCCCTTTGCACTTTAATTTGGCCTGTTCGTGGGTTTGTCCGTAAAAGAAACTATAACTTTCCAATCATAAGGTAGATATATAAGTCCCCTTGCACCTTAAGTTGGCTTTTTCGTGGGTTTGTCCTTAAAAGGAACTATAACTTTCCAATCATAGGGTGGACATATGAGTCCCTTTGCCCTTAAGATGGCCTCGCCGGCAGTCGGGCCACATTGAGAGTAATCTCCCCGGTAGTCGAGCCACATTGAGTAATCTCTCCGGTAGTCGGGCCACATTGAGAGTAATCTCTCCGGTAGTCGGGCCACATTGAGAGTAATCTCTCCGGTAGTCGGGTCACATTGAGAATAATCTCTCCGGTAGGCAGGCCACATGGAGAATAATCTCTCCAGTAGTCGGGCCACATTGAGAATACTCTCTGGTAGGCGGGCCACATTGAGAGTAATCTCTCCGGCATTCGGGCCAAATTTGGAGTAATTACTCCGGTAGTCGGGCCACATTGAGAGTAATCTCTCCGGTAGTCGAGTCATATTGAGAATAATCTCTCCGATAGTCGGGCCACATTAAGAGTAATTCTCGGTAGTCGGGCCATATTGAGAGTAATCTCTCAGGTTGTCAGGCCACATTAAAAATAATCTCTTCGGTAATCGGACCATGAGAGTAATCTTTCCAATATCCGGACAAAGATGAGTATTCATCCCCTCACATCCCAAAATTATCGTTTTCATGCATGAAACATCTCGTTAAATAAGAACATATCCTTTTTGTTTGACCTAAAAAAAATGACAAAAGAATAAGCGCACAAGAAAGAAGAAGAATTTATCTTAACAGTTAGTGCTCCTTACCGTAGCTTGCGAACGTTGCAATTGATGTCAACTGAATGGAAATCATGTCCTATTTATAGAGCCTCCAAAACGCTAGTTGATGGATCATTAGCGATGTGGGAGAATTAATTATTAGAGTCCAACATGAACTTGTCTTGTAAACCAATTTGGAGACGTAAAGATTATGGCAAAATTGGATAATGAAAGACGTGGTAAAGGGGCAACGGAGAACTCAAAGTAGCGGAAGTCTATTCGGATTAGAAAAGCAGGAAAGTCTATTACTAGTGAAAGCTCACGTGATTATTCTTTTGGGGTCACGTTACTAGTTTTCCAATAGAGAGGTTGTGAGTTGGAGTCTCCCCAAGAGCAATGTGAGAAATTTTTTGAGGGAAAAATATCGGGGATTTATTTGAAAACAGCCTCTGGATTTGATAGAGGTAAAATCTGCATACACACTATCCATTCCAGACCCTGCTAAACAAAATTGTTGTTGTTGTTACTAGTCTGGGTTGTTGTTGTTGTTACTAGTCTGGTAAGGTTTGGCTCTTTTAAAATTGGAAGTATAAAAGATGAACCCAAATAAATAAATAATGTATTTTCGCCAAGAAATGCGTGTGATTCTTACGTGAGTCTCCAAAGAGATGCTTATATGGCACTTTCCAATTTCTAAGGTTGTGTTGTAACATGATGGATTGTATGAAACTTTGCTCCAATGAAGGATATATATTTTAGATAATCATGGTAATCATCCAAATTATTAAAAGAGTCTGCAAGTCCATGGGTGTTTGGCGTGATGTTACTGTACGCAGGTATTATAAATGATATCCTATCAATACTTCAACCCTTGCCTCAATTTCAATAAAATTACTAGGCAAGTAATGAAGTGTGGAGCATTTGTAAGCGTATAAATTTTATTGGAATTAAATCTGTAATGTAATTGGAATTGTATTTTAAATTCAAGATATATTAGTTCAAATAAATATTAAGGGCTAATATAATTGAATTAATTATATAAGTCCAATGTATATGTATTAAATAAATAAGTCTCAATCCGGGTTAGCCCATTTAGTTGGGATAAAGTGATGAGCCCACTTCATTTAGCCCAAGATGTCATCTTCCTAGAGGCACAGTTTGGTGCCATGTGTCAAATGACGTGACGCATCAAGTCAAACAGAAGAGTCAATAGGATCATGCCATGTGTCAAAATGACAAAACATGCCAAGTCATACTAAAAGACCAATAAAATTGCGCCATGTGTGCAAGTGACATGTTCTGGCCAATTAAATGTGGCCATATCACACTTCAATTTGATTGGTCGGAAAGAGTTTGTTCTTATCATGACTCCTCCCTTCCACAACTATAAATAGGGGTCTTCGTAACCCAGAAAGACAACAGAAGTTATAACAAGAAGCAAAAAAGCGCTTGCGGATCAAACATTGCAAATTACTCCACAAGTTTCAAGCTTCAAGCAATCAAGTTCAAGTTCGAGAATGAAGAACAAATCAAGTTCAAGCTCAAGAACGAAGAACAATTCAAGTATTCAAGATCAAGAACGAAGTGAAATCAAATACAAGACGTTCAAGATCAATGCTACTTGTTCGTGATACAATTCATGGCAACAATCAAAGTGTCCCTGACGGATAAATCAAATTCAATTTCAAGATCAAGCTCAAATGCCCTTGAATTTATTTATTACTGAAAAGTAGAATTAGAGAAATCATAGAAATTGTAACGTTCAAATATTTTAAATAAAATATTATAATTGTTGCAATATTTTTTATCTTGATTAAATTTTCTCGACGCAAATTTATTGTCTACAGGAGCTACAAGCTATAGAAAAAATTATGACCACACTTAAAATTTGCTTGGTGTAATTTGTGTTTCTGATTTGATTGGTATAGTTTTATTCAGTCAGTTATCGTGTCTAACTTCTATTACCAGTATCTTATTATGCCGTGTGTCCCTTTTTTGTTGTTTGTGTTCCATTGGATGAAGCAAACTTATTATCACTGACGATAAATATCATGGACTGATGGACGACGAGAAAGAAATGTGAAGAATGAACTTTTACTAATTTGTCATGATACACTGCTAACCTTATTATCTATGTTCTTACAAGAATTCCTCAGTACTTAGGAATGATAATTCGAAGTGTTGGATAAAAGGGACATTTAGTTTCTTGTCCAAATCATTGAATCAGACAGAAATCTCAAGAAGATATCATCCTTACAAGGAAGAAACAAATTGTCATACGTCACATAAACTCTTAAATCGTTCTTTCTGAACCATTCTGATACTTCCTCTTGTGCGTATGAACTTTGTTTGAGCTCAAAGTTATCGTATACTTTACGGGCATAAAAACAATCAAAATAGATCAAGGGCTAATTATAGCAGATCATAATAATGAAAAGAACAAATGAAAAATGTAAGAGACAAGTGTTAGGGAGAGAAATATAGAGATCTTTTATTGATGATATTGATTTGGTATGCTTCTCCATAGAGAGGTTCAGAGCCTTACAATGACCTTCTCTCTTTTCTCGAGGATCGTGATGAAGAAGAAGATGCAGTCCCCTTTCTAGGGCTCCTTCTCTTAGTATTTATACATGTAAGATGTATGAGCTAGCAGTGATAGCCGTGACTACGCTGAGGCTCCGTCCCTATGATGGTGAATAGGCCGTAGCCTTAATAAGTGAGTCAGTCGATGATCGGGTATGGTGATTAATAAGCGGTCATACCGTTTATTAGTTACGAATTAGCTTGGGACATAATTAATCTTGCTAATTATTTCGAGGTCATATTTTGACCCATACAGTTAGTCCCTTCGCTTATCGAGGTCGTGCCTTGACCAAGCTCGATGAGAGGATTTCTCTGGACCCAGTTCCGATTGGGGTCAATAAATGGCCTTAGCCGTTTTTATGTGAGATATTATACCGTCGAAGTGGATGGCCTTAGCCAATTCGTGTTGGAAACCTTGACCATGCGAGTGACTTTGACCGTAGTCGAATCGCATGCATGCACACTGGGGATGGCCGTAACCAGTTATTCATTGGGAATGGCCATAGCCTTAATACTGTGGACGACCTTAACAGTTTGCATATTGGAGATGGCCAAAGCCTTAATATTGTGGACGACCTTAACCGTTTACATACTGGAGATGGCCATAGCCTTAATACTGTGGACGGCCTTAACCATTTACATACTAGAGATGGCCATAGCCTCAATGCTGTGGACAGCCTTAACCATTTATATACTGGATATGGTCATAGCCTTAATACTGTGGACGGCCTTAACCGTTTATATACTGGAGATGGCCATAGCCTTAATACTGTGGATGACCTTAACCGTTATGGAGTCAAGCTGGTGATCTTGGTTTCATTTTGTTGAGGGTCTTATCCGTTCATTCATGGTAGAGGGTCGTAGGCGCGAATGCGTGAGGAGTGGCCGTAGTCATATATATATATATGGGGAATGGTCGTAACCGTTTTCATACGAGGCGATACATTTATACTAACGACCTTCGGCCTTGTAAGGTGTTAACCTTATCTTTGGTGGTTGAGACGTAGGTCGTGCGGCCAAAAGGAATTTGGGCGCCTGGCACGCAACTTAGCGGCGTCCGAAGTTCAAAAGCGTATGGAACATCTTTTTGGCAACCTCAGGTCATTGTAACTGTTTTCGAAGGCACAACGTCAGTTTGCAACTGAAAAGCCATTTCGTGGTGCTTGTCATAGTGGCACACGTTTCTGTAGAATTGAACTCCTTCACGGTTGGTCAAGTAGTTAATGATAGTTATTGGAATTCGTGAAAGCCACTTGTGTTACCTATAAATAAGGGGTTGTGTCATTCATCTCTTACGTTTCCATCTTTTGTTTAAGTGAGATTCTGAACAAGATTCATGTTTACCAGTTCATTTTCTTTCTTGCTCGTCGTTGTTCTTCATTCGATACTATCTTCTCTTTCCTTTCTATGAATCTTACTCTGTTCCCGTTTATCTATCAGCAAATGGCAAGCAGTTCTCATACCACCCTTGCTCTGGCGACTATTTCGATGGCTGGAGGGCCATCTACCGCAGCGAGAGCCACTGAATCGGCGGAAGTGGGGGGGGGGGGTCCCATTGGTGGCCGATATCCTATCTTTGCCCGGATCCCCGGCGACTGATTTCACCGTAGATGAGGGGGAAGATCAGGTGAATGAAGCCCTACTAATAGGGGAAATGGGTATTGATCAGCTACGGGCGCATCGGGGTATTCCGCGTTTCGCCGATATATCCCTTGCTAGGCGTGAAGAGAGGGTCCACACCGACCGCATGGGGTATTGCGTTTTCTACGCTTATCCGTTTAGATTGGGGTTTAGGATCCCCCTTCCGATGTGGTGGTGGACTTTTGCAATCACTATAGAGTATGTCCTAGCTAACTCGTTCCTTCCCTTTACACGCTTTTTGCCATGCTCACGAAGTATGCCGAGTTGGCCCAGAGAGAGATCACGTTGCGACACGTGCTGACCCTCTACACCCCTCAGAGGGTATGTGGTACGATGATTCGGGCCGTCCCTTGTGGGGTAAGGGGCTTGACCGCTGAGTTGGATGATGCGGTCGAGCCTCACACTTATGAAAATTTCTTCTACATTAAGACTAAAAATTTGGTGGCGTGTGCCACTGGATTCCTAGAGACGTGGAACCATGCACGTAAGTCTTTTTATTCGTCAGATTCTTCATTCCATCCTTTTATCCTGCTCTGATTAGTTCTAACCTTACCTCTTGTTCGTAGCCAAACGACTGCCGATGGCTCCACTGCCCGGCATTCGCAAATGGGTCGAAGTCGTGCTCCCTCACACAGCGGGGATTCGCACGTGGTCGTCTTTCTGGGAAAGGCCGTAGTAGACCTGTTTCTGGTGAGAATTCTAGCTTCATTATTTCTTCGTTTTATTCCTATTTTCTTCTCCTTAACTTTTGCTCCCTCATTGATTAGGGAGCGCACGCCGCGTGAGGGCTCCTCAATTAGCCTTCCGCATACCGAGCGCAACTAGCGACTTGTAATAATACCGGCAACACGTCCAGTGCCGAGGGATTCTTCGGTTGAATGCTCGGTGGCCCATTCCCCAACACGATCTCCACCTCGGGTTGAAGAGCCTTAGGGGACCGTACGCCCAGGGAGGAGTTTCCTATGAGCTAGGATGATGGAAAGAGGAGAGGCCACTATTCAGGCGTAGAGTCGCATTTACGTCGGCACCGATGGTGATAATCTTAGATTCCCCACCATCGGACGTGGAGGAGAATCTAGCGGCGGTTCCTGCCCTTGAGGGCAGGCATCAGTGTGGGATCCCCCGATTGGCTCAGGCCAAGGTGACACTACCGCTTCGGTGGTGCAATTATCAGTTCTGATTGCTGAGAGGGGAGGTAGTTACTCAGCAACTGCATTGGTTGGAGAATCAGGCACCACGGTGTTGGCGGGGGTGGGAGCCTCCACTTTCCAATCGGCGGGTGGAGGGAGGGGCATTGTTGGTGAAGGGTCTGACTCTGAGTTCGACCAGGACCCTGATGACGTCCGCTTGCTTCAGTACGGCCACACCTGCACAACGGTGCATACGGAAGGGCATTCCGTTACGTTGATATCCCTACAGAGCAGAACTTGCTGCTTCAAAAGGAGAATCTGGTGCCATTGTTCGAGGTGTTGTGCTCAGAGGCGGAAAGTACGTCGTTGAGGGGTATCTCAGATGTCGGGTTGATAGGTGAGGCGGCTGCGCAGGGCCTGAAGGCACGTGTAATGACTTTTAGTTTGTCTTTCTCTTTGTTTTACTTGGTTTGCTTTTCTATTTTGATTATTTCTTAATTTTCGTAGCTCTTTTTGTTGGAGGTGGAGAGTATCCATCGAGCTAACGTCCGATCGGGGATTTGCTCGCGGGTGCTAGCAAAGTACCATCGTTACCGGGACCGGTGCAGCGAGATGCGTCAGCGCATGGGGAATGACCCCCGGAACCGGGACCTCATTGAAGAGCTGCCGAGGCGGGAACTTCAAATGCAGCAGGCCCTTGGCAGGGTCAACACTCTTGAGGGGCAGCTTCGTCGTAAAGACGAGGAGACGGAGGCCGAGAGGGGGGCCGCTGCTGAGAGGGTACGCCAAGATCGGGCCAGGGCGGCAGAGGCTTGAAGCTTTGACCAGGCAGGTGGTCGCATCGGAGACCGAGGCCGCTGCCTTGAGGTTGCAGGCGAGGGACGCCGTATCGAGGGTCGGAACAATGGAGACGGCGGACCGTTTTCGTGAACGGGAACGGGAGCTGGAGAGGGTCGTTGCGGTCTTTTGAGAGGGAGCGCTAGAGGAACACATTTACATTTATGAATGGGATGCCCAGACTGCGGCGGACCATAATATGGCCTTAGAGGCCGAGAATCAGAACTTGAGGGATCAGGCTGGCTCTTTCGGCCCGGCTCGCGATCTTTGGACGTTTGTCGAGGCTCAGCTTGATGTGTACAAGAGATTGTGGGAGGCTGGCATTGTACCTGAAACATCTTACGAAGAAGCCCGTCAAAAGGCTCGTGAGGCCCATGTCTATTCCGGCCATGACCCGTGTACTCCAGGAGCTAACGATGGCGCCGAGGGCATTGGCGGTGTTAATGGTGGCGCAGGTGGCGCTGAATAAAAAAGTTTTGTAGTGTTTGTTTTATTTTGTTTTTCTAGTTGTTGTTGCCATTTGGCTATCTTTTTCTTCGTTCGCCGGCCTTGACCGGATGTAAGCGGGGGTGACCCGTTGTGAATAAAGATGTACATATATATGCAGCTTTACTTTCCTTTTCCCGTTTTGTATTTATTTTGTATCTTTCCTTATGTCTTTGACTGTAATGGTGGCGATGGCCTCGACCACGATAATGTTGGCTGCCTTGGCTAGGTGTGTGCCTTCAACTGCCGTCGAGTCATTTTCTCACCTTAGTCGTTGACTAGGTCGGCTGTTTTAGCGGTAACGACCGTGGCCGTGATTAAGCGCTTTTTGTTTATCGCTTCTCTTTCACTTGGTGTAAACAAGTTGTGGCCACTATTTGGCAATAGTGGCACTTAGCCTTAATCCTAGTTCGGGCATGGTCGAACTAATGGTCGTGACGGTAGGAAACGCGGCCTTGTACTTCGGCAGGGACGAACTTTACGTGGCCCGATTTTTAGTTTGAGTTGGTTGTACTTACTTGAATAGCGAGGGAGCTTAACCCGTTTCTTCGTCCGTAGCTCTTTAGGCTTGAGGACGAAGAAGCTCGGCCTTGTTGAGATTGTGATTGTATTGGTAGAGGCATATGGCCTGAGTCGATGTTCCACCGTAGTTGGGTCTTGTGATTTGGACTGGCGAGGGCACGCGGCCTGAGCCCCGATCCAACTTATAGTTGAACTTTTTGGTGAAGGCACGCAGTCTTAATCGTTATTTAACCGCAGTTGAATTTTGTAATTTTTGTTGGCGAAGGCGCATAGTCTGAGTCCCAGTTCAACTTGTAGTTGAACTTTTTGGCGAAGGAACGTAGCCTGAGTTGTTGTTCAACCGTAGTTGAATTTTGTAATTATTTTTGGCGAAGGCGTATAGCCTGAGTCCTAGTTCAGCTTGTAGTTGAACTTTTTGGCGAAGGCACGTAGCCTGAGTTGTTGTTCAATCGTAGTTGAATTTTATAATTTTTGTTGGCGAAGGCGCATAGCCTGAGTCCCAGTTCAGCTTGTAGTTGAACTTTTTGGCGAAGGCACGTAACCTGAGTTGTTGTTCAATCGTAGTTGAATTTTATAATTTTTGTTGGCGAAGGCGCATAGCCTGAGTCCCAGTTCAACCTGTAGTTGAACTTTTTGGTGAAGGCGCATAGCCTGAGTTGTTGTTCAACCGTAGTTAAACTTTGTAATTTTTTTGCTGGCGAAGGCGCATAGCCTGAGTCCCAGTTCGACTTGTAGTTGAATTTTTCGGCGAAGGCACGTGGCCTGAGTTGCTGTTCAACTGTAGTTGAACCTTTGTTGAAGATGCATAGCCTGAGTCCCAGTTCAACTTGTAGTTGAACTTTTTGCTGAAGCTGCATAGCCTGAATACTTGTTCACCTTGTAGTTGAACTTTTGTTGACCTTTTTCTCCCGCATGACCCATCATCATGGGTATGGGACGTTAGCGGTCAGTTTTGGTTTTGGGTTTCGCACGGTTTGTGTGTTGTCTTCTCGATTAGTTTGTGTAGGTTACCCCGCCATGGATCTCGGTTTTGAGATGCCTTCGTTCATTTTCCCGGCGGGTTCTTGCATCGGGGATACGAGAGTACCTTAGATGCTCCCCCCCCCCCCCCCGTGGTGAGCTGCTTCTTCTTATTGCTTGTACTATCCGAGAGAGCAGTGACAGAGGATTTGGATCTCGACTCGAGATCTTCAAGTTTTCTTTGTCCGATATATCGCTTCAGCTTGTTTGAACTGGGTTGTTCTTTGGCGTTTCTTTCCTTTTGGCCCCGGGGAGAACTATGCGATTCTGCTATGAAATCCCCACAGACGGCGCCAAATTGTTTGATCTTAATGTTATCATACACTTTGCGAGCATAAAAACAATCGAAATAGATCAAGGGCCAATCATAGCAAATCGTAATAATCACAAGACCAAATAGAAAATGCAAGAGACAAGTGTTCTCTGTTAGGGAGAGAAATGTAGAGATCTTTTATTGATGATATTGATTTGGTCTGCCTCTCCATGGAGAGGTTCAGAGCCTTACAATGACCCTCTCTCTTTTCTCGAGAATCGTGAAGAAGAAGAAGAAGAAGAAGAAGAAGAAGAAGAAGAAGAAGAAGAAGAAGAAGAAGAAGAAGAAGAAGAAGAAGAAGAAGAAGTCCATTTCTAGGGCTCCTTCTCTTAGTATTTATATATGTAAGATGTACGAGCTGGCAGTGATAGCCGTGACTGCGCTGAGACTCCGTCCCTATGATGGTGAATAGACCGTAGCTTTAATAAGTGAGTCAGTCGATGATCGGGTATGGTGATTAATAAGCAGTCATACCGTTTATTAATTACGAATTAGCTTGGGAAATAATTAATCTTGCTAATTATATAGAGGTCATATTTTGAGCCATACAAACTTGTCTTTGCTAATCAAAAAGTATAGTATATATCCCAAATCCTTGTTCATAAAGCTCTCTACAGGAAGAGAGCATACTGTGGAGCTCTCACAATAGACAGTGTAATGACTGAGAGACATACCAATTAGTTGTTAGACAGTTGGAAATGGAAAAGCGCTAATCAGCACTTCCTTCTACAGCTCTAGTAGCATGATTCTGTGACCGGATATCCTCATTGTGCACTGATCTTTCGCGATTGAAATCCTCCCTTCTCAGAGTTTCCAGTAATGTGTACATAGAAATGGAATGTCCTTGTTGCATTTTGACATTAAATACATTTGATCTGCATAGCGGGCAGCTTGAATGAATCTGAAACCAAGTGTCAATGCAGGCGACATGGAAAACATGAGAGCAATAAGGTAAGTGTTTCAGCCATTCTCCATCTACAAATTCACCCAAACAAACTGCACAATCTGCATTATTTTGTCTCGTTGTTTGTTCGTCCTTCTTCTTGAACTGAGTGATTGGAAGTGAGTGCATAATATAGGATTCTAGTCCCCGGCTCTGGATCTGTGAATCAGAATCATCAAGAATTTGCTCATTTATATGATGCCTTTGAGTTGGATTTCTGTACAAACGCGCAGATAGATACCCACAACAGTGCGTCTGTATTATCTTCAAATAACTAAATAGAAGAAGTATCAAACAAATTACACCAACTGAGGCAATAAGCAGTGGATCCCAACGCGAAGGTCCAACGCCTGGAGAGGAATTTGGACTAGACATGATATTCTGAATTTCTGGACAAAAAATTGTTTGAATTGAATTGATATGGCTTTTAAGACAAGTTGCTATGAGAAAATTTGAGAGAGAGCTTAGTCTAGAAACTTTGTTATTGGAGAGCATTCTAAGTTTAGAAAAACTTTTGAGGACATGTACTCACGGTCATATCAAAGTTGAGACCAATATAGACAAAAAAGGTTGGTGATGAATCCAAGAATTCGGTACTCACTCTTAAATTTCTGGGAAGTTCACTTATTTGTAATAAGAGGTTACAAATTTCTACTATCCAGACGATATAAAAGAGTCGAGGGTATGCCGGAAACAGTCTCTCTATCTCGTAAGGGTTGTAGTAATGTCTACGTATACACTATCGTCCCTATACCCACTTGTGAAACTCCACTAAACTTGTTGTGGTTGTTGTTGTTGTAGACGATCAAAAAAGAGAATTCTCGGTTCATTTCTCGTCTTTGATCAAATTCTATTGAGCTTTTCTGTACCGCGAGTCTCTTTTTGATGCCAAGGATTCTAGACACTGAGAACATTTTTTGTTTGTCATTTTCTTTGCAACCACTAAAATGCTTTCATCTTGCAGGCAGCTCACTGGACAAATACTATATCCAGAATTTTGCTCTCAGAATAGGGTTAAAGTGATAGTTCAGTCTACGTTAAAAGGAATAATTGGTAAAGTTGCTGCCATAGTGCCGTATGACCAGGAGGTCACAGGTTCTTGCCGTATAAACAGCATCTTGCAAAAATATAAGGTACAACTGCGTACAATAGACACATACGGTCCTCTCCCGATCCCTGCGTATAGGGGGAGCTTAGTGCACCAGTCTGCCCTTGTTATAGTTCAGTCTACATTTGACATAGCCCAAGTGGTGGAGAGTCTGTTTCTTGGTGCAAATGACAAAAGCAATTCTTTTTATGAAACACATAAAATGTTTTCTTAGACAACAAAAACTTCACGGAAAAGGTTCAGTTACACGTTTAAGGAGCCACAAACATTAAATATCGAATCATAATAAAAATTCACATTCATAGTAATTGTTGATTGAATAATGAAAAGAGAACTGTAAAAATAAAAAGCCAAAGGAAATATGAAATTCATCAATCAAAAAGAGCTAATGCTGTCAAACTCAAAATCAGTATATCCCATTTACGAAACACTCAGCAATCTGCTATGTACAAAAATTGGAAGCATATGCATCCATTTTTCAACTTGTTTTACTGCAACCTTTGTCTCTTTCCCTGGACAACAAAATTGTTCATATTTGCACCAGAAGATATCAACCTCCGATTCTCCAAACAAGAAACAGAGGCAAAATTAGCAAAGTTCAACATAGATGTTGACACCATTTGTGAAGATCCACATGACATATCAAAATAAGGCTGAGAATGCAATATTCTTGAAGAAAGATTCTGATTTGCCATCTCAGTTTCACACCCTTTAATGGAAACTGGTGGAAAATTAGACGGCTTAAGCTGAGGCGGATTACGCCATTGAGGTAGTGATCCAGCTACAAGAAGTGTTTGTAGAGGTGGCCCTGCTTCAATAACAGACTTCAATAGTTTCCCTTTCTGTGGTAAAGGTTTCCCCTTTACAAGATTTTCAATAAACAATGTGGCCTGATCAATTTCTGGGACACCCTTATAATCCTGAGCCAAAGGCTGATTCATATAGGGTACTGCAGTTGAATTAGTCATGTTGTTGTTGGAAAATTCAGGGGATGAAACTGCATCAAGAAACGAATCGACGGGAGATGAATAATGCGACTGATAATTGTATGTTTCAGAGAAGCTGTTTGATTCAGTTATGCTTGAATTTCCTTTTGTTGCCTTCACAAAAGGACTATCAACTTGGAACTGAGATGAAGTTATTTTGTTGAGTAGTTTCTGAATTTGATTTCTTGCTTCATCTCTTTCTTGACAAGCCATCTTTAGTAGTTGGATTAATTGCTTCACATATTCATTGTTCTTCCTCATTTCTTCACTTTTTTCCACTTTCAACTTTTCTAGTTTAAGATTAGTGTACACTAGCTTCTGTCTCATTTCCTCCATGTTCTGCAACATTTGATCAAAACTAAGTCTTAAAAACTTGAACTGTGTTGAAAAAGAAATAGGTCCTTTAGACTTGCTAATTATGAAAAATCAGTAAAGAAATCTTCACAGTAATTATCTGGTTATAATCATTTCATGAACAAGTCTTAGACAGGGCCCATGTAGAAGGTGACGAAATCATCTCAGTCAAATCCAAAAGTTTTAAAACTAAAATATAAAATTAAATAGAAAGCATGTCATCACCCTTGGATACCTGTATTAAAGAAAAATTTGATGCATTGGACCCTGCAATGATTAATTCTTTATGATTGCCTATAGATTCTTGAACAGTGAAAAGGTCTAATAATCAAAGCAAAACCTGTTTCGAAAAACAGAAAAAGGGATTGCACCACTTTTACCAAACAAAAACTACAGGAAGTCTAAAGGCACAAGATCATTGACTGTGCAAAAAAGAAAACTCAATTCTTACATTTACTGTTTCTATAAAGGAAGACTTGGCGTGCCCGGTAAAGTTATCGCTATGCGACTAGGAGGTCACAGGATTACTGTTTCTACAAGGGAAATATTGGCGTAACCGGTAAAGTTGTCGTTATGTGGCAAGGAGCTCACAGAATCAAGCCGTGTAAACACGCTCTTGCAGAAATCTAAGTTAAGGTTGAGTATAATAGACCAGCGTGGTCTAGCCCTTCCCTGGATCGTGCGCATAGAGAAAGCCTAGTGCACCGGACTGCCCTTTACTTTTTATATACAGTTGGAGCTTTAGCAAAATACAATAATACTCAGTAAATCCATTTCAAGATACTGCCCCATTCAGACTCTTTACACACACATAAGAAAGTATGGGTTTTCAGTTTTGAGGTGAAGTTATAAACAGAATAAAATGGTACACAGATGACATGAAGTACAACAACAACAACAACAATGACCCCGTAAAATCGAGGTCTGGGGAGGGTAGTATGTATGCAGACCTTAACCCTACTCTAAGGGAATAGAGTAACTATTTCCGATAAATCCTTGGCTAAGGTGACAAAAAAACAATATCAGTACCACCGACAGATGACAAGTGAGAAACTGTAATGAAAATAAAGAAGGAAGCACCTCTTGATACCACCATAAAGAAGCCATTTCTTCCATTTTCTCTCTCACAAACACAATCACAATTACTTAGAAGAAGGAATTGGAAAAAGAGAAATGAAATCTTGAAACAAAAATTTTGAGGGGAAGGGAAGTTTTAGGAGAGATGGATTGTAAGTCTTATATAGAAGGAAGTTACCCAAAAAAAGACAAAAAAGCTCCAGTATTGAGCAACCAATCTCTATTATGGTAACAAAAGTTTATTATTGAATCTTAAAGACTTCCTATCAAAGTATTACTGGAATAATAAAAAAAGAAAAAAAAACATTTCTCTAAAGAATTCTCCTTCCCTCTGCTATATGAAATATTTTTAGATTCCACTCTTTTACCGCCTTGTCAGTTGTCTCTTCTTACCTTAAGCAAATAAGCAGACAGTTTAAATTTTATTACACTATATATTAATGTATTTCTCAAATTGCTAGTAATATACTTATTATGAATCGCAACAGGCGGAGACAAAATTTAAAATTTATGAGTTCTAAATTTATTATTAAATCTATAGCTCCTCTAATTATTGGGTTCAAATTTATTCATATTTAATGAGCTTCCTAGTACAAATACAATATTTAAGTAAAAATTTGTAAGTTTGACCGAATTCGCATCTAATTGACTAGCTTCCCTTCCGTGAATATCTTGGCGTAGAAATTCATTTTAGAAGAGTTTAAACTTTCTATAAAGGTTAATTAAACTCAAAAAATAAACATACCTCTCTCTCAACCTATACATAATTACCATTACTTCTCTCCTTCAAATTAGTAGTAATTGATTTAAGTCAATGACCATATCTGGTTAGATTTTCCAAAAGATTTTCCTTGAATTGGAATGAAAAGACTCTTTTTTCTTTCTAGGTGAATATAATGATAAGAATGGATCTAGGGCCTAACTCAACCGCAAAAGCTAGCATATGAGGTGAGGATTGCCCAAGCCATATAAGGAGATCAAGGACCTCAAATCCCTCCGATGTGGGACAACTCAACATATAAATTGTAGCTCACTACTAGAAAACTACCTAAAATTGTTCAAAAATATCGATTGATTTTGGTCGGAAAAACCGACTTTAATCCGTCGAAATTAGGTTGGTCGGTAATAAATAATGACCGAAGTCGATTGCAATTTCCGATTGATTTTCAGGGTTTGTACTATGGTATGATACTATTCTACCTATAGGTGTTAAACGGGCAGGCCGGACCGGGCCGGACCGCTACTTTTTCGACCCGTACCGGTTACGGTCCGGGCCGGTTCCGGGTTGGTTCTTAACGGGTTCGGGTTCATCCGGGTAAAAATTGAACCGTAAGGGTTACGGGCTGAGGGGAACGGACCGCGCCGGGTTTAGTGTATTTTTAATTTTTTTTTTTGGAATTTTGTATAACTATTATAAGTTATATTAACACAAAGTACTAACATAAAGAATACAAGGAATATAGGAAAACTTTGCTTATAAATTGCAAGTACTACATTTATTTCAAAATTCAAAATTAAAATTTGCATTTAAAATTAAATTAACAAACAAAAAGTAAAACTAAATTTTCATGCATAATAAATTAATAATACTTGAAATTAATCTAACAAACTAAAACATTAAGCATAAATACGTCTAATAATTCTAAAATAACACAAATTATCCTAAAATCTTAAATTCCGGAGGACGCTCAAGACAATACTTTATATGCTCCTTAAACTGTCTGTGCCAGACTCTGAAAAAAAATTTAAGACTTGACCGCAGTTCTTGCACTTTAATTTCTGACCTTCTTCATTTTCTTCTACCACCTCAAAGTATTGCCAAACATATGAGCGCACTATATAAGTACGAGGCATGATTTAATTTGATATTTGAGAATTGAGAATTTGAGATTGAGACTTGAAGTCTTGCAAATTGGAGAATGAGAGAAATTGAGATTGAGAAATGAGTATTGAGTGAAGAAATGAAGAAGGGGGAGGGGGTATTTATAGTTTTAGAGATGGTTAGTTTTGTAAATTGAAAATTTGTAAAAAGGCTCTTTGTGCAATATTTCCTTTTGCCAACAGACCAAATGAAGGTCTGACCGTTGCCAACAGTCAGTTAGGCCCATAAATTTCGAATTTTTTTAAAACAAAAAAAAAAACTAGCCGTTTGAGCCAGGCTGGTTAATCTTGTAAGAGTATTGTTCACTCTTCCGGGTTCAACCGGGCCGGTTACCCGTTTCTAAGAACTTAACCTAACCAACCCCCCCCCCCAATCCCAGCCCCCCTAATCAGTCTAGGCTGGTCCAAAACCAGGTCAATCCCCGGCCCGTTTAACACCTTTAATTCTACCACTAGACCATTGGTACATTTTGGTTTAAGACTTTCTTTTATTTTATCTGTATTTTTTAATTGTATTTTCTCGCGAAAATAACCGACCAATTTCGGTTTATAAAAATATATCATTACCGATCGAAGTCGGTCGATTTTTTAAAATGACTAACTGGAATAACCGATCGAAATTGATCGATTTTGGAATATTTAATTTTTTTAATATGAAAAACAGACCAATTTCGGTCGATTTCTTAAAAATAAATTTTGCTGGAAGCTAAAATAGTTTTCGCATCTTTATGCGAAAAAAAACCGACTTTAGTTGATCGCGATCGATTTTGATCGAATTTCTAATAGTGGTTGTTCTTTAAAGGGGGTTTCTCCGCTTTAACGTTGTTAGTTAATTTGATCCTATTGGAAATGAAAGGAAATAATAGTGTAGATCTAAATGTTTCTGTTTTTTGAGTAAAAATCACAATTTGTTATAAAACAATAAAAGAACAAGAGCAATATTGCAGAGAAAGAGAGAGAAAATTCTTATTGAATTTTGGGGTGGTTTACAATGGGGTAAGACCCCTCTATTTATAGGAGGAAAAATAACTTAGCCTCAAAGTAAAACTCTCTACAAGATAGACATTCACTCTAATTAGAATTCTATTCTTAACACTCCCCCTTGAATGTCTACTCAATAAGTAATGTGCCTCATTAAAAACCATAACTAAAATAAAATCCAATGGGAAAAAAATTCTAGAAAAGGAAAAAGAGTACACATATTTAGTAATGCGCCTATTGGTTGCCTCGTTAAAAACCTTGCAAGGAAAACCCAGTGGGAGAAAACCTTGTAAGGGAAAAAGAGTGCAACGCGCATTAAATCTTCCTGAAAAGAGCATCAATTCACATCCTTGAGCCTTCACATTCCAATCTTATGTACCAGCTTCTTGAAGGTTGACGTTGGTAGAGATTTTGTGAAAAAATCAGCCATATTATTACTTGAACGAATCTGTTGCACATTGATATCACCATTCTTTTGAAGATCATGTGTGAAAAATAACTTTGGTAAAATATGCTTTGTTCTGTCTCCTTTTATGAATCCTCCCTTCAATTGGGCTATGCATGCTGCATTGTCTTCATACAAAATCGTGGGTAGTTTGTCACATTTCAAACCACATTTGTCTTGAATATGATGTATTATAGACCTCAATCACACACACTCTCGACTTGCTTCTTGAATAGCGATTATCTCAGCATGATTAGATGAAGTAGCCACAAATGATTGCTTAGTCGATCGCCAAGATATGGCAGTGCCTCCACAGATAAACACATAACCTGTTTGAGATCGAGCCTTGTGTGGGTCAGATAAATATCCAGCATCAGCATAACCAACAAGATCAGGACTGCAATTATTGCAATAAAATAAGCCCATATCCGTAGTCCCTTTTAGATACCGCAATATATGTTTGATTCTATTCCAATGTCTCCTTGTGGGAGCAGAACTATATCTTGCTAAGACATTAACTGAAAAAGTTATGTCAGGCCTTGTAGTATTTGCAAGATACATTAGTGCGCCAATTGCACTAAGATATGGTACTTCAGGACCAAGTAGCTCTTCATTCTTTTCTTGCGGTCGGAATGGATCATTATTCACATCAAGTGATCGAACAACCATCGGAATACTTAAAGGATATGCTCCATCCATGTAAAACCGTTTCAATACCTTTTCTATATAGGCAGATTGATGAACAAAGATTCCGTTTGCCAAATATTCAATTTGCAAACCAAGACATAATTTTGTCTTTCCGAGATCTTTCAGCTCGAATTCCTTCTTTAAATAATCAATTGCCTTTTGGAGTTCTATGGGAGTTCCAATAAGGTTTATGTCATCGACATATACGGCAAGTACAACAAATTCCGATGTTGTTTTCTTTGTAAAAAACATGGGCAAATGGCATCATTTATATAGCCTTCCTTTAATAAATATTCACTAAGACGATTATACCGCATTCGTCCTGATTGCTTTAGACCATACAAAGATCTTTGCAATTTGATTGAAAATATTTTCCGGGACTTTGAATTATGAGTGTTTGGCATTTTGAATCCATCGGGAATTTTCATGTATATCTCATTATCAAGTGAGCCATAAAGATAGGCAGTAACCACATCCATTAAATGCATGTCAAGCTTTTCAAGGACAGCAAAACTAATGAGATAACGAAAGTTATAGCATCCATTACGGGTGAATATGTCTCTTCATAATCAACACCAGGCCTTTGAGAAAATCCTTGTGCAACAAGGCGTGCCTTATATCTTTGTACCTCGTTTTTCTCATTTCCCTTGCGTACAAAGACCCATCTATAGCCAACAGGCTTAACACCATTAGGTGTTTCAACTATTGGATTCAATTCTGATTGGATTGCTTCTTGCCATTTTGGCCAATCAAGTCTTTGTCGACATTCTCCAACAGATTGAGGTTCAAGATCCTCACTTTCTTGCATAATGCTAGATGCAACATTATATGCAAAGACATAATCCACCACTATATCCACTCGATTAAAATTTGTCTCAATATCAATTGGATTTATTGATAGTTCCTTATTTTCCTGAGTCTCGGGCTCAATGGATTCTTCATGAATCTCAGAATTTATTAAATCGTGAATTTCCTCATGAGATTCTTTCGTAGTGTCATTTTGATCATTTGCTTTCCTTTTTCTAGGATTTCGATCTTTGGAACCTAATGGCCTGCCACGTTCTAGGCGTGCTTTCGACTCATTAGATATGACACTAGAAGATTGTCCAATAGGGACATCAATACAGATTGGAACATTCTCTGGGGGGATGTGGGATTTTGTTATCCTTTTCAAGTCTGTGAATGCGTCAGGCATTTGATTTGCTATTCTTTGCAAATGGATAATATTTTGTACCTCTTTTTCACAAATAGAGGTATGTGGATCAAGATGAGATAATGATCGATTTTTCCACAAAATTTCCCGTTTGGTTTCACCAACTTCTCCCCTAATTTTGGGAAAAGTGTCTCATCGAATCGACAGTCTGCAAATCGTGCAGTGAACAAATCCCCTGTCAATGTTTCGAGATAGCGAATAATGGAGGGCGATTCAAACCCAACATATATTCCTAACCTTCTTTGCGGACCCATTTTGGTGCGGTATGGCGGTGCTACAGGCACATATACTGCGCATCCAAAAATTTTTAAATGGGATATATTAGGTTCATGACCCAAAACTAATTGCAACGGGGAATATTTGTGATAATTTGTCGGTCTGAGACGAACTAGCATTGCTGCATGCAAAATGGCGTGACCCCAAACCGAAATGGGCAGCCTCGTTTTCATGAGTAATGGTCTTGCAATCAACTGCAGACGTTTAATTAAAGATTCTGCAAGACCATTTTGAGTGTGAACATGAGCTACAGGATGTTCCACTTTTATCCCAATTGATAAGCAATAATCATTAAATGCTTGGGATGAAAACTCAGCAGCATTATCTAGTCTAATAGACTTAATTGGATTATCAGGAAATTGTGCTCGTAATCGAATTATTTGTGCCATTAATTTTGCAAACGCAAGGTTGCGTGATGACAATAGGCACACATGAGACCATCTAGAGGATGCGACAATTAAGACCATAAAATATCTAAAGGACCCACTAGGTGGGTGAATAGGTCCACAAATATCCCCTTGTATACGTTCCAAAAACGTAGGTGACTCAGTTCCAACCTTTGTTGGTGATGGTCTAATAATTAACTTGCCTTGATAACAAGAAGTGCAAGAAAATTCATTATTTAAAAGAATCTTTAAATTCTTTAGTGGATGCCCATATGAGTTTTCTATAATACGTCTCATCATAATTGATCCACGATGTCCCAATCGATCATGCCAAAGTACAAAAGTATTGGAATCAGTAACCTATTGGTTTACTGTGGAATGTGCCTCAATTGCACTAATTTTTGTCCAATACAGGCCACAAGATAAAGATGGGAACTTCTCAATAACCCACTTTTGGCCAGAGACGTTCTTTGCAATGATGAGGTATTCAAGATTATTCTCATCTATTGTTTCAATATGGTATCCATTTTGACTGATATTTTTAAAACTCAACAAGTTCCTCTTGGACTTGGAAGAGAACATTGCATTCTCTATGATAAATATTGTTCCTTTAAGCAGAGTTATAGTTGCTCTTCCGGAGCCTTCAATCAATTTACTACTACCAGAAATTGTAGTAACATCTGCCTTACACATACTTAAATGAGAGAAATATTTCTTCTCTTTGAATATCGTATGTGTGGTACATGAATCAATTAAACAAATATTTTTACAATTGGACGTTGATCCAAGTTTGCTTTGTGAGATATCCATATTTGCTTCCCATGATTTGACATACAAAAGAAATATACGAAAAATATTAGTATTTTTTATCATAGTTATTCTCCTTTTAATACTCTTGTATCCGTTGCTTAATAATTAAACAATATTTTCAAATCTGCTGAGGTTAGTTGATTAACCAAATAGATAATCGACTAACCTGTTTCAACGTTTAAAAAAAACTAGTCGATGAACAGGCAACGAACATAAGGTTAATCGATTAACTAAAGTGATAATCGATTAACTTAGGTAACGGTCATTAGGTTAGTCGATTAACTAAATCGGATAGTCGACTAACATGCCTTAAGGAAAAGGTCCAGTTTAATAGAATATATTGGTTAATCGATTATCTGTTATGTTAATCGATTAACTTACTGAAAAATCATTACAAATAAAGCATAAGATGAATGTGTAATCTAAAGTTATATAAAATTTGAACCATATCACAATAATAGATAACTTATGTAAACTATGATAATTGTTTATTCATTAACTACTACGAATAAGTAAAAATAAAAATATCAAACTGCTCAATCTTCTTTAACCATGGATCCATCACTGATCAAGTGATCTATTTTCCCCTCAGGGTGCTCAAAGAAGTCTGCCACATCCAAGTGGGTGATGTCAAAATTATTGTCAGAGACAAAATTGGTTTCAGGGCCTTTACTCTTTAGAGATGCTTGATAAAGCTCAACCAAATGTCTTGGTACACGGCAAATTTTTGCCCAGTGCTCTTTTCCACCGCAACGATAACATATAGTTTCTGAACTATTTGCTTTTGGATTCTCATAATTCCATTTCCGCTTTTGGTGGTTATATTTCTTTGGGGGGTGACTAACACCAGGAAATTTCTTCCTTGTCCACGTCCACGGCTATGATCCCGACCACGACCACGACCATGATTAAAGTCATAGCCTTTTCCACGCTTAGCATAATGGGAATACACCTTATCTACTTCAGGCAATGGTGTAGACCCAATGGATCGATTTTCGTGATTTCTCATGAGCAGGTCATTGTTTCGCTCAGCCACAAGGAGAAGAGAAATCAGCTCAGAGTACTTTTTGAAACCTTTCTCTCTGTACTGTTGTTGCAAAACCATATTGGAGGCATGAAACGTTGTAAACGTTTTTTTTCAAGCATATCATAATCAGTAATAGTATCTCCACCGAGTTTCAATTTAGAAGTAATTCTAAACATTGCAGAATTATATTCAGAAACAGACTTAAAGTCTTGGAGCCTCAGATGAGCCCAATCATATCGTGCTTGTGGCAGAGTGACCAACTTTAAGTTGTCATATCTCTCCTTTAAGCCATTTCACAAGATAAGTGGATCTTTGACTGTGAGATATTCAATTTTCAAACCTTGATCAAGGTGATGGCGCAAGAAAATCAAGGCCTTAGCACAGTCTTGGGTGGATGCATTATTTCTGTCTTTAATGGCGTCTCCAAGACCCATTGCATCCAAATGGATTTCAGCATCCAACACCCATGTCATGTAGTTCTTGCCCGAAATTTCAAGGGCAACGAACTTTCTTTTCACAATGTGAGACATAATTAAAACAAAATTAGGAGGAGAAAAAATACCTTAATTTTCTCAAAGAGATTCTTGAGATAGTAGAGCTTCGTGCTGATAACGTGTTATAAAACAATAAAAGAACAAGAGTAATATTGCAGAGAAAGAGAGAGAAAATTCTTATTGAATTTTGGGGTGGTTTACAATGGGGTAAGACCCCTCTATTTATAGGAGGAAAAATAACTTAGCCTCAAAGTAAAACTTTATACAAAATAGACATTCACTCTAATTAGAATTCTATTCTTAACATAATTCAAATAATAGTGTTAAGTATTCGGATGATCTTGAAGCTTCGAGGAAATCATGGCATTTAATTAGCTCTTCCTAATTTTGCTCGGTATCCAAGAATAGAATTGTTGGTCTCGTACTACTGCCATACTGCTATTTCCATTTTTAGGTTCTTAATAACTTTAGGGAACTATACCTCCTTTAAAGAACATTTAACATTATATACTTCAGTTATAAAATTACATGCAGTATACATTAATTAATTAGTTCAAAATATTTAATTAGTCAAACGACAATATCTACCTAACAAATTTGTCGCCTAAATTAAAGGAAATTATATATACGTCACAAATCCAAAATCTTATAACATCCATGTTACACTTGGACATAAAATTAACGAATAAAAAAATATTATCCATTAAATTACATAATTTGTTTTTATTATGGGAACCTTTGTCCTTATTTTCTTGTATATAATAAAAAATTATACAATTAATTACTCATTATATATACTATTAAAGTATGTTAACATTCCAAGTAAAACAATATATACACAATAAATAAAAATAAAAGTATATTTATTCTGAACATTGTATTCTAAATTAGAATAATGCGCTCTATTTAGTTTGAATATTGTATTCCAAATTAGGATATTATGGTGTATTTAGTTTGAATATTGTATATATTTGATATTGAATATTATATTCTTTATTAGAATATTATGGTTTTATGGTTTGAATACTATATTCTTCATTAATCTATTGTAATTTGTTATGTTTAATTTGGTTTGGCTAATATATCTCACATCAAAATATTGTGGTATATTTGATTTGAATATTGTATTTTATTAGGAAATTGTGGCATGTTTAGTTTAAATATTGTATTTCAAATTAAAATATTAGTGCATATTTGATTTGAATATTGCATTTTTCATTAGAATATTATGGTGCATATATTAGTTTGAATACTGGCATACTGTAATATTCTTTTAGTTTAGATATTGTGTTCCAAATTAAAATAATTTTTACGTTATTTTAACTTTTCTATCGATTACATAAATAGAAGAGGAAAAAAATGAAACAATTCATTTGATAAATTGGTAAAAGATATTGTCTTGCACGTAACGAATGCTCCATTTTCATATTCTTCTTCCTCCTCCGTCCAGATGTCATAAAAAAGAATAGAGAGGGTTATTTATTTAGAACAAGAGAAATAATTAGGGTTCGAATTGTTTTAGTGAAAATATATAATCCTAATTTCGTGAGATGATGGAGTGTTTTAAGGAATTTATTAAGTTGGAGTGAAAGATAATATAGTCCCTTAAAAGATGGGATATGTTTAGTGGCATATAATGATATTACAAATTCAAGAAATAAATAAAGTTTTATAAAATAGGTATAGAAAGTAAAATAGATATTTTAAAAGTATATTGCGTTAACTGGTATATTTTTAATAGGTAGACTGCGTAAATTATCCATAACATTATTTACTTGTTAAGCAACAATGTCCTTTATTACATTTTACCTATGTGAAAAATAGAACTGCACCCCCTCCATCAAAGAATTTTTATTTACTCTCTTTTTTTTATCCGTGAAATGCAAACTTTTGGTATGATTGTGTTAGAAAAAATTGAGTTTACATATTGGAGATGATCTGTCATGACACGTGGATCAGTCAAAGTCAAAAAAATAAAGTTAGCTAAGAGACACGAGCCATAACATATGCGAGCAAAGGTAGTCGAAGATGCACGAGCAATTACTCAGGACATGTAGAGCCCGCACATATTCAAGATATTAAAGCACAAAGATCAAAAGGAATTAAAGGAATGAATCTGGTAGCCTATGAGAGGCCAGATACAATATTTAATGTGTATTAAATACTAAAAAAGTTAAAGAATATTTGTTTAATATCTGATTGTGTAACATATTATTAAATGACATTCATTATTCATTAGTGCCTCATTATAGCTTTAGGCAAAGCTCATAATCTAAAAAAAGCTACAAAAGGGGAAAGAACCAACAATTGAATGACACAAGAAATTACTGGAATACACTTGATTTACTTGCTTTCTTACTATCTTATTCTCAAAAGTCTTTCTTTATATTCTCTTCTGATTATCAGTAACTCGTGTTCTTATAAATTTCTAGCTATAACTAAAATTTTATTTTTTGGTTAAACAAAAATTGGTTCCGTTACCGGAAATCTGATAATCTATTTCCATCTACTATGGCAAACAACAATGATAACACTCTAAGAGGTAAATTAAAACCAGCAAGATCAGGGAGATTTACAAAATGTTCACCTTGTCCCTTCTCCAGATGGTTCACCACAACAATCTTTGGAAGGCACTCCTGAATCTCATGCTAGTGTACAAGAGCAATCTAAAAATTTTGAAGGGGTAGATGAGACTTTACAAAAAGCAATTGTTGCACATGTCAACAAAGCTGTTCAGGTTCTAGTCAGTCAGTTACCTGCTGCATCGCCTACACCTACACCCAATAACAACATATTGGAGAATCCCCGTTCTGGGCTTGTTAATTCTTGAAATAGAGGAACCCCCAGTGAATCACAGGAGGGAGAACCAGGTAAGTCAACTAATTCTTATTTGCAAAATTTAGTACTAACCCTACAGAGACAGCTCAAGGAACAAAATGAGCGCATAGAGCAAATACCTGAAGTTCTAACTGTAATCAAAGGAGTGGATATGGATAAATATTCACAACAACCATGGAAGCCAAGTGCTGCTCCCCTCCCAATTCTAAAGAAGTTTAAAATGCCTGATGTCCCAAAGTATGATAGAACAACAGACCCACGATACCATGTGACGACTTCACAACTAGCGTGAAGGGAAATGATTTGACCAAACAAGAGATTGAATTAGTATTGGTCAAAATATTTGGTGAAACACTTACCAAAGGGGAGCTAACTTGGTATTATCTCTTACCCAAAAATTTTATAAACTCTTTTGCTGAGCTTGCAGATTCTTTCATCAAAGCACATTCGAGAGCTCAAAATGTAGAGAAAATAATGGAGGATATCTTCAAAATTAAGCAAGGAGATTTAGAACCACTTCGAGATTTAGACGAATAGATTTCAACGTGAAAGAATGACTTTACCGCGTGTACCTAACAATTGGGCAGCTAAAGCCTTCACAAGTAATTTGAATGAAAGAAGCTCGGAGGTCACGAAGAGACTCAAAGAAAGCCTTCGAGAATTCCATGCTACAACATGGAATGATGTTTATATAGGTACAACATGAAAATGCGGATTGAAGAGGATACTGTTCCAAGATTCCAAAAAGAGTAAAAATTAAGTTCGAGAAGTGCAGAAAATGAAAGGAGGTTCGGTAAAAATAGGTGCGAGCCCTACATGGAACCTGCGGTAAATGACTCATGGTCAAGATCAGATAATCAAAGGTACGATCATAAATCTAGAAACAATGAGTCAAGTTCCTCATCAAGATTTCGGAACGAGCGAAACAAGCATGAGTCACGAGATGATGACAAAAGTTTAAAGGAGAGATTCGGTGGCTATAATTTCAATGCCGGTACCTCCGAGCTCATAGCTGTTTTGAGGAGCATGGGAGATAAGTTCCGGTGGCCAAAAGAGATGAGGTCAAATGCAAACCGGCGTAACCCTGATCATTGGTGCAAGTTTCATAATGATCACGACCATAAAACCTCTGAATACAAATTTTTCCAAAGTGAAGTTGATCATTTATTGAAACAAGGGTATTTTACTGAGTTGTTTAGTGAGAAAGGAAAGGAGGCTTACATGAAAAATAGGCAGGTGCCCCCAAAACCACCATCTCTCAAAGGAACCGTCAACGTCATAAGCCGGGGGGGGGGGGCAAGATATCAACGGTGTAATGTATACCACATCTAATAAAGTTTCTAAAGTCACTATTACCCATAGGAAGTGGGTAGTCTTGGAGGAAGAAAGTATTACCTTTGATGATGCAGATATATATGGTGTATTATCCCTATATAATAACGCATTGGTAATATCTTTACTTGTATATGATACTAATGTGAAACGAGTTTTGATTGATCCAGGAAGTTCTGTAAATATTATCCTGCTAAGGGTATTACGTGAAATGCAAACTGGAAAAAAAAATGATACCAAAAGCGCATACCTTGTCTGGATTCGATAATTCCAGCGTAGTAACAAAAGGAGAGGTAATACTAATAACTTTTGCATAAGGTGTTGTTAAAGAAACTAAATTGAGGTGGTGGACATGGAAATGGGTTATAACATGATCCTGAGGAGACCATGGATCCATGAAATGGATGTTGTTCCATCAACTCTACATCAAGTTATTAAGTTCCCCTCATCTTGGAAAATTTTCCAAATTTGTGGAGATCAGCATACAGTCAGTAATATTAATTATGTAGAAAATGCGAGCGCGATAAGTGAAGAAAAATAGCAATCACATAAAACAGTTGGGGATATTATAGATGAAACCTCAACTGAGCGAGAACGGACAGATATAGACTCGAGACTTGACACAATTCAAGAGCCAAAAGAAAATGCAAAAATTAAAACGACAATTGAAGAATTAGAAGCTGTGATATTGTTTGAACAATGGACCGAACGGAAGGTTTATCTTGGAGCAAATCTGAACTCAGATATAAGAGGTATGATAATTAAAATTTTATAACCTAACATAGACTATTTTGCTTGGTCCCATGCTGATATGACAGGTATATCACCAGAGGTAATGATTCATAAGCTAAATGAAGACCCATCATTCACACCAATCAAACAAAAGAAGAGAAAGCAAGGAGCTTTAAAAAATCAGGTGATTCAAGATGAGGTTCAGAAATTATTAAAAATTGGATTTATCCGCGAGGTAAAATATCCTAACTGGTTAGCTAATAGCATTGTGGTACCTAAAAAGAATGGTAAGTGGCGAGTTTGTGTAGATTATACATATCTTAATAAAGTTTGTCCGAAAGATTCTTTTCCTCTACCACATATATTGATCAACTAATTGATGCTACTGTGGACATGAGCTATTAAGTTTTTTAGATGCATATTCAGGTTATAATCAAATCAAAATAGACCCTGACGATGAGGAGAAAACTTCTTTCATAACAGATAGGGGGACTTACTGTTATAAAGTAATGCCCTTTGGTCTCAAAAATGTGGGAGCAACCTTACAAAGGTTGGTTACTAAAATATTCCAAGAACATTTGGGAAAAACCATGGAGGTATGCATAGATGATATGCTCATCAAAACTCAGCATTCTAATGATCATATATCTAATTTGTCTGATACATTTCAAATTTTGCGAAAGTTCAATATGAAACTTAATCCAGAAAAATGCGCGTTTGGAGTCGCATCAGTAAGTTTTTGGGCTTTCTTGTTCCTAACCGTAGTATTAAAGTAAACACTTCACAGATCAAAGCAATAGAGGAAATCTCTGATGTGCTGTCAAATAGAAAAGAGGTCCAAAGACTAATGGGAGGAATTGCAGCTTTGTGTAGATTCATTTCCAAATCTTCAGAAAAGTATTTGAAATTCTTCTCATCACTTATAAAACAAGATCATTTTGAGTGGAATGAAAACTTTTAACAAGCACTTAGGAATTTGAAAACATATTTATCAAATCCGCCATTACTTGCAAAACCAAAGGCAGGGGAAAGGTTTCTTATTTATCTTGCTGTTTCAGAAGTTGCGATAAATGTTGTTTTAATCCGGGAGGACCAAGTTAAACAATCCCCTATCTATTATGTTAGTAAGTATTTGTTAGATGCAGAGACACGGTATCCGCAATTAGAAAAACTAACACTTGCTTTAATCATGGCATCTAGAATATTAAGACCTTGTTTCCAATGTCATCCTATTATTGTAGTAACTGCTTACCCGTTATGTAACATTTTGCATAAGTATGAATTATCGGGAAGGTTAGCAAAATGGGCTATTGAATTAAGTGAGTACAAAATCACCTATCAACCTAGAACTGCTATAAAATCTCAAGTATTAGCTGATTTCGTGTTTGATTTTAGCCAAGGGATGCAATTAGAAGCAGTTAAAGGGTTACAAGTTTTCAATGGTGCAAACCCGGGGACTTGGATTTTATTTACTAATGGTTCATTCAATGTAAAAGGTGCATGTTTAGGAGTTGTTCTTGTACTACCTACGGGCGAAACAATTAGACAAGCTATAAAATGTCATTCTATAACTAACAATGAAGCAGAGTATGAAGCTGTGATTGCAGGTTTGGAATTGGCACGAGAACTCAGCATAACCCAAATTATAATCAAAAGTAATTCACAACTCGTGGTTAATCAAATGCTGGGAGACTTACACAGCCAGGGAGGCAAGGATGGAGCAGTACTTAGAAAAAGTACGAAAATTGATAAAGCAATTTCAAACCTGGAAGGTTGTGCAAATTTCAAGAGATGAAAATGTTGAAGTAGATACTTTAGCCAATCTTTCATCTGCAACCGGCGTGGAAAACGATGCAAATGCTTCAGTTATACATTTATTTCATTTCGTTCTCGAACCTGATAAGAATGAGGTAAATTTTAATAACTTAACCTGGCATTGGAGAAACGAAATTGTTGCTTTTTTGCAGTATGGTATCGTCCATGAGGATAAAAGAAAAGCACACACACTTCGAAAAAAGGTCACTCGGTACTTTTTAAAATAAAGGAATCTCTACCGTAAAATGTTTGGTGGTCCCTTAGCAAGATGCCTTGGGCCTTCTCAAACAGAGTACGTAATGAGATAAATACACGAGGGACATTGCGGAAATCACGCAGGAGGAAAGTCACTGGTAAGAACCTTAATTAGGGAAGGTTATTATCGGCCTAAAATGGAAGGAAGCAGAAAGTTTCGTGGCCAAAAGTGACAAATGTCAAAGGTATGGTAATAACATGTATAGACCACCAAAGTTATTCCATCCATTTATAGCACCATGGCCATTCATGAAATGGGAAATGGATATCATCGGTCCATTACCACAAGCTAAAGGGCGGGTAAAGTTTCTGCTTGTACTTATTGATTATTTCACTAAATGGGTGGAGACGGGAGCATTTAAACAGGTACTAGAGAAATAAGTTAAAGGCTTCATTTGGGGGAACATAATATGCCGATTTGAAGCACCAAAAGAGATTGTGTATGATAATGGTCCACAATTCATAGGAGCCCAAAACGCAGAATTTTTTCAATGTTGGCAAATCAAAAGATTAACGGCTACACCATACCATCCAGTAGGTAATGGGCAAGCGGAATCCATAAACAAGGTCATTATCAATAATTTGAAGAAGCGGTTACAGGAATCAAAAGGTAAATGGCCTGAGGTATTACCTGGGGTTTTATGGGCTTATTGTACAACTACAAAAATGAGCACGAGAGAAACACCATTTTTTACTGATTTATGGTGTTGAGGATTTGATTCCAGTCGAGATAGGAGAACTAAGCATGTGGTTTGTATAGGCAACGGAAAAAATCGAGTTTACATATTGGAGATGACGTGTCATGACACGTGGATCAGTCAAATAGTCAAAGACACAAAGTTAGCTAAGAGACACGAGCAATAACAGACGCGAGCAAAGGTAGTGGAAGAGGCACGTGCAATTACTCATGAGATACAGAGCCCGCACCTATTCAAGACATTTAAAGCACAAAGATCAAAGGGAATTAAAGGAATGAACCTGGTATTCTAAGAGAGACCAGATACAGTATTTAATGTGTACTAAACATTAAAAACGTTAGAGAATATTTGTTTAATATCTAATTGTGTAACGTATTATTAAATGATATTAATTACTTATTATTGCCTCATTATAGCTTAAGGCAAGGCTCATAGTCTCAAAAAAGCTATAAAAGGGGAAAGAATCAATAATTATACGGCACAAGAAATTACTGGAATACACCTGATTTACTTGCTTTCTTACTATCTTTTACTCAAAAGCCTTTCTTTATATTCTCTTCTCACTAAAAACTTATTTTTTGATTAAACAATGATCGGTGAGATAGTAGAGTAGTTTTATTTGTGTGCTTTTTAATAGAATTTTAATTATATACACTAACTATATACTTTTTTTGCACCATCATTCATAGAATTTAACCTCCTTTCTATTTAAAAGTCAGTTCTTTTCTAAAAAAATAACTAAAGTCTTTTAATTTGGGACTTGTATAATCATGTACTTCTTTTTCTGGATGTTTAAGTTTTTTCGCGAGAAGCACTAGTATGTAATAGATGTATATATTTGAAAGATGATTAAATTATTTGCAGGTTTGTATGGAAAATAATAAGAATTATAAATACTTTTTCATCATTAAAAAATAATAATGCAAAGGGCGGTGTTCGAACTGCCCAACAAACGGAAATAAACTGAATTGCTGTTGACTTTATACAAAAGTGTATTTTCTACGTTGGATTCACTTTGATTAAGTTTTTCTCATATCCCTATACAACTGGCACACGGTTTTACGCTTTGAGCATTACTGTTAAATTAAAAAATTAGTATAATTAGCCCATATTAATTTGGTAAATCCCATATTAGAATTATTCATTTTTATTTTTGTAATATAGAACTTTGCTTTGTACACACTTCTTACTTTTCTTTATTACTTAAGAATTCTCCTCAGTTTTGTTAACATGTTTTGATATAAACAAACGTATAAGGTGAGAAGTTTTTTGAAATACTTGTTCAAAAATTCAGTGGATACGTTAAGGAAAAATTTTCATTTTAGGAAGAGTGATGTTATTGAGAGATTGGACATAAATATTTGGGCAAAGATTACTTTTAGCTCTCGACCATAATTTCATATATTCGATAGTCTCAAAAGTGTATAATATTTATATATTTTTTTGTATATAAAATATAAAAATATATATATTGCACAAAATAGATATTTTCGACTATTTTTTTAGAGCGCCTATACAGTGTTATTATCCCGAAATACTTTGTAAGCAAAACTTTTGTATTAAACTTAGGAGTGGCATGTGTAGATGATCACACAATTCACCAAGTTAATCATGCAAATACAATTAAACTTTTTTATAACAGCACTATTATATAATAATTATTTACTATAAAATTAAGTTTTTCTCGGAATCGATATATATATATATATATATATCCTTTATAATATTACTTTATAGCAGCCGAATAATATCGAAATAAATGAGACTGTTATTAAGATATTTGACTGTATTAGAAGAGCAACTATATTAATTGTTCTGATAAATAAACGAAGAAAAGACAAAAACCAAGTTTTATGTTTGATCACACATAAAATCTGATGAACTCAGGAAACATTACAATAACTTATATAATTAAAATAAACAAGAATAAGGATAAAACCAGGTTCTGACAGAGGCAATGAACATGGATGAGGTATTCCCCCAAAACGAAAAATTAAAGCAGGAATATTTCTTTCTTTATATTCCCGACAAGCGGTTTCCCCACTCATTATATTTTCCATATCATCACGTTACACTTGTGTTACTTATTCCAGATTGGAATAATCAATAGTAATAACACCGTCATTATTAACAAACATATGCAATATTAATTCTAAGCCGTTAGATTTCTCTCTATGATTACGTCCTAATCTTGTCTTATTATCCTCCTATTCCAATCTTTAACAGTGTTAGGTGCATGGATGTGTATGAACGTTCCATGACCAGCTGTTGGTGCTTTAACACTTATAAATTTTCTGTGTTGTGTATGGGTCAGAATTAGACTCGTGATCAGTAGTATGTCTAAATAGCCTTTAAGTTTGTTTGGGTTAATAAAAGGTATAACGATCCACCGACTAAAGTATTCCACGATTACACGGCCTGTTAGTAAGTAGTAAGACTACAGCCTACTCATTGTCCACGGACGTCTCTTCGACACGGCTACGACCGTCCCTCGCCAGCTGGCAAGATCCACAGCTATAAATATGAGAAGAAAGAACCCTAAAGAGGGACGTATTCTTCTTCTTCACATCTACTCCCAAAAGAGGAGAATATACATCAATATAAGGCTCTGAACCTCTCTACGGAGAGGCAGACCAACTCGATATCATTAATAAAATATCTCTGCTCTCCTCCCTTTAATCCTTAATTATTGTCTCTTATATTTCATTCTTTGGTCTTTTGATTTATTACAATCTGCTATGATTGGCCCTCCCTTGACTTTAATTGATTTATGCTTATAAAGTGTATGAGAACTTTGGGCTAAACAATTTGGCACCGTCTGTGAGGATTTCATATCAGAAACGCGTAGTTTATCCTTAGACCAAAAAAGAAAAGAAAACAACCCAGCTTGAACGAGCCAAAACGGCATGTCGTATCAAAGGAAGTTAAAAGCCTCGAGATGAGCTTGCTTCCACATCCCTCGTCTCCGAGCAAGAGGAAGAAGAAGAAGAAGAAGAAGAAGTAGTAGTAGTAGTAGTAGATCCCCATCCCCATGGGAAAATGCGCATAAGATACCTCCCCCTTTTTTCACACGAGATCCTGCCAAAAAGGAGGAAAGCACAAAAGCATCTCGAGTCGAGATCTGTAACGGGTAACCAGTGTGAACCAGCCGAGAAGGCTACAAGCACGAGTTAGGCAAGACCCGAAACCAGAAACAAATCCCAACGCCAAGCACAAAGCGGGTTGTGAGGGAAACCAAAAGGTTCAACTACGGTTGAATGGCAGTTCATGATACGTGCCTTCCCCCAAAAGTTCAACTACGGTTGAACTTGGACTCAAGCTATGCACCTCCGACATCAAAAACCACAAAGGGTTCAATTACGGTTGAAATGGGATTCAGGATATGCGGCTTCGACTTCACAAATTACAAGGGTTCGACTATAGTTGAATGACAATTTTGGGCTACGCGCCTTCACCCAAATGTTCAACTACGGTTGAACTAGGACTCAGGCTATGCGCCTTCGACATCAAAAATCCCAAAGGGTTCAACTATGGTTGAACTGGGACTCATGCTATGCGCCTTCGACATCAAAAATCACAAAGGGTTCAACTACGGTTGAACTGGGGCACAGACTATGTGCCTTTGACTTCAAAACTTACAAGATTCAACTACGGTAGAACGACAGTTCCGGCTACGTGCCTTCACCCAAAAGTTCAACTACAGTTGAACTGGGAACTTAGGCTATGCGCCTTCGACTTCAAAAATTAAAAAGGTCCAACTACGGTTTAACGGCAGTTCAGGCTACGTGCCTTCACCCAAAAGTTCAACTACGGTTGAACTGGGACTCAGGCTATGCGCCTTCGACATCAAAAATAACAAAGGGTTCAACTACGGTTGAACTAGGACTCAAGCTATGTGCCTTCGACATCAAAAATCACAAAGGGTTCAGCTACGGTTGAACTGGGACTCAGGCTATGTGCCTTCGACATCAAAAATCACAAAGGGTTCAACTACGATTGAACTAGGGCTCAGGCTATGTGCCCTCGACTTCAAAAATTACAAAGATTCAACTAGGGTTGAACTAGAACTTAGGCTATGCGCCTTCGACTTCAAAAATTACTAAGGTTACACTGGGGTTGATCGGCAGTTCAGGATACGCGCCTTCACCTAAAAATTCAACTACGATTGAACTAGGACTCAAGCTATGCGCCTTCGACATCAAAAATCACAAAGGGTTCAACTATGATTTAACTAGGACTCAGGCTACGTGCCTTCGACATCAAAAATCATAACGGGTTCAATTACGGTTGAACTGGTGCTCAGGCTATGTGCCTTCGACTCCAAAAATTACAAAGGTTCAACTACGGTTTAATGGCAATTCAGGTTACGTGCCTTCACCTGAAAGTTCAACTACGGTTGAACTGGGGCTCAGGCTATGTGCCTTCGACTTCAAAAATTACAAAGGTTCAACTGCGGTTGAACTGAAACTTAGGCTATGTTCCTTCGACATCAAAAATTTACAAAAAGTTCAACTACGGTTGAACCACTCATGCTACGTGCCCTCACCCGAAAAATTCAACTACGAGTGGAACGAAGACTCGGGCTACACACCTTCGTCACAAGAGTCATGAACTCAACCACAGACGAATTAAATCCAAGAATGCACGCCCCCGCGCCTACGAGTCGGGCCGCGATCAGGCGAGATCGAACGACCCCAAACGTTTGACCACGGTTGAACCCCGGGTCGGGCCAAGCGCCCCCACCATTCAAGTAAGTACGACTAACTTTACATTACAAATTCGGCCCGCGTAAAGTTCGATCCAAGTCGAACTACAAGGCTGTGCTTTTCATTACCACGGCTGGTAGCCCGACTAAGCCTGGACTGAGACTGAGACTATGTGACGCGGCTTCCCAAACACGGCAACGACCCACCCCACCAAGTGGAGGGAGGTGACGACCAAAAGCGTCTGCCTACGGCCAAAGCCATCTACACCAATTTTTCCTTAAGGCAAGGAACCAATTCGACAATGGTCGAAATCACCTAACCGGTCGAGACCATTAGCATGCCCACTAGAAAATCTCTAAGGCAAGGCCCTCTAAAACAAGCACAAAAAAGAAACGCACAAAATCGATACAAAACAGAAAGGAAGAAAGCGACATATATTTACAATATTTGCAAGGAGTTACCCCCAATTACATTGGTCCAGGGTCGGCAACAAAGGAAAAAATAATAAAAGAGAAAAGATTAAAAATTAAACAAATAATACCAGATTTCTTTTTGTTTACTCAGCGTACCAGTACCCTCTTCAACATTGTCAGCGCCCTCGGCGCCATCATCACCCCCGGGCGTGTACGGGTCAAAACCGCAGTCGAGGTGGGCATCACGAGCCTTTTGGAGTGCCTCCTCATAAGTAGCTTCAGGAACCACACCGGCTTCCCACAACCTCCAATACACGCCGAGCTGGGCCTCGGCGTACGTCCAAAGCTCACGAGCAGGACCAAAAGAGGCAGCTTGATCCTCAGGCACTGATTCTCAGCCTCGAAGGCTGCAATCCGGTCCGCCGCCGTACGGGCATCTTGCTCACAAACAGTAATGCGCCCCTCCAACGCCCTCTCTCGGAAAGTAGCGGCAGCCATCTCCAATCCGCGGTGCGGTTGGCCGCCTGCAACGATTCGACCTTCGCCAGGGAATTCTCTGCTTGCTTCCCCAAAGCAGCATTCTCCGTCTCTTGGGCGGCCACCTGCCTAGTCAAAGCCTCAGCGGCCTCTGCTGCTGTAACCCGCATTTGGCGCTCTCTCTCAGCGGCCGCCCTCCTTTCAGCTTCCATCTCCTCGTTTCTTTGACGGAGCTTCCCCTCAAGAGTATTTACCCTGTTAAGGGTCTGCTGCATTCGAAGCTCCCTCCTTGCCAGGCTTCTACCAGCTCCCGGTTCCGCAGGTTCGTTCCTCAAGCGTTCATGCAGATCACGGCACCGGTTACGGTAGCGGGGGTACTTCTCCAGCAACCGTACAAAGACAATCGAGAAAATATTGGCCCGACAAACGCTCTCCACCTCAAACGAGAATGACTGCAGAAAGCAAGACAACAATTAATACGAGAAGATACGCTAAGGAAAGAAATAGACTAAGACTTCACACGTACCTTTAAACTCAGAGCGGCCACCTCGCCCATCAACCTGACGTCCGAGATGCCCCTCAAAGATGCACTCTCCGCCTCCGAGCATAGAACCTCCAACGGCGTCACCAGATTATCCTCCTCGAGCAGCAGGTTCAGGTCATTAGGGATCTCCAAATAATGGTAATCCCTTTCGGCCTGCACCTTTTGGGCGGGTATGACCCTTCTGAAACAGACGGATGTCCTCAGGATCCATGTTAGACTCAGAATCACCCCTGTGTCATGAGGCTCCCCTCCCTTCCGTCGCCCTGGAAGTCGAGGCCTCCGCAGCTCAGGAAATTGAAGCGCCTGCATTCGCCAAAACTTCGGCGCCCGTATCCTCCGCCAAAATGGTTGCTGAGGAACTACCTTCCCTCTCAGCAACAGGAACTGAAATTTGAATCGCCAAAGCGATTGTGTCACCTTGGCCTAAGCCAACCCGGGCAACCCCCACTGAATGCTCGCCCTCTGTGGCGGGATCCGCTGCGTCCCCTTCTGCTTCCGATGGAGAGGAACCCTAAATAATCACCACCGGAAGGACCGGGGTGAATGCCACCCTGCGCCAAACGAGCGGCCTCTCCTCTCCCTCTTAGTCTTCATTTGGTGGCAAGTCCACGCTGGAACGCATGACCCCTGAAGGTTCTTCAACTCGGTGCCCGGACCGTGCCGGAGAGTGAGCTGCTGAGGATTTAACTAAGGTTGCCCTCGGGGATCGTGCAAGGCGTCATCATTGCAAATAATCGGACCTACGGAGAGCAAGCTGGGGAGCCCTCCTGCGACGTGGTCGTCCTAACCAGCAAAGGAAGAAGCTTCAGGGATAGGAAACAAAAAACTATGAAAAAAGAACAATACAGCAAGCCAGATCTTGCCAGCGGCTGGTCTACGGCCATGGACCTCCCAGAAAGAAGCCCACGTGCGAATTCTCGCTGTAACAAGGAGCACGACCTCAAACCACTCACGGATGCTAGAAAATGGTGGATGTGGTGCACCTCCAGCTAAGACACAGGAATAAGGTCAGCACGTACGAACACGAAACATGGCATTTAACCAAAAGAAATCAAGACCAGCGTAAAAGAAACTTACGTGCATGGTTCCATTCCTCCGGGAAGTCAGTAGCGCAAGCCACCAGGTGCTCAGTCCTGATGTAGAAAAAGTGCTCATAAGGACGGGTATCGACCTCGTTATCAAGCTCCGTAGTTAAGTCGTCGGCTCCACGAGGGACCAACCGAATCATGGTACCTCGTACCCTCTGGGGAGCATAGAGAGTCAGTACGTGCCCAAGAGTGATCTCCCTCCGCGGCAACCCCGCATATTTTATCAGCATCGCCAGCAACTTGTAGCAGGAAGGGACGAGCTAACCAGGGCATACCCAGTAGTAGCGACAAAAGTCCACCATAGGCATTGGGAGAGGAAGCTTAAATCCTAGCTTGAAAGGGTAAGCGTAGAAAATGCAGTACCCTCGGTGGTCAACGTGAACCCTCTCCCTGCTCCCAGCGAGGACGATGTCAGCAAAACGAGAAATTTCACATTAATCCCTCAGTTCGGCGAAGCCCACCTCCCCCATCAGAGGGGCCTCGTCCATTTGGTTCTCTCCTTCGAGGTAGGAGAAATAAGTTGCTTGTCCACCGGGCAGAGAAAGAATGTCAGTCACCGACGGGAGCCTGTCAATACTCGCCGAATCGGCGGTTCTCCACACTGAAGATGGTCCCTCAGCCACCGGAACCACCACCAGAGCAATATCAGAACGGTAGCAACTTGCCATTGTCAGTAAATTAAAAGAAAATGAGCAGAGTTCATCGGAAATGCAAGAGTCGATGAAAATCTGGCGATAAACGACGAAGAACGGAGTAACGAGGAGCAAAATAAGAATTAATCTGAGAAGAAGAAGAGCTATCTCTCTCAGAATTTCACTCAAATGAATATCGGAAAAGTAAGGACTGAAGGATAGAACCCCTTATTTATAGACGAGGCATAAATGGATTTCACGAATCCCAAAAGTCACCATTAACTACCCGATCGACCGATGACGGTTCAGGCCTACTGTAACAGGCATAATTATGACACATACCACGGAACGGTCATTCAACTGTCAATTGGCACGTCGCCCGTGAAACGGTCGTAACGGCCCCAGGATGCCAAGAGCACGCCCCATGCGTCACTGTGCATATGACGCCTTCCTTGTATGAGGTAAGCATGATCGTATTCTCCCCAGGCATATGTACTTGGCCGCGGCCATCTCTAAACCGTTGGTGGCTGCGACCATCTTCAAAGTAGTGCTGGCCACGACCGCCTCCGAAAGCAGTGTTGATTGCGTCCGTTTCTAAAGCAGTAAAGGCCACGGCCATTTCCTGAATATAAAATGGCTATGGCCATTCTCGAAATAAGGACGGCGACGACCCTCTCAAAATAACGGCTATCGTCGTCCCTTGACAATAGGTGTCTATGGTCTCCTACCAAAAGAAGAGAACATGCAAATATAAACGGCTTTGGCCATCTTCAAAATATAAATGGCTACGACCACCTTCAAAGTATAAATGGTTACGGTCATCTCCATAGTATCAATGGTTACGACCATCTCCAAAATTTAAACGGCTATGACCATTCGCTCGTATGAAAACCAACTAAAGAATTGCGGCTACAGTCGTAGATTGTAAACTCACTTAATGAAACGGCTCCATTGCAGTCAAGGAATATCCGTGTCAAATTGTTACGGCCATCTCCAGAGTATAAATGGCTACGACCATCTTCAAAGTATAAATGGCTATGGCTAACGATAAGATCCGCTCATCGAGCTCGGCCGACCCCCGACCTCAATAAGCGGAGGGATTATATGTATAGGTCAGAATTAGACTCGTGATCAGTAGTATGTCTAAATAGCCCTTAAGCTCGTTTGGATCAATAAAAGGTATAACTATCCCCTGACTAAAGTATTCCACGATTACACGACCTGATTAGTAAGTAGTAAGACCACGAAGTACTCATTTTCCACGGACGTCCCTTCGACACGGCTACGCCCGTCCCTCGCCAGCTTGCAAGATCCACATATATAAATATGAGGAGAAAGAACCCTAAAGAGAGGCTTCTTCTTCTTCTTCTTCTTCTTCTTCTTCTTCTTCTTCTTCTTCACATCTACTCCCAAAAGAGGAGAATATACATCGTTGTAGGGCTCTGAACCTCTCTACGGAGAGATATACCAACTCGATATCATTAATGAAAGATCTCTTCTCTCCTCCCTTTAATCCTTAATTATTGTCTCTTACATTTCATTCTTTTGGTCTTTTGATTTATTACGATCTGCTATGATTGACCATCCGTTGACTCTAATTGATTTATGCTTATAAAGTGTATGAGTTGGGCTAAACATGTTGTTTTCTTTTTTTTTTCTTGTGGTTTTGCACGTAATTGGCTAAGAAGTCGACGAAGTTGTTTGTTATATAAAAAAAATATAAAAGAGATTAACAATTTTACAACTATCGGGGTAAATAGTTTTGACCATAGGCTAAAAGTTATCTTTCCCCTTTTTTTCCATCAAGTGTTCAATATCCCCCTTATGACTCCTATTAGGGGTGTTCATTGGGCGGATTGGGCGGCTTTTACTCTTAACAGTTTGGCTTAACGGTTATCGGCTTTTAAATATATTAATCCATTAGCCACCCGATAAGATATCGGGCGGATTGGTATCGGGTTAGCTCTTATAGGGCGGTTAATGGGCGGTTTATCGGCCTAACATACATGTTCACTAAATATTTCTCATTCTCTTCGTCTTAGAAATAATGAATTGCCATAAAAAATAATATTTTAGAGGCAATATGATGCATTCAATTTTCTTTGCCAGAGTCACTCAATTTAATTTTCGTGATTAGGAAATTAGCTTTACCATCTCCGGCATATTGCCAAACAGGAGGATTACAACCAAAAATAAATTAAAGATAGAACCAAAAATTTCTAGATCCCGAGAATAAGAATGCTTAGAAGTAGAAATAAACTTTTGTTAATCATTTTCAAGGATTTTAGTTTTTTATATTTAATATATATAAATAAAAATAAATTTTATATATATATATATATATATATATATATATATATATATATAATATTTATATTCTTAACGGGTTAACGGATTAGCCGTTAAGAAAATTGAATAATCCATCCCCAAACCGATAAGCCATTAATAAAAAAAATTCAATCCGTTCCCCGTCCGTTAAGCCGTTAAGCCGTTACCAGTAAGCCGTTAAGCTTCGGTTTGGATCGATTTTCGGTTTCGGATCGGTTTTGAACACCCCTAACTCCTATTAAATTTAGATTCGCACGTCGTAAGACCGATTAAAGAGGAAAACATTCGCTATCATAATTTTTTCTGTTCTCAAAATTTGAACATGAAATCTTTAATTAAGCAAAGAAGAATTCTATCTAATCCACTACAAATTTTTATGATTATTTAATAGTATCTCAGTAAAGGACAAAAACTACTTGGGATTTTTATTGGTTCATCTCCATGCAATGTATCTAGTGGTTCTCTGCTTGGATATAAAAATCGCATACACACGCACCATATATTTTTTTATTACGGTGTATTATTTTCATTCACCTGCCTAGGTTTCCTAGAAAAGTTGATCACCATTTAATAATGTGTTTTCGTTATGTACTTTGTCAGTGCATTATCAAATCCAAATAAGTGGTTATTTCATCTTTTTATTTTATTTAAAATAAGTGTGTATTTGGTAATTTTCGGTAAAAAAATATTTTCTTAGAAAATATGTTTACTTTTTGATGTTTGGTATGCAAGTTAAAAAAAAATAATTTCTCAAGAGTATTCATAAAAAATTTAGATACAATAAACATGAAATTATAAGCTTTCAAACCAACAATCTTCCAAATTCACAATTTTCATAAACTTTTGAACCGCTAAACTTTCAAAAACCTCGAATTTTCGGACTTGTAAACTTTATAATTTCTAAACACGTAAACTTCCAAACACATAAACCTCCAAACTCATAACTTTGGAACTTGTAAAATTTCTAACATGTAAACCGAACTATGAAAAAACTAGAGCTAAAAATATATTAAAAAATATTTTTTTCGGGGGGTGGGGGGTGGGGGAGGGGAGAAAGGTGGGTGGTGCAGAAAAATAAAAAATAAAAATTCAAAATTACAATCTATTTTTGCGCGTGCGAGGTAGAGAGGGGGGGACGTAGCGGGGTGGGTGGAGACGAAAAAAAGCCTTTTTGGAGAAAGGTGGTTGGTGGTAGGCGTGGGGTGGGTGGGTGAGGATAGAGAATGTTGAGAAAAAATTTTGGAAAATGCTTTTCTTTCTCTTGATAAGGAAAATAATTGGAGGAAAATGGATTCATAAGAAAAATATTTTCCAAAACATTTAAGCCAACCAACTATGGAAAAATTGAAAAATATTTTTTAGAAAATATTTTCCTTCATACCAAACACACTCTAGGGTTCATTTACAACCAAGAAGGAATTATTTTTTTTTTAGAATTTTCCGTTATTTATATATTTCAATGTGTCAAGGTAATAATTAATTAAGTTTAATTTAGCAAATACATTTTTTCTCTCTAGGAGTTCATATTTTCTTAATTGGGATGTCAAATATAAAAAGGTCACTTATTGTGGACCAGAGAAAGTAATTACTTGTTGTAGCAAGTACCTTTTTTTTTCCAAGATTATAAATTTTGTGGTCCAAAAAAATAATAGCAATTACATTATTTAAAAATGGAGTTCAAATTTTGTATACTAAATGTGTATCAGCTCCTTAAACCGTCAAAATAAGTTACTCCATCCGTCCGGAAAAAAAAAATTTTTTTGAGAGTCAAATTTCTTAATTTTGATTATATTTAAGTTTTTTCAATATAAAATTAGTACATATCTGAAAATTACACAAAAATACTATAAATCACAATAATTATTAAATTTAAAATATTTAAAAGGCACATGAAATATCGCAGTCAAATAACAACTCGTTTAACTCCCCCAAATTTACTACACACTCTTTTTGGGATGAAGGGAGTAATTAATTACAATAATAAACGTTGTAAACAATTTATTTTGTTTCGGTATATAATTTAAATCCTTATTTAATTACGGTTTTAAGTTAGCGTGTCTTTATTTAGTTACTTCTTCAAGTTCTGACAATATTTGAGGAAGTATGCTTGGGCATTGTATGGGGAAAAAATTGAATATACATGAAGGTGATGTATCATGATATGTGTATTAGTCAAATGATCAAAGCATTATAATTAGCTACGAGGCACGAGCAACAATATATACGGGAGAAGACACTTAAAGAGGCACGAATTGTTGCTCAAATAACACAAAGCTTATACCTATTCAAGTCATTTAAAGCTCGAGGAACAAGAAGAATCAAGGAAATGAATTTGACAGCGCAAAAGAGGCCAAATTCAATATTAAATGCAAAATACGTTAGAGAATTTGTATTTAATATAAATGATTGAGTAACGTTTCTTTTAATATCATTATTACTCATAATTGCCTTATTAAGACAAAGGTAATACACATTCCCCTATAATTAACCATGGGGGGGGGGGGGGGAGGGTTGAGCATTTTTGAACGCAGGAAATACTATTGAGGCATTATTGGAATACAATCTGATTTCTTTACTTTCTATTTGTTCTCAATGTTTTTCCTTATTTTATTTCTTGATTATCAGTAATCTGTATTCTTCTTAATTTCTAGCTTTGACCAAAGTTCGAATTTTTTGGTTAAACAAATTGGTTCTGTCATAGGGAATCTGATAATCGATTTCTATCTACTATGGCAAACAACAATGACAACACATTAGGAAACCAGGAAAATCAAACCCAGCAAGATCAAAGAGATTTACAAAACATTCACCTGGTCCTTTCCCCACATGGTTGACCACCACAATCTCGTGAAGGCACTCCTGAGTCTCATGTTGGTGAACAGGAGCAATCTGAATATTTCGATGGGCAGATAAGGCTTTACAAAAAGTAATTGATGCAGGTTAACAAAGCTTTTCAGGCTCTAGTTAGTCGATTACCTGCTACACCGCCCACACCTACACCCAATAACAACTCCTTGGAAAATCCCCGTTCTGGGCTTGTTAATTCTGGAAATGGAGGAACTTCCAGTGAATCACAGAAGGGAGAACCATGTAATTCAACTAATTCTCATTTGCAAAATTTAGTACTAACCTTGCAGAAACAGCTCAAGGAACAAAATGACCTCATAGAGCAGATTTTCGGAGTTCTACCTATAATCAAAGAAGTGGATATGGATAAATATTCACAACAACCGTGGAAGCCAAGTGTTTCCCCCTCCCAATTTCAAAGAGATTCAAAATGCCTGATGTCCCAAAGTATGATGGAACAACAGACCCATGAGACCACGTGACGACATTCACAACTAGCGTAAAGTGAAATAATTTGACGAAACAAGAGATTGAATCAGTCTTAGTCAAAAAATTTGGTGAAACACTCACCAAAGGAGAGTTAACTTGGTATTCTCTCTTACCCGAAAATTCTATAAACTCCTTTGCTGAGCTTGCAGATTTTTTCATTAAAGCACATTCGGGAGCCCTAAGGGTTGAGAAAACAATAGAGGATATCTTCGAAATCAAGCAAGGAGATTCAGAACTACTTCGAGATTTCGTTGATAGATTTCAACGTGAAAGAATGACTTTACCGTGTGTACCTGACAACTGGGCATCTATAGAATTCACGAGTAATTTGAATTAAAGAAGTTCAAAGGCCACGAGCAGACTCAAGAAAGCCTTCGAGAATTCTCAGCAACAATGCGGAATGATGTTTATAACAGGTATAGCACGAAGCTGTGGATTGAAGATGATATAGTTCCAAGATTCGAAAAAGAGGAAAAAGCAAGTTCGAGAAGTACAAAAATGCAAGGAGGTCCGGTGAAAATAGGTGCGAGCCATACATGGGACCTTCGGGAAAAGACTTACGGTCAAGATCGGATAATCAAAGGTGCGACCACAAATCTAGAAACAATGATTCAGGTTCCTCATCTAGATTTAGGAACGAGGGAAACAAACAAGAGTCACTAGATGATGATAGAAGTTTAAAGGAAAGATTCGGTGGTTATAATTTCAACATCACCCCGCTGAGCGCGTGGCTGTTTTGAGAAGCATGGGAGATAAGGTCTGATGGACAAAAGATATTAGGTTAAATCTAAACAGGTGTAACACTGACCATTGGTGCGAATTTCATAATGATCATGGCCATAAAACGTTTGAGTGTAGATTTTTACAAAGTGAAGTTGATCATTTGTTGAAGTAAGGGTATCTTACAGAGTTGTTCAGTGAAAAAGGCAAGGAGGCGTACATGAAAAATAGGCAGGTGCCCCCAAAACAACCATCTCCCAAAAGAAACATCAACGTCATAAGTGGGGGAGACGATATCAATGGTGTAACGTATACAACATCTAATAAAGTTTTTAAAGTCACTATCACCCATGGGAAGCGGGTACGACAAGTCTTGTGACGACCCAAAGGGTCATTACTGTAATTCTCCCTTTCTATGTACTTCTGAGGCCATGAAAACTTCTTAAATAGTTGCATCGATTTGCGTGCGTAGCCTGGGCGCGAAGCCGGAAGATTTTTGTGTGAAAATATACCCTGTGTTAAAAACCATGAATTTTGATACTAGTATTGCTATAGTTGACTTTGGTCAACATTTTGGGAAAACAGACCCTGGCCCGTGATGTGACGGTCCCGGAGGGTCCGTAATGAAATTTGGGACCCTGCCGTATTCCCGGAATCAAAATTTGAGGTCCCAGGCCCGAGTACGGAGCCATTATGTGAAACTTTTTTTGAAAATGCTTAAGGTAAAATGGAAATGAAAATTTGATCAAAAGTGATGGCATCGGGCTCGTATTTTTGTTTCGACGCCCGGTATGAGTCTTAAATGGGCGTTAACCGCTATCTGTAAAGTTTGGTTGAAAAAGGACGTCGTTTGACGTGTTTTGGACGAAAAGTGGAAAAATTTGAAAGTTTTGAACTTGAGATGAAAATCATGAGTTTTGGAGGTTGATTCTTTGATATAGATGTTATTTTGGCAATTTGATCGCACGAGTAAGACTGTAGGATGTTTTTGAGGTTGGGTGCATGTTTGGGTTGGAGCCCCGGGGAGTGGGTGAGTTTTGGATAGGTGTTAGGCTCTTTTTGTGCATTTCTTATCAGCTGGTGTCTGCGAGTTTCGCAATTGCGAATCTTGCCTTGCAATTGCGAGTTCCCCTTTGTTTGGACTCCCTTCGCAAATGCGAGATTTTCCATTGCAAATGCGACATCCCCCTCTAGTAGCCGGACTTCGCAAATGCGAAGTCTATCTCGCAAATGCGAGTTACCCTCAGCCTACACCCAGTTCGCATTTGCGAACATTCTCATCGCAAATGCGAGTCCTTCTCTTGGCTCGCCCAGTTCGCAATTGCGAACTATTTCTCGCGATTGCGAGCTCCCTCTCATTTGTCCCCAGTTCACAAATGAGAAGTTAATATCGTATTTGCGACATCTACACCCCTGCAACTATTACTTAAACGAATTCAAACCTTATTTTTCTTATCTTTCAAAACCCAAAACCACCATAGGCGATTGCTCTCGAACCCCTTCGTCCCCAAACTACTTGTATGTCAACTTTTACTAGTTTTGTTCAATCTTTATCATTTTCTAACATGATTTCATCCTTAAATCAAAGCTTTCCATGATTAAAAATGGGGATTTGGGGTAAAACCTAGATTTTCATAAAATTTGGGATTTGGACCTCAATTTGGGGTCCGATTTCAAAACAAATTGCATATATGAACTCGTGGGGGAATGGGTAATCCGATTTTGGTTTGAACCTCAAGTTTTGACCACGTGGGACCAGGGGTATTTTGGGAATATTTGAGTAAAACTTTGGAAATTTCATTTTTATGCATCCAAATTGATCTAACTAGCATTTGTTGATTTATTTGAGTAAATCATGGTTAGATTCTACCGGTCTTTAAGCGAATTCGAGGGGTAAATCTACCCTAGAAGCGTGAGTTGAGTTGGAAACTTTCAAGGTAAGTGTTTGATCTAACTTTGGCTTGAGGTAATAGGATTAGAGTATTTGATTGCTATTTGCTAAATGATCGAGTACAGTGTATAAGCATGGTGACGAGTATCTATTCACCGGTGTCAAGCGTGACCGTGAGTCGTAATTGCCTTAGAATTTGAAAGATGTGAAACAATTGAGTTATTCGGCCACTAAATAAATTATGAAATGATTGTTGAAAGGTAAATAAGCCAAAGAAGGAAGTGTAGTACTTTTTCCTTGCCGGGATGAGTAAGTTATTGTTATTGAATCCTCCCTTACCGGTTGGGTTGTAGCTGTACCCTTGCCGGGTTTAACTGTTGTATGGATGAACTTCCTTAATGGGGCCTCCTTTAAGGAGATTGTTGGAATTGTCTTTTTATATTATGGGATCGTGTGGCACGCCGTCCACTTATACATATATCATGGGATCGTGTGGCACACCGTCCACTTATAATGACATTATGGGATCGTGTGGCACGCTGTGCACTTATTGTTATCGGCCTGAGATGACATGGGATCGTGTGGCACGCCGTCCACTTATATATATTGCATAATGGGATCGTGTGGCGCGCCGTCCACTGTAGATGAGTAGATCATGTAAAGCTGAGTTAGAGTTATTGTTATTATTGATGTTCCACCTTTATCCTGTATTCCCCCAGTTTTAATCGTATTATATTGTTATTGTTTCTTTCTCGCACTTGTATATCATTTATTGCACAGGTTAACTGTGGTAGGTCTTATCTAGCCTCGTCACTACTTCGCCGGGGCTAGGCCAGGCACTTACCAGCACATGGGGTCGGTTGTGCTGATACTACGTTTCTATGCCCTTTTTGTGCATAGGTCAGGACGCAGCCTATGGACCGCAGCCATAGTTCGGTAGCGATCCTTCAGTCCAGAGGCTCTGAGGTAGTTCGTTGGCGTATGCGGGCCCCGAGTCTCTTCTATCCATTTCTTTGTAGTTTGTTTTATTTGTATCAAACAAACATATGATGTATTACTTTTAGACTATTGTGTGTAGTACTCTTTAGTTGTCCGTGAGCAGTGACACCGGATACTGGGTAAAGGCATGTAGTTAATTTTTTCGTATCTTTTTGTCGTTACTGTTATTAAAATTCTTCCACATGTTTAATTAATTATTCTAGTATTTAACTTGTTTTAGATTAAGTTTTGTGAAAATGATCATAAGGGTTGGCTTGCCTAGCTTTGACAGTAGGCGCCATCACGGTTCCCGATAGTGGATAAATCCGGGTCGTGAAAAAGTTGGTATTAGAGCACTAGGTTACTTGGGTCTCATATCTCACGGACAAGCTCGGTAGAGTATGAGGTATCGGTACGGAGACGTTTGTATTTATCCCCAGAGGCTACAGAGTTAGGAAAAGTTTCACTTTGTGCATTATTGTCGTGCGATTCTATTTCTCAAATATTAATTGTCGTTCTATTCTGTTCTTTCGTAGATGGAGAGAACACATGTGTCTTCTTCTTCCATGCAAAAGCCCAAGCCCCCAGAAGCAGCTCCCGCAAGGGGCAGGGGCCGTGCCAAAGGCCGTGGCAGGGGCAGAGCTCAGCCCCAGGCAGCAGTTCCAGAGGTGGAGCCTCATATTGACTTTGATGAGGAGGTTCCAGCTCCACCAGCTCTAGTAGGCCCAACTCAGGTCCAGGAGGAATGATGCTTTCTTCGGATCTTCAGGATTTTCTTGTCTGCATCGCAGGCTTTATGGACAGTGTAGCCAGAGCAGGATTGCTTCCAACAACACCAGCCACTTCTCAGGCTGGAGGAGGGCTTCAGACTCTTGCTACACGTACTCCGGAGCAGGTAACTCCCCAGATTCAAGTTCTGTTGGTTCAGCCCACAGTGGCAGCTCAGACAGGTGTTACTGCTCAGGTCGGAGATAGGACGACCATGTCTTCAGATGCCCTGTGGTGACTTGATCAGTTCTCCAAGATTTTCACCACTAATTTCAGCGCTGGTTCATCGGAGGATCCCCAGGATTTTCTATACAGTTGTCATGAGATCCTCAGGACTATGGGGATAGTAGAGACCAATAGGGTCGACTTTCGCACTTTCAGGCTTGTGGGATCCGCCAAGACTTGGTGGAGGGATTATTGTCTATCTAGACCAGCAGGGTCCCCATATCTGACATGGCATCAGTTTGCAGAGTTATTTTTGGAGAAGTTTCTCCCTGTCACTCAGCGGGAGGCGCTTCACAGACAGTTTGAGCATCTTGAGCAGGGCTCTATGACAGATACACAGTATAAGACCAGATTTGTTGACTTGGCACGCCATGCAGTAGTGATACTCCCTACAGATCGAGAGAGGGTTCGGAGGTTCATTAATGGGTTTATTCATACCATTCGCCTATAGATGGCTGTGGGGGTTGGCAGTGATATTACTTTTCAGTGGCGGCCCGCCGAGTAGAGATAGCATTAGCTCGAGGAGGTAGTCAGGGTTCAGACAAAAGGCCTCGACATTCTGGCAGATTTAGCGGTGCCTCATCTGGAGGTAGGGACTTTCATGATAGAGGCTACCCCCCGAGACCTTTTAAGTCAGTACTCCAGTCTTCACATAGTGCTCCATGTGGTCGTAGCTCTCAGCCACAACATTCTGACTAGCAGCTCTTCAAATCGCAATCAGCTTCTATCAGTGCACCACCACATCGGTATTCTCAGTAGCCGAGAGCTTGCTTCACTTGCAGCAACCCGAGGCACATTTCCAGGTATTGCACTAGAGCTTCCAGCAGTTCACAGCAGCAAGGTCCTCGTCCTATGATTCAGGCAGCAGATGATCCACAGGCCGCCCAGCGAGCTAGAGGGGGGGGGGGGGGGTATAGGCCATAGAGGTGGAGGTAGGGAGCGTAGAGGTAAAGCTCAGACAGCTAGAGGTAGGGATCGGCCCGCAGCAGATCGTCCCAGAGACGCAGTTCAGGGGGGTGGGGGCCAGCCCTGTTGCTATGCATTGCCAGCCACGCCGGAGGCCGAGTCATCTGATGCTGTGATTACAGGTACTATACTGGTCTGTGATAGGGGTGCTTCGGTATTATTCGATCCAGGATCTACTTATTCTTATGTGTCGTCCTATTTTGCACCCTATTTTATTATGCCTAGTGAGGCCCTGGGTATCCCTGTATACGTGTCCATAACGGTTGGTGATTCTATAGTGGTCGACCGAGTGCACCATTCCTGTGTTGTGGTATTTGAGGTTCTTGAGACCCGTGTTGACTTATTGCTTTTAGACATGGTGGACTTTGATGTTATATTGGGGGTGGACTGGTTGTCTCCCTATCATTCTATCTTGGATTTTCACGCCAAGACCGTGACTTTGGCCTTGCTAGACTTGCTCCAACTTGAGTGAGAGGGACCCCAGGTCATGCCACCCATAGTGCTATTTCATATGTCAAGGATCGACGTATGGTCGAGAAGGGGTGTTTAGCATATTTGGAGTATGTTTTCAACTCCAGTGCAGAGGTTCCATCTATCGACTCTGTTCCTATTGTTCGGGAGTTTCCCGAGGTTTTTCCTTCAAACCTGCCGGGTATGCCGCCCGACAGGGACATTGATTTCTGTATTGATCTGGCTCCTGACATTCAGCCTATTTCTTTTCCTACGTATCGCATGGCCGTGCCAGAGTTGAAAGAGTTGAAAGAGCAGCTTCAGGATTTGCTTGATAAGGGTTTCATTAGACCCAGTTTATCACCTTGGGGTGCGCCAGTGTTGTTTGTGAAGAAAAAGGACAGGTCGATGAGGATGTGCATTGATTACCTGCAGTTGAACAAGGTGATGATAAAGAACAAGTACCCACTATCGAGGATTGATGATTTGTTTGACCAGCTCCAGGGTGCCAGGGTGTTTTCGAAGATAGATTTGAGGTCTGGTTATCATCAGCTGAGGATTAGGGCGTCTGATGTCCCTAAGACAACATTTCGTACTCGTTATGGACCTAATGAGTTTTTGGTCATGTCGTTTGGGTTGACCAATGCCCCGGCAGCATTCATGAAGTTGATGAACCGAGTTCATGCCTTACTTGGATTTATTTGTGATTGTATTCATTGATGATATCTTGGTATACTCCCGCAGTCAAGAGAAGCATGAGCAACACCTCAGAGTGGTTCTTCAGACTCTGAAGGATAGCCAGTTGTATGCCAAGTTCTCAAAGTGTGAATTTTGGTTAAGTTCAGTAGCATTCTTGGGTCATGTCGTATCAGCAGAGGGTATTCAGTTAGACCTGAAGAAGATAGAGGCAGTCAAGTACTGGCCTCGACTAGCTTCTGCTACAGATATTCAGAGCTTCTTTGGGTAAGCTAGTTATTACATGCATTTTGTGGAGGGTTTTCATCCATCGCAGCCGCGATGACTAGATTGACTCAAAAGGGTGCCCAGTTCAGCTGGTCAGATGAGTGGGAGGCGAGCTTCCAGAAGCTCAAGACAACCCTGACTACGGCACCGGTATTGGTCTTGCCCACGGGATCCGGGCCTTATACTGTATATTGTGATGCTTCCTGCATCTACCTTGGGGCAATGTTGATGAAGAACGACAAGGTCATAGGATATGCTTCGAGGCAGTTGAAGATCCACGAGAAGAATTATCCAGTTCATGACTTAGAGTTGGCAGCCATTGTTCATGCCTTGAAGATCTGGAGGCAGTATTTGTATGGTGTGACGTGTGAGGTGTACACGGATCACAAGAGCCTTCAGTACTTGTTCAAGCAGAAAGATTTGAATATTAGACAACGGAGGTGGTTGGAGTTGTTAAAAAATTATGATGTTTCTATTTTATACCACCCAGGGAAGGCCAATGTGGTGGCCGATGCATTGAGTAGAAAGTCCGCCAGCATGGGTAGTCTTGCATATATCCCGATCATCCAGAGACCGCTTGCCTTGGATGTTCAGGCCTTGGCCAATAGATTTGTGAGATTCGATATTTTTGAGCCTTGCAGAGTGTTAGCTTGCACAGTTGCTCGCTCATCATTGATGGAGTGTATCCGTGAGCGACAGTTTGATGATCCCCATTTGTGTTTCCTAAGAGACACGGTGCAGAGGGGAGGTACGAAGGAGATGACTCTGGGAGGTGATGGTATATTGAGGTTGCAGGGGCAAAATTTTGAGCCCAATGTTTATGGTATTCGAGAGTCGATCTTAGCGGAGGCCCATAGTTCTCGGTATTCTATTCATCCAGGCGCCGCGAAGATGTATAAGGATTTGAAACAACATTATTGGTGGTGGAGAATGAAGAAAGACATTGTTGCATATGTGGCTCGTTGTCTAAATTGCAAGCAGGTTAAGTGCGAGCATAAGAGGCCCGATGGATTATTTCAGAGGATTGAGCTTCCCGAGTGGAAGTGGGAGAGAATCACCATAGATGTTGTTACTTGCCTTCTGATGACTCGGAAGAAGTTTGATTCTATATGGGTTATTGTTGATAGGCTGACTAAGTCAGCTCATTTCATTCCAGTTGCCACCAACTATTCATCCGAGAGATATGCAGAGATTTATATAAGGAGATCGTTCTCCTTCACGGGGTGCCATATCTATTATTTTGGATCGGGGTCCACAATTTACCTCGCATTTCTAGAGAGCGCTGCAACATGAGTTGGGAACCCAAGTCCATTTGAGTACAACATTTCACCCCCAGATGGAGGGTCAGTCCTAGAGGACTATCCAGATTCTTGAGGATATGCTCCGAGCCTACGTTATTGATTTTGGAGGCTCGTGGGACCAGTTCTTGCCGTAAGCAGAGTTTGCCTACAACAACAGCTACCAGTCTAGTATTCAGATGGCCCCGTATGAGGCTTTGTATGGTAGGCACATTCGGATGGTTTGAGCCGGGAGAGGCTCGGTTATTAGGCACTTACTTGGTACAGGAGGCATTGGATAAGGTCAAGATCATTCAGGACAAATTTCGGTCAGCTCAGTCCAGGCAGAAGAGTGTTGCAGATCGCAAGGTTAGGGATGTTCCTTTCATGGTTGGTGAGCGAGTATTGCTCCGTGTATCGCCTATGAAGGGTGTGATAATGTTTGGGAAGAAGGGCAAGCTTAGCCCTAGGTATATCAGCCTTTTTGATATTCTGGTCCGTGTGGGGAAGGTGGCTTATAGGCTTGCATTGCCACCTAGCTTGTCAGTTGTGCATTCGGTTTTTCATGTATCCATGCTTCGGAAGTATCATGGTGATCCCACCCATGTGTTAGATTTCAGCATTGTCCAATTTCACAAGGATCTGTCATATGAGGAGGAGTCGGTGGCTATTTTAGATCGGCAGGCTCGACAATTGAGGTCATGGAGTTTCCCTTCAGTGCGTGTTCAATGGAGAGATCAGCCTCCTGAGGCATCGACCTGGGAGTCCGAGTCTGATATGCGCAGCCGTTATCCCCATCTATTCCCCGACTCATGTACTCATTTTTTTAGAGGTGGAGGATGTGACGACCCAAAGGGATATCACTGTCATTCTCCATTTCTTTGCACTTCTGAGGATTTGAAAACCTCTTATTTGGTTGCCTCGATTTGCGTGTGCAGTCCGGGCGCGAAGTTGAAAATTTTTTGTGTGAAAATATTTGAACCCTATGTTAAAAACTATGACTTTTGATACTAATATTGCTATAGTTGATGTTGGTCAACGTTTTGGGTAAACGGACCCAGACCCGTTATGTGACGGTCGAGGAGGGTCCGTAATGAAATTTGAGACCCGGGCGTATTCCCGGAATCGAAATTCGAGGTCCCAGGCCTGAGTACGGAGCCATTATGTGAAATGGTTTTTTAAAATGCTTAAGGTAAAATGAAAATGAAAATTTGATCAAAAGTTATGGTATTGGGCTCATATTCTGGTTCCGACGCCCGGTAAAAGTTTTAAATGGGCGTTAAGCGCTATCTGTAAAGTTTGGTTTAAAACGAACGTCGTTTGACGTGTTTTGGACTAAAAGTGGAAAATTTTGAAAGTTTTGAACTTGAGATGAAAATCATGAGTTTTGGAGGTTGATTCTTTGATTTAGATGTTATTTTGGCGATTTGATCGCACGAGTAAGTCCAAAGGATGTTTTTGAGGTTTGGTGCATGTTTGGGTTGGAGCCCCGGGGGCTCGGGTGAGTTTTGGATAGGTGTTAGGCTCTTTTTGTGCATTTCTTATAAATTTGTGTCTGCATGTTTCATAATTGCATAGCCTACCTCGCAATTGCGAGTTCCCCTTTGTTTGGCCTCGCTTCGCAAATGCAAGATTTTCCATCATAAATGTTACATCCCCCTCTGGCAGTGACTTCGCAAATGCGAAGTCTATCTCCCAAATGCGAGTTACCCCCAACCTATACCCAGTTCGCATTTGCGAACATTCTCCTCGCAGATGCGAGTCCTTCTCTTTCCTAGCCCAGTTCACAATTGCGAACTATTTCTCGCAATTGCGACCTCTTTCTCATTTCTCCCCAGTTTGCAAATGCAAAGTTAGTATCGCATTTGCAACATCTGCACCCCTGCAACTGTTACTTGAACGAATTCAAACCTTATTTTTCACATCTTTCAAAACTCAAAACCACCATAGGCGATTTCTCTCAAACCCCTTCGTCCCCAAACTATTTGTAAGTCAACTTTTACTAGTTTTCTTCAATCTTTATCATCTTCTAACATGATTTCATCCTTAAATCAAAGATTTCCATGATTAAAAATGGGGATTTCGGGTAGAACCTAGGTTTTCATAAAATTGGAGATTTGGACCTCAATTTGGGGTCTGATTTCAAAACAAATTGCATATATGAACTTGTGGGGAATGGGTAACCCGGTTTTGGTTCGTAATTGCCTTAGCATTTTAATGATGTGAATCAATTGAGTTATTCGGCTACTAAATAAATTATGAAATGATTGTTGAAAGGTAAATAATCCAAAGAAGGAAGTGTAGTAGGTCCTGTATCTTGTATCCCCCCCCCCAGTTTTAATCGTATTATATTGTTATTGTTTCTTTCTCGCACTTCTATTTCATTTATTGCACAGGTTAATTGTGGTAGGTCCTGTCTAGCCTCGTCACTACTTCGCCGGGGTTAGGCTAGGCACTTCCCAGCACATGGTTGTGCTGATACTACACTTCTGTGCCCTTTTTGTACACAAGTCAGGACGTAGCCTTTGGGACGCAGCCTATGGAGCGCAGCCATAGTTCGGGAGCGATCCTTCAGTCTAGAGGCTCTGAGGTAGTTCGCTGGCGTTCGCGGGCCCCGGGTCTCTTCTATCCATTTCTTTCTAGTTTGTTTTATTTGTATCAAACAGACATATGATGTATTTCTTTCAGACTATTGTGTGTAGTACTCTTTGGTTGTCTGTGAGCAGTGACACCAGATACTGGGTAGCGGCACGTTGTTTGTTGTTTCATATCTTGTTTTCGTTACTGTTGTTAAAAGTCTTCCACATGTTTAATTAATTATTCTATTATTTAACGTGTTTTAGATTACGTTTTGTGAAAATGATCATAAGGGTTGGTTTGCCTAGCTTCGACAGTAGGTGCCATCACGGCTCCCGATGGTGGGTAAATCCGAGTCGTGACAAGTCTTGGAACAAAGTATTACCTTCGGTGATGCAGATGGTGTATTATCTCCATATAATAACGCACTGGTAATATCTCTACTTTTATATGATATGTGAAACGAGTTTTGATTGATCCAGAGAGTTATGTAAATCTTATCCTACTAAGGGTATTGCGTGAAATGCAAGCTGAAGAAAAAATTATTCCAGTGGCGCATACCTTGTCTGGATTCGATTTTTCTAGCGTGGTAGCAAAAGGAGAGGTAATACTAACAACTTTTGCAGAATGTGTTACTAAATAAGCTAAATTTCAAGTAGTAGATATGGAAATGGCTTATAACATGATTTTGGGGAGACCATGGATCCATGAAATGGATGTTGTCCCGTCAACTCTACATCAAGTTATTAAATTCCATCACCTTGGGAAATTTTCCAAATTCGTGGAGATCAACATGCATCCAGGAGTATTAATGTTGTGACAGATGTGGGTACCGTAAATGAAGAGAAATAGCATTCACAGAGAACAGTTGAGAACATCATAGTTCTATCCGCGAGGTAAAGTATCCTAATTAGTTAGCTAATATAGTTGTGGTGCCTAAAAAGAATAGTATGTCGCGAGTCAACATAGATTATATAGATCTCAATAAAGCTTACCCAAAAGATTCTTTCCATTTACCGCATATAGATCAACTAATTGATGTTACTGCCGGGCATGAGCTATTAAGTTTTTTAGATGCATATTCAAGTTACAACCAAATCAAAATGGATACAAGTGATGAAGAGGAAACCTCTTTCATCACAGACAAAGGGATTTACTGTTATAAAGTAATGCCTTTTGGACACAAAAATATAGGGGCAACCTATCAAAGGTTGGTTACAAAAATATTCCAAGAACATTTGGGAAAAACCATAGAGGTATATATAGACGATATGATCCTCAAAACTCAGCATTCAAATGATCATATATCACATTTGTCTGAACATTTCAAATTTTGAAAAATTTAATATGAAGCTCAATCCAAAAAAAATGTGCATTTGGGGTCGCATCAGGTAAGTTTTTGGGTTTTCTTGTTTCTAACCGTGGAATTGAAGTAAGTCCTTCACAGATAAAAGCAATAAAGGAAATCCCTGACGTGCTTACAAGTAAAAAAAGAGGTCCAAAAACTAACGGGAAGAATTGCAACTTTGGGGAGATTCATTTCCAAATCTTCAGAAAAGTGTTTCAAATTTTTCTCAGCACTTAAAAAGCAAGACCATTTTGAGTGGAATGAAGAATGTCAACAAGCACTTAGAAATTTGAAAGCATATTTTTCAAATCCACCGTTGCTGACAAAGCCAAAGGCAGGGGAAAAAACTTATCTATCTATCGGCATCAGAAGTTGCGGTAAGTGGTTTTCTAGTCCGGGAGGACCAAGGTATACAATCCCCTATCTATTATATTAGTAAATCTTTGCTAGATGCAGAAACATGATATCCCCAATTAGAAAAACTAGCACTTTCTTTAATCATGACATCTAGAAAATTTAGACCTTATTTTCAATGTCATCCCATTGCTATAGTAAATGCTTTCCTGTTACGTAGAATTTTACATAAGCATGAATTATCAGGGAGGTTAGCAAAATGGGCTATTGAACTAAGTGAGTACGAAATCACTAATCAATCTATAACTTGTCACGTCCCAATTTTCGAGGGACATGACCGGCGCTCGACCGGGTATCCCTAGTCAAGCGGACCTGGGTGCCTTTTTTATCCCGCGTGTTACCCCATGTTTCCATTAATTATTAACCAAGTGAAACAACTAATTATAATTGGAACACCTTCTTATAAAACATAGACGGCATAGATAATCTTTAGCGTTGTTTACAACTTACATCGCCCAACTTACAAAATACATATTTACATAAGTTCATAACCCATATTTCCTGTCTATGGAGCCTCTAATGATGAAAGAGGATAATACAATACTTGCCGGTAACAAGGCTTTGGCTATACCTTTTTGAAAATACCAAAAAAATGTCTCTAAAGAAAAGAACAGAAACGACATGATCCACACAGGGCCCCAAAAGGAAAGGGGTTCACCAATTCAGCTGGCAGGAAGTGATGAAGAGCTACGATCGGTGGACTGGAGTACCTTCTATAGATCCACCTACAATCATAACACGAATGTAGCGCCCACGGCAAAAAGGGACGTCAGTACATTTGAATTGCACTGGTACGTATGAACAAACTTGCTCCAAGTAAACTCAAACCATACATAAGTAGGAAACAGTAATGGATGAAGCAACCAAACACACATGAAATGAGCAATCAAGCCAAACAAGTTTACAAACTATCCCGTTTTTTCCTTACACATTTCCACTTCAATAGTTTCACAATTTGCTCATATTTTGTTTCAATAGTGATTTCGATCACTTTCCACCCTTATTACCTCGTCCACCCTTATCACCATAACCCAAACCTTATTACTTCGTGATACGGCGCGTAATCCGATCGCATCGTACATTTATAATTCACATCAAACACAATAACAATCAACAATTCACAAAGATCAACAACAATACTTCTCAAGAAATAACAACAACAATGTTACAATTGTTTCCATGACCATCAATACTATTTCCATCATATTCAACAACCCATATACGTTTTACTTCACATTTGTAATTGCCCACAACAAGCCATAGATATGATTATCACAACTATTCCACTTGCATTATTTACGATTTCCTTTAGTCACTTATTCCTGAACTCTTACCACATAACGCAATCACAAACATATCAATCACAATAAATGCATAAATAACTCACGTACATATCACCTACCAAGCATACGTACACCAAACACGGCGGTTTTGCAAGGGCCAAAGTTAGCCATACATACCTAGACCCGAATTCCCTTTTTAACTTCTAGTCCCGGTTGACCAAATAATCTAGCAACGTCTATCTAGTGCACAAGTTAAGAAATGTGACTTAGAATTGGGGTTCACAATTTCTATTCAAACTTATTTTGGTTATCAACTCTCCTTTTGCAAATCTCTACTGCTACCCAATTCCTCTTACTAGATTTTAGGTTTTTAAAGAAATGCATGAGCAATCCCACCTTTGATTTTCAAGAATAAATGCATGAGAATCCCCCTTTTTGTTTAAATAGGAAAGTTAATGAAAAAGGGTTGGGATTTTACTTGCAAGGATGAAAGTGAAAACAATACTTAAAATTTCCCGGGCTTTGGCGACTTTAAAAATCAACTTGATGAAGATGAACTTTCTCTCCCAAAGACCCTCTCTCTTAGTTTGCTCAGAAATTATGGTAAAATAATGGGTTGGGGTGTTTTATTAAAAAGAAGTTGATTTAAAATATTAGAAAATTAAAAGCCCGAGCAAGATATGCGGTCGCCTTATAGCGATCACAGAGTTGGAATGCGGTCCGTAGATTGGGCCGCAGAAGTGTCCCAATCACTGAACATCTCTGCCTGGGTATGCGACGGGAATGCGGTCTGCATTCCTATTCTGCGGTCACATAATGCACCGCAGAACTGACCTTCACAAATCCTTGAGGGACTTATGCGATGACTATGCGGTCCGCATATTGATTTTGCGATCGCATAATGAACCGCATTTCTAACATCAATTCCGACCAACTCTCTGATTAACTCCGAGGCAGAAATACAATCTGCATACATGATCTGCGATCGCATTCTGGACCGTAAAAATGGTAATTTTCTGGAATATTTTAATTCTTTGGTTTTCAGTGCAAAATCAGAAAAAGGGTACGAACCGTGGCGAGCTGAATTCTCACACATTCCCAACTCATATACAAATCTCGACGCCACGAAGTTCTAGGCTTGAGCATAGATTTTCACGGGGCCTTGCAGAACTGCTATAAAATCTCAAGTATTAGCTGATTTCGTGGTTGATTTTAGCCAAGGGATGCAATTAGAAGCGAAAAAGAGCTACAAATTTTCAATGGTGCAAACTCGGGGACTTGGATTTTATTTATGACAGTTCATCTAATGTAAAAGACGCAGGTTTAGGAGTCGTTCTGGTACCACCTACGGGTGAAACCATTATACAAGTTATAAAATGCCATTTTATAACTAATAATAAAGCATAGTATGAAGCTGTAATTGCATGTTTAGCATAACCCAAATTGTAATGAAATATAATTCACAACTCGTGGTTAATAAAATGCTGGGGACTTACACAGCCAGGGAAGCAAGAATGAAGCAATACTTAAAAAGAGTACGTGAATTGATAAAGCAATTTTAAACTTGGAAGGTTGTGCAAATACCAAGAGATGAAAATGTTAAGCAGATGTTTTGGCCAATCTCGCATCTGCAGCTGACGTGGCAAGCGATGAAAATGCTTCAGTTATACATTTATTTCATTTTGTTCTCGAATCTGACAAAAATAAGGTAAATTTTAATAATTTGTCTTGAGGTTGGAGAAATGAAATTATAGCTTTTTTTGCAGTATGGTACCGTACCTGATGACAAAAGGAAAGCACATGCGCTTCATAAAAAGGCTTCCCGTTACTGCTTAAACCAAGGAAATTTTTATCGAAAAAATATTTGGTGGACCTTTGGCGAGATGTCTCGAACCTTCCCAAACGAAATACGTAATGAGGGAAATACATGAGGGACATTGCGAGAACACGCAGGAGGAAGAACGTTGGTAAGGACATTAATTAAGGCAGGATATTATTGGATAAGATGGAAGAGGAAGCATAAAATTTCGTATCTAAGTGCGACACATGTCAAAGGTACGGTAATAATATGCATAGACCAGCGGAGCTATTGCATCCAGTTATAGCCCGACGACCCTTTATGAAATGGAGAATGGATATTGTAGGTCTATTGCCACAAGAAAAAGGTCAGGTAAAGTTTCTACTTGTACTCACTGATTATTTCACTAAATGGGTAGAAGCAGGAGCGTTTAAACAGGTAAGAGAGAAAAAAGTTAAAGACTTCATTTGGAGGAACATAATATCCCGATTTGGAGTACCATACCATCCAGTAGGAAATGGGCAAGCGGAATCCACAAATAAGGTCATTATCAATAATTTGAAGAAGTAGTTACATGAATCAAAGGGTAGCTGGCCTAAGGTATTACCTGGAGTTTTATGGGCTTACCGAACAACTACAAAAATGAGCACGGGAGAAACATATTTTTCTAGTTAATAGTGCTGAGACTTTGATTCCAGTTGAGATAGGAGAACCAAGCACACGGTTCATACAAGCCATGGAGAATTGAATAATGAAGTGATGTGGGTTAACCTTGATTTACTCGAGGGAAGAAGAGAAGCTGCATTAATAAGAATGGCAGCACAGAAGCAGGTTATTGAACGATATTACAACCGAAAAGCACGCCTCAAATTCTTCAAAATCGGGGACTTCGTGCTCAAAAAGGTTTTTCAGTCTACAAATGATGCTAATTCAGGAAAGCTAAGTCCAACATGGGAAGGACCATATATAATTCGGGATATCACAGGGAAATGAGCATACGAGTTGGAGACAATGGATGGGAAAATCCTACCTTCACATTGGAACGATGTTCATTTGAAGAGATATTACTTCTGAGAGAATACCCATGGTCAGATATCACCATGTTAGATTTTGTCTTTGAATTGTTAAAATTTTACTAACGACTTTAGATGCTAGGAAAAATTCTAACCCGTACCAAAGGATGAGTCACGACCTGTACGAAAAAATAGAATACTCTAATATTCCCGAGCCAGGATTACAATTATTCTGATGGAAACACAAATGGGTTAAGCAGTCTTTATCTATAATCGCACCTCCGAGTCCCGTATGTTTTTTCATTTTAGGAAAGGACCAAGTTGAGAGAAACAAACAAGTGCTCGAAGCTTCATACTTCACCGCTCAAACAGTTGGGGAACTACATAATATACACAGACACGTGTGGAAAATCAAGCTTCAAAGAAATAAGTGTCGAGCAAAAAAGTTATGAAGTTCCAACATTCATCATAATGTTCTTTCCCATTAAAACAAATAGAAATATATGATATTCATCGTAGTGTTCTTTCTCATGAGAACAATGGGGTCACTTCTCAAACATTTCCTAACACATGAAGATAGGGTAGTGACTATTTACTGAAACATGTTATAAGGGAAAACCTTGTATGAATTATTTTTCTTTTGTAAAATCTGTTGCAAGAAAAACAGTTACGAGAAAGACATAGATGTAATTTAAATACATGTAAAAGTGTTATTTAAAAGCTTGTCAAGGTTCATGAATAAAAACCTATCAAAGTTATTTAAAAAAAACATGTGTGTTCCATTTTTTTTCATCGTATTATAACACCATTATGAAGTTGAGACGTCTTCTTCATTAAGCGTCGATATATAAAAGGGCTATCTTTTATAAAACTCATGTTATTAAGTCATGAGATTAATTATAAAGCATTTTCAAAGGATCAAAATGTAAAATTATTCTCTAAGTCCTTAAAAATAAAAAGGCAAGAATAGAATGTATAGAAGTACTAAAAAATTTCTCAAATATTTTTAAAAAGACTAAGCATAAAATTAGTCACCAAAATATTTTATACAAATGCCCCATTATGAGAATTGGAGACTTTTTCCAAAATTCCTTAAAAATGAACTAAGGGATTAGCCATCATTTTCCAAAAAGAAATAAAAATAAGTTAAAAGGTATAAACTGGTCACTGGGAGGTTGGGGCATCAGAAGTAACGATGCTAGCTTCATTTTCAGAAACAACCACAGGTATGGTATCAACTTCAGAAGAAGCATCCACAGTACGGTATCAGCTTGACTCGAATTCGTAGGTTCGACGAGAGGATCAAAAGTCACGGAAGTTTCAGCTTCTGAAACTTGAGTCATGGTGGTAGCTTCACCCTCGGGAGCTTGAGCCACAGTATTTTAAACTTCGAGAGCTTCAGCCGCGACTACTTCATTTGCAAGATTTTCAGCCACGGGAGCCTCAATTACAGGAGAAGGGAAATCAAGTGTTTGTTGATCTTTTCAATAGCCTCCGAGACTTTGGCCAATTCTGAATCTAAGTCGAAGTTTTCTTCATTGTCCTCGGTTAAAGCATCACGACAGGAGTTCAGAAAAGTCCAACTTACCTCCATATCCAACTTTTCTTCAAGTAGTTCATAGTTTCTTGCCCAGAAAACAAGTTTGCTTTTTAGCTCTTCATTTTCAGTAAAAGTTGATTCGAAATAGGCTTGGAGGGAGGCATGAGAACTTTCCAAGGCACGTACCTTGTCATAAGAGATTCTTAGATCTACTTGTGTTGTAGTCAAGCTTTGCACCATCTCTCCTACGTACTCTTCTTCTTTGCCTAGAAGTTCCCTAAGTTATCTAATTTCTTCACTTGACTTCGACAATTGTTCTGAGAAAGAACACTCAATGCGCTCTTCGTCATTCTCTGCTTGACTTGAAGAAGCCTTGGAAACTGCTATTCTGAGGTCAGTTGTCATGACCCAAAATTTTCCACCATCGAGAGTCGTGATGGCGCCTACTAATGGAAGCTAGGCAAGCCAACTCTTACACTTTCTTTTCATTTATAACAATTCTTATTTTCAGCAATTAGCAATGGTAAATAAAATTACAGTGGAATAATTAAACTTATCGGAAGACTTAAATAGATAATACTAGATACGATACGGAAATCCAAACATAACTTCTACCCAAGACCGGTGTCACAATTCTCAGAAACTTCTAAGAATACTAAACACAACCGTTTCAAAGAAATATAAAACTGTTTGTCTCGAATACATGAGATAACATACTGAAAATAAAGATACAAGAGATGCCGGGTCCTGCGGAGGCCTGCAAGGCTACCTTGGTGTCTCGACGATCGGAATGATAACGATCATTTTACTACTGTTGTTCGAAACCTGTATCTGCGCTCTTTATAATCAGCACAACCGACCCCATGTGCTGGTAAGTGTATGGCCTAGCCCGGCGAAGTAGTGACAAGGCTAGAACAAGACACTCACCTAAACCTGTACAGTTCAAAATATATATACAACAGAAATAGCAGGAAGAAACATTAAATATTTGGGAAAGGAAAACATGCACTTGGGTAGCAATAATTTAAATATAAAATCATCTGATAAGAAGTGAAGTTGTACAATACGACAGATAAGGAAAAAAACGGAACAACTCTACATATGAAATCAATATACTCGGTTCATACTCCATTGCGGCGTGCAACCCGACCCTTCGATTATTATATTGGTTGGTGATGCGGCGTGCAACCCGACCCTTCTGATATTATATTTGTTAGTGATGCAGCGTGCAACCCGACCCTTCCGATATTTATATTTATTAGTGATATGGCGTGCAACCCGACCCTTCTGATATTATTCCTCGCTCAATAGCAGCAAAAATGAGGTAAGGAAGTAATGAATAGTGGAAGAAATCCACGCAAGGGAATAAAATCAACCAATTAGCTCCCGACCAGGGAGCAATCAGCAATATCAACATTTGAATTCAACAACACATCATGGAAAGTAGATGCCCCATAACTACACGATGCCCCATAACTACACGTCCCGGAAAGGGAGGACGAAATAAATACTTCAATCCTGGCAAAGGAAAATACAATAACTCAATACCAAGGCTCAACAAATAATTCTTTCATAGAATCAAATAAGAATGTGAGATTATCAATTTTAAGACTCACGGTCATGTTCGACCCCCAACGTATAGATACTTGTCATCATGCCTATACGTCGGGATTCACACATAACAATTAGCAAATATACTTAACTCCTATTCCCTCAAGCTAGAATAGATCAAACACTTACCTCGAAGGTTTACGGCCAATCCAATCCTTAAGCAATGCCCTTTCCTTTCGAATTTTGCTCCAATTCAATACACAATTGATTTAATATCATCAATAATACTCACAAACTAATTCAAATGGCTAAATACATTTTGTACAACATTCTGCCCGGAATAGTAAAAATCGACCCCGGGCCCACCTGGTCAAATCATGAGGTTCAAATCATTTTCTGATAACCTATTCACTCACGAGTTCAACCATACCAAAATTACAAAATTTCGAAAATATTTCGGCCCTCAAATCCTCAAATCTATTCGAGAGGGTTTCTAAGTTTTTCCTGCTAAATTTACGGATTTAATGCCAAAACTAGTGGTAGATTCGGGTAATCTAACCAAAATTAAGTTAAAACACTTACCCAGTCGTTTTCTCTAAAAATCTCCCGAAAATCACCTCTCCCCGAGCTCCAATTTAGTAAAAATGGAAAATGGGATGACCTATTTTCAGAAAATAAGAATCTGTCCAGAAAATGTCTCGGGCATTGTTCATGCGTTCGGGTACTATTCATGGGTATTGTTCATCTGCTGTTCATGGGGGTACTATTTTTACAATTTTCTGAAATTTTTTCTAAGTCCGAAATCACTACAAGTCACTTCCAAAACACTCCCGAGCCCTCGGTGCTCCAAACTAAATATGCACACTGGCTCAAAATATCATACGAACTTGCTCGAGCGATCAAATCACCGAAATAACATCGAAACACTGAATTGAGCTTAAAATCCAAGAAATCTTTCAATTTTCATAAACTTTTAAATTTCCAATTTAAGGCTGAAACACGTCACACGATGTCCGTTTTCAATAAAACTTTATAGGAAGCGCTTAAACAACATATAAAACTTGTACCGGGCGTCGGAACCAAAATATGAGCCCTATACCATCACTTTTCAATAAAATTTCATTTTCATTTTCCTTAAACATTTATAGAAAACAATTTCACAAGAAAATTCATTTCTCGGGCATGGGACCTCGGAATTCTATTCCGGAAACACGCCCAAGTCCCATATTTTCTATGGGCCTTCCGAGATTGTCAAATCACGGGTCCCGTTTCTTTTACCAAAAATATTGACCAAAGTCAACTTTAACAATATTAATATCAAAATTCTTTAAATTCTTCACATAATTCATATATTTCATCATGAAAATTTTCTGGCTTCGCGCCTGGAGTGCGCACACAAATCGAGGAACTAATAGTGAGGTCTACAAGGCCTCGGAAGCTCGAAATTACTGAGAAAATAAGTGATGACCTTTTGGGTTGTCACATCAGTGCACGCTTCTACTGCTCCAAGTTATCTCCGCTTAGCTGCAAATTTTCCAAACCCATTTGAGCATTTTCAAACTGCTCCTTCCAATTAGCTGCTTCTAACTGAGCTTCATAAGCCATTCTCTTGGCTTAAAGAATAGTTTTCTCAAACTCACAGGCTACTTTCTCTAGTAGGGAAATCTACCCCTTAACTCTGTGCCAATGAGGTTAGCCTGAAAATACTAAAGCATGAAAGTAAGAATTTAAAGGTAAAAAGAAGCTTTTAAATAAGTAAAGGAAATACCTTCAAAGGGGAATGAATGATGTCATTCATCAGGGTCAAACAGCTATGGGTGTTCATCTTCTCTTGTTCAATTTCACCAATAAAAGGTCCAAGCAAAACATCCGCTTGACCAGATTTCCTCAAAAGATTGCTATTAGCGGGAACTTTGATAGTCACGCTCCTCATAGAAGTACTTCTGCTTGTAGAACCCACTTCAGTACGTTGAATAGTAGAAGGGGGAACTATGGAAGGAGGAACGATAGAAGAAGTGAAAATAGCAGGAGAAGGAGTTGAAGCAGTTGAAATAGGTAAGGGAACAAGAGCAGATAAAGCAGGAAAGGAAGAATTATAGGTAAAGGAAGAATGAAAGGATCTAGAGTTGAAAAAGAGGAAAGGGGAAGATCATCTAAAACCGGACCTAACTCGCCACTCTCAAAACCCCCAACAAAAAGTCATTGAATGGACTCATCAGTGTCCCTAGGGGTGGTCGCATCATCAGAGACAAGGCGAACGAGCTCGTTAGGAGAGGTACGAGAAGGCGAAATCTCAGCCTCATCTTCAGATATAATGCGCCTCCTAGCTCTTGGTTTAGTTATTAATGAGCTATCTTCGTCCCCTTCTTCCTCAGAATCCTCTTCACTGGTTTTTTTCTCCGTTAAAGTATCTTAAGCTCTCTCTCTAAAGAAATGAGTTCGTGAAGAAGCTCAAGTGGCAATAACAACTTCAACTGAAACCCCTCGAATAGGAAATCCTGACAAAAAGAAGGATTAACATCACAGTAAATAAATAACTTTACATGTGAGAAAGTATAAAAAATTCTTATCGTGTGTTTTCACCTTCCAACCATAGTAACTGGAAATAGACTTCCAGGTCCTAGCCTCCATAGACACAGCTTTCAATATTAAATCTACCCAACTAAGGAAATTGGGGACGGGTTCCACAACTCCCATGGTTGCTACGAAAAAGCAAAAGAGAATAAAACTAGGTAAGGTGTTATAACTATGGAAAAGAGGTACGAAAAAAGAAGAAAGACATACGTGCAAGGTTCCACTTTTCAGGAAAGGGAATATTTTCCTTACCCACCAAACCAACTGTGGGTACCGCAATAAATCGGGCATACCATCCGCGGTCTTTGTCATCTTCAGGGATCACCAAAACCCTATTACTCCTTGCTGCTAAGGTAAATACACCATTGCGAAATAGCTTTGGGGAGTAAAGATGAATAAGGTGGGGAAAGGTAAAATCGACGCTTGCTTTAATAGAAAAATATCTCAAAAAAGCCACTGCTCTCCAAATGAGTGGGCCAATCTATGCTAAACAAACCTTGAAAAAATGACAGAAATTAAGGATCACATAGTCAATAGCGGGCATGAATCCCAAAGTAAAGGGATAAGTTTAGACAAAGGAAAATCCAGTTTTATAAGAAGATATTCTTTGGTTTGGATTGGGAATTTCAATATGAAGGTCACTACTCAACGACAGTCTCTACGAACCACAGGAGCTAAAACTTCTGTAATCAAGGTGGGATAGGTATCGGCATGTCCTAAGACAATAACTTGTTTTCGAAGAGATTCTCTATCATGGTCAAAGGATGGGTCATTGGGCACTATCTCTTCTACTAAAGGTTCTTGTAGGGTTTCTGAAGGTTCTTTGTCTTTAGAAAAGAATTTTTGTGTGAAGGAACCTCTAGTCTAGAAATAATACCATAACTAGAGGAAGGCGCAGTGGAAGCAGAAAAATCACCTCGAACAGATCCTAGAGTACGAAGTCTACCTCCTCTACCCCTTCTATGTCTAACAGGGGCATTGAAAAAATTATCCAAGATTGGAACTCTTCTAGGGTTAGGGTTTGGAGACGACATGGTGAAAAAGGACAAATTAAGGAAGAAGTGAATAGTGTTGAAGAACAAAGTACTTAGTAAAACTTTATGAAGAAGAAGAGAGAAAAATGGTTAAATTTTATATATGAAAACAACCGTTAAAGACAAGAAGTGTAATGATGGAAAGCCTATAATAAAGGCAGCTAGCTCTTCGTGAATAGTGGAGCAATAAAAGCCTTGGAAAAGGCTGCAAAACTGTAGAACCAGTAAGAGAATGACACGTGTGTTGAAGTATTAAATGGAAAAGACAATTGAAGCGTCAACGTTATCATAACATTAATGATGGCAAAAATTTCCTTTTTAATGAGACCCACTTCCCAAATATTAATTGATAAATAAATAAAACGTGAGTAGACTATCTGTATTGGTGAAAAAGTAAATTTACATATTGAAGGTGACGTGTCATGACAAATGTATTAGTCAAATGGTCAAAGCATTATAATTAGCCACGGGGCACGAGCAACAACAGATACGGAAGAAGACACTTAAAGAGGCACGAGTTGTTGCTCAAATAACACAAAGCTTATACCTATCCAAGTCATTTAAAGCTGGAGGATCAAGAAGAATCAAGGAAAATAATCTGACAACGCAAAGAGGCCAAATTCAATATTAAATGTCAAATACGTTAGAGAATTTGTATTTAATATAAATAATTGAGTTTTTAATGTCATTTATTGCTCATAATTGTCTTATTAAGACAAAGGCAATATACATTCCCCTTAAATTAACTATAGGGGGAGGGGGGTTGAGCATTTGTGAACACAGGAAATACTATTGAGACACTATTGCAATACAATCTGATTTCTTTACGTTCTATTTGTTCTCAATGTCTTTCCTTATTTTATTTCTTGATTATCAGTTACCCGTATTCTTCTTAATTTCTAATTTTGATTAAAGTCTCAGTTTTTTGGTTAAACAGTCATAACAATTGAAAATTAAAACTCAACTTGCCTAGCTTATAGTTGGCTCTAAAACCACACATGAGTTGAATATGCAATTTCATTGAGAAAAAGTCGAACACGGTTGCTTTGTTCAGAAAATTTTCCCATTGTATATAGCAGTTTTCCCTCATAATTTCTTTTACTAGATTTTTTTTATATGCCAAATGAATGATTTTATGTAAGAAAGGCCCTAAAATACGTATTCGAAGCAACAATCTTATAGTTCGGACAGGGCATTGGTGGGGAAGTTAATCTCTCTCTGTAACGAAGCTTACCAAACGAATAAAACAAAGAAGCAAAATACATGCAGTATGTACAAACTCTCGTTTCTCATTGATATTTTCGAACCATTTTGATATTCTAATTTAACTTTTTACAAAAATCTAGAAGTCCCAAAAAAGAAAGAAAAGGAAAAAAAAGAGATTTGGTTTTACGCACATGCACGAACATGTGTAACAAAATACCAAAATACCCGCTTGACTTTTTATCCCCAAGTGCCTAAGCCTACCCTACTCCGAAACTTAAATGATGCTTTTTTGGATAAAAAGTATATTTTTAATGTTTAAAAAAATTACATAAATAGATAATTTGCAGTTTATATTGTAAATTACTTTGACGAAAATTTTACCAGTATAGTACTGGTATTTATTTAAAATTTATTTTTTTAACCTAATTTGCAGTATTATACTGCGAATTGCTTAAACGCAATATAGTGATGCGTTTCATTTATGAGTTGGGCCCAACTTAATTTAGTTAAGGCAATTCGCAGTATAGTATTGCGAATTAGTAATTTACAGTATTATACAGCGAATTGCTTTAATTAAATAAAGTCCTTCTTCTTCCTCGGGCAACAACACAAGTTGAAGCCTCCATTAAAGAACAAATCTGCGCCCCCCCCCCCCCCCTCTCATCAATTTTAAAAAAATAAATTCCAGCCCCACCCTTCACCTAAAGAGCAAGGAGTGAACGACCCACACACAAAAGAAGCTTTGGATTCTGTCTTTCGGGTGCAAAAATTCGATTTCAATAATATTCAAAAAAACTTAAATCGAGGTATTTCGATTTAGTTTATGCCGAAACTCTTATAGTACATGCATATTTATATTGTTTAGTGTGTTTCCATGTAAATTTATATTATGTTTGTATTTAAATTTGTATCTTTTATATACCCGGATTGATTTATTAATTTTGAGATAAGAAATGATTAAAATTTGATAAATAATTTGTATTGTTAAATAATATTATTTATTTTATTTATTTGTATTGTTAATGTTATGTTCGTATTATTGTTGATAAATTTGTATGTAGAGCCTTTTTGCGTAGTAAAATATAGTGCCTTTTAGCGTAGTAAAATATAGAGCCTTTTAGCGTAGTAAAATATAGAGCCTTTTAGCTCAGAGTCTCAGTAGATTAAGTATGTAATAATTACAAACTATGTTCAATTACACATTACGAAAGTAATTATTTAATTTATAATAATAAACTTAAAAAAGTAACAAATTAATATATGTCCATGAAGAAATGACAAATTCAAACTACGGATATATAAGAGCCAAAACTCTCCAATATAGAGCTTCAAACCCATACATAATTGTTTAGTCAAATTCAATAATTTTTAATTTAATTTATTAAGCTAACAAAATTCTAAAAATATTAAAATTGACACAGATAATATTAAGGATAACTCTGTGGTACCGGGCCTCAAAAAGCAAGTCTGGAACCCATACATAGCTATTCACACTCCAATTCAATTTTTTTTAATTTAATGCTTTGAGGTAACAAAATTCTAATAATGTTGAAATTGATATGCATAATAACTAAGGATAACTCAGTGCAACCGAGCCTCAAAAATCAAGTTTGGAACTCATACATAGCTATTGACATTCCAATTTAAAAAAAAATTAATTTAATTTTGTAAGGTAACAAAATTCTAAAAATATTAAAATTGACATGCATAATAATTAGGATAACTCAGTGCTATCGGGCCTCGAAAATCATGCTTGGAACACATACATACCTATTCACACTCCAGTTAAATTTTTAATTTAATCTTCAAGGTAACGAAATTCTAAAAATGTTAAAATTGACAAGCATAATAATTAAGGATAACTTGGTGCTATCGAGCCTAAAAAAATCAAGCCTGAAACCGATGCATAAATATTCTCTCCAATACTAAATATAATTAATTATTTAATTTATTAAACTAACACAAACAATTAATTTTATTTAAATTATAGTAGACGACATGACATTTCCTCCGCCTGCGCATTCAGAACCTCTCGAGGATCAGCTATTAGTGCTGCAGTGCGACCATAGGTCCTTCTTTGTATGGGCGGGACAACTATCGGATCAGCCTCTCTGCCCCAGGAGACTAGACGATTTGTGGGAGTTTATCGCGGAGCATCCTTTCCATGCTGTCATAGTCACGCGCCTCCAAGCTACGGGATTATATACGATTTTTGAGCTCGGACGGATGCAGCTTGATTGGTCTCTCAACACGGCCTTGGTAGAGCGGTGGCGACCAGAGACGCATACTTTTCACTTGCCCACTGGAGATGCCACCATCATGCTGGATGACGTTCAAGTTCTATACGGGCTGCGTAGATGCACGAGCCGTGGCACTGCCCTAGTACATTAGAGGGATGACACGTGCATAATTTTTGGATATGATGGGCAGTAGACTGGTTATAGACCTCAGGGTGACTATGGGGGCAGTCCCGTTTCTTTGTCAGCCATTAGATATCAAATGGCGTTTTTGCACCAAGACATTACAAGCGAGACGGAGGATCTTTGGATTGAGAGGTACATGTGGTTGGCATTGCTCCTGCTTTTCGGGTGTGTCTTGTTCCCGGACACTTCAGGGAGTAGAGTGAGTATCCGCTTTCTCCATCATCTTCAGCAGCTGGATGAGTTACCAAGTACAGTTGGGGTGATGCTATTCTAGCATACCTCTATAGGAGCATATGCCGTGCGAGCATAGGTCCAGCAGTGGATATATGTTGTTTTCTACCCCTCGTACAGGTGCCAAAATTTTCGAATACTTTGTTCATTACTCCGAATTCTATATCGTGAAATGACTCATAAATTTTACATCAACCTTTTTATCTTAGGTTAGGGCATGGCAGCAGATCATGACGTTGCAGCCACCTCTACCACCACTTCCGCACGGTAAGGCTTATCCGTTTCCCCCTCAATCTGTCAGGTGGATTCTATGGCTTGGGAACACTGTGTTAGGTATGTTGGTGGGCGGACAGGTAAATATGTACCTACACTTGCTTGTTTTAAATTGAGTTGTATCGCGCGTACTCACTTTTATGTTATTATTTGGTAGTTCATATGGACGCCATACATCATCGAGTTGCTTGCTCAACTTCCCGCTTGTTGCTCAGCGTCGTGAATTTGCACTGCTGGTGCTCAATTGCAACCATCCACATTAAGTCATGCAAGGCCTTATCAGGATATTTCTTCTGAAAATTGGTCTTCAGGTGCTGCACACAGTAACAGTGGTATGCATATGGTTCCTGCCATTCAGGCAAGTGACGTACAAAACTTAAAATACTACCATGCCGATTATATATTAGATAAGTACCTGAACGTTGTTTGACAACGTGTTGCTTCAAGTGGTTCAAAAAAGGCATCCACGTCTCTTCGTCTTCGTTGGCACATATAGAAAAAGCTAATGGGAATATTTGCCCGTTAGCATCTATTGCAACTGTAATCAAAATCTTAATATCATACTTTCCATAGACATGAGTATCGTCTATGCAAATAGCAGGACAACAATGCACAAAACCATCAATTGCCGGTTTAAATGACCAGACCACATAGTTGAAAATATATTCAGGTCTGTCCGGACTCCGCTCACGCCTCCCTTCAACAACAGTCACGGGGTTAAACTGTTGCAGTGTGGCCACATACCTGGGCAGATTTGAAAAAGACTTGTTCTGGTCGCCAAAAATAAGTTCAAAGGCACGTTTGCGAGCGAGATATGCCTTTCTTTTGGTTATAGTACAACCATACTCCTGGTGTACGGCTGTAATACACTCTTTAATCTTTAACCTAATGGACAATTTCAAATATGAAATCAAGACGAGAGAAATCAAGTCCATATCCAAGTTGAAGTGATTCTCATTGTATGTGTCCATTTCACGTCTGTGCTCACTAATAAATTTACCAACTTTCCACAAATCGGATTTCCGCTTGGTGGCACACAACATCCAGTGACAACCCAAAAACCACCTATGACATGCAACCTCGTATTTCTCTGTAGTTGACTCAGTTACCGTCATCTCACGGCACTCTCTTATACTGTAGATTTTTACAGCCCTATTTAGGCGAGCTTTATCGGGGAAATACATGCCCTTTATCAGAAAAGCTGGTCTAGACTCATCCCACATCTGTGACCGAAATTCATCATCATCCCTTGTGAGGGAATCCACATTCGGCATACTTGGCAAATAATCAAGGTAAGGAATATTCCATTCATGAAATGGCACGTAGGAATCGTACACTCTTGGTCAGCTCAGGTTCAACATTCACTTCCTCCTCCTACTCATCACCCTCATCATCGAAGGGTGTGTCATCCCCAGACTCATCCGTATTGTTGTTATAATCACTATCATCTTGCTAACTCTCCGTATCTACCAAATTACGAGTAAATATATCGTCTATGGGCAACTGTGTGAGGTCAGGAGCTTCAACAAGTTCTTTCACTGCACAAAAAGAACAAAAAGATAAGTTATCCAAAACTCCAGAAAAATACTTTAGCTAACGCTATATCACTTTACTTACAAGTCGTATTGTCTTGACGTTTCATGGTGGATATTTTCTTGTTGGTGATGACTCCCAGATGGACCATCGTGGTCCAATACTCCAAAACTACGCATATTCCAACTAGGAGCAGGGTCATAACTTATAAAATTCATATCCGGACGGTACCCCTTATAAAAAATATGAGCGTTAATACAAATTCAATTAAAACATAAAATAAACATCGCTAAAGCATAGTAAAATTGAAGTTCACCAGTCATCTTGTTGATTATATAAAGTCAAAAAATTATTTTGTGGATGCTTATTCGCCAGTGGTTACAAGTTTAAATCAAGGCAAGCTCTTTCATCAGTAATGTGTCTGGCAAAAACTGCTCCAGAATAACCACCCGATGATTGGGGGTTATCCCTGCTATGCACGCCCTCTTTACTAGGAACGTCTTCCACCTTGACGTATATTTCCAATAATTTTATTACAATAAATTCCATGTATTCATCAGGAATCTGCAAAAAATCTTTGAGAGTTTTATTATCCTCGATGCTAAACTCAGAATAATTAGCAAACCCCCGCTGAGTCACTGAATACGGAAATCTACTTGTTTACTTTAACGTTAACTGTACGCCTCCTCTCACTCATTTTTTTACATAACAATTATATCAATGTATCGTACTCCATAGTAAGCAGCGATTTAACATGACATTGTGGAGGTGAGCTATAACTCACAGAGTTATTCTCCACCACAACATCACTCCCCTTCCCCCCCTCCCCCCCTCCCAATATAGTGAAACCCTTATTTTTGGCAATTCAGACATTGTAAAAAAATAATTGATAAGAAGAAGAGAGAAGTATGAACGTATGTTTGAAGTTAAGTATTGAATGAATTTTCATAAAATTGGAACGTTTACAAAATAAGGCAAGTTCGAGTTTGGGGTATAAATATTTTAAAGGAATTCGTAGTACAATACTATTTTTTATGTATTTGAATTATTGTTATGTCAGCTAAATTATTGGTGGGGCTAAAAATCAGGGTAAAAAGCAGGAAAATAATACCTTCCAGTCTACTTCGCAGTATAATATTACGTTTTACAGGAGTTCTTCAAAATCTGGCCCAATTATTATGTAATTCGCAGTACTATACTGCATTTAAGTAATTCGCAGTATAGTACTGCGAATTGCTTAAAAAAAGTATTTTTTTAATATTTCACAGTACTATACTGCGAATTACTTGAACAACAAAATTTTCGTTAAAGTAATTTGCAGTATAATACTGCGAATTATCTGTTTGTGTAACTTTTTTTTAACATTAAAAATATGTTTTTTTGTCCAAAAAGCATCATTTAACTTTCGGACTCTACACTACTCTCGTTTATCTTAATAAAAAGTTGGGATTTGTTATAGAAATAGCAAGATCAAATTCAATATTTATTTTTTCTTTTATATATATATATATATATATATATATATATATATATATATATATATATTTGTTTAAGATATTAGTTGATCAACTATGTTGGTTAATTCTTCTAAAAGTTCAGGTAAAGCAGCCATCACCTTCAATAGAAGATATATGTAAGAATATTCTCGATACACCAAGAGCAAAATCTTTTCCCACTATGACCTGCATTTTATTACTATATCGTCTTGAAGATGGATGCGACGGAAAGAAGTGGCATTTGAAAGCATTACTGACTTAACATTTACGTTTCAAGAGACCAACTCTTTCAACCACTCAAACTTTTATAAACTTTGCGTTTCGCCCGCCTTGTACATCCACGCGCTAGTGTAATTTAACTAGAATCAGAGGCGGACGCAGAATCTTCGGAAAGGGGTTCATATTTTATTTTTATAGCTAGTGAGAATTGAACCTATGACCCTATGAATATTTTAAACTCTCATGACCACTAAACTATACATTTGAGTTGTGTTAAGAGGATTCAAAATTAAATATATAGAGATAAAAATCAAATTTTACCTTATATATATATTGTAATTTTCCTGCAAAGGGGAACCCCTTCCGCCCATGCGTCCGCCCCTGACTAGAATAGTCTAGGCACATGCATGAACATGTACAAATATACCACAAACTAAAAGAGATAATTAAGGATAGAGTAGTATGAGTGGAGTACTCACACATGGCTAATTAGTACCTAACCCTACATCCTAGTCTTTGTCTGCATGACTTTTATATTAATGTTTTTTTATCAGAAGGGGGAAAAAGAAGAAGAAAAGAAAGTTGCTTTTTGGAGCCAATCGAAGCAATGGTCCACAAATTGCCTTTAGTATCCTAACGAGTAACGATTTTACCTGTCCACTTAATCACCGGAGAGACTGAGGGATAAAAAGGCAACCGGGTTTCACGCATCAGAAAATAGTCACTATTTAATTTGGACAATGAAAACCTAAAGAATACAACAATAACAATAACAACAACAACAACATATTCAACTTGATTTCATAAATGTGGTATCAGGAGAATGGAATATATGCAAAAGTAATTCTTATATTGTGTGGAATAGAGAAATTGTTTATGATAGATTCATGGCTCAAAAAGGAAAATTCATTAAACTAATAATAAAACAAACAAAATAGATACATGCATTTTATACTACTAACTTGATTTAACCATTTTATTAACTATTTAAAGTTAAGAGAAATGCCACTTTTAATAATTTGGCTAATGGAAGGACACTGAACTTTTCTCCTTCTGAAATGTCCTATCGAAAATGGATGGGATAGATACTAGAGAGAGTTTGGTGCACAAGTAGGTGTATGGCGACAAATAAAAGCACCTAGCATAAATTAAAGGTGGAAAGTGGAGGGGAAGAGACTGCACAAATAATAGTGGCAGCAGATTTCCCAAGAAATTTTCCAAAATGTTATAAAAGTCTTGTGGTAAAGGAAGAAGATATACGGTTAAAGTCGTTTATACTAATGAGTGATTATGATATTTGTGAAATATTCTAAAACATAGATTTCTGGTGTGATTGCATGGGTCAGATTTGGCCCTCAATGTCCCCATGGTTAACGGGCACGCTTTATGAGTAGACGTCGATCAAAGTGAGGGCACGTCTGGATATAAAGGTGAAAGCGACGTCGTTTAGAACTTAACTTTTTCATTGAATGCAAGCCACCAACTTTTGTACTTTATTATTTCGAGGGAGGTTTCTTATTATATAAATGAGACCTTCACATTGTAACAGGCATTATGATTATTCTCGAATAACACAATTTCTATCTCTATCTCTTTCTCTGTCTCCAGTTATTGATTCTATCTTAAGCTAAGTTTATTTTCTTTATCTTTGAGATCTAAAATGACAATATCATCTATCTAATCTCTAGGCCATATTATATTTGATTACGATTTACCTTTATTTATCTTTTGATTGTTTTCTAAAGTTTACAAAGCACTTCGATAACTTTTGAGCTAAACAGTGATGTTCCTCAAGATGGATTACTTTTGGCGTTAACTCTACAGTGTTTATGCAATGTTTGATTTCCAGTATAAACTTCTATATACATCTGCATATATAGCAAAGCCATTAATGGGATCGCAAGACCAAGAACATGTAAAAACATGTGCAGAGGTTGCTAATTCTAGGCAAAACTAGTGTTTGATTTATCTGGTTTTCATGCTACCAGAGGTGCATTCCTTGAGCAATAAAGGCGGATGTAGCCTTTAGACACCGGATTATAATATATCTTGTGGCACTGCATAAATTTATATATAAAAATTCATTATAATTAGAATAAATAATATGTATGAACCCATAATGATATAAATATAAAGAATTCAATACTAAGAATCCTGAACCCATAAAACTATATCCTTAATCCGTCTATATTGAATAGGAGGATGAATACGACGCATGCAGTGAAAGAGCGAGTGGAAAGAACAGTTAGTTATTTGGGTCAAAGTATACAGAGACATTAAATAAGAGAAGAGAGATACATTGATTTTGGTAGAACCCCAACCCCATTATTTATACGTACAACTTTCTAGCTCTAAGACTTTAGCTTACCCTTCCGTGAAGCTACTGAGCGCTAATAATCTTAATTAACCTGTTAGTATATCACGATACATATAACACCATTATTTAATTTAATTAGTATTAAGTAGTTGCCTACATTACATTTACTTCTTTAATCATTTATTTCGAGATTTTAATAGAACAAAATCTCTATAAAATTTAAAATCTAACTAGTCTCATTATGCGAAAAAAATCAAAAATAAAAAAAGTGAAGAAGCCAAAAAGTTAAGGAGATTCAACATCTAATATATATATATATATATATATATATATATATATATATATATATATATATATATATATATATATATATATATATATATATATATATAACGACTTGACCTTATATATATACATAGTGCAATTTTCGAGGTGTTTGAATGAAATCCTTCCTTCCAGCCCCTGTACTCCGCCCACGCGCACATTAATCTAGTACATAGTTCAAAATCAGTATGTCCACTCAAAATCCTGAATCTTGTTTGTACTAAAAATTGGAAGCATAGGCAATCCATCTTTCACTGCGTTTCTTTGTCTCTTATCTAAGTATACAAAACTGTCCCTATTTGCACCAGCAGATGTGAACAATAAATTAAACCAAAGCTAGATATTACTAGAATATTCTAGACTATTCTAAAATAGTCTAGAATGGGCTAGAATGTTCTAGAAGGTTCGAGAATATTATGGAGTTCTCTTGAACATTCTAGAAGATGATAGAAACTCTTTCATGTATAGTAGAGAATGTGAGAATATTGTAGAGTAGTGGAATATTCTAGAACATATGAGAATAGGTAGATATGAATATTGTTTAGGATACTTATATGGAATATTCTAGAATATCGTAGAACATGGAGGTTGATGCCTATAAATAGGGGAAGACCTCCTCATTTGTATGATGTACAAAAGGAGTGAAACAAAGTGTGAGCCCAAGTGTGTACCAAAGTGATCCCTTGTGTAATAAAAGTTGAAGAATTACAAAAGTCTCTCTCCATATAGCTACATATATTAAACCTTCCAAACTACCTCCATCTCTTCATTTATCAGCTAAACGAAATCTATTTCCTTCTTACATTTAAAGGTCTTCTATCTTTAAATTGTTCTCCTACATCTGGTATCAGAGCCATTGGTTCGTTAGGAGGGTGATTCATTAACTATGGCAGGAAAGAATATCGTGTGCATGGTTCCCAAGTTGACGGGGAAACAAAATTACAACTTTTGGAGGATTCAGATGGAGACACATCTGAAGGCGTATAATTTGTTAAAATATACGCGAGAATAACTGGAGGAAGGTGCCGAAGAGAATGAAATAAGGCGTGATAGTATGGCCTTATCCCAAATACACCAGGCCATCGATATGTCTGTGTTTGGCAAAATTTCCACAGCCCAAACAACAAAACAGGCTTGGGATATTTTGGCCAAAGCATATCGTGGAGTTGATAAGGTCCAAAAGAATAATTTGATGGCGCTAAAAAGGAAGTTCGAGCTTGCCACGATGGAGAAGTCAGAGACAGTTGAGGGATACTTTTCGAGGTTGACGGAGATCAAGAATGAGATGGAGCTCAATGGTCATACTCTCAGCGATGAGACATTCGTTGAAAAGGTACTTAATACTTTACCTATGAAGTTTGATCATATTGTGGCAGTAATTCAAGAGACCAAGGATCTTTCAACTTTAAGTACCGAGGAGCTTCTGGGCTCATTAATTCTTCATGAGAATAGAATTAATGGGAAATTAGAAGAGTCATTGGAGAAAGATCCGGCAGAGAAGGCATTGCAGGCACATACTAAAGTTAAAGAGAGAGGAGAATCTTCTAATGTGGCGGAAACTAGAGGACATGGTTTCCGACAGAGGTCGTGGAGGCACCGGCAACTATCGTGGCGGTGGAAGAGGTAATCATCATTTCCAGCCAAGAGAAAATTACAACAATCCAGGTCAGCAAAAACCTCCCCTTAAATGCTATAACTGCGGTAAATTGGGTCATTATGCTAAAGATTGTTGGAGTAAAAGAACTAAAAATAAACAAGTTCATGCTCGAGTAGCTGAGGATGAAGGGGATAAAAGTGAAACCACTTTATACTCCGCATCTATGGCTGCTGTTAGTGAAGAAACTAACAATGATGTCTGGTACGTTGACTCCGGATGTAGTAATCATATGTGCGGTAAGAAGGAGATATTTGCTGATTGGGACGAGTCTTTTAAATCCACGGTTAAATTTGGAAATAATCAAGTTATGCAAGTTGTCGGGAAAGGGAGAATACCGGTCACCATGGAGAATGGGCTTGAGTGCTCCATAAAAGATGTTTACTACGTGCCTAACCTGCTGCATAATTTGTTGAGCTTGGGTCAGCTCCAACACAATGGATATGAAGTGCATTTCAGTAATGATATATGCACTATAAGAGACAAGAGTATGAAAATTATAGCGAAGGTAAGTATGACAAAAAATCGGATGTTTCCAGTAACTTTCAACTACGGTCACTTACCCTGCTATAATTCAATTGCTCTTGATGATACTTGGTTATGACACATGAGGTTTGGCCACTTTAATTTCGGCGGTTTACAATATCTTGTGAAGAATAAGATGGTGTCAGGTTTGCCTTCACTTGACTTTGCTCCAAGACAGTGTGAAGCATGCATTTTGGGGAAGAAGCATAGAGAGCCATTTCCAAAGGCAAAGCTTGGAGAGCAAAACACCCATTGCAGCTGATACATTCTGATTTGTGCTCGGTGGAAGTTCCTTCGCTCGGTGAAAGTAAGTACTTCATTACTTTTATTGATGATTTCAGTAGAAAAGCATGGGTGTATTTGCTGAAAAATAAGTCTGAAGCCTGTGATACATTCAAAAGCTTGAAAACATATGTTGAAAAATAAAGTGGCCATTTTATAAAGACTCTGAGAGCAGATCGAGGCACAGAATACACTGTGTGCGATGATTTTTTGAAGAAGCATGGGATTCAACATCAGTTGACTGCAAGGTACACTCCTCAACAAAATGGAGTTGCGGAAAGAAAGAATAGGACTGTGATGGATATGGTGCGGTCAATGCTGGCAGCAAAACAGCTGCCTAAAGAATTCTGGGCTGAAGCTGTCTCTACTGCAATTTACATATTAAACAGGTGCCCTACGAGAAGCAACCATGGAAAAACACCTTATGAGGTATGGACAGGTAGAAAACCAAATATTTCTCATTTACGAATATTTGGTTGTCTTGCCTATGCGCATGTACCCGATCCACTGCGAAAGAAGCTTGATGAGAAAGCAGAAAAGAGCATATTTGTTGGCTACAGTCGACAGACAAAAGGGTACAAGCTATATAATCCAGACAGCAAAAAGGTTATTGTCAGTAGAGATGTCACCTTTGATGAACATGGAGCATGAGATTGGAAGAAAAAAGCAGTTGAGCCATCTCAACCTCCAGCACCATCATATCTTGATGATGAGGAGCATGATGAACCTACACAACAACAGTCTCCCTTAGAAATACAACCAATACAGCATGGTCGATCACAGAGGCAACGACGTCTACCGGCTCATTTGGAGGATTACGTTGTCGGTAATGATGTTGATACTCTAACTGACAAAGATATTTTGAACTTTGCCTTGTTTTCAGATTGCGATCCTGTGGATTTCAAGGATGCAATTGAAGAAGAAGTTTGGGTGAAAGCAATGGAGGAGGAAATCCATTCTATTGAGAAGAATGATACTTGGGAGCTTACCGACCTTCCAAGAGGAAAGAAACCCATTGGAGTAAAGTGGGTATACAAAACAAAGTACAGACCAACGGGAGAAGTCGACAGATACAAAGCAAGGTTAGTTGTCAAAGGCTATAAGCAAAAACTTGGAATTGACTATTTCGAGGTATTTGCTCCTGTTGCTAGACTAGACACAATTCGTTTGATAATGTCTCTAGCTGCTCAAAATAACTGGAGAATTTATCAAATGGACGTTAAGTCGGCCTTCCTAAATGGTGTTCTTGAAGAAGAGGTCTATGTGGAGCAGCCCCTGGCTTTGTTAAAAGAAGTAATGAAAACAAGGTCTACAAGTTAAAGAGAGCTCTATATGGTTTGAAGCAGGCTCCAAGAGCGTGGTACACACGCATCGACACCTTTTTCGTTGAAAGCGGTTTTCAAAGATGTGCATATGAGCACACACTATATGTGAAGACTTCCAATGCTGGCGATGTTATGATCGTCTGTTTGTATGTGGATGATTTGATCTTCACATGAAATAATGAGAAGATGATGGCGGATTTCAGGGAGGCTATGATCCATCAGTTTGAGATGACTGATTTGGGTCTTATGTCATATTTTCTTGGGATTGAAGTTTCTCAATCAGATAAGGGAATCTTCATATCTCAAAGAAAGTATGCTGGAGACATTTTGAAGAAATTTAAGATGGATGGTGCGAATCCGATTGCGACCCCAACTGAAGAAAGATTGAGGCTGACGAAGGATGGAACAGGTGATCTTGTGAATCCATCCTACTTTAAGAGCTTGGTTGGAAGCTTGAGGTACTTGACCTCAACAAGACCCGACATTGCTTACAGTGTTGGCGTAATAAGCCGATTCATGGAAAAGCCACGCCAATCACACTTACAAGCGGCTAAGAGAATTTTGAGATACATTAAAGGAACTCAAGGAGATGGAATCTGCTATCCTAGAGGTGAGTCACTTAAACTTCTTGGATACACTGACAGTGATTGGGCTGGTGATACGATTGAGAGAAAAAGTACTTCCGGCTATGCATTCTTCACTGATTCGGGTGTGTTTTCTTGGAGTTCAAAGAAACAACCAGTGATAGCATTATCCACTGCTGAAGCCGAGTACATTGCTGCATCAAATGCTGCTACACAGGCGGTATGGTTGAGAAGAATGCTCAGGTTTCTTCAACACAAACATGATGGTCCAACCACGATATTATGTGAAAACCAATCAGCAATCGAGTTGGCGAAGAATCCAGTACTTCATGGTCGCAGCAAACACATTGATATCAAATATTATTTCATTCGAGAAATGGTACGAGAAAATGAGATCCGAATTGGCTACTGCAGAACTGGTGAACAGGTGGCAGATATTTTCACCAAGGCATTGAAGATGGAGACTTTTCTGAAGATGAAAAAGTTATTAGGAATGACCACCTACGAGGCTTTGGTTTAAGGGAGGCAATGTGAACAATAAATTAAACCAAAGCTAGATATTACTAGAATATTCTAGACTATTCTAAAATAGTCTAGAATGAGCTAGAATGTTCTAGAAGGTTCGAGAACATTATGGAGTTCTCTGGAACATTCTAGAAGATGATAGAAACTCTTTTATGTATAGTAGAGAATGTGAGAATATTCTAGAGTAGTGGAATATTCTAGAACATATGAGAATAGGTAGATATGAATATTGTTTAGGATACTTATATGGAATATTCTAGAATGTCGTAGAACATGGAGGTTGATGCCTATAAATAGGGGAAGACCTCCTCATTTGTATGATGTACAAAAGGAGTGAAACAAAGTGTGAGCCCAAGTGTGTACCAAAGTGATCCCTTGTGTAATAAAAGTTGAAGAATTACAAAAGTCTCTCTCCATATAGCTACATATATTAAACCTTCCAAACTACCTCCATTTCTTCATTTATCAACTAAGCAAAATATCTTTCCTTCTTACATTTAAAGGTCTTCTATCTTTAAATTGTTCTCCTACAGCAGATATTACTCTCTGCTTTTCCAAACAGGAAACAAAACCAGAATTAGCAAAGATTAACATAGATGTTGACAACATTTGTGTTGAACCATATGACATCTGAGAACACAATGATCTTGAAACAGAACAGCTCAAATTTGCAATCTCAGCTTCAAACCCTTTAATTAAAACTGGTGGATCAATAGTAAATGACTTAAGTTGAGGCGGATTTCGCCATTGAGGAAGTTGTCGTGGAACTAAAAGTGTCTGCAGAAGTGGCCCAACTTTAATGACAGACTTCAACAGTTTCCCTTGTAAGAAATTTACAATATCTTTCTAGAAATTTCTAGTATGGTGCACATATAAAGTAATAAATTATTTACCTTATTTTCCAAAGAAAATAATATATCAGATAATATTCTGTAATTATGCATATATGGTGGTTTTTTTATAGAAAGAAATTATCATATATTAGTGGTCCTAAGGGTAATTATAATTTATGGAGAACTCCCTAGGGCTAAAGTATTTGTCTAATAGTTCCTAACCTACCTATAAATATGTCTGTGACTCCATCAATCTGACATCCTACGATAGGCACAGGCCAAAAGACTCCCTAGGTTTTCCGTCAAAGTTTTACAAGGCGATTCTACAACACTTGAACAATTATGGCTGAAGGTACATTTCTTGTTTAATTTCAGCTACATTAACACCTGGTCGGTGTTCGAAAAGGTTTTGATATTGTCTATGTGGCATACATCATACCTATCGGTAATCTATGTATTTCCTGGACAACTTGGTGTCTATGTATTTTGTCCCTTCTCGCTTTAATTTTTAAGCTTTGAAACTGTTTTGTTCTTGAAGGATTTTTGGTTGTCTTAGGTTTATGCTAATTAAATAGAATTTTGGAGGCGTAAATCGTTTCACACTGATAATGGGGCTTTACTGTTTGAATGCTTGAATTGATTTAGAAGAGACATTGGCAAGTAATTAATTTGTCTTATTAGCTTTTATTATTTAAAAATTACAAAACAGGAGATGTGCCATAAGAATATTTCCGTTAAGGCTATATCCGGTTCCGGTTCTGGCGGTTCCGGTTCTGCGGTTCTGGCGGTTCTGGCGGTTCCGGAGCTGGAACCGCTACCATACGGTTCCGGAACCATTCGGTTCCGGTTCTGGCGGTTCCCGGCGGTTCTGATTTTTTTTTTAAATCAATATCTTGTATTGTAGTCATTAGTATATTGTAGAATATATTTTATATGGTGTACTATGTTATTAGTATAGTATATATTATGTTTGGTAATTAGTATATATTATGTATAAGTAGTGTATATTTTGTATATAAGTAGTATATATTGTATTTAAGTAGTATATATTGTATATAAGTAGCGTATATTGTGTTTGGTAATTAGTATATATTGTGTATAAGTAGTGTATATTTTGTATATAAGTAGTATATATTGTATTTAAGTAGTATATATTTTATATAAGTAGTGTATATTGTGTTTGGTAATTAGTATATATTGTGTATAAGTAGTGTATATTTTGTATATAAGTAGTATATATTGTATTTAAGTAGTATATAATGTATATAAGTAGTGTATATTGTGTTGTAGTTAGTAATTAGTATAAATTGTATATAAGTAGTATATATTGATAAAAGAATGTCGTATATTGTGTTGTATGTTATATATTGTATGTTATATAAATATTCAAGGATTGATATAGAAGTAAAGACAAAGAAATATTGAGACAAAAGATATTCAAGGATATAATAAAGAGCATATTTATTGACCAAAATGGCATATCTTTCTTAGTCTTCCTTCCCCCAATGGAAAAAAAACTAAAAGAAGACATGCCAATGTACAAGTTACATCATAATTTATGCATTATTCCCTGAACATGACTTAACTCAGTTATCCCCTGTGGTGAACGCTTATTCTTGTTCCTTGGGGTTAATTCTATTGACAGTTGCACCCATATCATCGGCCACTTCAGTTTTTTCGACATCTTTTGGAGTTCCTGGAGCCGAGCCATATGCTTCTTCCCTGTCCGAGCCATATGCTTCTTCCCTGTCCTGTATGCCTCCATTGATTTCTCAGACAAAGCCCCTACAATAATAATGCAATAAAATCCAGATAACAAAAAAGGTCTTTTAACTTTTCAGTCATGTTATATCACTCACAATAATAGACAAATACATATACTGAGCCATGTCGAATACAATGTCAAGGTCCATCAAAAGATAAGTTACTAAGGATTCAAATTGTTCAGGTATTAGAGAATTGAATTACAGAAGATGTCAGATCCTGTAGATAATGTACTGGACTTACCTTAAAAGTTAATGTCATAAGTAGATCTTGAAGCTTAGGGACTATGTCGTACGATACAATGTTGAACACACCATCAAGGTGAACGGACTTCTTAGTGTTTGAAGGCACTACTTTAAATCTTGCCTTATTTGAACCACCCCATTGAGATAAAACCACCTGTTCCATGAATTTGCAACAATAAATTAAGCACTTGCACTAGAAAGATTGAAAGAGAGCTTGAGAGAGATTGAGAGATATTGAGAGGTATTGATGAATTGGTGAATAAAAATGAAAGAATGAGGGGGTATTTATAGTTGAGAAATGGGAAATAGTGTAATTATATAAAGTTTGGGGGCCAAATGGCTATTTTTTAAACTTCCAAACGGCTAGTTTTAAAAAAGAGCCGTTTGGAACCGTTTGAATTTTTTTTTTAAATTATCGTTACAGAACCGTTTGGAACCGCCAGAACCGGTCGGGTTCCGGTTCCGGTTTCGGTTCTGGCGGTTTCGGTTCCGGTTCTGGCGGTTCCAGTTCCGCAGTTCCAACGGGTAGAACCGCGACATCACGGTTCCGGGGAACCGTCGGAACCAGAACTGCAGAACCGGCAGAACCGCGGTTCCGGTCCGGAACCGTGAAACTTACAGCCTTAATTTCCTTCAAGGTTTAAAAAAAATTGGTGCATTTGTTTGAGCGAAAGAGGTTTGGTAAACCCACGTGATTCGACAAAGAAACAATTGTTGTTGTCTTTTTAGTTAACATAGAAAATTTTGATTCTTGTGTATTTGCATATATTTATTTGGTTATATGGTAATAGTTTTGACTTTTAATTATGGAAACGTTCTGTTTTGCTTGCCATAAGTTCTTATTTGCGTCTGCTTGTCATGTGTTATGATATTAATACATGAGTTAAGTTCTCATTGCAGTATGTAACTTTAAACATCCATTTTGACTCAGTTTTGGATAAAAAGTTTCTATTTTGGAGGAAATTGAAAATGTTTATGTGATATATCGAAAATACCGTGATTAAACTCTATTAGTTTTACTACTATTTGAAGCTGGTCTTATAATATCAAGATTAATAATAAGAATTAATCTTTGTTTATGGATTGAAGATTGGTTCTTATTTAATTTGTGTGCCAATTTTGAAATCAATTAACATTCTGTATAAGTTGATTGAGGGCAAATCACGTTGAGATGTTAATTTGAGTTTTCTTTTATGTGATGTACTTAGGAATAGCCACAGTATCTTAGGTACTTAATATAAAAGCTGTTGAGTTACTTAATCACATAACATTTAGAGATTAAAGGTTATAATGACATCTACTTAGTCCAGTTATCTTATTAAAATGGTAAACCGGCCCAATAGGGAGGTAATTATTTTGGTGAGATTAATTGTAATGAGATAGTAAACCTTTAAGTTAAAACTATCTTATTCCCACAAGTACGGATATATTTTTGTGTATATTGGTTTACTAGTCTAATAAAGTTAGTAAATCTATGCATGAGTTGCAACCTCGGCCCACAGGAAGGTCTAGAATTTACTATGAAAATCGCTATTTTACGCGATTCACCTTTGATGGGTTGTACTTCATAGCTTATGTATGTTTATCCTTGTTTTGCAGTCTTTACCGCTTTTCCTACCGTTATTTTTAATGAGAATGCTCGAATTCCAATGCTTTCTGGTGACAACTATACTGAATGGAAGGAGAAAGTCCTTCTCACTTTAGGGTGCTCAGATCTGGACTTGGCACTCCGTGTGGATGAACCACCTATCCCCACGGAATCAAGTACGCCAGATGCTAAGGCTAATTATGAGCCGTCAGAGCGATCTAATCGTTTAAGTTTAATGCTCATAAAAGCTCACATAAGCCAAAGCATTAGGGGTTCTATCCCTAATAGCGATAAGGTCAAAGCTTACATAAAGACAATTGGTGAACAATTTGTAAGGTCTGACAAGGCATTGGCCAGCACCCTTATGAAGAGGCTCTCAAGTATGACTTTCAACATGAGTCGTACAGTGCATGAGCACATTATGGAGATGAGAGACATTGATTCTAAACTCAAGTCCCTTGAGGTTGATATGTCTGAACCATTTCTTGTGAATTTCATTCTCAACTCACTTCATCCGGAATATGGTCCGTTTAATATTTCTTACAACACACAAAAGGATAAATGGTCAATTAATGAACTTTTGATCATGTGTGTTCAAGAAGAAAAGAGTTTGAAGGATAAGACACCTGAAAGTGTTAACATGGTGACTCATGGTAAGAGAAATGCGAAGAAGGGCAAAAGTGTTCCCATGAAGAAGAAAAATACCTTAGACAAAGATGCTTGTCGTTTCTGTAAAAAGAAGGGACAGTGGAAGAAAGATTGCCTGAAATACAAGAAATGAGAAGAAAGGTAATTTTACCTTTGTATGTTATGAATCTAATTTTACTGAAGTTTCTGATAATACATGGTGGATGGATTGTGGTGCTACAATTCACATTGCCAAAATCATACAGGACTTTCTAACTCAGTGGAAGCCGATAAGAAGTGAACAGTATGTCTATTTTGGCAATAGGACGCGTTCACGTGTGGAAGGCGTGGGGACTTATAGGCTCATTTTGAATGATGGTTTTTACTTAGATTTAGAAAATACCTTATATGTTCCAGAATATTCTAGAAATTTAATTTCTCTTTCAAGACTATCGATTAGTAGATATGATTTGAATTTTCATTATCCTTCTGTAAAACTTTTAAAAGATAATAAAGTAATTTATTTTGGAAATTTGAATGGAAATTTATATAAACTTGAGCTAGACCCCACATTTGAATGCAATGTTTTAACTTTGCATGGTAAAGAAATTGGCACTAAGCGATGTATTATCAATGAGAACTCATCTAGTCTTTGGCACAAGAGATTGTGACACATCTCTATTGATAGAGTCAAAAAGTTGGTTAATGATGAAGTTCTAAAAGTTCTTAATTTTCTGACCTTGGAACTTGTGTGGACTGCATAAAGGGTAAGCAGACTAACAAATCAACTAAAGGTGCCAAACAAAATTCTCAATTACTTGAGATCATACATACAGATATGTATGTAGAACTTTACCTACCCCTAACATGAATGGTGAGAGATATTTCATCTCGTTTATTGATGACTATTCAAGATATATGTATCTCTATTTTTTGTTTAACAAATCAGAAGCACTTGATGCTTTTAAAGTTTACAAAACAGAAATAGAGAAATAAACTGGTGCTCAGATCAAAATTCTAAGATCTGATAGGGGTGGTGAATATTATGGTAGGTACACAGAGGGACAAGTTAAGGGTCCATTTGTTGAGTTCCTTGAAAGTGAAGGTATAATTTCTTAATATACCATACCAGGAACACCACAACAAAATAGCGTGGCAGAAAGAAGGAATCGGACATTAATGGACATGGTAAGAAGCATGATTAGCATATCAAGTTTATCTTTATCCTTATGGTGTGAAGCTTTGAAAACTGTTGTGTATATTTTAAATACCATCCAAGGCTGTCCCCAAGATACCTTTTGAGTTATGAAAATGATGTAAACCTAGTTTAAATCATTTACACATTTGGGGTGTCCAACTGAAGTGAGGGTTTATAACCCACAACTAAAGAAGTTGGATGAAAGAACAATAAGCGGTTACTTTATAGGCTATGCGGTTAACTCTAAGGGATTTAGGTTTTATTGTCCTTCTCATTCTCCTAAAATTGTTGAAGCTAGAAACGCAAAATTTCTTTAGGAGCATGAATAAAGTGGGAGTAGTTTGGAATTGGAAGAAATAAGAGAACCACCTGTGGTACCTTTATATATTGGGAACTTGAATGTTACTCAAAAAAGTTCTAATGAATTATTTGAACAACAACAAGTTCTAGAGCCACCACCACTTGAGGAGCCACATGAAGATCAACCTGCTTTATCTGAACCCACTGAAGAAGTGTCTGAACCAGTGGGAGTGAGAAATTCCTCAAGATTCCAAAAATCAGCAATTTCTAGCGACTATGTTATATATCTCCAAGAGTCTGATTATGACATTGGACTAAAAGATGATCCATGCTCATTTTCACAAGCCATGAGTGGAGAAAACTCCACACTTTAGTATGATTCCATGAAAGAAGAGTTAGAGTCTATGGCTAAAAATAAAGTCTGGGATCTCGTCGAATTACCAAAGGGACCCTCTACCGTAGGTTCCAAGTGGGTCTTTAAAACCAAAAGAGACCCATCTGGTAATATCGAGCGATATAAAGCTACACTTGTAGCCAAGAGTTTTACTCAAAGGGAAGGCATTGATTACCATGAGACCTTCTCTCTACTATCGAAGAAGGATTCATTGAGAATAATCATGGCATTAGTAGCTCATTTTGATTTAAAGTTACATCAAATGGATGTGAAAACAAATTTTCTGAATAGAGATCTTGAAGAGGAGGTATACATGCGTCAGCCTGAAGGATTTTGAGATAATGACAAAAGTCACCTTGTTTGCAAGTTGAATAAACCCATTTATGAGCTAAAATAGTCTTCCCGCCAATGGTATATTAAATTTCTTAATGTTGTTTCTTCATTTGGATTTACGGAGAACATCATTGATCAGTGTATATACCTTAAGATAAGTGGGAGCAAATATATTTTTCTAGTCCTATATGTGGATGATATTTTGCTTGCAATTTGTGATTTTGGATTGTTACACGAGACTAAACAGTTCCTTATCCATAATTTTGAGATGAAGGATATGGGTGAAGCCTCTTCTGTCATTAGCATAGAGATTCACATAGACAGATCCCAAAGACTACTTGGATTGTCTCAAAAGGCCTACATTGAAAGAATACTAGAAAGATTCGGGATGAAGAACTGTTCACCTATAACAGCACCCATAATTAAAGGTGACAAATTATCATTGAATCAATGTCCACAAAATGCATCGGAAAAGGAGCAAATGAAAGACATTCCCTATGCTTCGCTTGTTGGGAGCCTTATGTATGCACATGTCTGTACTAGGCCTGATATTGCTTTTGCGGTAGGAATGCTTGGCAGATATCAAAGTAACCTTGGTCTTGACTATTGGAAAGCTGGTAAAAGGGTCTTGAGATATTTGCAAGGAACCAAGGATTTTAAGCTCACATACAAATGCTCTGACTCATTGAAGGTGATTGGATATTCAGACTCTGATTTGGGTAGATGCAAAGACACTGGTAAATGTACTTCAGGATACATTTTCCTTATTGCTGGAGGTGCTGTGTTTTGGAAAAGTGTCAAGCAGGCCATTGTTGCAACATCCACAATGGAAGCTGAATTTATAGCATGCTATGAAGCTACATCACAGGCGTTATGGTTGAAAAACTTTGTTTCCAACCTTAGGATTGTCGATTCCACTTCAAGGCCATTGAATATTTTGTGACAATTCAGCTACAGTTTTCTTTTCTAAGAATAATTAAAATGGCAGCCGAAGCAAGCATATCTACATAAAGTACTTAATGGTTAGAGACTATAAGAAGAAGCAAGATGTGAATTTTGAGCATATTAGTACTACTTTGATGATTGCTGATCCTATGACTAAAGGTCTGCCAGCTAATATTTTCAAGGATCATGTAACCCATATGGGTATTAGTAGCTCAATTTAATTTGCTTTATTCTCTAACAGTTTGTCTAGACATTATGATTATTTTGATACACATGACAGTGCACACTTTTGATTTTTCATGTATTACTTGTGATCACTGGATCAATAAAGTTGGACTCTGAATGACTTGTATTAAGTTCATTCATAAAGTTGTGAGACACTTTGTTAGAATATATTGTGCATTGTAATACATGGAAGGAAGTGTTTGTTTAAAAGTATGACCGACAAGATTCATGTAATAATATATTCTAGTTAAAGTGATTGTCGCATAACTTCTAGTTGAGTGATAAAGTTTATGTCCATATTATATGTTTATCTCTCATAAAGTATTATGTGATTTTAAATATGTGATCCAAGTGGGAGAATATAAGAAATTCACCGTATCTCTCTAGAAATTTCTAGTGTGGCCCACATATAAAGTAATAAATTATTTACCTTGTCTCTCAAAGGAAATAATATATCAGATAATATTCTGTAGTTATGCATATATGGTAGTTTCTTTAATGGAAAGAAATTACCATGTATTAGTGATCCCTAGGGTCATTATAATTTATGGAGAAGTCCCTAAGGCTAAAGTATTTGCCTAAGAGTCCCTAGCCTACCTATAAATATGCCTATGACTCCATCAGTTGGCATTCTATGATAGGCACAAGCTAGAAGACTCCCTAGGTTATCCATCAAAGTTTTACAAAGCGATTCTACAACACTTGAACAACTATGGTTGAAGGTACGTTTCTTGTTTAATTTTCGTTGCATTAGCTCTATGTTTGTATTCGAATTTGAACATGCTTTTCAATGGCAAAGATTTCCCCTTTACAAGATTGTCAATAACCAATGTGGCCTCATCAACTTTTGGGACCAATTGAGGGACACAATTGTCCGAGAATCGAACATTACAGTCATAGGGTAATGCATTTGAATCAGCCATGTTTTTGTTGGAAAATTCAGGGGAGGAAACTGCATCGTTAAAAACGTCGACTAGGGATGAATTATGTGATTGATTATTGTGTGTTTCACAGAAACTCTTTGATTCAGTAATGTTTGGATTTGCTTTTGTGGCCTTCCAATGAGGACTATTATCAACTTGAACATGAGATGGTTGAGTAGTTTCTGAAGTTGATCTTTTGCTTTATCTCTTTCGTGACAAACCATGTTTAATAGTTGGATTATTTTTGTTATGAACGAGATTGGCCAAAAAACAAATTTGTGTGGGACCTAGGCAAGAAGACTAAGGTGAAAGGCCTATTAAAAAGAGAATCGATGCTGTTAAAAGGGTATGCAAATTGTTGAGTAAATTATCTGCTTCTCCTCATCTCCCTTCTAGAGTGTCTCTATCCTCCCATCCACATTCTTAGTATGAGCTTCGCATCTCTTCTTCTCTATTCTTTATAGCCATTTTCATTTTATTTACAGTAGTTCCTATATTTTAAGCTGAATTGTAATCTCATTTCTCTATTAAAGTAATAAAAAAGGGTGTTTGTTAGTTTAACGGTTACAGTTAGCTACTCATTTATTTGGGATCATTATATTGGTGCTTTCATTGATTCCTACTCTATGGATTCCCGTAGTCTTTCCTTGCTACTGCAAATGCATACCAATTACTCAAGCATGTCTAATAAACTCCACAAAATCCAATTCTGCCTTTCTTGTTTGTCTAGGGGTTCGCCACCAACAAATATGCAGGATTCGATAGTAGAATATGCATCGGACAATGCTCCTACGACCTTTATCGGAGAGACAAATTCTGCTTTGGTTGATCAAAACTCAAACCCTATGGAAAGTCATGCTATGATACTTTGAAACCCATTTGGGCTATTGGTCAATTCACATTAAAGCACGTCATGATAAGCGATATCAGAGCCAATAGTATCCCCAAAATAGTGGTGACATAGACCTCAATGAACATATTAAGTTCAGCAAAAGGGAGAGCCAACAGACCATTAACGGTTGAACTCAAAAGAAAGGGTCCCTATTATACTTATCTTAGATAAATTCCCTGTCGAAATGGGAAAGAAAAATTAATGCCATATGAAGGAAAGATCAGAATGTGAACGCTATCGTGTTAATACACAAAATCAAAAAACTGTTAAAAGATCAAACAAAACTGTAAAAACAGTAAAGGATAAGAAATGTTTCGAGTCCTCAATTTGCTTGTGCGTCCATAAGAAATTCTAACCCCGCACACATTGCCAAGGTAATGGATTAAATCCTGCCAGGATGAAACGGAATAAACCTTCCTACAATAGTGGCAATACAAACTGCAGTATAACGGTGCAAAATCACACTTACGAATTTGAGAGCGAGAGAGACTGCGATTAGAATGCAATATTTTCAAAAAGAAGGAAGTTCTGTAAATTTTCAGTGTTTAAAAACGAAGACATGCCTCAGAATTTATAGAAAATTATTGGAAGAGGTGTGATATTTGTTTTGGAAAAGGTGTCTGTTTAGAAGTTTACACGTCCTGCTGCGGTTATGCTAGGACCGCGGCTAGAGTGACCACCTGACAGAATCTACCGTTGTCCTACCGCTGTTACGCCAGGATCGCGGCCAGAGTGGCCTTCAGATAGAATCAGCAGCAGTGTTCTTGTGCGGTCCTACCGCGACCACGCACGGACAACAGCTAATTAACTGAAATTTAATTAATTGTTAAATAAATTTTGTCCAAAAATAATCTTATCGATCATTTGCCAGCCGAGCCGAGAGAGCGACGACGACGGCGCGAGGGTTCATTCTCTTCAACTCCTTTTAAGAGTTTTGAGAAGTGAATATACATATATATATATATATATATATATATATATGTAGTTGTCTCTCACCAATGAGGGACAAAGTTCAAGACAAAAGCTCATTTCGTCCAAATTTTTTATTTATCTCCATTTTATTTCCCACCATTTTCAAGTCACACTCTTAGATTTTAAAGTCCAACGTTGTTACGGCCTTAGAACTCAAGATAAGTGTCGTACGGCGCTAGATGGTTTTGCCTGCGGAATTATGGCAAAGTCTAGTAAGCCTTTTTGCCTAAAATCGTACTAAGGGACGTTGGTCAGCAAACACAAAAAGTATAGAGGGAAATGAGCTTGTATTGCCTTTGAGAATTATATACAATGTATATGAATGTCTGGCTGAATATATGCCTGCTTGGATTTCTGGGATTGCCTAACAATTATAACCAGAACTCTTGTTGTCGATATTGATATTCATTCCTCTTGAAAGTACAACATATAGTTGTTCGTGCAAGAAAATATATTGCGATAAATATTCTAATATTTAGGAAGTTTATCCTTATGCTTTATTTATTATTAGGGGTGTGCATTCGATTTATCGGTTCGATTTTGACCCTTATCGATAATTATTTATCGATTATCGATTTGTACATATGCTTATCGTTATCGTTTCAATAAGGTTTCGATTTTTTCGATTTCGATTTATCGATTTTGGGGTCTTTTCGATTCGATTATCGATTACACCAATAAGAAAATTTGCGAGATTCCACGGAAAGTATATCGCTATAAACGCGCCTAACTTATATGGACAAAAAGAAGCTAAAATAAGACGAAACCATTTATAACATAAAAAATGTATTAACAAGCACATGCAAGAAAACTAAAGTAAGGAATCAAATGTATGTCACCAACACTCCAACAGTATAAAAAAATAAAAAAAGACAAAATACACCATCATGACTAATTTTATTTTCCATAAATTTGAACTTCATTCCCTTGATCTTTAAATATGAGTATTCCTTAAATGTGGTAGAAGAAATAATAGGGTAAGAGACTTAGAGTAAATGAAAGGGTATAGATTAGGCAAAATGATATTATATAGCCGCTTTCAAAATAGTAGCGGAATATATATACATTATGTATCTTATATTAATCTACACAAATAGGTAATTATTCGTTTTATAAGTGTCTACAGTGAGGGGTGTGCATTCGATTTATTGATTCGATTATAACCCTTATCGATAATTACTTATCGATTATCGATTTGTACATATGATTATCGTTATCGTTTCAATAAGGTTTCGATTTTCTCGATTTTGATTTTTTCTATTTCGATAACAAATAATCGATTCGATTTATCGATAAACCGATTCGAATGCACACCCCTATTTATTATAGTTGCAAAATATAGACTTACAAAAAATTATCCTTGTCAGTTAAATTTTATTTATTTGAGGTCATAAGTATAATTTTGGAATGCTAATTTTTGAAGTCTCTAATTTCATTTCATTTTGTAACTATTGATAGTACATGACAGAAATCGCCTTCCAAGCCATTATTTTTTCACCAAATGGTTCACTGGTATTCAATATATCTCCAGGGAAAATTGTTTCGATCATTTAACATTTGCCATAACCACTTCAATCATATATCAATTTTGTTTTCCATATAAATTTAGCATTGTTGTTATGCTATTAGTTTGTCTTAGATTCTTATTATTAGTTCATCTCATATTTTAAAATTTTAATCTTAATTATAATTTTATCCGCCATAAATTTTCTTCAAAGAGTAAAAACATCGGTCTGGCATTTCACGTTTTGATCTTTATGTTTGTAGAATCATTAATGGTATTGACTCTTACCAACCATTTTTCTTTCTATTTCTCACACATTTATATTTTTTGACATTTTCTTAGTTGTTATTTGGTAATTGGGTGTATATTTCAATAATTAATTAAAATCTTTTATTTCAATAGGGAAACAGTTTATATATAATATAAAAATATATTATGGGGATATTTTTTCTCAATTTCAACGGCTTGTGCAGTCCATTTAATATCACTTTTATTTTTCCCTTTGTATTAGATATTATTTAGTGGTAATGTAGTCTCAATATAGAAAATTCTTATGAAATTAATTTTATTAAACCTTCCTACATATTTTTAATAAAAAGTTAATAGATAAATTTAATAATAAAATATTAAATATAAAAAAATTAATAGAAGGCCGTGTAGTAAAAAAAATGTTAATTTTAGTTATGCTCTTTCCCTATGAGATTTTATATACAATATTTTAGGACTATCTTGATCTATCAATATTGTATTCATATTTTATAATAATATATACCCTCCTTTTTCTCAATAAATTTGAACAATATAATACATTCTCAAATTAAATAGTAATAACACATCATAATACACTTTTAAATTAAATTAGTAATAGAATTTTTTAAGAAGTATATCCTAAAAGTAATAGGATTACATGACTTAAGGTATGTCTCTATCCCAAAAAGTAGCACTAATAGAAAATCTAACGTGTTCCCAAAGGTATTATGTTTACATGCTAACATGTAGTATTATATGTCTATGGTCTAAATTAATTATACTAATAGGAATCCTAAATGCAATCATGTTGCCACGACCCATTTTCCATAATAGTCATGATGGCGCCCGACACTATTGTCAGGCCAGCCAACACGGAAGTATAATTAAGTTCTCACTTGCCAACGCGGAAGTATAATTAAGTTCTCATTTTTACCTTTATCAAAGACCAAGTATACTAGATTTTTCAAAGTTAAGGCTAAAGCAATGAGTGATAACACTGTAATAATATAGTTATACAACCCAAAAATGCTGGAGTCATGGGCTGTTGCCCCTGCTGCACTGCCTTTCCCCTAAGCCTGGGCAAGATCTCCTCATGTGACCGAGGTCTCTGCAATCAGAACAAAGCGGTGCGGTGACCTGCTTCCCTGATGACTCGTATATCCCGCGGGAGGAGCCTGGATAGCCGGTGGACGATATAAACTCTCCGGCATAGCACTGAAGTAGGAGCCAGAAGAACCCTCAAGACATGAATACCCACTGAAGGAACCCTGAATAGCCGGCTGGCGATACAAATTCTCTGGCATGGCCATGAAGTAGGGGTGTGCTGGAGCACCCCGGGCGGGAGGTGGTGGTGCCGAAGATGGGGGCCTACTGGGCTGACCCCTCCCATACTAACCTCTTCCCCTAGTTGGGGCCCCTCTGAACTCTCCAAAGAATCTGGCTCTCTTGTCCTGTTGTATCTTCTCTCTACCCCTCTGGCGATACCCTTCAATCCGGCAAGCAATCTCGACCACATGATGATACTCTGTACCCATCTCCATCTCTGAGGCCATACCCGATCGAATACTGGGCTGCAATCCGGCGACAAACCTCGGCACTCTCGTTGCATCTATAGGGAGTATCATAAGTGCATTGTGGGATAACTCAGAAAGTCTCTCCTCAAAGTCAGTAACCGATATCTGATCCTGCTCAAGGTGCTCAAACTTATACAACACCTCTTCCCTCTCAGAGGGCAGAATATACCCGTCCAAGAACAACTGTACGAACTAACCCTAGGTGATGGGAGGAAAACCGGCGGGCCTGCCAAGAACATAGGAGTGTCACCATCTACGGGCCCTGACCTCAAGCTGAAAAGTGGTGAAGTTGACTCTAAACGACTCCAATATCCTCATAGCGTGCAGTCTGTCCCTGCACCTGTCGATGAAGTCCTCAGCATCCTTATGACGCTCACCCCCGAAGACAGGGTAAAGCCTAGTCCATCTGTCTTGTAACTTATACGGATCACAAACCATAGCTAGCCTGGGCTGGAGCACCACGACAGCAACTGGTTGAGCCCTATCTGCGGGTAGTGCACCCAGAATCTGATAAACTACGGCTATATAACCTGAAGCAGGGGCAGTAGGAGTCTGTGCTCCCCCTCCTGCCTGTGAGGTAGCTGGATCTGCTAGAAATAAACTATCCTAAGACATAGTATCTATGAACCGAAGCATGCGCTCCATGACCTCCTGAAATCTCGGTGCTGTCATGAAATCAACCGGGGTAGGCTCAGCTGCTGGCACCTCTCCCTGTTCCTCAACAATGGGATCCCTAGCAGGATCTACTGGTGGTGCATTTGCAATAACTCTGGGATTACTACATCCCCTATCATGGGTCGGTGCCCTCCCCCAGCCTCTACCTCGGCCTCTAGCAACAGGGGAGCAGCTCCTGGCGGGTCTGGAACGTCGGCTGTACGAGTACTCACCATCTGTGAGAGAATAGAAAAGGGAAATTTAGTACAGTAACCACTACACAATAGAAATGAATGAAGAGTAGTATTTCCTAATATTCTATAGCCTCCTGAAGATAAATACAGACGTCTGCGTACTGATCTACAAGACTCTATCAGGTTTGCCCATTATTTTGTGAGACCTACGTGAACCTAGTTCTATGATCTCATGTTGTCATGACCCATTTTCCATAATAGGTCATGATGGAACCCGACACCGTTGTCAGGCCAGCCAAGGCGGAAGTATAATTAAGTTCTCATTTTTACCTTAACCAAAGACCAAGTATGATTTTTCGAAGTTAAGGCTAAAGCGAAGAGTGGTAAAACTGTAATAATATAGTTCTACAACCCAAAAATAAAAGTCTACTAATATGTGTGCCAGAACCTGATGTCACAAGCTACGAGCAACTAGTATAATATACATAAAAGAATAATATATCATCCTTCTATCTAAACCAGGATAGACAGAAACAAAAACATAGAGAAAGACTTCTTCGGCTGGAGATCAACATGAAAGAGAAGTAACTCACTATAAAAGTCCAAGATGTGCTCACTGATACACACCAGAATGATGTCCAGATGCACCTGCCTCAAATCATGTACATTTAAGTACATAAGTGTAGCATGAGTACATTAACAACATGTACCCCGTAAGTATCCCGTCTAATCTCGAAGAAGTAGAGACGAGAAGTCGACTGGATACTTATTAAGGTCAAATTTTTTTTTTATATATATATATATATATATATATATATATATATATATATAGATGTATATATATATATGTATATATATATATATACATGTATATACATATATATATATATATATACATGTATATACATATATATATATATATATGTTATATATATATATATATATATATGTATGTATGTATGTATGTTTGTATAATGTGTTCAAATCATAAAAATTACAAGTATCAACAGTTTATGGTAAGTGACATAAGTCTAGTTCTTCATTACATTGAATTTATAATTTATCGTTTTTAGATAATAGCTTAATAAAGCAAGTATAAGCTTTCCCACAATTAAACATGCACACATAGTACCGAGGCGACGGCCCGAACCAACAGAAAGAAACTGTGCACTTGCCGAGGGTCGACGTCGCACCTATAGATTCATCTATTCATATCGAAGCGATCGGCCCGATCCACAAATATCAGGCAATATCAAAAATACGCACAAAAGACACATTTACAGTCAAATGTATCATACAATGTTCAACAAGTTGTGCAAGTTGCTTTTATTTTCTTTCAAGTCTCTAACACATCCTAAATGATCTCATTAGAAAATTAATATGGAGATTCTTCATAAATAAGCATGATATGGGTCCTAAACTACCCGGACAATCAACATTGTAGTAGCTACGCACGGACTCTCGTCACTTGATGCGTACGCAACCCTCGCATTTAACAATAATTAGTTGTTCAATATTCCTATGGGGACAATTCTCTCTTACAAGGTTAGAAAGGAGCCTCACCGCGCTCCGAAGCGCAATGCCAACGTCAAGAACAAGCCCAACCCTCAATTCGGAGCCAATCGATCACAAACAAGATAAATGAAGTAAGAACTAATCAATATAGACTCACGAGATTGAATTCTAGTTATTTAATCAATTTACTAACCATTAACACAGGTTTCCTAAATTCCGACCCCGGGCTAAAGTGCACGGATTCTGAGATTTTTCGAAGAAAGTTGTTCTCTATTACCTAAGGATCACAAACATATAATTTCTAGTTCATTACATGACAAATTACATAATTAAATCTTAGTTTTATTAAAACCATAGGTCTAGCTCTAACCCTTAATTTTTACTAAATTTGTAGTGTTTAATCTACCTAATATACATGTATTTGAGCTAAGGATGAAGGGAAATTACTTGCCTTACCAATCTATGTGGAAATCCTCTCTTGGAAGAATCCAAATCGCCAAAGTTGAGAGTGAAAAATGAGAGAAATAAGTTTGAGTTCGTATTAAATGAACCCTTCTGCCCCCAGCTATTTTCGCATCTGCGCAAGTATTTCCACTTCTGCCGAAAATGGCTGCTTCAGCGGCTTTTGGAAGTTGGGGCTGAACCGCTTCTGCAATCTGGGGGCTTCATAGGAAGAACCACTTCTGCGGCCCCTAGGCCTCTTCTGTGGTTTCCCCTGGCCTGCCCTTTCTTCGCTTCTGCGATCAAACGACCGCATCTGCGGTCCAAGAACAACATATGCGGTTATGATAGAAGCAACAAACTTCAGTCATTTTCCAAATTCTAACTTCACTCGAGCCTTGCTCGTTTGACGCTCGGGGCTCCCGTTCCCCGCCCGAACATACCGACTAGTCTGAATTCACGAGGAGGAGCTACACGAACCCTTGAAACACTCAAAACAACGCTAAATCGAGGAATCAACCCCAAAACCAAATGAATCAAATCATTGAATCTTCAAGTTCTAAATTTCCTTCTAATGGGTCAAAACGCCCTTAAACTACTCAGATTGACACCAGATTTTACGGGTAAGTCTTAACTGATATTTCGGACCAGTACCAAGTTTTGGAACTAAAATTCGAGTCTGATACCTAGGAAATCAATTATTACTTAGTTTATTTAATTCCTTAAAACTTCAAGTTAATAATTTCACAGAAAAATTCATTACTCGGGTTAGGGACCTCGAAATTCGATTCCGGGCATACGCCCAAGGCCCATATTTTCCCACAGACCTTCCAGGATGTCAAATCACAAATCCAGGTCCGTTTTCTAAGAAATTTGACCTATGTCAAACTTGGCCCTTATATAAAACGTATAGAAGTAAAAGGACATATTCTTGGTCAAAACTCTTCTAACTGCCAAACCACCCATCCGCGCAAGTCATAAATTAGTTAAAGTAAGTACGGAAAGTTTTATTTAAGGGAACGTGGTTCTAAAATGTAAAATGATCAATCGGGTCGTAACATTCTCCATCTCTTAAACAAATGTTCGTCCTCGAAATGACATAGAAAATTACCTGGACTGCTAAATAAGTGGGGATATCGGCTCCGTATGTCCTCCTAGGACTCTCAGGTCGCCTTCTTAAGCGGTTGGCCCCTCCACTAGACACTTACGGCGGAATCCTATTAGACCTCAACTGGCAATACTGTCTATCAACAATGGTAACTGGCTCCTCCTCGTAGCCCAAGCTTTTATCTAACCAAGTGGTACTGAAATCAAACACATATGAATAGTTGGCATGATATTTCTGAAACATCGATACATGGAAATCTGGATGAACTCCTAATATGGGAGGTAAAGCAAGATCATAGGCAACCTCTCCAACTCACCTCAACACCTTAAAGGGGTCAATAATCCTCGGGCTTCGCTTGCCCTTCTTTCCAAGCCTCATAACGCCCTTCATTGGCAAGACTTTTAAAAGAACCTTCTCACCAATCGTGAATGATACATCACGTCCCTTCTAATCCGCATAACTCTTCTGCCTGGACTGAGCTGTGCAGAGCCTCTCCTGAATCATCTTTACCTTATCCAAGGCATCTTGTACCAAGTAGCTTAGCTTCACCAGGCTCAAACCACCCGATAGGAGAATGACATCGCCGACCATACAATGCCTCATACGGGGCCACCTGAATGCTGGACTGATAGCTATTATTGTATGCAAACTCCGTCAAAGGAAAGAACCGATCCCACTGCCCTCCAAAATCAATAACACATGCTCTAAGCATATCCTCTAAAATCTAAATTGTCCTCTCTGACTGCCCATTACATTTATTATTATATAGAATTTCCCCGGGTCTCTATAAAATAGAATGAAACGCCCGGGTGGAAGCACAAACAAAAGGAGAGAAAAAGTAGAAATGAAAGGGGGGGAGAAGTCTAGTGCTAGTTCTTACTAAGACTTCTTTATCTAACTTTCATTTTTGAGTGGTTTCTTTGCTCTCTTATTTGGATTGAAAGAAAGAAAAAACTTCCCTTTCTTTCTCTTCTTTATTTTTGTTTTATCCCTTTGACGAATTTCGGCTATGACCAATGAGGATGGAATGTCGTGCTAAGCTCTACGCGGGTCCCAACTCACTCTGAACAGATCTCTAGAAATAAGAAGTGAACTAAGGGCCTATGTTTGATATGATGGAATCTGGCATGGAAACTGGCACACCGTGCAACCTGACTATTTCCCGAATGTAAATATGAGCATATCTCTCCGCTATATAAGTAGTTGCCACTGGAATGAAGTGCGCAGACTTGGTCATCCAATCCACAATAACCCACACTGAATCAACCTTCTGTAAAGTCTGTGGCAACCCAACCATGAAATCCATGGTGATGCGCTCCTACTTCCATTCCAGAATGGGCATCCGCTAAAGTACGCTACCTGGCCTCTGGTGCTCATACTTGACCTGCTGGCAATTCAAGCATTTAGCTACATACTTTACAATATCCTTCTTCATCCTTCGCCACCAGTAATGCTGTCTCAAGTCACGCTACATCTTCGTGGCACCCGGATGAATGGAGTACCTCAAACTTTGGGCCTCTTATATAATCCTCTCTCTCAAGCCATCAACATTAGGAACACATACACGGCCTTGAAACCATAACACACCATCCTCGCCGATTGAAATATCCTTGGCACCTCCATGAAGTATCGTCTTTCTGAGAACCGCCAAATGTGGATCATCGAACTGTCGGGCCTTAATCTGTCCCAATAATGAAGATTGAGCAACCACACATGCTAGAACTCGGACGGGCTCCGAGATGTCCAATCTCACAAGTCTGTTAGCTAAAGACTGGATGTCTATAGCTAATGGTCTCATCTCAGCAGGAATGAATGCCAAGCTACCCATACTCTCCGCCTTTCTGCTAAAGGCATCCGCGACCACATTCGCCTTACCTGGATGATAAAGAATGGTAATGTCATAATCCTTTAGTAACTCAAGCCACCTGCGTTGCATCAAATTAAGGTCCCTCTACTTGAACAAATGCTGCAAGTTGCGCTGGCCTGTATAAACCTCACATGACACTTCATATAAATAATGTCTCCATATCTTAAGAGCATGAACAATTGCCGCCAACTCTAGATCGTGCACATGGTAATTCTTCTCATAAACCTTCAGCTGACGTGAAGCATATGTAATAACTCGCCCCTCCTACATCGATACACATCCCAATCTAACACGAGAAGCATCGCAATATACCATATCCCTGAATTGGAAGGCAATACAAGGACTGGTGCTGTGGTCAAAGCCGTCTTGAGCTTTTGGAAGCTCTCCTCACAATCATTGAACCAACAAAGATCACACTTTTGGGTCAATCTGGTTAGAGGTGATGCAATAGATGAGAAGCCCTACAAAAACCACCTGTAGTAACCTGCTAACCCCAAAATCTCCTCATCTCGGTCACGGAAGTAGGACGTGGCCAACTCTGAACTGTCTCAATCTTCTTGAGATCCACTTTAATACACTCTCCTGATACTACATGCGCCAAGAACGCCACTGGCTCTAGCCAAAACTCACACTTGGAGAACTTAACATAAAGTTGTTGATCTCGCAATGTTTGAAGCACTACTCTCAAATGCTGCTCGTGTTCCCCCAGGCTACGTGAGTACATCAAGATGTCGTCAATGAAGACGATATAAAAAGAATCAATGTAAGGCATGAACACCCTGTTCATCAAGTCCATAAATGCCGCTGGAGCATTAGTCAAGCCAAAGGACATCCGCAGAAACACATAGTAGCCATATCTAGTCCTGAATGCAGCCTTTGGAACATCTAAATCCGGAATCTTTAGCTTATGATATCCTAACCTCAAGTAAATCTTAGAGAACACCCTTGCACCCTCCAGCTAGTCAAATAAATAATCAATACGGGGCAATGGATACTTGTTCTTTATGGTAGCTTTGTTCAGCCGGGGTAATCAATTCACATCCGCATAGTCCCATCATGCTTCTTCACTAATAGCACTGGTGTACACCAAGGCGATACACTGGGCATAACAAACCCCTTTGCTAGCACTCCTCCAACTTATCCTTCAGCTCCTTAGGAGCCACACGGTACGGTAGGATAGATATAGGCTTAGTGCCTGGAGCCAAATCAATATCACGATCCAGAGGCATGCTTGTAAGATCAGAAGGAAAAACATCGGTGAACTCTCGAATTAGTGGAACTGAATGAATCATCCATGACTATGCGGTGGTATCTCGCACATAAGCTAAATAAGCCAAACACCATTTCTCAACCATGCACCAAGCCTTCAGGAAAGAAATAACCCTGTTAGGCGTATCAACTATGGAACCTCCACTCCAATCTCGACAACCCTAGCATCGCTAGTGAAACAGTCGTAGCATGGCAATCTAGAACAGTGTGATATGGAGATAACCAATACATACCTAAGATAACTTTAAAATCGATTATGTCGAGCAACAGAAGATCTGCTCTAGTCTCAAAACCACAGAAAGTAACCACACACGACCGGTAGATTCGGTCCATAGCCACAAAATCACCCACATGAGTGGACACATGAACAGAAACATCCAAAGGCTCAGGAGAAGTGACCAGAAATTGAGCAAACAGAGATGACATATATGAATAAGTAGACCCTGGATCAAATAATATAGAAGCAAACCTACCGCTGACCAAGATAATACCTGTGATAACGACATCTGAGGCCAATGTATCTGGCCTGGCTTGAAGAGCATAGAATCTAGTAGGAGCGCCAGGTAGCTGGCCTCCACCTGTCTGAGCAATAGCGGGCTGACCTCTACCCGTCTAACCGCCACCTCTCAGATAACCCCTACAAGTCTGTCCTCCACCTCTAGGTGGCTGGGCTGCGGTGCTGGAGTTACCGGCTGCTGCCGGTGCTGCACTGACTTGCCCCTAAGCCTGGGGCAAGATCTCCTCATGTGACCGAGGTCTCCTCACTCAAAACAATGTGGTGTGACGAGCTACTTCCCTGATGGCTCGTAGATCCCGTGGGAGGAGCCTAGATAACCGGAGGACGATATGAACTCTTCGACATAGCACTAAAGTAGGAACTAGAAGAACCATGAGGACATGAATACCCACAGGAGGAACCCGTAATAACTGGAGGGCGGTAGGAATTCTCTAGCATGACACTTAAATAGGGGCATGCTAGAGCACCCCGGGTGGGAGGTGGTGGTGCTGAAGATGGGGGCCTACTGTTCTGACCGTCCCATACTGACCTCTGCCCCTTGCTGGGGCACCTCTGAACTCTCCAAAGAATCTGGCTCTCTTGTCTTGATGTATGTGATCTCTACACCTCTGGCGATGCCCCTCAATCCGGCGAGCAATCTCAACCACAAGCTGATACTCTGTGCCCATCTCCACATCTCGAGCCATACCCAATCGAATACTGGACTGCAATCCGGCGATAAACCTCCGCACTCTCTCTGCATCTGTAAGGAGTATCATAAGTGCATGGTGGGATAACTTAGAAAATCTTGCCTCATAGTCGGTTACCGACATCTAACCCTGCTCAAGGTGCTGAAACTTATACCACAACTCTTCTGTCTCAGGGGGCGGAATATAATTGTCCAAGAACAATTGTACGAACTGACCCCAGGTGATGGGCGGCGGGCCTGCCAAGAACATAGGACTACCACTATTTACGGGCCCTGCCCTCAAGCTGAAAAGTAGTGAAGTTTACTCCATGCGACTCCAATATCCTTATAGCATGCACATTGCCCCTGCACATGTTGATGAAGTCCTGAGCATCCTCATGACGCTCACCCCCAAAGACTGGAGGGTGAAGTCTAGTCCATCTGTATAGTAACTTTTGTAGATCAAAATCCACAACTGGCCTGGGCTGGGGCGCCGCGACAGCAACTGGCTGAACCCCATCTACAGGTACTGCACCCAGAGTCTGTAAACTGCTATGATCTGGAGCATGTGCAGTAGGAGTATGTACTTCCCCTTCTACCAGTGAGGTAGCTAGATCCACTGGAAATAAAGAAACCTGAGTCATAGTATCCATGAACCGAAGCATACAGCCCATGACCTCCCAAAATCCCTGTAATGTCAAGAAATCAACCGGGGTAGGCTCAGCTGGTGGTGCCTCTGGAATAGCTCTAGGATGCCCGTGTCCCCTAATATGGGCCGGTGCCCTCCCCGGGCCTCTACCTCGGTCTCTACCAACAGATGGAGCAGCTCTTTTCGGGTCTGGAACGTCGCAGTACGATTCCTCGCCATCTGTGAGAGAATAGAAGAGGGAAATTTAGTACACTGACCACTACACGATAGAAATAATGAAGAGTATTTTTTCCTAATAGACTATAGCCTCCCGAAGATAAATACAGACATCTTCGTACCGATCTACAGGACTGGATCAGTTTTCCCATAGCTTTTTGAGACCTACGTGGACATTGTCACAATCCATTTTCCATAATAGATCATGATGGCGTCCGACACCATTGTCAGGCCAGCCAACGCGGAAGTATTACTAAGTTCTCATTTTTACCTTTACCAAAGACCAAGTATAACAGATTTTTCAATGTTAAGGCTAAATCCAAGAGTGGTAACACTGTAATAATATAGTTAGACAACCCAAAAATGAAAGTCTACTAACGTGTGTGGCAGAATCTAGTGTCACGAGCTATGGATAACTAGTAGAATATACACAAAAGAATAATAGACTGTCCTACTGTCTGAATCAGGATAGATAGTAACAAAAATATAGTGAAATACTTCTTCGGCTACGGATCGACATGAAAGAGAAGCAGCTCACCGTAGAAATCCCAGATGTGCTCACTAATACGCACCAGAATGATATCCAGATCCACCTGCCTCAAATCCTATACATTTAAGTACAAAAGTGTAGCATGAGTACATAAACAACATGTACCTTATAAGTATCTCGTCTAATATCGAAAAAGTAGAGACAAGAAGTCGACTCGATACTTCAAAAATTACAAGTATCAACAGTTTATGGAAAGTGACATAAGTCAAGTTCTTTACTACATTGAGTTTATAATTTATCATTTTGAGATAATAGCCGAATAATGCAAGTATAAGCTTTCCCACAATTAAATATGCGCACATAGTACTGAGGTGAGGGCCCGAACCAACAGAAAAAAACTGTGCACTTGACGAGGTTCGACGACGCATCTGTATATGTATCTATTCTCACTGAGGCGATTGGCCCGATCCAAAAATATGAGGTAATATCAAGAATATGCATAAAAGGCACATTTACAGTCAAATATATCATACAATGTTCAACAAGTCTTGCAAGTTGCTTTTATTTTCTTTCAAGTCTCTAACACATCCTAAATGACCTCATTAGACAACTAATATGGCAATTTTTCATAAATAAGCGTGATGTGGGTCCTAAACTACCCGGACAATCAACAATGTAGTAGCTACGCACGAACTCTCGTCACTTGGTGTATACGTAGCCCCCCACATTTAGCAATAATTATTTGATCATTAATCCTATGAGGGACAATTCCCTCTTACAAGGTTAGAAATGAGACTCACCTCGCTCCCAAGCGCACTTCCAACATCAAGAACAAGACCAACCCTCAATTTGGAGCTAATCGATCACAAACTAGTTAAATGAAGTAAGAACTAGTCAATATAGACTCACAAAATCGAATTCTAGTTATTTATGCAATTTCCTAACCATTAATACAAGTTTCCTAAATTCCGACCTCGGGTTCACATGCTCCGATTCTGAGATTTTTTGAAGAACGTTGCTCTCTATCACCTAAGGATAAAAAATATATGATTTCTAGTTCATTACATGGAAAATTACATGATTAAATCTTAGTTTTATTATAACCCTCGCTCTAGCTCTAACCCTTACTTTTTACTAAATTTTTAATTTTTAATATACCTAATATACATGTTTTTAAGCTAAGGTTGAAGAAAAATTACTTACCTTACCAAACTATGTGGAAACCCTCTCTTGGGAGAACCGAAATCGCCTAAGTTGAGAGTGAAAAATGAGAGAAATGTGTTTGAGTTTGTACTAAATGAACCTTTCTTCCCCCAGCTATTTTTGCACCGGCGGAAGTATTTCCTCTTCTGTAGAAATTAGCCGCATCTGCGGCGTTTGGAAGTTGGGGCTGGACCACTTCTGCAGTCTTGGAGCCGCATAGACGAAAACGGTTCTGCGGTCCCTGGGCCGCTTCTGGGGTTTCCCCTGGCCTGCCCCTGCTTTGCGTCTGCGATTAAACGACCGCATCTGTGGTCCCACTTCCGCAGTCCAAGAACCGCGTCTGGCATAAGCATCAAGTTTCAGTCATTTTCCAAATTCGAACTTCACTCGAGCCTTGCTCATTTGGCGCTCGGGTCTCCCGTGTCCCGCCCGAACATATCGACAAGTCTAAAATCACGAGGCTGACCTACTCGAACCTTCGAAACACTCAAAACAACGCTAAATCGAGGAATAAACCCTAAAACCAAATGAATCAAATTATATCTTCAAGTTCTAAATTTCCTTATAACGGGTTAAAACGCCCTTAAACTGCTCGGATTGACACCAAATTTTACGTCTAAGTCTTAACTGATATTTCGGACCTGTACCAAGTTTCGGAACTAGAATCTGATCCCGATACCTAGGAAATTAATGATTAGTTAGTTTATTTAATTCCTTAAAACTTCAAGTTAAAATTTCACAGAAAAATTCATTACTCGGGCTAGGGGCCTCGAAATTCGATTCTGGGCATACGCCCGGGTCTCATATTTTTCCACGGACCCTCTATGATCATCAAATCACGAATATGAATCCGTTTCCCAAGAAATTTTACCGAAATCAAACTTGGCCTTTTTAGAAAAACTTAAAGAAGCAAAAAGACATATTCTTCTCAAAACTTTTCTACTTTCCGGACCACCCGTCCCCGCAAGTCATAAATTAGTTAAAGCAAGTGCGGAAAATTTTAGTTAAGGGAACGGGACTCTAAAATGCAAAACGACCAGTGGGATCGTTACAGATGTAGGAGTCCTAACTTGTAGTATTATGTTCTAAAACTAATAAGATTACAAATGTCTAGAATTACGGCTATGTCCTTTTATTGTGAGTTATTATGCTTAATATTATAAGGTTAGTTTTGTAAATTAATATTATATTTAGGCTTTTATCATAATATAGATATAGATATTGATATAGATATAAATAAATAAATGGAGATAATATAAACATAAATTATTAGCAAAGTCCAGAGCTTATTGCTGGGATTCCCAAAATGCAGATTTAGTGGCTTAAAGGTACAAATATAAGTTATAACATTACTTTTAGTTGAATTCAAAGTTTTAACTATTGGATTCTTAAATATTACAATATTATCTAATATTAATTACCATTTTTATCTAATATCATCTAATTACCATATTATCTAATATTGAACTATTTTTTAAAAACTTTTATCTTTCAAATCATAAAATTAGAGCAATAGCACATGATAAATTCAATTCGAATAGAAGCATGTACAAGAGTGTTATTTTCTTTGTTGTTAATTATCAATAGAATCTATAAAGATATTTATAAAACTTGAATAGGTTCGTATATCATTAGCTTTTGGAATGTAAGTTGGAATCCGACGAATCTTCCTACACAGGGGCTACATTAATATATTTTTGATGGAAAAAAGCCTAAACTAAATTAAAAACCAAATCGGATACAAAAGAAAACATTACAATTATGTCCAATATTATAGCTATATTTTAGGGCTATTTTGTTAAACTGATATTGTATTCATGTTTTTATAATGTCACGATCCGTATTTCCCACCATCGGGGGTCGTGATGGTGCCTACTAATAGGGGTTAGGCAAGCCAAATGTCAAATACCTCTTTAGCGGACACCGACAATACTAAAGACATTTAAAACATTTAACAAAAACGCAGAAGTCTCAAATATAATTTTCTGAAAGAAATGCAGAAGTTTAACAAATCTTCTACCCAAGACTGGTATCACATTACTCGCGAACTTCTAGGATTACTAAATACAATCGTCTGAAAGAAATATAATAGTCTATTTCAATGCAAGAGTTAACAAACTGAATAAAGATAAAAGAGACTCCGGGCATGCGGACGTCAGCAAGGCTACCTCAAGAGTCCATGGACTGAAGGTCTGCTCCCGATCTAATAATTCTGCGGTCCAAAAGCTGCGTCCTGATCTATGCAAAAGAAATGCACAAAGTGTAGTATCAGCTAAACCGACCCTATGTGCTGGTAAGTGCCCGCCTTAACCCCGACGAGGTAGTGACGAAGCTAGACATGACCTACCACAAATAACCTGCAAAGATATATGTCCAATACCAAGAAATGTACTAATATAAATAATTAAAGGGATGGGAAACATGTGTGGGGTACGACAATCTAAACACAGAAATCATCGGTAAACAAATGAAACTGAACAATAACAAATGATAAGGAAAATATAGGAAAGCCTCTACATATGGAAACAATATACTCAGTCCATACTCCGTTGCGGCACGAAACCCGATCCTCAATATATCCGTTGCGGCGAGCAACACGATCCTAAAATATATCTGTTGCGGCGAGCAACCCAATCCTCAACATTTAATATCGTTGCGGTTTGCAACCCGATCCTCAGCAATTAATACCATTGCGGCGTGCAACTCGATCCTAAATAATTAATGTCGTTGCGGAGTGCAACCCGATCCTCAGTATTTAACTGTATGAACTCACCCAATCAACGATCAAAACTCAAGTGCGAGGGGAGTAACAATAATATTCAAGGAGTCCCAACAAGGGAACAAAGTTAACAGCTCAAACGTCCCGGCAAGGGAGGAAACAATAAATGCATAAATCCCGGCAAGGGAATAATCAAACACTTTATTTTTTATTATTTATTCCTCGAATAACAAATTCTAGTCCGAGCCAATGCTCCAGATGACAAACTAATCTCAAACTTTCCTCAACTATTCACTTATCGTATTAAGCTTATCAACCAAGTGTCACGACCCCAACCCCGGTCGTGATGGCGCCCGGCCGCAAGGCTCGACAAGCCCGACCAAACCACTTCCAAAGAACGGCCTTCCAGCCCAAAGAGATACAAATTTAAGGTAAAACATCAATTTTTGAAATATAAACTCCCAGCCATGGATAAGCAATACGGTTGAAAACACAGATGAGCCAACAACACTCAAAAAACCTTGGGGTCACGAGTACAGAGCCTCTAACAATACTGAATACCAGTCTGAAAGGAAATAATACAAATGTCTGACAAAAACGATAAAGGAACAGACTCAAATAGAGAGAGTAAGCGGTCCTGCGGAAGCTGGGCAGCTACCTCAATACTCTGATAACTCGGATAGCAACATCAGCAGCACTAGATCTCTGGAGCACATTCATCTGCACACAACGTGTAGGGAGTATGGGGTGAGTCTACCAACTCAGCGAGTACTAAGCATGTATAAAAACCCGAAGATAAGAAAATATGAAATAACACAAAATGAAGCTGTCTAGCAATTCTATAAAGGTTAAGCCTCAGAGATATACAGATAAAGCAACGGTAAATAAATGCATGAGATGCAATGCAATGCATGAACACTGTGGAACGTGCAGCCCGATCCATTTGGGCATCCGTGATTACTGTGGGGGTTCAGAATCCGGAGGGGCTCCTACAGCTGAAGCTCCATATCATACAGTGCCAATAGTTACCATTGTTTCCATTACAATACACGGTGCGAATAGCTACCACCGTTTCTATGTCAAAACACTGTGCCAATAGTTACCACTGTTTCCATTTCAAAACATGTGTGCCATTAGTTACCACAATTTCCAAGAAGTAATATACAGTCCAAAAAATAGTGGAATAATAATGGTCAACCCGAAATATCATTTAAGAATCATTTGAATTTTCAAAACATAGAAATACGGCTGAGTTCGTAAAAATGGTGTTTAAAACCCCGGGCTGAATTCATATGATATGCAAATCATGCTAACTCTAATATATCAATCCCTGAAGGATTCTACAAGTCGGCACAAGGCCCCAAACATGGCATCAAGTCCTGATATCATCAATATAGTATGCGAAGCAATTGCCAATATTGCACAATTTATCCCTCGGATTGGACCGAGTCACAATTTCCAACATATATGACCACGAACTAACCATGGAGTGCATGTACAGACTCATAATAGCGTCACAATGTGATATACCGGGGTTTCTAACTCTCAGGTCATCATCTATACCCATTACTTACATCAAGCCGGCCGCAAACTAGCTCGCGATGCCTTTCCTAGAGAATCAACCTCCGCGGATGCCAAATCTGATAAAAACCAATAGGTCGTCACAATAGGCTAATGGGACATAAGCCAATAAAATTACTCGAAATACACCAAAAAATACGAAGTTGGCAAAACCCGAGCCCCATGCCCACTTCTTGAAAAATTACGAAATTCATATTGTCGGAATCCTCATCTCGCCACGAGTCCATATGTATAAAGTTCATCAAAGTCGGAGTCCAATAGCTCCTCAAAATCCCCAATTTTCATTTGAAATTTCAAGCCCTAGTTCTTCCTTTTTATGCCCAATTTCAGAGAACTAATGGATGATTCTTTGATTAAATGACTTATTAAGACCACGAGACTTACCTCCAACCACTTCATTTCGAAATCCCCTTCAAAATCCGCCAACAAGCTCTCAAGGTGGTGCAAAAATGGAGGAAATATGAAATAGCTCGCAGATGAAATTTTTATAAAAACCTTAACTTCCCAGCAATTCCTTATGCGTGATCGCAGCCCCAAGCTTGCGATCGGAGAGAACAAAACTGAAGCTCCCAAATTTACCATTATGCGATCGCCCCCAGCTCCACGCGATCGGATTATTGTACCTCTTACCTTATGCGACTGCGGTCCTTCCTACGCGATCGCAGAGAACAATGACTTCCACCTATGTGATCGCATCTCCAACTACACGATCGCATTGAGCAATTTATTGGGCCCCTGACCACCCTCCTATGAGATCGCGATGCCATACCTGCGATCGCATAGAGCAATTTTTCCTACAACTGCTGTGCTAAAATTCTGCAACTTTTCCAAAAATAAAATCCTTCCGTTAGCCATCCGAAATCACCCCGAGGCCCCCGGGACCCCAACGAAAAGCACCAACACGACTTATTACCTCATTCAAACTTGATCGGGCCATAAAAACACTAGCGTAAATACTAAAAATCACCAAAATCCTCAAATTCACCTCTAAGTTAAACATGAACTTTCCAAAATCCCACTCGATGCCGAAACCAACCAAACTAAGTCCGAATGACCTGAAAACTTGCAGACATATCCAAAATCACCTAACAAAGCTACTTCAACTCTCGGAATTCCATTCCGACTCACTGATCAAAATCTCACCTAGCAACCGGAAATTCGCCGAAATTCAACTTAGCCAATTCAAGCCTATTTCTATACCGAACCTCCCATTTCAGTTCTGGTTTCACTCCCAAGTCATAAATCATCCCCCGAAACTAGTCGAATCATCAGAAAGCCATTCCAAGCCCTCTAATTCACAAGTCAATGTCCGGTTGACTTTTCCAACTTAAGCTTTCCTTAAAGAGACTATTGGTATCATTTCTAACCAAATTCAACCTAACACACATCAAACTCACCAAACATATATATCAACACATGGGGAAGCTTAAAACGGGGATAACAAGGCTGAATCTCAAAAGATAACGGGTCGGGTTGTCACATCCTCCCCAACTAAAACAAAAGCTCGTCCTCGAGTGGGTGAAGAAACATACCTCGAGCCTCAAATAAACGAGGATATTGTTGGAAACACGTTCTCAAGGCTTTATATTAAAACGTGTGTTCTTATGTGTAGGTTTTGATGAATGACAAACAAGCGCAAATTAATATATGACGAAGTTCAAGGACAAGCGCACAATTGGTGAATAACAAGATTCAAGCACAATACAAAGTTTTATAGTTTAAATGAGTCGTTCTTAATTGTGATCTTGATCCGACAATTTGACTCATGACATGGCTTCTCTCGTAAAACTATTTTTACAAAATCATGCATATTTAATTTAATGCTAAATGATTTTAAATCATGCATATTTACTTTAGTCAAAATGATTTTTAAACATGCCTCTAAAATCTGGACTAAGATAATCGATTATGTTAAGCCAAGACTGCATGACAATCGATTGTGAACTAATGACAATCGATTGTGTTAAGGCAGTGAGCATCAGGTTTTTCAAACCTGCATGACAATCGATTGTGAACCTTATGACAATCGATTGTAATGAGGCAGTGTACATCAAAGTTCTTCAAAACTCAGAATAATCGATTGTGAAGCTAATGACAATCGATTGTGAAGAGACAGTGTCCATCAGATTTTACAAAGTCACAAAATAATCGATTGTGAATATATGACAACCGATTGTGTTGAGGCAGTGTCTTCCAGACTTTTTCAAAGTTATTAAATAATCGATTGTGAGTATATAACAATCGATTGTCACGAGGCAGTGTCTAAAATGATTTTCAAAGTCTGATAAATAATCGATTGTTAACATTGCACAATCGATTGTGAAGCTGACCGTTGTCGTAAAGTTTTCAAATACCGTCAGGTAATCGATTGTTGATTTTGTACAATCGATTGTTGAAATTAAAATCTGGAAAAGATTTTTTGAACGTTGCTGAATAATCAATTGTTGATTTTGTACAATCGATTGTTGAAATTAAAATCTGGAAAGGATTTTTTGAACGTTGCTGAATAATCGATTATTGATTTTGTATAATCGATTGTTTTGCGTAAAATCTGAAAATGATTTTTTGAACGTTACCAATAATCGATAGTTGATCTTGGACAATCGATTGTTAAGCGTAAAATCTGGGATTGATTTCTAGAACGATTGGCAAACAATAAATTGTGACTTCTTGACAATCGATTGTCACACAGCAAAATTAGCAACTCTTAATTGGCAATTTGGCAACGGTAATGCCAAGTTTTTCAACTATAAATACCGCTTCATTTCAGTGTTTTAAACACAATAACATACAACAACTGATCATTCTATTGCTATAAGCTTGCATACTATTGTTTATCATTTTATATTCATTTCATAAAGCCTTTGAGAGCCAAAGTCTTGTCCATAGTTGTTGTGATCTTGAGCTTACTTATTTTACTCATATCTACTCATTAAGGAGTGTATTGTTTGAGTGTTTAGTGTTTTGTACACTTGTAAGAGAATTGTGATTCTCTTGTTGTAAGGAACTTGTATTTCCTTGGTTGAAGTCTTGGAGTGTTGTATCTCCGAGCAAAAGTGTTAAGGCGTGTGTCCTTAAGTTGTAAAGGTTTGTTGAGCACCCGTAAGCTTGACAAGTTAGTGGAAAATCTCGAGAGAGTCTCTCGGGGACTGGACTAGCCACGTGTTGTGGTGAACCAGAATACATCGGTGCGTGCTTTATTATCTATCGCACTTATTTACTTCCTGCAATTTTTAAATTCCGCAAGTTTACACTAATTTCTATTACAACGCTATTCACCCCCCCCCTCCCTCTAGCGTTAAGCGTATTATCTAACAATTGGTATCAGAGCCCAGCTCTCTGAAGACTTAACAGTTTGAGAGAACCAACCATGGCTTCTACTCGTGACTCTTTTGCAGGAATAGGTGAAGGTGATTTTAACATGTTGCCCCCAATATTTAATGGAAATAATTACTTATATTGGAAATATCGGATGAGAATTTTCATCACAGCCAACAACTTTTACCTATGGCAAATCATCAAGCATGGTGATCAAATGACAACAAAAGTTGGGAAAGCCAAGGTAAGTGAATACAACACTAATGCAATAAATATGTTGTATAGCGCCTTGAATCAGGAAGACTATCATAAAATTTCCCACTACAAAACCGCCAAAGAGATGTGGGATAAGCTGGAGGAAATGTGTGAAAGCATGCCTCAAAAAGCGGACAGCTCATATGATGAATCAACTGGCCAATGTCTCATGGCAAACGAAGAAGAAGAGGTAAGTACGTCCAACTCTCACTCGCTTGAAGAAATGCAAAATGCTTATAATAAATTACATAGTGAGTTTGTTGATGCTTCCAAGACTATTAAAGATTTGCAGAAAACTCTGTCGTTGCAAGAAAAAGTTTTTCAAAAACAACTCTCTCTAAAAGAAAAAGATTTTGAAAAACTGGTTTTAGAAAATGAGAAGTTGAAAGAGGAAAACAAGTTTTTCGGAAAAAGAAGCGCCGATAAGCCTGAAAGCTCTATTAGAAAGTGTACTTCTTGCTTGCATCTCAAAAATGAAGTAGAAAGGCTTAAAGGCACATTAGATAAGCTTAATTCTTCGCACCAAAATTTGAATGATGTTCTTGATAATTTGAAGTCAACCAAGCATGGCATAGGGTTTACGAATGAGCCTAAAGAAAAGGTTGAAGCTAAACCCCAACAACCTAAGGCTCAACCTAGGACTAATAATAAAAATGCTTATCCTAGAAATAGCAATCCTAGAACCAATATGCATGCTAGACTAAATGTTGAACATTTTAGAAGACCTAGCAATGACTTACCACCTAGAAATAACTACCCTAGAAATGATGCATATTATAGGCCAAATACTAGAAGAAATTTTTAACCCTTTAGAGCACCTAGAAATGATTTCCAACGTAGAAATAATTATTCTAGAAATGCTGTTCATAGTAGGAGAAATGATGTTCACAAAGCGCGCAATAGTCATAATGCTGAAAATAGAGTAAACCATTTTCGTCTGTCAAGTTACTATGAACCTAGAAGGTTGCATAACCCCAACGTGACTTGTCATTATTGCAGACGTATTGGTCATATTTCTCCTGCATGTTTTACACGACATAGACATATCACTCAATCGCATCATTATGATATGCCTAACCCCCAAGGACCCAAAATGGCATGGGTACCAAAAGATCATTAATCTGTTTTGCAGGGCTATAGTATTGTAGTAGATGCACCGAGCACGACACCTCATTGCATCAAGAGGAAATTTCGGTTAGTTATCCTTTTTGACAAAAACCGAATTGTTGATATGTGCTAGCAACCAATACTAACTTATTTGTTGTTAATTTGGTTCCCCTATTGTTGAATCTTTGATAAGCTTAGTCGTAATAGTTGATGTGCGTTAACAATTGAGATATCCTTGTCAACAATCAATATCAATTAGCCTTGTTGATTCATATGTTGAAAACGTGTTGTTAGATGACAATTGGTGTCAATTAGTTTACTTGTTAGTTATCTGCTTTTAAAAGATCAAAACTGTTGATATGTATTAACAGTTAGCTTAATAAAATCATTTCATTCATGATTTGATAGTTGCTATCTGTGGTTTAAATAACTGTTAGTATACTGTGTGGTGTGTATTATCTATTAGCATATTCTTCAAAATTCGATGTATGGTTGACCTGTTAACAATCAACACTCGTTTGTAATATGCTTTACTAAAAATAACAATTTGTATCATTGTTAATAAAATAACTTTTGGTACACTTGTTATGTCATCCAACAAATGGGTTTATCACTATTTTATAACAATTGGTATATCTATGTCTTGTTGGTATGTCTTGATAAATTTTTGATTAAGGGAAAATAGATTGCATGAAGTTTACTATCTTTTTTATGACAGAATTTCAAAACAACTCTCTATATTGGCAATGTTATTTTCTTTAAACTCTCATGCCACTAATATCTTGCATTCCAAATCTTGTGGAAAATGACATCTTAGAAAATATTTGTATTACTTTGGAGCAACTAATAAGTGTCATGCAAGGAATCTGTAAATCGCATTTGAGATATCATTGATAGACAAGCTTAATTTCTTCTTGGAGCTGCAAATTAAGCAAATGAAAGAGGGAACTTTCATTTGTCCATCTAAATGTCGCAAGGAGTTGCCAAATCAATTCGAAAAGAGCAACACCAAACCAATGGTCACTTTAATGAATTTAGATGACCATCTTGACAGAAATGTGAAAGGTAAGACGAGCAATACCAAGAACTACACAGGTATGATCGTTCCTCACTTTACCTTATTACTAGTAGACTTGATAAAATATTTAGCGTTTAATGTTGTGCTAAATATAAATCATGTCCAAATGAAGTATTGAATGCGGGTAAACGTTGATCTAAATGCATACATTTTAGGTTGCATTTATATTTTAATTACTGACTTGAGCGTCGGAGACGTTTAATTCTATTTTGCAGGTATCACCCTAAAGGTAGGGGGAATTATTACGTTTTGGCACAAAACAATCGATTGTTCCAAGCAAATAATCGATTATCTTACTGTGCAGAAAATCGATTAGCAAGTATCACTAATCGATTATTTATGGTTTATGCTTATTATGCAGTTTTGTTTAATAATCGATTTTTTAACTGTATAATCGATTACCGTCTCAGCCAGTCAGTACTGCTTTCCTAAAACAATCGATTGTTTCAAAATATAATCGATTATTTTCCTAGTCAGAAAATTTCTGTACTCACTGTAACATAACAATCGATTACCATATCTGACAATCGATTATTTTCTATCCGTATTTCAAAAATTTGTTACCGTTTGGCTTCTGAAGATTCCTGCAATCGATTTGTGTCAGTTCCGAGATTCAGTCAAATCTTAATGACAATCGATTATCTCATTCCAACAATCGATTGTCTAACGGCCAGTAAGATTTATTTTTACCGTTTCTGACTATTTCAGCTTTCAATTTTCTTCAGATTTCTTCCATTAATGAAATGCCTTTCTCCCCTCTATAAATAGGCTCCATATATGTTCATTTTTATTCACTCAAGCATCAACTTTAGCTCTCAAACTATCAAAATTCTTTCAAGTCTCTTGCAAATTCCAGCGATACTCAGTGAAAATGTCGGGCCGTCACTCCAAATGTTCCCGTTCTGCTAGGCATGGTGCATCCTCCTCTGCTGCTCCAAACTATCCTTATCAAGATGGTTCCGTTCTATATTTTAATTCTGACATCGAGCTTACTCGATTTTTAACAAAACTTGAAAAGCGCGACATTCTTCCTCCCCGCTTTTCAACCAACAAGTATCTTGAATCTTATGGCCCTGCTGCAAATATGCTCAAAAATTGTCAACTTCTTGACTTCTTACTTCTTACCCATCCTTACATCAATACTACATTGATTCAAACATTTTACTCCAACCTTCATGAGGATGATGACGGTGAGCTTGTGACAAATATAAATGGTGTTCAAATTCTTCTTTCCGATGAAAACCTTCATACCATTGCCCGTCTTCCTCATAATGGTGAAGACATTTTTCGGTACATCGGAGAGGCCGGAGCCCTTTTTGATGAAATAGTCCTCCTACATCAAACCGGACTTACTTCTTATGATCCAAATCTTTCTTCCCGTCGTCCTACAATTACGGGAATGGATCCCAATTATCGGTTGATTTTCTATTTCATCACCCGAGTCCTCAAGCCTCGTAAGCATAACCATACTACCATTTCCCAAGAGGACACCAAGCTCATGCATGCCATAATAACCGGAGCTAACATCAATTGGTGTCGGTTCGTCAAGATTCACATGCGTGACGCTATCGGAGATGATAGGCCTCTTCCTTATGCTCTCCTCATCATGAATTTTCTTGAAGCCTCCGGATTCATCACTTCCAACGGTCCTCTCAAAAAGAGTACCAAGAAGTGGGAAATTTCAGAATCCTCCTTTCATCATGACGGTGATCATGCATCGCCTGCTCCTCCTCCAACCCGTCGAACTCGTCCGCCTCAAGAGCCCACTCTCCAATCCATTTCCGACCAAATTGCTTCCTTGACCACCTCTGTTGGTCAATTGACAAATGAGATCCATGGATATTTTGACCATGTTCATTCTCCATATGCCGGTCTTGTTCCCTTTGAAGCAGTGCCGGACGATGAGGCGGGAAACGATGATGAATAATTTCTTTGTCTTTCTATTTTATTGTTCTATGTTTGCATTGTTCTCATTATGTACCCGTTTTATTTTCAATGAATAAACAAGTTTTTTTTCAATCCTTGCCATCTTATTACATTTTTTTGCTAATGGCAAAAGGGGAAAGATAACGGGTATGCACTCTCAATATTTATAAGCTTAAATTGAGAGGGAATACATATATTGAGGGGGAACAAATGCATGTCTTGAATCGTCATTATAAATTGTTTAAGTTGCATATCCCGCTTAAAGTTTGCCATTATCAAAAAGGGGGAAATTGTTGGAAACACGTTCTCAAGGCTTTATACTAAAACGTGTGTTCTTATGTGTAGGTTTTGATGAATGACAAACAAGCGCAAATTGATATATGACGAAGTTCAAGTACAAGCGCACAATTGGTGGATAACAAGATTCAAGCACAATACAAAGTTTTATAGTTTAAATGAGTCGTTCTTAATTGTGATCTTGATCCGACAACTTGACTCATGACATGGCTTCTCTCGTAAAACTATTTTTACAAAATCATGCATATTTAATTTAATGCTAAATGATTTTAAATCATGCATATTTACTTTAGTCAAAATGATTTTTAAACATGTCTCTAAAATCTGGACTAAGATAATCGATTATGTACTTATGATAATCAATTATGTTAAGCCAAGACTGCATGACAATCGATTGTGAACTAATGACAATCGATTGTATTAAGGCAGTGAGCATCAGGTTCTTCAAACCTGCATGACAATCGATTGTGAACCTTATGACAATCGATTGTAATGAGGCAGTGTACATCAAAGTTTTTCAAAACTCAGAATAATCGATTGTGAAGCTAATGACAATCGATTGTGAAGAGACAATGTCCATCAAATTTTTCAAAGTCACAAAATAATCGATTGTGAACATATGACAATCGATTGTGTTGAGGCAGTGTCTTCCAGACTTTTTCAAAGTTACTAAATAATCGATTATGAGTATATAACAATCGATTGTCACGAGGCAGTGTCTCAAATGATTTTCAAAGTCTGATAAATAATAGATTGTTAACATTGCACAATCGATTGTGAAGCTGACCGTTGTCGTATAGTTTTCAAATACCGTCAGGTAATCGATTGTTGATTTTGTACAATCAATTGTTGAAATTAAAATCTGGAAAAGATTTTTTGAACGTTGCTGAATAATCGATTGTTGATTTTGTCCAATCGATTGTTGAAATTAAAATCTGGAAAGGATTTTTTGAACGTTGCTGAATAATCGATTATTGATTTTGTATAATCGATTGTTTTGCGTAAAATCTGAAAATGATTTTTTGAACGTTACCAATTATCGATTATTGATCTTGGACAATCGATTGTTAAGCGTAAAATCTGGGATTGATTTCTAGAACGATTGGCAAACAATCGATTGTGACTTCTTGACAATCGATTGTCACACAGCAAAATCAGCAACTCTTAATTGGCAATTAGGCAACGATAATGCCAAGTTTTTCAACTATAAATACAGCTTCATTTCAGTGTTTTAAACACAATAACATACAACAACTGATCATTCTATTGCTATAAGCGTGCATACTATTGTTTATCATTTTATATTCATTTCATAAAGCTTTTGAGAGCCAAAGTCTTGTCCATAGTTGTTGTGATCTTGAGCTTACTTCTTTTACTCATATCTACTCATTAAGGAGTGTATTGTTTGAGTGTTTAGTGTTTTGTACACTTGTAAGAGAATTGTGATTCTCTTGTTGTAAGGAACTTGTGTTTCCTTGGTTGAAGTCTTGGAGTGTTGTATCTCCGAGCAAAAGTGTTAAGGCGTGTGTCCTTAAGTTGTAAAGGTTTGTTGAGCACCCGTAAGCTTGACAAGTTAGTGGAAAATCTCGAGAGAGTCTCTCGGGGACTGGACTAGCCACGTGTTGTGGTGAACCAGAATACATCGGTGCGTACTTTATTATCTATCGCACTTATTTACTTCCTGCAATTTTTAAATTCCGCAAGTTTACGCTAATTTATATTATAACGCTATTCACCCCCCCTCTAGCGTTAAGCGTATTATCTAACAGATATCTACTCTGCATCTCCTTCTAGGTCTCCCAAGTGGCCTCCTCTACGGGCCGACCTCTCCATTGCACCTTCACCGAAGCTATGTCTTTTAATCTCAATTTTTGAACCTGTAAACCCAAGATAGCCACTAGCTCCACATCATAGGTCAAGTCCTCATCCAGCTGGATCGTGCTGAAGTCTAATACATGAGATGGGTCCCCAACATACTTCCTGAGCATAGAAATATGAAATACCGGGTGAACCCCCGATAAGCTGGGTGGAAAAGCAAGCATATAATCCACCTCCCCAATCCTCCGGAGTATCTCAGAAGGTCCAATAAACCGAGGACTCAGCTTCCCTTTCTTTCCAAACCTCATCACGCTTTTCATAGGCGAGACCTTCAATAGAACCTTCTCGCCCACCATATAAGATACACCCCATACCTTCTAGTCCGCATAACTCTTCTGACGCGACTGAGCCGTACGAAGTCTCTCCTGGATAACACTTTCTCTAAAGCATCCTGAACTAACTCTGTCCCCAATAGTCTAGCCTCGCCGGGCTCAAACCAACCGACTGGAGACCTACACCGTATCCCATATAAATCCTCATACGACGCCATCTGAATGCTGGACTGATAACTATTATTATAAGCAAACTCTATAAGAGGCAAGAACTCAGCCCAAGAACCTCGGAAATCAATAACACAAGCACGCAACATGTCATCCAATATCTGAATAGTACGCTCGGACTGCCCGCCCGTCTGAGGATGAAAAGCTGTGCTCATCTGAATCTGAGTGCCCAACTCCCGATGAAAAGCCTTCGAGAACTGGGAGGAAAACTGAGTACCCCTGTCTGAGACAATAGAAACTGGAACCCCATGCAACCGCACAATCTCATTGATGAAAATCTCTGCCAACCGCTCTGAATAATAGGCGGTACACACCAGAATGAAATGCACACACTTGGTCTACCTACCCACAACCACCCAAATAGAATCAAAGTTCCTCGAGGTACGAGGGAGACCACTCACAAAGTCCATAGTAATCTTCTCCCATTTTCACTCCGGAATATCCATATGCTGAAGCGCACCACCGGGTCTCTGATGCTCATATTTGACCTGATAACAATTGAGATACCTAGCCACATAATTCACAATGTCTTTTTTCGTTCTCCTCCACCAAGTCCTGGTACATGTTCTCAGCACCCGGATGAATGGAATACTACGAGTTGTGGGCCTCCCCTAATATCATATCTCGGAGCCCATCCACATTGGACACACAAATCCGGTCATGCATCCAGAACACGCCATCACTACCAATAGTCACATCTCTGGCATCATCATGCTGGACCCTGTCCTTCAGGAGAAGCAAATGAGGGTCATCATACTGGCGCTCCCTGATATGATCATACAAAGAAGACCGGGAAACCATACCAAGCCAACACCCGATTGGGCCCTAAAATATCTATCCCCAACAAGAATCTACGCCAAGCTACCCATACTCACCGCCTTCCGGCTCAAAGCATCGGCCACTACATTGGCCTTCCCCGGATGATACAATATGGTAAATCATAATCCTTGAGTAACTCAAGCCATCTCCGTTGTCTCAAATTCAGATCTTTCTACTTGAACAAGGGCTGAAGGCTGCAATGATCAGTATACACCTCACAAGGTACTCTATATAGATAGTGCCTCCAAATCTTTAAGGCATGAACTATAGCACCTAACTCTATGTCATGAACATGGTAGTTTTTATCGTGGGGCATCAATTTCCGAGAAGCATAAGCAATCACTCTACCCTCCTGCATCAGAACACATCCAATACCAATCCTCGAAGCATCGCTTTATACCGTATATGAACCTGAAGCTGCTGGCAATACTAACACTAGAGTCGTAGTCAATGCTGACTTGAGCTTTTGGAAGCTCTCCTCGCACTCATCAGACCACACGAATGGGGCATTCTTCTGCGTCAACTTCGTCAAAGGCGAAGAAATAGATGAGAAACCATGAACAAACCTGCGGCAATAACCCGCCAAACCGAGGAAACTCCGAATCTCAGAAGCTGAGGACAGTTTGGGCCAACTCTGCACCGCCTCGATCTTCTTTGGGTCAACCTGAATACCATCACTGGACACCATGTGTCCCAGAAAAGCCACGAAACTAAGCCAGAACTCGCACTTGGAGAACTTTACATACAACTTCTCCTCTCTCAACCTCTGCAATACCACCCTCAAATGTTGCGCGTGCTCGTCCTGGCTACGCGAGTACACAAGAATATCATCAATAAACACGATCACAAAAGAATCTAGATATGGCCGAAATACATTATTCATCAAGTGCATGAATGCTACTGGGGCATTGGTCAGCCCAAATGACATAATCAGAAACTCATAATGCCCATATCTAGTCCCGAAAGCTGTCTTTATGATATCAGAATCTCTAATCTTCAGCTGGTGATAGCCTGAACGATCAATCATGGAGAATACCTTTGCCCCCTGAAGCTGGTCAAACAAATCCTCAATACGGGCCAGTGGATACTTGTTCTTTACTGTCACTTTGTTCAACTATCTGTAATAAATGCACATTCTCATTGTGCCATCCTTCTTATTAACAAATAACACTGGTGTGCCCCACAGTGACACACTCAGACGAATGAATCCCTTATCTAGGAGTTCCTGCAGCTGCTCCTTCAACTCCTTTAGCTCTACTGGTGCCAGATGATAGGGAGGATTAGAAATGGGCTGAGTGTCCGGCACCAAATCAATACCGAAGTCAATATCCCTGTTCAGCGGCATGCCCGGCAAGTATGCTGGAAATACATCAGGAAACTCCCTCACCACGGGAACCGAATCAAGACTAGGAGCCTAAGCTCCCACATCCCTCACGAATGCGATGTATGATAAACATCCCTTCCCAACCATCCGTTTGGCCTTCAAGAAAGAGATTAACCTGCTGGGTACATAATCCGGCGAACCACGCCACACAATCCTTGAGATACCCGGCATAGCCAAAGTGGCTGTCTTGGCGTGACAGTCCAGAATAGCATGGAACGATGATAGCCAATCTATGCCTAGAATAACATCAAAATCCACCATGCTCAATAGCAACAAGTCATCTCGGGTCTCCAGAACCTCAATAGTAACAAGACATGACCTATACACGTGGTCCACAATAATAGTATCACCCACCGGGGTAGGTACATGCACAGGAATGACGAGCACAAAACGAAACAGAAGTATCCCTGTGGCAAACTGAGATAATATCTATAATCACTACATCTGAAGCAACAACATCTCTCCTATCTGGGAGTGCATAGAAACGATCCTGACCACCGCTCGATCGCTCATCCCTCCAGGGGAGGCGTCTAGATGACTGACCCCCACCCCTACTAGACTGGGATGGTGCTGAAGTAGATGGAGAAGAAGAGGAGGCTTATACCACTACTGAAACCTACCACCACTAAGTTGAGGACAATGTCTCTTCAAATGACCAAACTCCCAACACTCGAAACAGCTGCATGGAGCTGGAGAAGGGGACTGAAAGGAACCCCTCGCCACAGATAAACCCTGGGCTGACGAAGCGGGAGCAGAACTCTGAGCTGAGAGGGCACTGAGTGAAGACTGACCTTGCTGGTGACCCTGACGGCCACGACCGGAAGAAGCTCCACTGTACTCTGGGCGGCCAGACTGAGGATGCCTAAAAGAATGACCTCTTCCTTGATGAAACTGGCCCCTAGATGGAGCACCACTATTACTGCCCGAACCTCGAGGCCTCTTGGCCTCCCTCTCCTCTCGCTCCTGGCAGTGAGACGTCTCAATATCGTGGGCTATATCCACCGCCTCCTCAAAGGAATGACTCAGGACCTTCTCTCGAGTTATCAGAATACGCATGGGATAAATGATCCCGTTCACAAATCGTCTAATCCTCTCCTGATATGTCTGGACCATCCACGGAGCATATCAAGCTAACTCTACAAATCTCATCTCATGCTGCACCACAGACATATCCCCCTGGAGAAGTAGCTCAAACTTCATGCGCAACTCCTCCCTCTACGACCAAGGTACCCACTTCTCCAAAATGATAGTGAAGAACTCCTGCCAAGATAACGGTGCTGACCCTGCCGGCCTATGCCGCTCATATGCCTCCCACCAGGTGAAGGCTGCTCCTGATAATTGAAAAGTGGTGAAAGATCCCCCACTAGTCTCCAAGATACCTGTTGTCCTGAGCATGCGTTGACAGTTGTCGAGAAACCCCTGGACATCCTCGCCCGGAACACCGCTAAAAGTCAGAAGTGAAAGCCTTCTAAACCTCTCCAGACGATGCTGCTCGTCATCTGGCATCACTGGTACCCCATTACCCAAACTGGAACAACTGGCTGACAGGGGTAACTGGCAAAACTGGTGATGCCTCTAGGGTCTGCGAGCCCTATGCACCTTGCTCTGGAGTGCGAACTGTGGGGGTCTGATGACCACCCCCGGTCTGAGAAGTAGCCGCTGCAGTGGTAGCTTAAACCACATGAGATAACCCGGTGCAGACGGATAAGATCTGAGCCAACGTCTTCTGGTGACCCGGTATCACAATGGGCACTGTCGATGCTTGAGTAGGTGCTGTTGGGACATCCACAGTTGGAGGCTGGACCTGAATCTGAACAGCTGGTGGGTCTGCATGTGCTGCCTCCGCTAGTCCAACTCGACCACGACCGCGACAGCGGCCACGCCCACGGCCTCTAGTAGTTGGCAATGGTGGTCGTCCGCCACGTCCGGTAGCACGGGTTCTCTCCATCTGCGAGAGAATAGAATAAGAAGTTTCAGTTCTCAAATCTACAAAGACGCACGAATAAAATTCCAAGAAAGTGAAGTGTTTTCTATAAGTTCTATAGCCCCTCGAGGATAAGATACAAACGGCTATGTACTGATCTACGAGACTCTACTAAACCAGCTTATAACTCGTGAGGCCTAGCAACCTAGGCTCTGATACCAACTTATCACAACCCCAACCCCGCTCGTGATGCCGCCCGCCGCAAGGCTAGGAAAGCCCGACCAAGCCACTTCCAAGGAACGGCCTTCCAGCCCAAAGAGATACAAATTAAAGGTAAAACATCAATTATTGAAATATAAACTCCCCAGCTAGGGATAAACAATACGGTTGAAAACACAGATGAGCCAACAACACTCCCAAAACGTTGGGGTCACGAGTACTGAGCCTCTAACAATACTGAATACCAGTCTGAAAGGAAATGATACAAATGTCTGACAAAAACAATAAAGGAACATACTCAAATAGACAGAGTAAGCGGTCCTGCGGACGCTGGGCATCTACCTTAATACTCTGATAACTCAGATAGCAACATCAGCAGCATTAGATCTCTGGAGCACCTGGATTTTCACACAAGGTGTAGGGAGTATGGGGTGAGTCTGCCAACTCAGCGAGTAATAAGCATGTATAAAAACCCGAAGATAAAAAAAACATGAAATAACACAAAATGAAGCTATCTAGCTGTTCCATAAAGTATAAACCTCAGAGATATACAGATAAAGCAACGGTAAATAAATGCATGAGATGCTATGCAATGCATGAACACTGCGGAACGTGCAGCCCGATCCATTTGGGTACACGCACTCACTGTGGGAATTCAGACTCCGGAGGGGCTCCTACAGCTCAACCGCCATATCATACAGTGCCAATAGTTACAACTGTTTCCATTACAATACACGGTGCCTATAGTTACCACCCTTTCCATGTCAAAAAACGGTGCCAATAGTTACTACCGTTTCCATTTCAAAACATGTGCCAATAGTTACCATCGTTCCCAAAAAGTATTATACAGTCCAAAAATAGTGGAATAATGATCGTCAACCCGAAATATCATTTAAGAATCATTTGAGTTTTCAAAATATAGAAATATGGCTGAGTTCATAAAAATAGTGTATAAAACCCTGGGATGAATTCAAATGATATGCAAACCATGCTAACTCTGATATATCAATCCCTGAAGGATTCTACAAGTCGGCACAAGGCCCCAAACATGACATCAAGCCCTGATATCATCAATATAGTATGCGAAGCAATCGCCAACATAACACAATTTATCCCTCGGATTGGACCGAGTCACAGTTTCCAACATATACGACCCTACTCTAACCATGGAGTGCGTGTATAGCCTCATAACAATGTAACAATATGATATACCGGGGTTTCAAACCCTCAGGTCATCATCTACACCCATTACTCACCTCAAGCCGGCCGCAAACTAGCTCGTTATGCTTTTCCTCGAGAATCAACCTCTGCGGATGCCAAATCTGATCAAAACCAATAGGAATACATCACAATAGGCTAATTGGACGTAACCCAATCAAAATAACTCGAAATACACCCAAAAACACGAAGTTGGCAAAATTCGAGCCCCGGGACCACTTCTCAAAAAATATCGAAATTCACATTTTCGGAATCGTCGTCTCGCCACGAGTCCATACATATAAAGTTCATCAAAATCGGAGACAATAGCTCGTCCAAATCCCCAATTTTCATTTGAAATTTCAAGCCCTAGTTCTTCAAATTTTATGCCCAATTTCAGAGAATTAATGGATGGTTCTTCGATTAAATGACGTATTAAGACCACGATACTTACCTCCAATCACTTCGTTTCAAAGTCCTCTTCAAAATCCGTCAACAAGCTCTCAGGGTGGTGCAAAAATGGAGGAAACACTAAATAGCTCGCGGATGAAATTTTTTATAAAAACCTTAACTGCCCAACGATTCCTTATACGCGATCGCATCCCCAAGCTTGCGATCGTAGAGAACAAAACTGAAGCTCCCAAATTTACCCTTATGCTATCGCACCCAGCTCCACGCGATTGCATTACTCTGCCTCCTATCCTTACGCAAATGCAGTCCTTCCCACGCGATCGCAGAGAACAATGACTTTTACCTACGCGATCGCATCTCCAACTACGCGATCGCAGTGAAAAATTACTGGGCCCCTGACCACCCTTCTATGCGATTGCAATGCCATACCTACAATCGCATAGAGCATCAACTGGTGTGCTAAAATTCTGGAACTTTTCCAAAACTAAAATCCTTCCGTTAGCCATCCAAAATCACCCCGAGGCCCCCAAGACCTCAACCAAAAGTACCAACATGACTTATTACCTCATTTTAACTTTCTCGGGCCGTAAAAACACTAGCGTAAACGCAAAAAATACCAATATCCTCAAATTCAACTCCAAGTTAAACATGAACTTTCCAAAATCCCACTCGATGCTGAAACCAACCAAACGAAGTCCGAATGATCTGAAAATTTGCAGACATATCCAGAATCACCCAACAAAGCTACTGCAACTCTCGGAATTCCATTCCAACCCCCAAATCAAAATCTCACCTATAAACCAGAAATTCGCCGAAATTCAACTTAGCCAATTCAAGCCTATTTCTACACCAGACCTCCAATTTAAACTCTGGTTTTACTCCCAAGTCATATATCATCCACCAAAACTTGTCAATTCATCGGAAATCCATTCCGAACCCTCTAACTCAAAAGTCAATGTCCGGTTGACTTTTTCAACTTAAGCTTTTCTTAAAGAGACTATTGGTCACATTTCTAACCAAATTCAACCTAACACACTTCAAACTCACCAAACATATATATCAACACACGGGGAAGCATAAAACGGGGATAACGGGGCTGAAACACAAAAAACGACGGGTCGGGTCGTCACACCAAGCAAGAAAGATGTTCTGTTAATTTCGAATCAAAACACAATTAGGACTCAGGGTCATGCTAGACTCTGGTGCATAGGTAACCGTCACCATAACTATACACCGCACTCCACATTTAACAAATAGCAAATAACACCCTAATTTTATTCCCTCAATCCAAAGTTAGAACAGATACTTACCTCGAAAGCTCCAAACTCAACTCTAGAATAGCTTTACCCTTCAAATTCACCTCAAAAACGTTAGAATCTAGTCACAAATTGCTCAAATATATTAACAAATGCAAGTTAAATTAATTTGAATACATAAGAATGAATTTTCCAAAGTTTTTCCCAAAAATTCCCAAAATGCCCCCGGACCCAAACAACAATCAAAACTCAAGTGCGAGGGGAGTACCAACAATATTTAAGGAGTCCCGAAAAGGGAACACAATTAACAGATCAAACGTCCCGGCAAGGGAGGAAACAATAAATGCTTAAATCCCGGCGAAGGAATAATCACAACACTTTATTTTTAATTATTTACTCCTCGAATAACAAATTCTAGTCCGAGCCAATGCTCCATATGACAAACTAAACTCAAACTTTCCTTTCATATTAAGCTTATCAACCAAGCAAGAAAGATGTTCTGTTAATTCCGAATCAAAACACAATTAGGACTCACGTTCATGCTAGACTCCGGTGCATATGATTGGCATTGTAAGCGGATATTGGGATTTAGAAGCCCAAGTGGATCTTTATTTGTTGATATGTTAGATTTTGGACGTGATGTTGGGGGTAGACTGGTTGTCTCAGTGTTGGGTTATTCTAGACTATTGTGCTATGGGCTAGGTTGAAAAATGCCACAGGTTGCGTGGCGAGGTGCATCAGATTATGTTATAGCTTGAGTTGGCTTGGTTACTCTTGAATTGTATTAATAAAGGATTGGTTGATTCGATCGTTATTGGACCTACTAGTGATCTGGAAAGATCTATGAGTTGCCTTTATGTGTTGCGAGACGTTATGATTTTGGGCAGTGGAACATATATTGTGGTGCTATCGGGATTCATAGTGGAAGTTGAGTCTTTTAGCTTACACCGCCAAGAGTAGATATGATTATGAATTCAGTGTGCTTACCACCGATACTCTGTATTTTGTTATAATGAACAAATTCGGCTCGAGGTGCAACTCCCTATGTGAGATGTTTGAGTGAATCGGGTGGCACGCCACCATAGTGTATTTTATCTAGATTGGGTTACGCGCCGCAACAATATGATGTTGAGGATAGTTTTCGTATGCTACTTTGTATGCCTTGCTTCCTAGTTTCTGAGGAAGTCCCTATTGGGAGTTTCTCGGTGAATAGCGCGTCGGTTGTGTCCTTTTAGAATTTAGTAGTGTATATAACTCGCTTCAATGTGGGTGTGATGGATTGCTTGGTTTCAGACATCAATCTGTGCGTGGTTGTCAAGTTCGAGTATAGCGACTCAAGGTGCTTCATGTGAAATAGTGTTTGGATGAGATCGCACATTATAGTAAGGCTACATGGAGATTTTACCCTTCGAGAAAGATTCAGGTATTCTATTTCTATGATGTGGGACGGGGTCCCATCCTTGTGTTGTAATGGTGTTGGTGAGCTCAAGGTACAACTCTTTCGTTTGAGTCATTTTTCATGACTTGAGTATGTTCAGACCGTCTCTTATTGGTATGTGTGATATGTAAGTTGTGGCTTAGGTCGTATTGATACGTCATGTCACCAGGATGGTGTGTTTGTCAGAAGAGACCTTTGGGGTCATTAATGGATACGAACGGATTTGGTTTGAGCTTGTCGGAAGGTCATTATCGAGTTTCGGCTCGAAGATCTGTTGTGGTATTAGTCAAAAGGGGAAGAAGTATTCATAAATGGTTGATCTGAGAAATAGTTATGGTCTACTGTGTGTTCATTATCATTTATAGAGTATAGCAGTGTTGGAATAAGACTCCAGCTAATAAGGGGTTTCCATCGGTACATGATTGTTTTGGACAGCTACTGTGGATATAAATTATCGTTTCGAGTGTTAGGATTATGCAGTATATCATGTGAGTGCACCTGAGGTTGCAGGTATGGGTTATTACAGCTAGTTCAGGCTTATTCTGAGTATAAATATGAGTTTATGATCTTGTGTATGGTTTCGGAGGTGCAATGTGGTCTTACAGTTATGGGCTAGATGGCTTGTGAAATTTTTAGTTGTGTTGTATTATCGGCATATGTGAGTTAGGGTGATGCGGGATCATCCCGGGTATATGATTAGTAAGGTCATTCGGAGATTGGTTGGCTCCTAGTGCAACTCCGGGCACGCTCGAGGATGAACGTTTGTTTAAGTTGGGGAGGATGTAACGACCCGACCCGTCGTCTTAGGTATCTCTGCCCCGTTTTCCCTGTTTTATGCTTTTATATGTTCCATTATATGTGTTTGGAGAGTTTGAGGTAATTTGGATGGAGTTTGGGTGAAAATGAAACAATTAGTCTCTGTATGAGAAGGTTAGTTTGGAAAAGTCAACCAAATGTTGACTTATGAGTTAGAGGGCTCGGAATGGATTTCCGATGATTCGACTAGTTTTGGGTGGTGATTTGTGACTTAGGAGAAAAATCGGAACTGAATTAGGAGGTCCGGTATAAAATTAGGCTTGAATTGGCTAAGTTAAAATTTTGGCGAAGTCCAATTAATAGGTGAGATTTTGATCCAGGGGTCGGAATGGAATTCCGACAGCTGCAGCAGCTCTGTTAAGTGATTTTGGATATGCGTGCAAATTTTCAGATCATTCGGATGTGTTTAGGTTGGGTTTTGGATCAAATGTAAGTTTCAGAAGTTTTAGTTTAACTTAGGCTTAAATCCATGGTAATTTGATGATTTGATGTTTATGATAGTGTTTTTATGTTACGAGCAAGTTTGAATGAAGTAATAGAACATATCTATGTTTTTTTGTTGAGGTTCCAAGGGTTTCGGGTGAGTTTTGAGCGAGTACAGACATCCCGAACTTAGGAAATGGAAGGAGCAGTGATTTGGGCGCTGCGCTCAGTCCTTTTAGGCGGCGCGCTAGGCGCGGTCAGGCGGCGCGGTCCGCGTAGGTGAAGATCTGTATGTCACTTATCCTACTTCGGAAGCTCATATCTTTTGATCTATAAGGAATTTGGGGTTGATTCTAAAACAAATGTTGTAGATCTTTGAATCTAGTTTTGAGCAGCATATTATAATAGGCACTTGGACATCTGTAATGAAAGTTATGGCTAAAATGGTGAAGCTTGTCAATGTAGTCAAATTGCTGCGCGGCCGCGACTATTTTTGTGCGGTCAGCACTCCCTGGGCACGGACCACGGTCATTTTTTTTGCCAGCACTGCAGGAATCCGAGGGGGTACTCTATAAATATGAGATTTTGGCTTTTATTTGATATTTTGACCTATAGAGTTCGGATTTTGGCGATTTTTCGAAGATTTTCAACAAATTCATCGGGTTAAGTGATTCTAACTCAGATTTGGTTAGTGTACATGAATATGCCATTGAATTCATCACTTAATTAGTGATTTGAGATGAAATTTGGAAAGAAATAGGGCTTGAGTTTTGAGATTTTAAATTGAGGATTTGAGAGGTCATTTGAACTCTGATTTTGGGAAACTTTATATGTACGGACTGAGCATGGATGGGGCTACACGCCTAGCATATATCATATATTGATATTGAGGCCGAGAGCCTGTTCTACGCCAATACCTAGCTGATATTGCGCTTGGGCTGAAGGAGCTTCTCCGGCGTCTGTACACACTCCAGTGAGCAAAACGGGTCGGGCTGCATGCCGCAGCCTATTCATGTGCATTGCATTTCATCTTTATCTGATACTTGTTTGTTATATTTAATATTGATTTGTTGTTAGTTTGTAGTTTAGGTATAGGACTGTTAGTTTTAGCTTTGCTTTTTGGCATTTCGTGGATTTCTTATCTTCAGACATTATATATATGCTTATTATTCACTGAGTCGGTAGTACTCACCCCTACTCCCTGCACCTTGTGTGCAGATTCAGGTGCACCGGAGGCTTAGCTGACACTCATAGTCTCCACATCTTTTCCGGAGTCGTTGAGGTAGCTGCTTGACGTTTGCAGGACCTGGCTACTCTTCATATTTCAGTTCATTATTATTATATACCTTTCCAGATTTTCATATTTTCATTCAGATATTATTATCCAGATTTGTTTAAAGGCTCTATACTCGTAACCCCAGATCTTATGGGTGTGTTTATCGATTTTCGTATTTATCCATATCACTCTATTAATATTTTTGGATTTTATTCTAAAATTACTATAATATTCTTAAATTGACGGTTTTGAGACTTAGTGTTATATTGGAAGCGGTTATTGGCCAGGCTTGCCTAGCTTTAGGGTTGGATGCCATCACCACCGAATTGGGGTCGTGATATTTTTATTCTTCAATTTTTTTTGTTTTATCTATTAGACTTCAATTATGTCGTCTTATCTACAATTTGACATTTTTTAGCAATTTACCAATGTAAAGTTCATTATTACGATTATTTATTTTAACTTTCTTAAGTCTGGTAGGTAATAGACTACCATAAGACATAAAAGCTGAAAATGAAAAACAAAACAAACCGAAAAAGAAGAAGAGGGATATAGAAGATTTACGTTTAATTTAGGATAAATTTGATATTAATTACTTCCATTAATAATATTTTTTTCTAAGTATAATTATTAATTTTATCCTAAAATTGTCAAATGACTTCTTAGTAGCTTGCTACTTGATTTCACCACATTACAAACCATCTTCTTTTATGTAATTATTAATTTTATCCTGTAATTGCCAAATGACTTCTTATTAGCATGCTACTTAGTTTCACAACATTGCAAACCATCCTCTTATTTTATGTATTAAAAATTATTGATATAGATATGATATATTGCAATGGATATAGATATAATTTATTGCAATTTTTATTAGCTTTGTCCTAATTTTACTACGTGTCTCGCTCTTAATATATTGCCCGGCTTAACCACATTGTAAATTACCATCTCCTATAAAAGTAAAGTTTTAGAATATAAATATAGATAAAAAATAACGTTGCATATATATCATATAAATCAAACCAAATATTTTGTTAAGCACCTAAATTAAAGGGATAATATCATATAAACTAAACCTTGAGTTGGAAATATATCCTTACCAAAATTAAAGGGAGAATATTCCTTAAATAGAACTTTTATTGTAGAAACATTTCTTGAATAATTTAGATTAGATTTTGTCATAATTTTGTTAACCTATATTAGATTTTGTCATAAAATCTATTTAAATTTTATTTTAAAAGTATCAGGTGGCTTTTTTTCAATAAGCCACTTGGCTTAACCTTATTCTTCACTACTCTTATTTTATTATAATATAGATATTTTAGGAGTTTTTACATAGTTCAGAAAAGAAAATATTTAATTATCAAAAAATTTAATTGATTTTAAAATTCAAAATATTATGAAATTAACTAAATGAATATTTTATCCAATATGAAATCTGGATTTAAAGGATAAAAAAGGCGAACGATATTTCGCTAAGGTACTTTGTACTTTTAATATAGTATAAATATAAATATAGATAGATAAATATGAATATAAATAAATATAAATATAGATATAGATAGATTGGTCTCAAATAAAATCGGATAAACTCAGGAAACATTATAACAACGTCTTATTAAAACAAACAAGAACAAAGGATAAAACCAGGTTCTGACAAAGACAAAGAACGTGGATGAGGTATTCACCAAACAAAAAGCTGGAATATTTCTTACTTTATCCCCGACAAGCTGTTTGTACACTCCTTAGATTTTCTATATCATCACGTTAAACTGATATTACTTAATATTTCAGATGGGAATTATCATTAATCGGCTACCAGCATTACTAACAAACCCATACAATTATAATTCTACGCCGTTAGATTTCTTAATGATTGCGTCTTGTTACGTCCTAAGGTTTGTCTTATTCTCCTAATCCAACCATAAACACTGTACTTGCACATTTTAAACGAAACGTGGCATTCTGACCAGCCGTTGGAGCTCCAACATTAAGGCCCCAATTGGCCATTAAAGAATTTTAATTTTTTCAAAAAAATCACTTTTTTTTAAAATCATTGTTTGGCCATAAATTTTTAATTTTTATTTGAAAATGAATTTCAAAAACTCCAAAAAGTTATTTTTCAAAATTTTAACTTCAGATTACTCATAAAAACTCAAAAACAGCCCAAAATTATATTTATGTTCAAACACAACTCTAATTTTTAAATACTATTTTTAAATTTCACTTGAAAATAAATTTTACTTTTTTCCGGAATTTTACCATTCTTATGTCCAAACGCCCACTAAGACTATTTATGGAATATTGTTTCTTTTTCTTTTATGGTTTACACTATTGGGTATTGTTTAGCTCAAAGTTATCATATACTTTGCAAGCATAAAAAAATCAAAATATCAAGTGTTTCGAATTAAGGAGAAATGTGTAGAGAGCTTTTATTGATAATATTGATTTGGTATGCCTCTCCATGGAGAGGTTCATAGCCTTACAATGATGTTCCCCTTTTCTCGGGAATAGAAGAAGCCCCCATCTTAGGATTACTTCTCTTAGTATTTGTAGCTGCAAGCTGTATGAGCTGGCGATGGATGGTCGTGACCACGTTGAGGTTCCGACCTTATAATGGTGGACGGGTCAGAGCCTTGTTGGTCGAGCCGGATGATAATCAAGTATTGTGATTTATTCATACCACTTATTAACCAAGAATTAACTTAAGACATAATTAGTTCCGTTAATTATCACGAGGTTGTATTCTGACCCATACAGTTAGTCCCTCCGCTTATTGAGGTTGTCCCTTGGCCGAGCTCGATGAGCAGAATTCACCGAATGCAGTTTGATAAGTTCGGAAAGGGAGGTGGAAGATAGTTTCGGTCGAGGCCAAGGTGGCCGTAGCCGTTTTGTGTTGATGGCGGAGTCCTTAGCCACGATGAAGTCGATGGCTTTGGCTACTAACACATCGGAAACGGCCATAGTCATTTGTATATTGGAGATGGCCATAACCTTTATACTGTGGATGGCCTTAGTCGTTTACATACTGGAGATGGCCATAGCCTTAATACTGTGGACGGCCTTAGCCGTTTACATACCAGAGATGGCCGTAGCCTTAATACTGTGGATGGCCTTAGCTGTTTACATACTGGAGATGGTCATAGCCTTAATATTGTTGATGTCCTTAGCCGTTTACATACTGGAGATGTCCATAGCCTTAATACTGTGGACGGCCTTAGCCGTTTACATACTAGAGATAGCCATAGCCTTAATACCGTGGATGACCTTAGCCGTTTACATACTGGAGATGGCCATAGCCTTAATATTGTAGGCTGAATGACATTTTGACTAAGGTCGTGATCTTTTTTATCAACGGCCTCTAGCTTTGTGGGGTGTTGATATTATTTTAGCGTCACTGCATCATCGTTCGGGAGAGGTCAAATCGCCCCCTTGGCGAAGGCGCTTAGCCTTTCAACTTATTTTGGGTAGGGTCGAGCTCGATGGCATTTAAATCTTTGTTTGTTTGAAGGCGTAGTCGTCATCCTTGGTGGACGAGTCGTACACTTGCGCAGTCGAAGGGAGTACGGGCACGCTCGTTATGCGTTTGGCGATGAAAAAGTTTTGAAGTTGCACAGGACGTTCCCTCGGCGTTCACAGGTCGTTTCAATTGTTTCGGAAGTGAAACACCAATTGGTGACTTAAAAGCCGCTTCGTGGAGCCTGTCATAATGACACACGTTTTTGTGGAACTGAATCATTTTGCGGTTGGTCATGTAATTAATGATGGCTATTGAAATTCACGAAAGCCACTTTTGTTGCCTATAAATAAGGGGTTGAGGTAATTATTACTCACATTTTCATTGCTTGTCTGAGTAAGATTTTTGAAAGAGCTCTCTCTCTTGTCAATTCATTTTCGTCTTTGTTCTTCATTCGTACAATCCTCATATTTTCCATCAATTCTTTCTCTTTTCTCGTTTTCTAATCAATAATGGCAAGCAGGTTTTCCAAAAATATTTCTACGATGAATCTTCCAGTTAACCCTCCGGTGGCTGAAGGTCCATCTCCGGTGGTAAGTGGTGCAGAACCGGTGGATACCGAAGGGGTTCCATCGCTTAACGAGATTCTATATTTTCCTGGGGGCCCGGTGACTGACTTCATCGCCGATGGTAGAGAGGATCAAGTAGACGAAGCCCCGCTAACGGGGGAAGTTGCCCAACTTCGGGAACAATGGGGCATTGACAGCTATGCTGACAATGTTCTTGCTAGAAGCGAGAAGAGGGTCCACACTGACCGCAGAGGATATTTTGTCTTCTATGCCTACCTTTTCAAGTTGGGATTTAGGCTCCCGCTTCTGATGTTAGTAGTAGACTTTTACCGATATTATGGGGGTATGCCCTTGCCAGCTTACTCCCTCTCTCTATAAGTTGCTTGCCATGTTTATCAAGTACGCGGAGGTGGATGGCAGGGAGGTCACGCTGCAATGCGTAATTAGCCTTTACGACCCCCCCCCCCCATAAGACCCGCAACATGATGATTCGGGCGAGCCCTCGTGGGTCGAGGGGATTGGCCGCAGAATTGGACGACATGGTCGACCCTCGCCCTTTCGAGCACTTCTTCTATATCAGAACCAATAATTTGGTGGCATCCTTGCCTAGGTTCCCGGTCTTGGAACCATGATGTAAACTTTCTTTAATCTTCGAATTCCTTTTTTTACTCTTCATTACGTCTTGTGCTCGCAAGAGTTAACTTGTGTTGATTTTGTTGCCGACAGATCATCGCTGGCTCCGTTGCCTGGGATACGTGAGTGGGTTGAGGCTGTGCTTCTATGTACAGCGGGAATACGCACGTGGATGTCTTTCTGGGAGAGGCATGGTCGTAGGCCTGCAACTGGTGAGGATTTGACTTCTCCTTCTGTTTCGTTCTTGTTTCCTACTCTTTTTACCGACTTTGTGTGTTTTTTGTGATCAGGGAGGTCACGCCGCGTCAGGGATCCTCAGCTAGCCTTCCATCGACCGAGTGCAACTGCTCGTTTTGCAGCACCGGTACCACGCCTGGTACCGAGGGCATCGTCGGTTGAATCTTCAGCAGCACCTTCCCCAACACGGACTGCACTCGGACCGAAGGGCCATCAGGGGTGGTGCGTCCTAGGGAGAGAGTCGCCCTTAAATGAGGCGGAGGAGGAAGAGGAAAGGATGCTAGTCAGGCGGAGGGTTGCTTTCATGCCGGTTCCTCCTGTGGTGATCAGTTTGGACTCTCCCCCATCGGATGCAGAGAGGAGTGTAGTTGTCGCACCCACCCTTGAGGGCGGACAAACAGTGGGGGTTGCCTCAATTTTCTCAGGCCATGATGATACTGTCGCTTTGGCGACCCAATTGATTGTTCCAGTCGCTGAAATGGGAGGTAGTTCCTCAGCGGCTGCTTTTATTGGAGAATAGAGCGCTCCTTCGGCGGCTGTGGCAGAAGGCGGAAGGGGCACTGCAGGAGGTGAATACGAGTCCGAGTCTAACTTGGATCCAGAGGAGGTCCGTTCGTTCCATGAAGGCTTCACCAGCTCGACGACGCGTGCAGAGGGGCGGCTTCACTACGTCGAGATTCCCACGGAGCAGAACTTGTTGCTTCAAGAGAATAGCTGTGTGCCGTTGTTTGAGGTGCTATGCTCGGAGGCGGAAAGCACGTCATTGAGGGACGTTATGGACGTCTGATTGATGAACGATGTGGCCGTGATAGGCCTGAGGGTACGTATGATGACCTTCTTCTGCTTTTTTCTTGCCTTAGTTTTTTTTTTACTTTAATCGTTGTCTTTGCTTCGCAGTCTTATCTGTTGGAGGTCAAGGGCATCCGTCGAGCCAAAGTCTGCAGAGGGATTTTTTCAGGCGTTGGAGAAGTACCACCACTACCGAAATCGGTGCCGCTAGATGCACGAGTGCCTGAGTAACGACCCCCATAGCCGAGCCTTGGTTCAGGAGCTGGCAAGGAGAGAGCTTCAAATGCAGTAGACACTTGACAAGATGCGCGTCCTAGAGGAGCAGTTTCGTCAAAAAAATGAGGAATCAAGGCCGAAAGGAGGGTTGCAACTGAGCGTGAGCGCCAGAATAAGGATATGGCAGCGGAGTGCTCTCTGACCTTGAATGGGAAGATGGTTGCTTTGGAGAATGAGGTCGCCTCTTTGAGGCTACAAGCAAGGGATGCCTCATTGAGGGCTGGGGCATTGGAGGCGGAGATACGCGTCCATGACAGGGAGCGGGCCATGGAGAGAGCTGACACAGCCTTTAGAAAGGCGGGGCTAGAGGACCACATTGGTGTATCTAAGCGGGACGCCCAAGCCATGGAGGATCGGATCACGGCCTTGAAAGGGTAGAATCAACGCTTAAGGGACCATGCCGGCTCTTCCAACTATGCTCGTGAGCTCTGGATGTTTGCCGAGGCCCAACTTGATGTATATAAGAACTTGTGGGAGGCCGACATCGTGCCCGAAGCTGCTTTTGAGGCAGACTCATCAGAGAGTTCGTGAAGCCCGTATTGACTGTGGTTTCAAACCAGCGACACCAGGGGCTGATGATGGTGCTGATGGTGGCGTGGGTGACGCCTAGTGAAAAGCTTTTGTGTATTTTTTTATTTTGTCTCCATTCGGCGTTTGGATGTTTTTAGATTTTTCTTTTTTCTTTTCTTCTTACTGATCGGCCCTGGTCGAGTGTAAGCGGACGCTTCCCGCATATGACTTTGTAAATATATATATATATATATAAGCTTACTTTTTCCATTGCTGGTCTTGTTCTTATTTTGTGTCTTCCCTTCTTTTCCTTTATATTTTTCTATTGCATGTGTTCAAGGGGTGATTTGCCTTGGAGTACGGCTCTGGTAGGCATGTTGACTTTTGGTTGTTAACGGTCTTGCTTCTTTAACTCGGTGTGGGCGAGTTGTAGCCGTTATTTGGCGATAGCGGCACTTAGCCTTATTCCCAGTTTGGGCGCGATCAAACTACCGGCCGTGATGGTAAAAATGCGTCCTTGTAGTTTGACCGGGGCCGAACTTTACGTGGCCCCAATTGTAGTTCGAGTTAGGAGTACTTATTTGAATGGCGATGGCGCTTGACTCGCACCCCTATTTGCTGTGGACCGGGGTTTGCCGAGTTTGATGAGGAAGGCATTTGGCCTGAGTCTTAGATTCAAGGGCGAAGACGTCTAGTCTCATGTCTCGAGAGAGGTCGAACTCATTGGATTTGTTGGTGAAGGTGCGTGGCCTGAGTCTTGGTTCAACTTGTAGAACTTTTTATTTTTGATGGCGAAGGCGCAGAGCCTGAGTCTCTGTTCAACTTGTAGTTGAACTTATAATTTTTGATGACGAAGACGCGTAGCCTGTCTTCATTCAACCGTAGTTAAACTTGTTATTTTTTTGTGGCGAAGGCGCATTGCCTGAGTCCTAGTTCAACTTGTAGTTGAACTTTTTATTTTCGATGGAGAAGGCGCATAGCTTGAGTCCCAGTTCAACTTGTAGTTGAACTTGTAATTTTTTATGGCGAAGTGGCATAGCTTATAATTGTTGATGGAGAAGGCGCATAGCCTGTCTTGGTTCAGCCGTAGTTGAACTTGTTATTTTTTATGGCGAAGACGCATAGCTTGAGTCCCAGTTCAACTTGTAGTTGAACTTTTTATTTTTGATGGCGAAGGCGCATAGCCTGAGTCCCAGTTCAACATGTAGTTTAACTTGTAATTTTTGATGGCGAAGGCGCATAAACTGAGTCCTAGTTCAACTTGTAGTTGAACTTGTAATTTTTGAAGGCGAAGGCGCATAGCCTGTCTTGGTTCAACCGTAGTTGAACTTAATATTTTTGATAGCGAAGGCGCATAGCCTGGATCTTGATATGTCGGTATTTGAGAGCTGAAGCTCGGTTTTGATTCGAGATCTTGGGCAGCTCACGAGCTATCTTTCCAACCGGGGCATATAGGCTGGGTTGAGGTGGCTCTCGGTTCGAGATACCTTCATGCGGATTTCCGGCTGGGTCCCGTATCAGAGATGCAGGTGATGTCTTACAGAGATCCTCCCTCAGGAGTGGGAGGGGGGGATTGCTTCTTCTTCTTGCCTACTCTATCCAAGAAAGGAGTGACAGAGGAGTTGGGTCTCGATTCGAGATTTTCGAGTTCCCTTTGTCCGATATACCGCTTTAGCTTGTTTGAGCTGGGTTGTTCTTTGGCGTTTCTTTCCTTTTGGTCCGGGGAAGAACTACGCGATTCTGCTATGAAATCCCCACAAACGGCGCCAAATTGTTTAGCTCAAAATTATCATATACTTTGCAAGCATAAAACAATCAAAATAAATCGAGGGCCAATCATAGCAGATCGTAATAAGTCAAGGGACCAAGTGAAAGAAACGACAAGCAAGTGTTTCAAATTAAGGAGAAATGTGTAGAGAGCTTTTACTGATAATATTGATTTGGTCTGCCTCTCCATGGAGAGGTTCAGAGCCTTTCAATGTTGTTCCCGTTTTCTTGGGAATAGTTATGAAGAAGAAGAAGCCCCCATCCTAGGGTTACTTCTCTTAGTATTTATAGTTGTAAGCTGTATGAGCTGGCGATGGATGATCGTGATCACCTCAACCGTCCTTATGATGGCGGACAAGCCTAGCCTTGTTGGCTGAGTCGGATGATAATCGGGTATTATAATTAATAAATAGTCATACTACTTATTAACCAAAAATTAACTTAAGATATAATTAGTTCCATTAATTAGTACGGGGGTCGAATTCTGACCCATACATGTATGAAGTAGACAAAGTTGCTGATATTATTTTAATAATAGTGTTTCATTAAAGGACTAAAAAGCTAGTACTTGGTTTTTGTATTGGTTCAAATCCATGCAATGTATCTAGCAGTTCTCTACCTGGATAATCAATTGACATACACGCGCATTATAACATTTAATTATTCATTAAGTACTCCACTATTATTCTTAACTCCTCTCTTGCCTAGATTTCACATAAAAGTTGACCCTTTAATAATTTATATTTTTTAGTGATCCAAGAACACTAGCGCAGTTTCATTATTAAAATAATGTTTTAAATTCCTGTGCCTTAATTCAGTTACTTGTTCAAGTTTTGACAATAGTTTAGCAAATACGCAGCCTAGATTTTAGGGTATATATGATTTTTGTATTATCTATATTCAACTTATTGCCTCCAAGATGGCATTTAGATATTTTTGGAAAATTTATTTTTGAAATTAAGAGTCATTTTTTCTTTATTCTTAAGAAAGATTTAGTTGAACAATTGAGACGGGAGATCGCGCGCTAGGACTCGATGGAACCTGCACTATGAGTTTGCGTTAAATTTATTTCTTGATTTTTTTTCTCTAAAAAGTCCTTCATACAAGTTTTCTCAATAATTCTTTTGGCGAATAAAACACGTATAGCAGTTCTTATAAGGAAAGAAATGTCTGGTTTCCTAAAAAAGTATTCAAGGGTTATTAATTATTTAATTAAGGAAACTACTTCAGTCTAAAGCCGTGGTATAAGCTTAGAGTAATTGTAAGTTTGAAGCATTTTTCACTTCTATTTTTTTAAAACCAAAATTTTTTTTAAAAAAAAATCACTTATAATAGTATGTTCTATCATGTGGCGTACAAAAAAGGGGGAAAAAGAACGAAGAGGTAGTAGCAAGTTATTAACCTTTTTTTGATCCCCATCCAATGTTTAATTGTCTGATAATTTCGTGTTAGGTCCATTAAAATAATAAATGCTTTATATATGAAAGCACTTTTTTATATTCAAAGTTCGAACACGAAATTTATAATTAGGACATATCCTTCCCACTATAGTGTGGTTATTCGCATATTAATTATATCATCTGTTGACGTTTAGGTAATATTTGGAACCATTTAATCAATCATTGAAGTTGAGTAAAATTCTACTATAAGACCCAAGAAAAAAGAAAAGGAAAACAAAGAGATAAGAGTACTCCTTTAAGTTTTAGACACATGCATGAACATGAAAAAAATACCATGATGTAGACGAAATCTGAGGATAAGTTAGTACTAAGGGTCGTTTGGTTGAGAAATAAGTTATTCAAGAATTAATTATTTTGAGATTAGTTATTCCGTAATTGTTATCCCTTATTCTCATAAGGGTAAAAACAATATTACAATCCCGAGATATCTAATTTCGGAATTAATTATACTGCGATTTTAACGTAGATATAACTCAACTCAAATTTAATCCGAAATTAATTATCTCTTATCTCTCGTATAAAGTGCGTAACCTATACATCATATGGCAAAGTGCCTAACCTATACATCCTAGTTCCTACTGGTCTATGTCTGCATATTGAAAGATAGAAAAAAGAAAGGTGCTTTTTGGGGCTCAACGAAGCAATGGTCTGGAAAAGCAGAGACTACTCTTCACTATTTCAGGAACTGTTTTTGTCTTGTTTACTTCCTAATTAACGACTAACCGCTTCACTATATAAAAAAAAAGAAAAAAGAGAGTTTTGCTTGTTATATATGAAAGACTTCTTGTAGTGAAGCTTGGGATTCATTCATAAATTAACAGGATATATTTGAGCTTACAATATTGTCAGTCTAAAGAAGATAATTTAGAATATTAGTGGATGACATATTATAACAATCAAATTCAATGCCTTTTAATTAAGATAAACCATAGGGACCATATATTTGAATCTATGGAGCATACAGTTAAAGGGTATGTTAATTATTATTGCCATTAATTAATGGGTGGTAAAAGTTATAAGGATTTTATTAGGATAAGAAAGATAAATTTTCCGGTTTAATTTGCACATGGGATCATTAGGAGTTTTGTACAAAATACAAAGTCATGTGTAAAAAAATATTTCAAACAAACTACTCCAATATACTAAGCGTAACAGCCACCTGTAGTACAACACCTGTCACCTTGCCCGTATCTAATGGCACATGCACCTTTTTGTAGTCTAGAAACCTTCTAAGTAGGGGTGTTCAAAACCGATCCGAAACCGAAAACCGAACCGGATCGAAGCTTAATGGCTTAATGGTAACGGCTTAACTGCTTAACGGACGGAGAACGGATTGAAATTTTTTTATAAACGGCTTAGCGGTTTGGGGGCGGATTATTCAATTTTCTTAACGGGTAATCCGTTAAGCCATTAAGAATATAAATATATATAATTTATTTTTACTTACATAATTATATATATGAAATATAAAAATAAAAAACCTTAAAATGAATAAGTATAAGTGTATAAAACTATAATACAAATAAATTAGAAAAACAAAACCCTCCACTGTCACTTCTATACTCTATAGTCTATATAGATAGCAAATAAAAGTTATTTGGCGTGCTGCGTCCTAGTTGGTGACCTCTTAAGAAGTTCATCAATATACTGATCAACAAATTGTCAAAGCTATGAGCTTGATATTTCAGTATAGTGTGCGGACAGAATACATTTGAGCCCTTAGGTATTAAACCGATAAACCGCCCATTAACCGCCCTATAAGAGCTAACCCGATACCAATCCGCTCGATATCTTATCGGGTGGCTAACGGATGAATAGATTTAAAAATCGATAACCGTTAAGCCAAACCGTTAAAGTAAAAAGCCGCCCAATCCGCCCAATGAACACCCCTACTTCTAAGTTGCAAAATGCAAATATTTGCACCGCCCTGCTTTTGTATGTTTGATTCATATTCAGTTTTTTCTAGCTCTTTTTTTTTTATTGGGATGGAGTCAATTCAAAATTTAAATTTAATAAGTTCAAACTTATATATTATATATATATATATATAAACTCTTTGGATAGGGTTCCGATCGAAGGCTCTTGCTGCCACAAATTATAACCTAAGCTCGGTTACTTGATCAACCTTAGACGGACGCTCTTTCAAAGTGTAATGAAGATTACCAACGGTTGACTCGGGGGCAGATTTATAGACAAATAAATAGGGCACGTGAACTCTTGGTCTTTTCGTCAAATTAAATATTTTATGTACATATATTTTAGAATTGATTTAGTATTATATGTTGTCGCCGTACTCCAAAGAGACTAAATAATGTACTTGATTAAATGTTGGGTTATTTACTTAAAAGACTAGGGATCAATTATTCACTGAATACTTTCTCTTCTCTCCCTATTTTTAATAGTATATACAAATTATAAAAAATTTAAATTCATCTCTATTACTTTGAGAAGAGAATAGTTGGTTTGACCGTCGAACTAAGTGGGAAAATAGACATTCTAAGTAGACTATAGGCTTTTATGATCACCCCGTCCATGTAAATCTAAAGTTTCTTGCTATGATTGTAAAAGACTATATGTGCATTGGATGTGAGTCTAAGCAGCTACATCAATTTTTTTTTTTTTTTGGACTTCCTGTTTTGCTACTCTATATACGATAGGGTCTTCTAAAGATTAAAGTAAATTATAGAGTAGCTACGCACATGTATGTGTAAGTGTAGGGAGTTTTATTAGCCACATATTCTTGATATCAATATTGGGCGTTTTTCAACTTTTTATTCAACATTTCCAAAATGAAGAGGCCGGGAGTTTTTAAATAATGGTAAAGTTGTTTCAGTTTAACTTATATCATAAGTTTGAGGCATCGAAATAACAACTAAAATGATGCTTGGGTAGATAAATGTGTGAACCTTTACCGAACCCTATATGAATTCACGATATTTTATTCACCAGATTATTCTTTTTATTCAAAATGTTTGATTTCAACGGTTGTATCCACATTATGTCAAGTTTACGTAAACCAATTTTATCTTAATTAGAGGTGAGATAAGAGAATGAAGTTAGCAAGAAATGAGCTCAATGAAACAAGAAAGTAAATTCAATGACTTATTTGAGAATACAACATCATGGTAGTATGTGTTATATATCCTGTCAAGATAGGGAAATTCCATGTGCGCTAGGGAAACATAATAATTGGTCCACATTTACTCAATCCCTTAATTGGTCACTCTATATTAATAGGTATATGACGGCAAAAAAGAAAGGAAAAGAAGAGGCTTTTTAGTCATGTGGTCAAAGATTGACTCTTGTATGAAAAGGGGTCTTTTTGTCTTAGCAAAATCAACCAACCTGTGCCGAGAGAGACTGAAAATTAGAGTTAGACAAGACTTTTGTGGGGACATTATTGGCTTAAATTGAGAGAGATATAACTTTAATTATGTGCCTGCCCCAATTGAACTAAAACGTACTTTTGATTTAGAAGACCACTTAATTACATAAAGGTGGAAAGTAGGGAAATTGAATAGAGACTCCGTAAAAGTAACCTAAGATCAATTAACAAATATAGTCGGGTAAAGTCAGTAGTAAAGGGAGCTTGAGCAATACTAAATTTATCTTCGTGCCATTTATAGGTTATGGGTTCGAGCTATGGAATCAATTACTAATGTAATATCAAGGTAGGATGCCTACATGATATCCCTTAAGCTACTACCTTTCTCTGAACCCTGCGTAAATGCGAAATATTTCGTGTATCGAACTGTCATTTAGTTAGATAAAGTCAAAATATATTACTCCACCTTTCTGTATAATTATTATAGTTGTATGTAGGAACTTTTAGGACCGAAATAATCAGGTGACATGCGGAATCTAACAAAGGAAACCTTGAACGACGATAAATCATACAACAAGAGAAATATACCAAAAGAGACACAAATATTTAACGTGGTTCGGTCAACTAACCTACGTCCATAGCGGAAATGAGCAATCCACTATAATAAAAAAGAGTATAAGATATCGAGAGAACAACCTCACAAAGAGGCAAACACAAGTGATACACTAACACTTGTACCGTAAAGTTCTCCCTCCTAAACACAACTCTCAAGGCCCCTATAGCTACATTGTGGATGCTATTGAATGAGAATGATGTATCCTCAATTTATAGAAGTCGAAACCTTTTCCTACAAGAAAAAAGACTAGCCAAATATAGAAGAATTATAATTTTCTTCTACAAAAAGGAAAACTCATTTAAGGAAATTATATTGTCTTTTTTGCTTCAAGAGACACGAAAATCAAATATGGTAAGAAATCAGGACATACACCTAACAATTCTCTCCCTTGGCTTGAATTTTCTGACAAAACAAACTTGACTCCCTTGGCCAAAACCTTTAACAACTAACCTCGCCTTGTATCTAGGCGCAGATGTATTGTTATCTTGCTTTATTCTGAATATTTATTTATTAGATAAAGCTCTCTTACCTTTCGTCAATTTCACTAACTTATATGTGTCATTCTCATGGAGTGACTTCATCTCATCTTCAATTACTTCAATCCACTGATATATGTGAGTATCTTGCATGGCTTCATCATAATTCTCATGTTCTCCCATGTCAGTCAAAAGTATATACTCATCAGGAGGATATCACATGAAATTTTGCTTCTCCCTTGTAGATCTTCTAAGAGGGGTTTCAGGAGCATTCGAAATAGTTACCTGTGCAGGCATTGGTTGCTGATCAACCACAATTTCATCAACTGGAGCAGCCATAACATCTACACCATGATGATCATTTTGATCTTGATCAATATCTGCATCATTGTCTTGGGTTCCTTCATGTGCAATATGTGCTTTAAAAATTGAAATTGGATCAACATCAACTAAGCTCTCATTACTCTGAGAATCTATCTTCTTAGCTTTGTCAATATCTTCAATAATTTGGTCTTCAAAGAATATTGCATCATGACTTTTAATAAGTTTATTGTCAACTGGATCATAAAAACGATACCCAAATTCATCTTGACCATAACCGACAAAGATGCACTGCTTAGTTTTGGCATCCAATTTCGATCTCTCATCTTTAGGAACATGGACACAAGCTTTACACCCAAAAACTCTCAGGTGATCATAAGAACATCTTTGGCAAAGCAAATTCTGTATGGGACATCACCATCCAAAGCAACTACAGGAGACAAATTGATAACTATGTCAAGGAACAAGGAATTCGTCATCAGAAAACTCTGCCCAAGACGCCTCAATGAACAATCATTTTGTGCCTTTGTGCTTTTGAAATTAGTTAGAAACTCAGCTTCATTAATTATGGTTTATGTTCAAGAATCTTGTGGCAAAGAAATAAGTTTGCAACAGTTATAAACATGAAGTTATGACATGAAATCCTCTGATTTAATGCGAAGATGGTAATGCATTGATGTGCATGAGCAGTAAAAACATGTGCAGAGAGGCTGCTAATTATAGACAAAGATAGGTTTTGGTTTGTTTGGTATTCATTGCTGCTATGAATAGTGGATGTCCTAAAGCAGGAGGATGAAAAAGTGAAGGGTTAGACAAATACTGGTCATTGGTCAAAGGATACACACATGCGATAAGATAAGATGATTGAGATTCTTCTATCTTTAACCGGAATTATTAACTTTTAAAAAGGCAAATTATTTGGCAATAAACTTGTTATCCCATACTAGGTTTAACGAGTACGGTCCGAATTAGTCAAGTCAATATATTTATTTTTACAAAATATAAGTTTATTTATCAGTCGATGATGTTTGCACCAGGACAGTCTACCTACATCACTTTTTCTTGGAGTATAATTTTTCTCTGAACCCTACATGAACGTGGGATATTTGTACATTGGAATGCTCTTTTTGTACAAGTTCATTCAGTTGTAGACTATGTCCATATTAACTATGGGAGATTAAAAATCTTTTGACATAACTTCTCTTTGTGTGGCTTTAAGATGATTGAAAACAAATTCACTTCACTTCCAATAATAGGAGGCAATAGGTTTTGGGCCGATGGGCACAAGACTATTTTACTAAGTTTGGGAATACGAGGTTCTAGAATCTAATAAAATCTTGCTAAAATCAATCATTACGAGTGTTACATTCCTTTACTATTAACTCCTTCTATAAGCATATTGTCAAACATATAAGTAGATAAATCTCAAAATCTATCTAGGAGATGATTGAACCATATCCATCCATCTTAGCAATTATCTTTGAGAAAATGGTAAAACTCAATATAGCCATTTACACCAGGCAAATCTGCTTTATACAAAAACTGGAAGCATAGACTTCTCATCCTACAAGTTTGTTTCACTGCAACCTTTGTCTCTTTCCTAGGACAAAACTGTTTATATTTGGACCAGCAAATATCAAACTCTGGTTTTCCAAACACGAAACATAGCCAGAATTAGCCAAGTTTAACATAGATGTAGACAGCATTTGTGAAGATCCACATGACATCTCAAAAGAAGGCTGAGTTTGCAATGATCTTGAACCAAGATTCTGATTTGCGATCTCTGCTTCAAACCCTTTAATTAAAACTGGTGGAATATTAAACGTCTTAAGCTGAGGCGGATTGCGCCATTGTGGAAGTTGTCCTGAAACTAAAAGTGTTTGCAAAAGTGGTCCTGCTTCAATAACAGACTTCAATAATTTCCCTTTCTGTGGCAAATTTTTCCCTTTTACAAGATTGTCAATAACCAACGTGGCCTGATCATCAACTTTTGGAACCAATTGTGGGACACAATTGTCCGAGAATCGAACGGTACAATCATAGGATACTGCATTTGAATCAGCCATGTTGTTGTTGGAAAATTCAGGGGATGAAACTGCATCAAAAAATGACTCGACTGGGGATGAATTAGGTGGCTGATAATTGTATGTTTCAGAGAGGCTGTTTGATTCAGTTATGCTTGAATTTGCTTTTCTTGCCTTCAAAAGAGGACTATTATCAACTTGAACATGAGATAGTTGGTTGACTAGTTTCTGAAGTTGTTCTTTTGCTTCATCTCTTTCTTGACAAACCATGTTTAACACTTGGATTAATTGCTTCACATATTCTTTCTTCTTCCTCATTTCATCATATTTTTCAACCTTCAATTGTTCAAGTTCAAGACTTTTGTACAGAAGCTTCTGCCTCATTTCATCTAGAGTCTGCAACATTTGATAAAAACACCACGTCAGACAAACGTCTTCAAATATTGAATTATATTAACCAAAAATAGTTTTTAGGCATGCCAAGAAAATAGGTACTGCAAAACTTTTACCGAACAAAAACTACGCACAAAAAAAAAGCAGCCCGGTACACTAAGCTCCGACTATGCGCGAGGTGCGGGGAAGAGCCGGACCACAAGGATACACAGCCTTACCCCGAGACCCTCTGATCACATGACATTAATTAAGTCTTAACACAAAAAATCATTGACTGGGGGACAAGAAAGCTCTACACTTAATTTAGTGTTACTATAAAAGGGGGAATTCTAGCAAAAAACAATGATATTCAGAAAATACAATGTAAATGGATATCTTAAGAAAGAAAGGTTTAGTTCAGAAGTGAAAGTCTATAAACAGAATGAATGGTACTCAGAGGAAATGAAGTGAAAAAATGGATAAACAAGAAAATGAAGTACTACACACCTCTTGATAATTCCATAAAGAAGCCATTTCCTCCATTTTCTCTCTTAGTCAAACTCTCACAGTGTTACTTGCAAGAAGAGATGGGAAATAGAGAAATGAAATATTGAAAAATCTTTTTGAGGGGAAAGGGTTTTTTTTTTAATGGAGATGGATTGTAGGTGTTATATATATAGAAGGAAGCTACCCAAAAAAAGACAAAAAAAGCTGTGGTACAAAACTACAAATGAACCAATCCCATCATGGAAATAAAAGTTAACTATGGAACCTTAACGACCTTCCAATAATAAAGAAAACCCCAATAAAAGAAACTTTTATAGAAAAAATAATTTGAATTTCACCAAAATATGGTGGATACCGCCAATCATAAATGATGAAAGATTATTGATTATAAGTGATGCTTGAACTGGAGAAGTGGCTGATCCCAGCACATTTGTTAAAAGAAAAGGGAATTTAAGGCACCACCGTCTAATAAATAAAATTATTAAAAAGAAATAGTGACTTCTAGAAAAAGAAAATTTAGTAGGCTGGATACAAAAATTACTCCCTCTATATCAATTTAGATGATATATTTTTTTATTAGTTCATTTAAAAAAGAATCATATATTTTTACAATTAAAAATAATTCAAATTTATACTCTTCATTTTACTTATTTAACTCTTAATAAAAAGCTTTTATAATCACACATGACATTCAAACACATTAATTTCTCGACCACTTTACCGTGGTGTAAAATTTTGATTGGTAGCTTCGGAGAAAATCATGGTCGCATTGATTTAGCTCTTTCCTATACTTTTTTTTAGGGTGAAAAAACTTTAATTTTATACACCTTTTCGATTTACCAACCAAGACATGACCTTCTGTAATGCTAGCTCTCTTTGGTCCTATTTAACTCTCATATTAGGCTTTCGGAGAAGGTGCAAAAATGCCCCAAATGTATTGCAAATGGCTCAAAAATAACCTCTGTTAATCTTTTAATCTAAAAATATTCCAAACGTATTGAAAATGGATAAAAAAATTACCCCTGTTAACTTTTTTGGTCGAGCTCAAGACGGGGTGCTATTTTGATAAGTTCGAAATAACATCCTTAAGGCTGAAGGGCCTTCGCCATCAAGATCGACTGGTTCGTCCTCGTTCGAACTTAAGATAAGGTGCTATTTCGATAAGTTCGAAATAACACCCTTAAGGATAAGGGTCTTCGCCATCAAAGATCGACCGATTCTACCTCGTTCGAACTCAAGACAAGTTGTTATTTTGATAAGTTCGAAAAAACACCCTTAAGGCTAAGGGCATTCGCCATTAAAAAAATGACAAGTTTGACCTCGTTCGAACTCTAGACAGACTATTGTTTCGATCAGTTCAAAGTGATTAGCCTTTGTTGCGAGAAAAAACAATACCGGGACTCGCCTGATGAGCCCCAACCTACCGGAAAGATCAAAAATCAGCCGAAAAGAAAGCTAAAACACGAGACAAGTAGCGTGAAATGTTTGGCAGAGGCATCAAGAAAAGGTGACTTGTCACCAATGCATACTAAAACAAGTAAGAAATTACGTGAAAGGGATAGAAGTTGGGACGGCAGGATGGTTGAAGTAGCAAACATAAGAAGACCCCTAATGAGAAATGCAAAACAAAAACAGGGCATTCAAACAATTCCTTCAAAATCCAATTGATCGAGGAACAAAGCATGATTGTTGAAGCAATATTGACATATATTGGGGACAAAGTCATTACTCTGCATTTGAATTGTTCACAAAAATGGGGAATAGATTCAACGTCTTATTTTCCATTTCATTAATATTTCTATCTGTAATATCATCACATAGCATTTATAAACTCTGACATGATCATATTTTTCTTAATTCTTGCTTCTTTTTTCTTTTTGCATTTTGTTTCTTCTTAAGGCCTCTTTGGCTGCAATAGGATTAATAAGGTAAGGTTGTCGCCGGTTGTTGTTATATGGGTAACAATAACGGTGATAGTCCCCCTTATGTTATTTCTCCTATTTATTGTAATTTTCCTTTTTATTATTAATGAAAACTAACCCTAGGTGCTTGCCTAGTGGATGCAAAAATAAAATAAAATATCTGGCTTGAAAAAAAAGTAGCGTAAAAGAGTTATTTATTCATGAAGAAAGGAATGCGGGTTATTGCCACTTACACCCGGCCCAGGCTGGTCGACTAAAAAGGGAACGAAAAAAAAAGAAAGAAAAAGGAAAAAACAACAAGAAGCAAGCGAATGCCAATCGGCAGACAAAATGAAAAGAAACACATCATAATGTTTCCTTCCTCGGTGTCATCACCATCTCCATAGGGCTCATCATCATCACCAGCATCCCCATCGTCCTCGGGAGTTGCCGCATCATAACCACAGTACAAGAGCTGCGCGGGCCTTCTCACGTGCTTCTCCATAGGCAGACTCGATCACGGTGCCCGCTTCCCACAAGTTATTGAAAATATGCCTCTAGGTTTCTGCATAGATCCAAAGCTCGTGAGTCTGACGGGGAACGAAAGCGCGAGACGGCCCAGCCTGAGCCCTCAGTCTCTCATTCTCCGCCTCCAAGGCTGTAACTTGCTCTGCCAAAACCCCGGCCTCCTGATTGATCATGCTGATCCGCTCCTCGAGCCTCGCTTCCCTAAGGGTTGCACTAGCCCTCTCCGATTCTTACTGGAACTCGTGCATGCGAATGGCTTCCTCTAAAGCCGCCGACCTCGCCAAAACATCTAATCAGGCCCTTTCAATGCGTTATAACTCGGTAACCTTGCTCTCCAGTGTAGCCAACTTCCCCCACCATCAACGCTCATCTCCGCAATCCTGACCCAACTCTGCTCCACTTCCAACAGCATTGCTCCAAGCTTACCCTGTAGGAACTCGCATTCTTCCGCGACCCCTTTACCCACCTCGAGCTCTTCATCCTTGAAGCGGATCTGCTCTTTAAGCTCACTCTTGCTGCTGATCGCCTGCATTAGCTCCTGATCTCTCTTCTCCAACTCCTTGTCCCAAAGCTAGATTGTGGGGATCCGTCCTCAGCCGCTCATGCAACTCATGGAACTTGTTGCAATAACAACGATACGTTTCTAGCATTCGCAAAAAGATCCTCGATCGGATATTGGCCAGGCGGATGCTCTCCACCTCCAACAAGTATGTCTTAAAAAAAGAAGAGAGAAAGCAGGTAGACCAATGCGCATCCTGCGATGAAGGGAAAGTAAAAAAATATCAAAGAACATACCCGCATGCCCATCACAGCTACTTTGTTCCTCATTTCGGCGTCCGAAACATTCCGCAGGGACTCGTTGTCAGCTTTCGAGCACAACGCACTGAACTGCGGGACCAAGTTATCCCCTTGCGCCAACAGATTCACATTGAAGGGAACCTTAATGATATGGGATGATCCCTCCGCATGAACTAATGCCCTCCTCGAACATCCGAACATCATCAGGGTCCATGGCTTACTCGGACTCATATTCATCGACCATCACACCCTTTCCCTTCTCTATTGCCGAAGGTGGGATGCAACCTGCCGATGACGAAGGAGGCATACTCGAGGTCACAACACCAGCAAGGGAGGCTCGATTCTCTACCACGGCAGGACGTTCCACGTTATCAACAACGGGAACATCAGACTGGATCACAGCAACGACTGAATTTTCTTGGCTCTAACTACTGGAAATAACTTCAACCACTCACTCTACCACAGCGGTAGACGCCACAACTCCTCCATACTCTGGGTCCGCCGGGGGAGAATCTAAGTTGATTACTGTTGGAGGCGCCGACTCTAACACCACCTTGCGTCTCTTCGATGGTCCTTCTTCCTCCATGGTCGGCGATGAATCATTCCGAGGGAGGGCAGAGCCAGATGGGGCCTCGCCGTAAGGTGCAGCCCTGGTCAGAGTGGTCAAGCCCACAAACTCAACAGATGCTGCCCTCGACACAGGACGAGCAGCAGCTTTTGCGTTAAGACAAGCAGAGGTGGCCGATCGGCGGAAGGCTAATTGAGGGGCCTTTGTTCTACGAACTCTCCCTGACAACGACAAACGATATTTGAGAGGCAAGATCAAAACAAAAAAGAGAGGATAGAAAATAAGGGCGTTATCTTGCCCGTAGGGGGCCTACGGCCATATCTTTCATGGAAGGTCGACCACGTGCAAACCCCCGCTGTATGGGGAAGGATCGCCTCGACCCATTCTCAGATCCCCTCCCAGGGTGGCAGGGGTAGTTTCTCGGCTACAAAACAACGAAGTAGATCAGTATATGTTTCACAAAAGGTGTAAGGGCCTAGACAAACTGAGTACTCCACTACTTGGAGGCGAAAGTTTACCGGAAAAATTCCACACGGCAGGAAACCCAATTGGATTCGCCACTAGGTGCTCAGTCCGCACATAGAAGAAGTTTTCAAAAAAAAATGACGATTTGTCCTATCATCCATCTTTACCACTAGGCCTTTCGACCTTCGAGGGCGCGCATGGATCATCGTGCCGCGAATCTTCTGGGGAGCGAACAGGCTGAACACGTGCCTCAGAGTGACCTCGCGACCGGCAAACTCCGCATACTTGATGAACATGAGAAACAACTTGTATAGGTAAGGGGAAAGTTAGGTAGGACATTCCTCGTAATAACGGCAAAAATTGACCACCAACAGGGGAAGGGGGAGTGTGTACCCTACAAGGAAAGGGTAAGCATAGAACATACAGAATTCGGGATGGTCAAATTAGACCCGGTCGTCTCTCCCCGCTGGCACCATATCAATATAGCTGGGAATGCCCCATTGCTCCCTTAGACCCGATATCCCTAACTTCCCCTATTAGAGGAGAAATATTTACCGGCTTTTCCACACCGTCGGCATTGAAGTCCGCCACCTCTCACCCGGGCGGGATAGGATTTCCTCCACCGACGGAACCTCTTTGCTTTCCGTTACTCTACGTTTCCGGAGGCCGGAGCAGAATCCTCAACTGCCGAAGGAGCGACGGGGACATTATCACTAGAAATACCTGCCATCTCCAGACCACTAGAAAAAGAGGAGGAAGAAGGACTCTAAGGTGGAAAACAAAGAAATAAAAGATTGCTACAAACAAGAGAGTAAGAAAGAACTCAAATCGACAGAAGAGGGGGATACTCTGAGTTGTCTCGGAAAATGAGCGATGAAATGTGAAAAACAGATAAAAACACCTCCAAATTTATAATACATGACTTCTCCGAGCGCGAAACCCAATGGTCGCCATTGGAACACGGTAGGGCACAGAGCAATTCAGATTCTCAGAAACGTGTGTCATTATAACTGCCTACACGAAGCGAGACATAACTACTGAAAAGACGCCCCAGGGCCATTTCGAAGTTCATAACGTGATCAAGGAATGGAATATGCGCCAGATTCCTTCAGATTGCATCGCATACATGATCTGTATGTCGGTGTCGATGACGTACGACCTCGATGAACAAAGGGACTAAATGTATAGGTTAAAATCTGACCGTACGACCACGACGACGTTGATCCCACCCTAACCCTTTCATGAACAACTACCAAAGCTAACTTTGCCCGATCCTCATTATACTTAACATAAGTAACTATATAGAGCTTCTGCACAACGAAGAATCTTTTGGAACGAGACTACGACAGGTCATGACGAGTACAGAATGTCACAACCCGAATTTCCCACCATCGGGAGTCGTGAAGGCGCCTACTAGTAGGAGCTAGGCAAGCCAACTCTTACTTATGTTTCCATTTTTAACAATACTTATGCAACCTATTATCAACAATATTAAAATTAAAGCGGAATAAATAAATTTAGCAGAAGACTTAACAAATCTTACTAGATGCGGTACTGAAATTCCAACGTAAAAAACTACCAATTATTGGTGTCACACCACTCACGAACTTCTAAGAATAATACACACAATCATCTGAAAGAAATAAAATGATGTTTTTCTCGAATATATGAGATAGTAGACTGAAAATAAAGATAGAGGAGACACTGGGTCCTGCGGATGCCTGCAAGGCTACCTCGGTTTCTCGATGATCAAAATCTAGTACCCGCACTACTGCTGCTGCTGCTGTCCAAAACCTGTATATGCGCAAAAAGAGCGCAGAGTGTAGCATCAGTACAACCGACCCCATGTGCTGGTAAGTGTCCGGCCTATCCCGGGACAAGGCGAGAACTAGACACTCACATAAACCTGTACAGTTCAAAATATATATGTACAACAAAACCACAGGAAACAACATTTAAAATTTGGGAAGGTAAAACATGCTCTGGGGTAGTAACAAAATGTAATAACAGATGCAGAATAAATGAACTTCAATTAATGAGGACGGGTAAATAAAAATCTGCATGGCACCAACCATCGTGCTTTTACTCTCGTTCGCACCAAATAATCAATTAAGATGTACAGCATCACCCATCGTACTTTTACTCTCGTTTTCACCAAATAATCAATTAAGATGTATGGCATCACCCATCGTACTTTTACTCTCACACTCTCATATCGAGGCACGGAAAGACCTATCGTGCATAATCACTCTTCCTTGTCCCCGGCAACTATGGCCAATAACAATAATCATTGTAATATATATCTCAAGGCTCGGAAAGACCCATCGCGCATAATCACTCTTCTTTGTCACCAACAACTACGGCCAATAACAATAATCATTTTATATTTTACCAGCATAACACCAATAATAATTAATCAACTATATATATATATATATATATATATATATATTACCCATATGAAACCAATAATCTTTTATTTCAACAATATAAATATTACAGGTATGAAACCAATAATCTTTTATTTCCATAATATAAATCTTACCGGTATGAAACCAATAATCTTTTATTTCAACTATATAAATATTACCGGTACGAAACCAATAATCATTTAAATCAACAATATAAATATTACCGGTATGAAACCAATAATAATAATTCCTTTCATATAACCACATAAGATTATAAAAAAAATTTAATCAATTTAAGACTCACGGTCATGCTCGACCCCCAACATATAGATACTCGTCACCATGCCAATACGTCGGACTCCACGCATAGCAATTAGCATATAGACTCAACTCCTATTCCCTCAAACTAGGATAGATCAAACACTTACCTCGAAGGTTTAAGGCCAACTCAATCCTTAAGCACCGCTTTTCCGTTTAAATTTGTCTCTAGATGCTTCAAATCTATTCACAAACAATTCGAAATTCTCAACACGGATCGTAGGATTAAATTGGATAATAAGTTTACTAATTTTACGGATAGAATCTGAAATTTATTTTAATATTCAATAGTGGGACCCACATTTGGAATCACGGAAAAACATGCGAAATCCGAACACCCATTCCGATACGAGTTCAACCAAACCAAAATTACTAAATTTTGATAACATTTTGACCTCAAATCCTTAAATCTATTCGAGAGGGTTTCTACGCTTTTCCCGCTAAATTCACGGATTTAATGCCAAAACTTGCAATAGAATCGAGTAATATAACCAAAATTAAGTTAATAACACTTACCCTGATGATTTTCTTGAAAAAAAAACTCGAAAAAGAGCCTCACCCGAGCTCCAAATTGCCGAAAATGGCAACATATTTTCGGAACTTCAAGTATATTCTGCCCAAAAATTTTTGGCTTATTGTTCATGGGTACTGTTTACAGGATAATTTTTCTGCAATTTCTGCATATTTTTCTAAGTCCAAAATTTCTCCGAAACACTCCCGAGCCCTCGGGGCTCCAAACCATATATGCACACTGACTCTAAAACATCACACGAACCTGCTCGAGCGATCAAATCACCAAAATAACATCAAAATCAATGATTTGAGCCTTTAAATCCATGAATTCTTTCAAATTTCACATCCGATGCCGAAACATCTCAAAACTAGTCCAAATGACCTCAAATTTTGCAGACAAGTCCAAAATGATATAACGAAGCTACGAAAACTCTAGGAATTCCATTCCGACCCTCGGATCAAAATCTCACCTATCAACCGAAATTCGCCAAAATATTAACTTTGCCAATTCAAGCTTAATTATACACCGGTCATCACAAAAATATTCTGGACATACTCCTAAGTCTCAAATCACCTAAGGAAGCTATCTGAACCATAAAATTCATATTTCGAGCCCTCTAACACATAATTCATTATCCGGTTGACTTTTCCAACTTAAGCTTCCTTAAAAAAAAAACTAAGTGTCTCAAACCTTACCAAAATCATTCCGCAATGACTTCAAATTTTGTAAATTAGTCACATTCGACATTACGGACTTGCCCCAACTTTTGGAATCGCATTCCGACCCCGATATAAAAATTTTCACTTCCGATCGAATTTTCTCAAAAATCTTCAAATTTCTATATTTAGCCAAATGACTTCAAAATGACCTACGAACCTCCGAATTCACTTCCGATCACGCTCCCAAATCCAGAATCACCATACGGAGCTACTCCCAGTCTTAGAATCTCAAATGGACATTAATAACATTGAAATGCATTTTAGGCCAAACTGATGCAATTTCTTCTAAAATGCTATCTTCCACAATAGTCGCCAAAACACTCCCGGGTTATCCAAAACCCGATCCGGGCATACTTCCAAGTTCAAAGTCATCATACAAAATTGTTGGAACCTTCGGATCCCGATTCCGAGGTCATTTACTCAAAATTCCAATCCTAGTTCATATCTTCAACTTTAAGCTTTCAAAATGAAAATTGCCATTTAGATTTGACTCCACACTTTCTGAATTTTAATTCTGACCATACACACAAGTCGATATACCTGAGATGAAATTTCTAATGGCCTCAACTGCTGAATGACGCGTTGGAAGTCAAAATGACCGGTCGGGTCGTTACAATCTCCCCCACTTAAACATACGTTCGTCCTCGAACGTGCTGAGAACTACAGTGATGTAGTCTGAAATAACTTGTTTAACACATCATGCACCCTCCCGTGCTACCAGTAATCAGTTGATCACATTAGCTCGATAATTCTGTAGATATAATTCTTTATTCAAGCAAATAAGCCATTAGGCTAAATTCCAACATCCTGAATTTCCTGCCAAGTCTGATTATCATACGAACACCATATCAATCTCCACACGCTGTACCCAAACATAATGCATAAATTTGTTGAATTCTCACTTTGCATCACTTTACTCATAGAACCAAAATAACATTCTTTAAACATAATAGTCAAAATTACATAAATCTGATGCTTCCATTGCATCTCATGACCTACACAGGTCTTGCTCTAGGTTTTACAACACCGATACGACTGAAGAGATGTGTTGAAATTCATAACCAACTGCTGAATCAACAATTCATTGGATCCATACTCTTGACGTGTTCCATTTCCTTGTCCCAAACCAAAGAATGATCTTTGCTCTATAATATACTTCATATAATCAGTTTGCACTGACCCCAAATCTAGTAACCTCGTCTTACCCAGTTGAACTTCTCAGGCAATAAGCCACCTTAGACATAATAAAAATCCCACAAGACGCCAGAATGTGCCAGTATGCTATCAATTCGAACGCGATACAAAAAGGAAGGCGAACTCTAGGAGGAAATACTCAACTCGCACACTAACATAGACTTCCTCAGAAAATAGGGAAATAGAACACACAAAAGAAAATCTGGAGGACTGTACTGAACATTGTACTGTTGTCGCAAATCCTGATACATATTTGCTGCACCTGGATGAATAGAATACCCGGAACTGTGACCTTCTTCCAGAATCAATTCTCGAAGCCCATCAAAATGTGGCACACAAATTATCCCATGCAATCTCAGAACTCCATCAGCATCTAAAGTGACCTTCTTGGCACCTCCTCGCTGAACCGTGTCTTTAAGGACACATAAATGGCGATCATCAAACTATCGATCGTGGATACGCTCAAATAATAAAGAGCGAGCAACCGTGCAAGCTGGCGGTCGACTAGGCTCAGAAATATCCAATCTCACAAAGCGATTGGCTAAGGCTTGAACATCCATAGCTAGCGGCCTCTGGCTGACCGAAATATAAGCAAGACTGCCCATACTAGCTCACTTCCTGCTCAAAGCATCTGCCACCATATTTGCCTTTCCCGGGGCGATATAAAATGGTGATGTCATAATCTTTCAACAATTCCAACCATCTTCTATGCCTCAAATTTAACTCATTCTACTTAAACAGGTACTGAAGGCTCTTGTGATCAGTGAATACTTCACATGCCATGCCATACAAATAATGCCTCCAAATCTTCAATGCGTGAACAATCGCCGCCAACTCCAAGTTGTAAATTGGATAGTTCTTTTTCATGAATCTTCAACTGCCTCGAAACATAGGTAATAAACTTCCCATCCTGCATTAATACTGTACCAAGCCCAATATGGGAAGCATCATAATAAACAATATAAGGTCCTGAACCTGTGGGCAAAACCAACATCGGTGCTGTGGTCAAAGTTGTTTTGAGCTTCTCAAAGCTCGCCTCACAATAATTTGACCATTCGAGCTGGACACCCTTTTGGGTCAATCTGGTCATCGGGGTTACAATAGATGAAAACCCCTCCACAAACCGCTGATAATAACCTGCTAATCCCAAGAAACTCGGGATCTCTGTGGCTGATGCTGGTCTAGGCCAGTTCTTGACTGCCTCGATCTTTCTCGGATCAACCCGAATACCTTCTGTCGTCATAACATGAACCAGGAATGCAACTGAACTTAGCCAGAATTCACACTTTAAAAATTTGGCATATATTTGACTTTCAGAGTATAAAGAGCGATTTTGCGGTGCTGCTCATGCTCCTCCCTGCTGTGGGAGTATATCAATATGTCATTAATGAAGACTATCACGAGCAAGTCAAAATAAGGCCTGAACACTCGGTTCATCAAATCCATAAGAGTTGCTGAGGCATTTGCTAGCCCAAAACACATGGCCAGGAACTCCTAATATATATTATCTCTTTATTTGCACGTGTCAATATTCCAAATTCTCCTAACTCCCAAATTTTTCAGAAATTTCGGCAGAGTCTCCCCTGTAATTGGGCATATCCACCTGCCAAAGCAACACCAATATAACTCCTAACAACATATCCACAACCCAATGAAACACCACAATGAATATATAAATAATACTAATCTTTGTATTACAAGCATGATATTTTCATAATGATATATGGACGTAAAATACGTCATATGTATGCCCATAACCTCGTCTCTAGCCATAATAGTTGTTCATAAAGCACAACATTGCCAATTAACCGTATGTTAATAAACATCTCATTTCATACCCCCGCTTTACTCACAATGAGGCATGAAGATCTCATAATTACTTACACGAATTAACGAGTCACATTTTCCTGGACGCCCATCTCGTAGGCCAAAACTCAAAGTTTACAACACAAAATTGACTAAATATGAAAAGAAAGCACCCAAGAATTATCAAATAAGCCTAACATACATGACTCCCATTTTGGAATGTAGTAAAAAATCTTAAATTTCATGAAATGAAAACTTTAAACATATAAACTTTTCACTGCTAGGACCTTGTCCACAGCTTTTGGTTCGGTTCAAAATATTTCACATTATATAAAAATTTGAGGATCTAGTCCTCAACTCTGAATCACAAGTAAATACACATTATACCAGTGAAATCTTTCATTTCCCCTCTTTCTTCCTTTCAATAAATTTCCGTCAAACAAAATCATATCATAAAAGGAACCCTCATACCGATAGGACATATAAGTCATAATTGAAATTAATTATTCAAAAATTACATCAAACTCACCAAAATGATTAACAATAGTCACCTTCGTTCTCACAACTATTTTTAGTGACTAATGCATAGTGATAGACATATTTATCTCCATATCAATTCCCAACATGAGTATTCACATAAGTAGATTTTAGAGTTATGAAGTTCACTCATAAGTGGAGCGCAATAGGAGGACTTGCCTCTATACTCAGAACGAATCAAGTTAACAAAATTGTTATTCTACAATAATTCGAGACTGTATTTGTAACGATGCCATATGGTGTTGCGACCTCAGCCATACTATAGAAATTATATTAACGACTGGGTCTCCACCTCTAGAAATCTCACCTCCACCTCTAGCATCCTGACTCCTACCCTTTGGCTGGTTAGGTAAGCTAAGTATTGACTGCAATGGGGCACGTAGCTTGTGTGCTTTCATAAATTATACTCCTCTAATCTACAACATTCACAACAATTCCCTTGAGACTCAGCTAGCTTATTGAACCTAATGACATATTCGGACACTCTCAGGGTGACGTGGCAGAACCGTTCAAATCACATATACTACATATTGCAGAGAATTTGGGAGGTAACCTCCTTCAAAACATTTCTCAAAATAGAGTTGAGCAGGTAGTATTGCATTGGCCAGTCTGCCCTCTACGTAGGCTTGTCACAAACACCGACGACCAATTTCCTCTTTTGTTATGCTGTCTTGACACTGCTGAACTACCCCATGTATTCATATACTCTTCATTATACCTTGGGGGCGATTCTTACCCCATGCAAAGTACCAAACCTTAAATATATATAATTGTTTAGGAGACCTTTCTGTACTCTCTCTCTCTCTCTCTCTCTCTCTCTCTCTATATATATATATATATATATATATATATATATATATATATATATATATATTCCAAGCCAAAACTTAAATAACACATGGCCATACAACCAATTCACTAATAGTGGAATTCCCCATTTGGCGCTAAGTCAAAGATACACCATCTGATAATCCACAATATTTGTCCTTCACAACTCAAATAAATCAACCAGACGTCAAGGTTCGTTGAAATCCCACATGATTCATTAGGTGAACTCTTGACATGTCTGTATCTTCCGTTGGAACCACAACTGGTCTGGTAAATACATTATCTCCACGCTACTTCATTTTCCATCCGAAGCATAGTAGAATCAATCCCCTAACTTTCGACTATTCCAGCGTTCTGCAATACCTCATAGCAGCGGTCAAAAAAATTCTCATGGGCTCGAAAAAGATGCACTGCTGAAGGTGGTAGCGAAGAGTTTGGTGAAACATATCCGATCTCCGCAAAACTTCTGAAGGCGTCATTGATCAATAACCAGCATGTGCCATTGTTCGGCTGAAGAAACAGTATGTGACTTCGCCATTCGTGGGAAGACAAGAGTTGAAATTCAATTAGCTTTTGAAGAATAAATTTGCACGACATGAAAGAATGAAGGTAAAATTTTCCTAACTCTATAGCCTCTGGGGGATAAATACAGACGTCTCTGTACCGATCCCTCAGACTCTACTAAGGTTGTTCGTGAGTTGTGAGACCTATGTAACCTAGTGCTCTGATACCAACTTGTTACGACTCGAATTTTCCACAATCGGGAGTCGTGATGGCGCCAACTAGTAGGAGCTAGGCAAGCCAACTCTTACTTATGTTTCCATTTTTAACAATGCTATTCAACCTATTTATCAACAATATTAAAATTTAAGCGGAATAAATAAATTTAGCGGATGACTCAACAAATCATACTAGATGCGATACTGAATCTCCAACGTAAAACACTACCCAAGAATTGGTGTCACAACACTCACGAACTTCTAAGAATAATACACACAACCGTCTGAAAGAAATAAAATGATGTTTGTCTCGAATATATGAGATAATAGACTGAAAATAAAGATAGATGAGACACTGGGTCCTGCGGACGCCTGCAAGGCTACCTCGGTTTCTCGATGATCAAAGGCTAATACCCGCACTGCTGCTGCTGCTGCTGTCCAAAACCTATATATGCGCTAAAAGAGCGCAGAGTGTAGCATCAGTACAACCGACCCCATGTACTGGTAAGTGTCCGACCTATCCCGAGACAAGTCTAGAACTAGACACTCACATAAACCTGTACAGTTCAAAATATATATGTACAACAAAATCACATGAAACAACATTTAATATTTGGGAAGGTAAAACATGCTCTGGGATAGTAACAAAATGTAATAACAGATGCAGAATAAATGAACTTAAATTAATGAGGACGGGTAAATAAAAATCTGCACGGCACCAACCATCGTGCTTTTACTCTCGTTCTCACCAAATAATAAATTAAGATGTACAGCATCACCCATCGTACTTTTACTCTCGTTCTCACCAAATAATCAATTAAAATGTACGGCATCACCCATCGTACTTTTACTCTCACACTCTCATATCGAGGCACGGAAAGACCCATCGTGCATAATCACTCTTCTTTGTCCGACAACTATGGCCAATAACAATAATCATTTTATATTTTACCGGCAGAAAACCAATAATAATTAATCAACTATATATATATATATATATATATATATATATATATTACCGGTATGAAACCAATAATCTTTTATTTCAACAATATAAATGTTACCGGTATGAAACTAATAATCTTTTATTTTCACAATATAAATATTACCGGTATGAAACCAATAATCTTTTATTTCAACAATATAAATATTACCGGTATGAAACCAATAATCATTTAAATCAACAATATAAGTACTACCGGTACGAAACCAATAATAATAATTCCTTTCATATAACCACATAAGATTATAAAAAAAAATTTAATCAATTTAAGACTTACGATCATGCTCGACCCCAACGTATAGATACTCGTCACCATGCCTATACGTCGGACTCCACGCATAGAAATTAGCATATAGACTCGACTCCCATTCCCTCAAGTTAGGATAGATCAAACACTTACCTTGAAGATTTAAGGCCAACTCAATCCTTAAGCACCGCTTTTTCTTTTAAATTTGTCTCATGATGCTTCAAATCTATTTACAAAACAATTCGAAATACTCAACATGGATCGTAGGATTAAATTGGATAATAAATTTACTAATTTTACGGATAAAATATGAAATTTATTTTAATATTCAATAGTGGGACCCACATTTCGAATCTCAGAAAAAATTGCGAAATCCGAACACCCATTCCGATACGAGTTCAACCACACCAAAATTACTAAATTTCGATAACATTTTGACCCTCAAATCCTTTCCTGCTAAATTCACGGATTTAATGCCAAAACTTGCAATATATTCGAGTAATATAATAAAAATTAAGTTAAGAACACTTACCTCGATGATCTCCTTGAAAAACACTTGAAATATCGCCTCAGCCGAGCTCCAAATTGCCAAAAATGGTAAAATATATTCGGCATATTTTTCTATGTTCGAAATCCTTCCGAAACAATCCTGTGTCCTCGGGGCTCCAAATCAAATATGCGCACTGACTCTATAACATCACACGAACTTGCTCGAGCGATCAAATCACCAAAATATCATCAAATCAATTATTTGAGCCTTAAATCCAAGGATCCTTTCAAATTTCACATCTGATGCCGAAACATATCAAAACTAGTTCGAATGACCTCAAATATTGCAGACAAGTTCAAAATGATATAACGAAGCTACGGCAACTCTCAGAATTCCATTCCGACCCTCAGATCAAAACCTCACCTATCAACCGGAATTCGCCAAAATACTAACTTTGCCAATTCAAGCTTAATTATATACCGGTCATCGCAAAAATATTCCGGACACACTCCTAAGTCCCAATCACCTAGCGAAGCTATCCGAACCATAAAATTCGTATTTCGAGCCCTCTAACATATAAGTAAATATCCGGTTGAATTTCCCAACTTAAGCTTCCTTAAAAGAAACTAAGTGTCTCAAATCTTACCAAAATCATTCCGGTATGACTTCAAATTTTGTACACAAGTCACATTCGACATTACAGACTTGCCCCCACTTTCGGAGTCGCATTCCGACCCCGATATCAAAATTTTCACTTTCGGTCGAATTTTCTCAAAAACCTTCAAATTTCTATATTTAGCCAAATGACTTCAAAATGACCTACGAACCTCCGAATTCAATTCCGATTGCGCTCCCAAATCCTGAATCACCATACGGAGCTACTCCCAGTCTCAGAATCCCAAACCGACATTAATAACACTGAAATGCATTTTAAGCCAAACTGATGCAATTTCTTCTAAAATGCTATCTTTCACAATAGTCGCCAAAACGCTCCCGGGTTATCCAAAACCCGATCCGGGCATATGTCCAAGTCCGAAATCATCATACGAACCTGCTGGAACCTTCAGATCCCGATTTTGATAGTTCCCTGAACCTCTCGCAGGACAAATTTCTGTCATGAATTTATTGGATAGTTTCCTGAACCTCTCTAAGGAGAGGCAGGATAAACTTCTATCATAAATAAAACTTTCCAATATTTTACCTATTCAATAGATTATTATATTTTTTTTGTCTCCCAATCCAATATTAATTATAATTAATTATAATTTATCCCTTCATCTTTTTGATTGATTTATTAAAAAAGTATTTAATAACTTTTGAATCAAAGGCTGCGTGTGAACTGTCCAAGATAACTGAAATGAACCGAATTGCTGTTGACTTGTATACAAATAAAGTGTATTATCTAAATTATATTTCCACTTTGACAAAATTTTCACATATCTCCATACAATTGGCACACGGTTTCATGCGGTGAGCACTATCATTAAATTAATTATTAAAAGCTTATAAGTGTTAAAATAAACAGAAGAAAAAGACAAAGGCCCAAGTTTTATGTACTTATCTCGAATAGAATAGCATGAAGCTTATAAAATGTTCAATTAAATTAGAAAAAATGGATACAGATAAAGCAGGTTCTGACAAAGACGATGAACATGGATGAGGTATTCCCAAAACAAAAGGTCGGTATTTTCCTTCTTTATCCCTGACAAGCTGTTCCTGCACTCACGTATATTTTCAATAACTCTTATGTAATATTGGTATATTTGGATTTAAGATATAGTATATATATACACAGTTTGTGTATGGGCGATTCGAATATAATACTAGTAAAGCAATAGTTTAGGACCCAAATTTTTTGAGAGCCTCATTTTTTCCTATTGTATATGTAATACTAAAAAAAGTATGTACACTTATATTTAAAAAAAATTTGTAACGAAAGTACAATATAATTATGAATGTAATAATCGTTAATTAATTGTTTATTTACATGGGTAGGGTAATTTTCTTTTTTTTAGGGGGGGGGGGGGGAGAAGGGGCTCAAAACATGTATACTTTTTTTTTAGGCAAACCACTAGACATACGCCTAGGGCTAATTTTCATTAATAACATAAAATAAAATTACAGCAAAATAGGAAAAATAAAATAAGAGGGGGGGGGGGGGGGAGGGGGCACCGTTATTGTTAGGCCAATAAAAGCCTCGAGAAAACATTAAGGAAAGTATGACCATCACAGAGTTTATAGTGCTCTGTGATAATGTTACAATGAAAAATATAAAAAGATGAAGAAACCATCATGGTGGTCTCTTTTTTTCCACTTCCACAATCATGCTTTGTTCCTCGATCGATTGGCCTTTGTAATAATAGTTTGAGTGACCTGTTTTTATTTTGCGTTTCTCATTGGAGGTCTTCTTATGTTTACGTCTTCCAGCATCCTGCCTTCCCAACTTCTATCCATTTCACGAGACTTCTTACTTGTTTTACTATGCATTGGTGATAAATCACCTTTTCATGACGCGTCTTCCCGACATTGATTTAATATATCCTCTTCCTCCCCTTCTTCATATATATGTCTTTCTGCCCTTGCATCCAGTAGATTATGGGAAGGTTGCGTCATTACACCCGACCTTTTCGTCTCCTCCAATGTAGTGATTGATTTTATTGGAACAATCTAACTTTAACATCAGTTGTTGTTTCACCTGATTTAGAAGTGTTTCGTGGAATAAATACTGGAGCATTAAGGTTCAAGTTGTTGTTTGAGTTTGCTGCAGTGTTCCTATTTGCAGGACCCTTGATTGTCGTTGATTTCCTTTGAAATTTTGGCTTGAATTGAGCATCAATGTCCTCTCCTTCACCATCGTTGTCAAAATCTTGGTCGTCTTCTGAAGATGAATAACCAGCAAGTCCTTCTCCCCAGCCCTCGTCATCGTCATATTCTCTTTGGTCTTTCCACAATTTCGATTTAATGACCATGTCCCTCATGTTAACAAAGACTGGTTTGATATTTCCAGAGGAAGTTGATGTATTTCCATAATCTTTGAAAGATGTCTCGACATGTGAATTGGAGGAAGATATGATTGGAGAAAGCTTCACATTGGCCATCTGCCTATTCTGTTCAGTGAAGATTGCATCTTCATTATTGCCCATTGAAAGTGCAGCAAATGAATTTGGAGATGGATGTAAAGCTGGACTGTTATGTACAGTTTGAGTTTTGAAATTGGATTTTGAAATTCCTTTTCTGTTGTGCACAGATGAGCAGTTATTTACATACTGTTGAGCATCTTTAGTTGTCTGTTGAGTAACATCAGAAGGATTTGAATCACCACACTGTAAGAAGGCTTCCTTAGAAGCTGCATCCGCTGTATCTAGCAAAGAGGTGTCACTGCCTTCTTGAATCATATTAGGCTGATTAGCATTTTCTTGTCGAAATGTGTTCTGAGCAAACTCATCATCTAAAAGATTTGCTGATATCTTCAAATTTGTGTCGAGAGCCACACAATCTGGAACATCATCTTCATCTGTTGCCTGATGCTGCACCTTGCAGCTGAGATGCTGTTCTTTGCAATTTTCCTCTTTCTGGTATGCTCAAATGTAACCAAAACTGCTTCTTTATTCAAGTCTTTAAAATGTTGTTTTCCAGTAGTAGGATCTGATGAAGATCTGAAGTTATCCGAAGCCTCTTCATTAGTAGCATTTGGTTGACTAAACTGAGGTGTGTTTATAAAGTTGGAATTCTGTAAAATGTACCGCTGCTTCATCAGCCTGTCTTCATTTATTTTTGTGTTATCGGATGTTACCTTATATGGAACAGCAGGTTGCAAATTAGATACCATCTTTTCAGACACAAAAGAAGAAGGCAAGATCATTGGAACAGTAGATGCCATTTTACAAAACTGGATAGAATCACCCTTTGGCCTAGGGAAAGTATCCGCATGAGTAACCTTTGAAGCAGATAAGGATTGAGCTGCATCCATAATATACTCCCTGTCCTCACCTCCTAGCTGCTGCACATTGCAACATTGATTCTGATCTTTGTGAATATCATATGCTTTGGGATGGTCTGAAGAATCAGACACTGATTTTGGATTCAGATGTAAAGACTCATCCTCGAGAACAACCACCTACTTATCATGAATGCTGGAAGAAATACTATCTGCATTAGACTGCATTACCCCAGCATTAGAAACAAGAAATTCTCCAGAAGGCTTAGGATGTCCTTTTTCCAATTTCAATATCTCCTTCATCGACTCCACTGGAACTGCTACATGAGATGCATCCTCACTCCCATATAAGGCTGGATCAACAAGCCTTAAAGAAAGTGTAGAATCCAACTTTGGCAACCTAGAAACTGCAGTAGCTATTTGATAATGCAATGTGCATTTGGTATTCTCATTACCCTTTGTAACAGATGCTGCAAATTCCAATTCCATAACATCACATTGATCATCCACCTCTTCATTTGCGCAGTCATATTAATGCCATCCAATGCTAGAGTTGGATTAACAGTAGCTTGTACCTGTATCTCTTCTGCTACTAGCTGCTGTCCAGTAGGAGTGGTAAATTAAGCAAAATAGAAGCTTTACTCAATTCATTTCTATCTTGTTGCCCAGAAATTTTTGAAGCAGCAGCTAAATTTGCTACTGTTGATCTGTCAGCTGGTTACAATAACAGTGTAGAATCTGTAATTGGTTTGAAAGCATGTGAAGCCTCCAACTTTTTGCCAGTTGCTTGATCAACCAGAATAGAGTTCTGCACCATGTGCTGCTGGTCAATCAGAGCATGATCTTTCCTTTTTGCATTGTCATGAGCTGACACAGAAGATAAAATTAACAACTCCATTTCAGTTAAAGCATTCAAGGACAGCTTCAATGAAACAATAGATAGCATTATACTAGGCTGGGAAGTATCAAAATTTGGACATAAGAGAGTTCCTACAGATGTATCATTTGAAATATAAGCAGTTTTAATAACCACATCACTCCTAGCCATTTCATCTTGAACATGAGTTCCCCTATCCTTCACAGTAGGTTGTTTAGAGTCAGCATTCATTTTCACAACATCCTCTACCAAACAAGTTTGTGCTGCAGAATCATTTGGATCAACAACATCCGTCAGTACATATTTTTCTTGTAAATCTTTAGCTCCTTGTCCAGATCTTTTAGAATTTAGATGATCCCTTGCATCTCCCTGTAATTTGCCTAAAACATCGATCTCGGGACGAGGCAGATCACTGGCCAATTTTTCCTCTGCAACCACCAGAGCTCCATTTTTTTCTTTTTTAATTCTACACGCCTTCTCATCATGACCTTGATGCTTGCAATAAGCACAATATTTAGGCAGGTTGTCGAAGACTATTTCTTGGTGAAACTCGACAGAATTACCAGAAACTTTATCTAAAATCTGAAGCTTGACCTTTTTAGGATGTTTATCCAACAGATCAACTATAATCTTAACTCTTGCCGCGCTAGGTCTCGTTCTATCCTGAGTTGCCTTGTCTACAGCCAGCGGTTTTTCCACAGCTGAGGCAATTGACAGTAACGACCTCTTAGCAAAAAAGTTTGGTGGCAGACCTGGAAGGGAGATCCACACGATTGCCATCGATGTCTCCTCCTTCCGATTGAATTCTAAAGACCATCGATAATCCTACTTTTTTCATTCTCTCTTTTAATGTTTTTATTTTCAATATTGAAAAGTCTCTCAATTGACAACTTACTGCGATTTACAAGTTGTCTTCTTCAAAGCATTACAACAAGCAACATTATATTGAAGCAATGCAATACTTTTCGATATCATTATAGTATCAGTTTGTCTTGTTGTATAGTTTCTTAAACTTTGATTCCTGCTATTATCTGTTATTTCTTATACTTCGATTATCTTACTTATCTGTGAAAGTTTTTTAGACTGTATTATCATGACTTATTCGCTTTCTTATAACTTTTATTTACATAATGCATTGAATTGATTGTCCTTATTTCTAACCTTTTTTGTTTACCATGCTTTCTCTTGAGCCAAGTGCCTTTCGGAAACAACCTATTTACCCAAGGTAGAGGTAAACTGTGCATATACTCTACCTCCCCATAACCCACTTTGGAGGTTTTCATTGGATGTAATATTGTTGTATATCAACTTATCAAATACTTGAGGCGGTTTTATTATTTTATCTTTATTTTATATTTGTTGCTGAAAAATTTATTGTTGATATTATTACTTAGGGCCTCTCTCTGATATTCAGCTTTAGGCCCGAGTACAAATTTTTAATGCTATTAATAACGTTAACTTGTTATAATATATTATATCTATTCTCTTTTTAGCTTACCAAATTTAACATGATATGCACGTACTCAGTATTGTAGGCTGATTAATAAGAAAACTATACAGTGTGATGCACATTACTTAAACTCAATAGTGATTTATTTTACATTCAAGATTGGAGTAAGTTCTGTTGGTGTTATTCCTCTTTAGGTGTTATACTCTAATTTAATAGCAAAGAATAAAGAACCTCTAATCCACAATTAATTTGTGATTAATTCTCATACCTCTTCATCATTAATTTTTGTAATATATCTATATTGTATGTATATGCAGAGTCGGAAAATGAAGTTACTACCTCATAAAGGGTTCGCATTCATTCATATGACGGTTTCTTAATTTTTGTGACTTCTTTTGTGAAAAGATATTAGCTTTTCAGAAAGTTTGAAGTTAGTGTCTTTATGATAATTTTGTCATTAAGACAAAAATTATATTACATAACATTAACTCCCATTTAATTCATATGTTTTTTTATGGAAGAAATCGTAGATGATTTGTCGATATGAGCATCATCATTTTTGAAGCAAATAGCCAACCAAAAATATTGTTCTCTCTTCCTCTCAAAAGACTATTCTTATTGGGCAATTTCTTTTTGCAAACTTCAAATTTTCAGCCATGAGTGCACGTATTCGAAATTACTGTGGAATCATAGGAGCGACCAGTCTTAACAATTCGCACCCAGTCAAACCGAAATAGCTTTCAAGGCAGTGGCTAGTCAGGACACAGTAGTTATTTGATAAATTATTATTTTATTATTCTTGGTCAATATTATTAATTATTTTTCTAAAAATTTGAAAGCAATTTCATGTATAATATTGATCCATGACTACCACTTTGACTAAAACTCTTCCCCATTTGTCATATCTTGAGCCTTTGAATGGAAATAATTATAAGTGTTAGTTCCAGAAACTTTTTATTTTCTTTGAACAATTAGAAGTTGATTATGTTTGCAAAACGAATCTTTTGCTAATGTTGTTGTTGATGGTTCTAATACTACTGTCGTTGTTGTTGATGCTAATAAAAGAAATTCGAAAAAGATACTAAATTAGTTCGAGGACATCTATTTAACCATATGACTAACCCTCTGTTTTATTTATTTATAAATTATAAATCTAATAAAGTCATATGTGACAGTTTTGAGAAGAAATATGGTGTAGATGATGCGGAAAAAAGAAGTATGTAATTGAAAGGTGGATCAAATTCCAAATTGTTGTTGATAAGACAATAATGGAGCAGATTCACAAGTATAAGAACTTGACCTCTGATGTTTTAAATGAAGGCAAGGGATTCTTCAAGGTAATGTTTTGCTTGAAAAGTTCCCTTCTTCATGAAATAATTACAGGAACCAACTCAAGCACAAGAAGAAGAGCTTAACTCTCTAAGAACTGACCAGTCACATGAGGACCTAGGAAGCAAACCTTCTCAAAGATGAAGAGGCGGAATGTCTTAAGGATAACATGAAATATATATATATATATATATATATATATATATATATATATATATATATATATATATATATATATATATATATATATATATATATATATGTATATCTCTCTCTTAATTCTTCGAAAGCTAACTTTATGGGATATGCTAGTGCTTTTGTGAAAGACAGGTTTAAAGGAAAGCAGAAGAAATGCCAAAAATAAGGATATCTAAAGAAGAAGAAGAACTACTTCAATAAACCGAAGGGACAATTCCAAAAGTCGAAAGGACCTTGCTATGTTTGTGAAAATTTTGGTCACAAGGCTTTCCAGTGCAACTAAAGACAAGGAAAAAGCTCGAAGTATGAAGGGAGAGTTCCAGTCCAAGCTAACTTTATTGAAAGTGGTGATGTAATTGCTACTGTGATCGTTGGCAATATGGTGGCTAACATGACTGATTGGATATTAGATGGGCGCTTCAAGGCACCTCTAGGCTAACAAGAAATCGTTTCATAACTTTGAGGAGTCTACCATTTGCGAGTTGTCTACATTCTCCACTACGGCTGGAGTTATGGGTAACAGAAAAATACTTCCTAAGTTAACTTCTCGAAAAAATTAGCCATGAACAATATTCTGTACATTCCATCCATTCGTAGACACTTAATTCTGGTACAGTTCTCAAATAAGCAAGACTTATTTTTGAATCTGATAAAATTATTCTCTCGTATATGAGACTGTCACGACCCTTGTTTACCAATTGTGAACATGTCATGACGGCACCCAGTCTACACGACTAGGTAAGCCTTCACATTGCAGAATTTAATAACTTTGCGAGTAATGGTAACTCAAAACTAAATAACTTAATGAAATGTATAAAGTTGTCACCTCGAACATACACTTTGACACTTACAATTCAGACACCATCCCAAAGACCGGAAAACCCACGAACAACACAGGCTAAACGAGTATCATAATACGCTCTACACCAGAGTATCTAAAACAAACATAGATAGAAGGAGAAAGGCTATCTACTACAGCTGGAATGGAATAGAGACTTCAAATTTGCGGACATAGCAGATATACCTAAAGTCTCCGTAAGCTCCCTGAAGCTACTGATAGTGCGCCTGCGTAGAGGTACCTGGACCTGCCCATGAAAAACATGCGCAGAAGAGTAGTGAGAACACCACATCGGTACTCAGTAAGTACCTGTAGCCATTTTCTCAACTATCTCAGTGGATCTCCCGGGATACCGTTCCGTAGTCCATCATATCTATTTATCCGAAGGATCTCCCGGGATACCGTCTCGTTGTTCAACTTTCAACGTGAAGCCGGATCTACCGGGAATCGAACCCGTAGTCCAAAAAATAATAAAACAAGGGGAGCTACCGGAATCCCACATCCGTAGTCCCAATTGAAAAATGCAACCACAACCAAGGATGTACTGGAAGTCAAATACGAAAGACTAACAGTTAGATAAAACTAGTCTAGCATGCTTCAAGTAGTACCATTTAGACAAATAGGCAATTAAGCAGTTAATTCAGACTAATCATGCTCTTCTAACTAACACATGTTAACTTGCGTTTATATCAGTCAAGTAAGCGAGAAAACACAGTCTAAATAATTCAAGTAAAAATATTTTTCAACAATTGGCACAAGTACACGCTAGTCACCTCGCGCACAAGGCATTTAAATCAACAATTGCAAAGTCCTAAGGGGATAGATCCCCCACACAAGGTTAGCCAAGCCACTTACCTCGAACCTGTGCAAAACCAACTACGGAACAATGCCCTTGCCATGAGTATCTGACTCCGAATGACCCAAATCTATTCAATCTAATTACGTAACATAAATAACATCACAAACAATTGATTTCCTTATTAATATTAAAGCTAAGGCACGAAAATAGGTAAAATGAGCAAAATGTACCTCAGGCCAATGGTTCAGAATCAAATAATTTTTATATTTTCAAAACCCTCGTAGTCTCACAAGTCTAACTATATAAAAATCTCCCAAAATCAGAGGTCAAATGGCCACCCAAAATCGAACAATAACGTTTAAGAAGTTTCACACATTTTCCCCAATTTTAGACCTTGAATTCGAATTTACTGGTAGATTTAACTAGATATTGATGAAATATAACTAGAAAGGGTCAGAGCAACGTTACTCAATGATCTTCTCTTTAAAACTCACTCAAAATCGCCATTGCGGAGGCCAGACCGCTTCTACGGTCTCTGGGGAAAAAGACAACCTCTCTTCTACTATGGGCCAGGCCGCTTCTGCAGCGCCGCTTATGCGGTTCCATAGCAAAAAAATACCAGAAGGCTAAAGATCAGGTGATGCAAACTTTAGAAGTTCTACCCGTCGACCATCCAAAATTGTTGTGAGGCCCCCAAGACCCCAACCAAAAGTACCAATACCACCAAATACCTTATTCAAACTTGCACCAATCCTTAAAACATCTACGACAACACATCAAAGATTCAAGCCTAAGAACTTCAAGTTCATCCAAAATACGCTTCCGATCCAAAACCTAACGAACACTCGTCTGATTAACCGGAGATTTTGCATGCACATCCCAAATATCATGACGGTGCTATAGCAACATTCGGAATCCCGTTTCGACCCTCGGATAAAAAATTCACTATCGGACCGGAACCCTCCAAATTCTAACTTTCAACATTTCATGCCTAAAGGAGCTACGGATATCCAAAATATATTTTGAACACGCTCCCAACCCCGAAATCACCTAACCGAGATAAAATAATCTTCGGACTTCCATTCCGAGGTCGTCTTTACACTGTTCTGATTACGGACCACTTTCCAACACTTAAGCTCTAATTTAGAGACTAAGTGTCCCAATACACTCCGAATCCTAACACCGAACGTCCCGACAAACCAAAATTGCAGAAATGAACATAAGGGAAGCAGTTAATGGGGGAAAGGGTCATAAAATCCGACCGGCCGGGTCGTCACATCCTCCTACACTTAAACATTTGTTCATCCTCGAACGAGCATAGAGAACATACCTGAAGTAGAAAATAGATAAGGGTATCAGCTGCACATATCCCGCTCGGTCTCCCAAGTCCCCTCCTTGGCCGGCTGACCCCGCCACTGAACCTTTTCTGAAGCTACATCATTTGACATGAGCTTCCGGACCTGCCTGTCCAATATTGCCACTAGCTCCTCAACATAGGACAAATCCTTGTCCAACTGGACTGAAGTGAACTCCAATATATGAGACGGATCACCGTGATACCTCCGAAGCATCGAGACGTGAAATACCGAATGAACCCCGGTCAAACTGGGAGGTAGGGCAAGCTCATAGGAAACCTCCCCAACTCACATCAAAATCTTAAAAGGGCCAATAAACCTCAGACTCAACTTCCCTTTCTTCCAAAACCTCATGATGCCTTTCATAAGCGAGACCTGTAGCAGAACCTACTCACCAAACATAAAGGAAACATCACGAACCTTCCGGTCTCCATAATTCTTCTGTCTGGACTGGGCCGTACGGAGTCTGTCCTGAATCACCTTAACCTTCTCTACCGCATTCTGGACCAAATCAGTGCCCAATAATATGGCCTCACCCAGCTCAAACCAACCCACCGGGGATTTATATCTCCTACCATATAAGGCCTCATACGGTTCCATCTGAATGTTGGATTGATAAATGTTGTTGTAAGCAAACTCAGCCAATGGAAAGAACTGATCCCAAGACCTTGTAAACTCAATCATTCAAGCACTGAATATATTCTCAAAAATCAGAATGGTGCGCTCGGACTATCTGTCCGTCTGAGGGTGAAATATTGTACTCATTGTACTTATAGTCACCTAAGTACCAAATTCCTGCTGAACGGCTCTCCAGAACCATGATGTAAACTGAGTGCCCCCGTCCGAGATGATAGAAAATGGAATACCGTGCAATTGGACAATCTCTCTAATATAAATTCCCCCTAACCGCTCCGCTAAGTAAGTAGTACACAGGGGTATGAAATGAGCGGACTTGGTCAGCCGATCCACAACAACCCAAATAGAATCGAATTTCTTCGCAATCAGAGGGAGACCAACTACAAAATACATAGTGATATTCTCCCATTTACACTTCGGAATCTCCATCTGCTGGAGTAACCCTCCCGGTCTCTGGTGCTCAGCCTTCATTTGGTAACAGTTGAGACATCTAGCTACAAACTTTGCTATGTCCTTCTTAATCTGCCTCCACCAGTAATGCTGCCTCAAATCCTGATATATCTTCGCGACACCCGGATGGATGGAGTACCATGAGCTATGAGCCTTTGTCAATATCAACTCCCGAATATCATCAGCATCGGGTACACAGATCTGACCTTGCATCCTCAATACCTTATCATCTCCAATAGTCACATCCCTAGTATCGCCACGCTGAACTGTGTTCCTGAGGACAAGCAAATGAGGATCATCATACTGCCGCTCCCGGATACGATCGAACAATAAAGACCAAGAAACCACATAGGCTAGAACCCGACTGGGCTCTGAAAGGTCCAATCTCACGAACTGACTGGCTAAGCCCTGAGCATCCATCGCCATGGGTCTCTCCGAAGCTGGTAAAAAAGCCAAACTCCCCAAACTCTTCGCCCGGCAACTCAAGGAATCAGCTACCACATTGGCCTTGGCCGAATGATAAAGAATAGTAATATCATAATCCTTCAGTAGCTCCAACCATCTCCTCTGGTGCAAGTTTAGATCTTTCTGCTTGAACAAGTGTTAAGCTTCGATGATCCATGTAAATCTCACAGGGCCTGCCGTACAAATAATGAAGCCAGATCTTCAAGGCATGAATAATAGTAGCTAACTCAAGGTCATGGACATGGTTATTCTTTTCATGTATCTTCAGGTGTCTGGATGCGTAGGCAACCACCCTACCATCTTGCATTAACACCATTCCAAGTCCAACTCGTGAGGCATCAAAATAAACTGTTTAGGACCCCGACCAATAGGAAATATCAGAATAGGGGCTGAAGTCAAAGCTCTATTGAGCTTCTGAAAGCTCGCCTCACACTCATCTGTCCATTAAAATGGAGCACCCTTCTGGGTCAATCTAGTCATTGGGGCTGCAATAGACAAGAACCCCTCCACAAAATGACGGTAATAACCCGCCATGCCAAGGAAACTGCGGATATCTATAGCTGTGGAGGGCCTGGTCCAGCTCTGCAAAGGCTCCACCTTCTTCGGATACACGCGAATGCCCTCACTCAATACTACGTGGCCTACAAATGCCATAGAACTCAACCAAAACTCATATTTTGAGAACTTTGCGTATAATTTCTTCTTTCTCAGGGTATGAAGGACTGTCCTCAGGTGCTGCTCATAATGTTCCCGACTCCGTGAGTATACAAGAATATTATCTATGAAAACAATAACGAACGAGTCGAGATAGGGCCTGAATACACTGTGCATCAAATGCATAAAAGTTGCTGGGGTGTTGGTCAACCCAAATGACATAACAAGGAACTCGTAGTGACCATATCGAGTCCTTAAAGCAGTCTTCGGGATATTTAGCTCCCGAATCTTCAACTGGTGATAACCTGAGGGCAAATCAATCTTACAAAACACCTGTGCGTCCTGAAGCTGGTCAAATAGATCATCAACACGAGGCAAGGGATATCGGTTCTTCACTGTAAACTTGTTCAACCGACGATAATCAACACACATGCGCATAGCACCATCCTTTTTCTTCACAAACAAGAAAGGAGCACCCCACAGTGAGACACTGGGTCAAATAAAATCCTTATCAAGCAATTTGTGTAACTGATCCTTCAACTCAGGATGAGCCATACGATAAGGATGAATGGATATGGGCTAAGTGCCCGGCAACAAATCAACACCAAAATCAATGTCCCGATAGGGCGGCATGCAATGAAGATCAACTGGAAACACATCGGGAAAATCCCGTACCACTGGAACTTAATCAATAGAAAAGGTATCAGCACTAACATCTCTCACATAAGCTAAATACGCGGCGTACCCCTTCTCAACCATACGTTGAGCTTTAAAAGATATAACTCTACAGGGAGTGTGATTAAAAGTACAAATCCACTTAACATGCGAAACACCTGGCATAGCCAGTGTCACAGTCGTAGCGTGACAATCAAGAATAGCATACTGAGGCAATAACCAGTCCATGCCCAAGATAATACCAAAATCAACCATATAGAGTAATAAAAAGTATGCCCTGGTCTCAAAACCACGAACAGTAACCAAACATGACCGATAAACGCGGTCCACAACAAGAGAATCTCCTATGAGAGTAGAAACATAAACACGAGGGCTCAATGACTGTCAGGCTATACCCAAATGCGGAGCAAAATAAGATGACACGTAAGAATAGGTAGAGCCCGGATCGAATAGAACCGATGCCTCTATGTCACTAACGAATATAATACTTGTGATAACAGAATCGGAGGCAACAGCCTCGACACGAGCAAAAAGAGTATAATATTTGTCCATTCCCCTCCCTCGAGGGCGATCTCTATTTCCACGATCTCCGCCCCTGGCTGGCTAGGCAGTTGGGGTGGCAGTTAGAGCTGGAACAATAGGCTATGAACCATGTAAAGCATGCTGAGACTGTGGAATCTGAGAAGGTGCACCCCTCCCAAGTCTGGGGCAATCCCTAACCATGTGGCGTGAGTCAGCGCACTCAAAACAAGCTCTGGGAGGGCGTGATGGCTGTGACTAACTAGGTCTACCCCTGCTGGACTTTCCTCTAAAGGCACCCCACGCAGGAGGCGCGCTAGAAACTAGAGGTGCATAGTAAAGCTCCTGAGATCTGAGAGGAGCTGGAGTAATGCTGGATGAAGGAAGAGCAGAATCAACTGAACGGCCCATATAGCCCCTACCACGGCGCCCTGCTGCTGGGGTACGGGACTAGAGTAGTGACCCGACTCTCGAGACCTTTTGGCCTCTCTCTCCTCTCGCTCTCTGGCGTGCAGACCCTCGATCCTCCTAGCAATTCTCACTACTTGCTGATAAGGGATGTCCATCTCCAACTCTTGATCCATACTAGATCTGATAGATGGAATAAGATCGTCAATAAATCGACGAACCCTCTTGCGGACAGTGGCAACCAAGGCCGATGCATGTCTGGCCAACCTAGCATAACAAATGGCATACTCACAAATAGTCATAGTACCCTGGCACAAATGCTCAGACTCCACATTGCATGCATCCCTGAGGCTATGGGGAACAAACTCCCTCAGAAACATATCTGAAAACTGAGTCCAAGTCAGGGAGGCAGCCTTGTTTGGACTGTCTAACTCAAAGGTGCGGCACCAATCGTAGGCGGCTCCCTGAAGTTGGAAAGCTGCAAAAGAAACCCCGCTCGAGGCAATAATACCCATAGTGCAAAAGATGCAGTGACAATCCTCTAAAAACCCCAAAGCATCATCCGTAGCTAATCTGCTAAAAATCAGAGGGTCGTACTTCTTGAACCTCTCAAGCCTCCGCTGCCCATCCTCGGAAGCAGGTGCCGCATCCTTGGGCTGAACCGGTACTGCAGGCTGGACAGAGATGATATCTTGGATCTTCTCCATATGCACTCTCTGCTCAGGAGTGTGGGATGTGGGAGTCTGGGCTCCTCCCCCCGCCTGGCATGTGGCTGCAGGAAAGGGAAGCAACCCTGCCTATGAGATCGTAGTATACGCACTCAAAAACTGTGCCAATGCCTCCTGAATAGCTGGAGTAGTAGTTTTTGTGGGCGTGTCAGGTGCCTGAGCCCCGGCTGGATTTGTTGGCGGTACTTCAGCGACAACCCGCACAGGTGCTCTAGCTGCACCATGTGCGCGTCCCGACCCCTGCCTCTAGCAGCTACAAGAGGGGTGCGGGTGCCTGATCATCTTGGGGGTGCGGGTGCCTGATCATCCTGGGTAGTACGTGTCCTCACCATCTGTGAGAGAATAGAAGATATAAGTTTAGAGTCGATGTTAAAATATAGCACGATAAGGAATTCAATAAAGTGAAGATTTTTCCTAAACAGTTACATAGCCTCTCGTAGATAACTACACACGTCTCTGTATCGATCAGTGGGACTCTAATAAATTGGCATGTATTCCATGACTCTTATGAACTTAGAGCTCTAATACCAACTTGACACGACCCTAGTTCACCAATTGTGAACATGTCATGACGGCAACCAGTCTGCACGACTAGGTATGTTCCATAACTTTGAGGCACCTCTATGCTAACAAGAAATTGTTCCATAACTTTGAGGAGTCTACCATTTGCGAGTTGTCTACATTCTCCACTACGGCTGGAGTTATGGGTAACGGAAAAATACTTCATAAGTTAAATTCTCGAAAAAATTAGCCATGAACAATATTCTGTACATTCCATCCATTCGTAGACACTCAATTCTGGTACAGTTCTCAAATAAGCAAGACTTATTTTTGAATCTGATAAAATTATTCTCTCGTATATGAGACTGTCACAACCCTTATTTACCAATTGTGAACATGTCATGACGGCACCCAGTCTGCACGACTAGGTAAGCCTTCACATTGCAGAATTTAATAACTTTGCGAGTAATGGTAACTCAAAACTAAATGACTTAATGAAATGTATAAAGTTGCCTCCTGGTACATACACTTTAACACTTACAATTAAGAAACATCCCAAACACCCGGAAACCCACGGGCAACACAGGCTAAACGAGTATCACAATACGCTCTACACCAGAGTATCTAAAACAAACATAGATAGAAGGAGAAAGGTTATCTACTACAACAGTAATGGAATAGAGACTTCGGATCTACGGACGTAGCAGATATACCTCAAGTCTCTGTAAGCTACCTGAAGCTACTGATAGTGCGCCTGCGTAGAGGTACCTGGACCTGCCCATGAAAAACATGCGCAGAAGAGTAGTGAGAACACCACATCGGTACTCAGTAAGTGCCAAGCCTAACCTCGGTCGGGTAGTGACGAGGAAGGTCGGTCCCTACTGAGAATAACGTGATAACTTAAAGCTACAATATATGAACAGGTAAGCTAATAGAGACAACAACAATTTAAAACAGAAAACAACAGCTATAATTAAGTGAAGCAAAGAATTTACAAAGTAAAAGATACAACTCAGTGTCAAAAGTGCCATGAGGATCTCGTAGGATACCGTCTTGTAGTCCTTTTCTCAACTGTCTCAGTGGATCTCCGGGGATACCGTCCTATAGTCTATCATATCTATTTATCCGAAGGATCTCTCGGGGTACCGTCCCATAGTCCAACTTTCAATATACAGGGGGGATCTATCGGGAATCGAACCCGTAGTCCCAAAAATAAACAAATAAGGGAACTATCGGAATCCCACATCCGTAGTCCTAATTTAAATGTGCAACCACAACCAAGGATGTATAGGAAGTAAAATACGACACACCAACAGTTAGATAAAACTAGCCTAGCATGCTTCAAGTAGTACCATTTGGACAAATAGTCAATTAAGCAGTTAATTCTGACTAATCGTGCTCTTCTAACTAACATATGTTAAACTTGCATATTTATCAGTCAAGTAAGCAAGAAAACACAGTCTAAATAATTCAAGGTAAAATGAGTTTTCAACAATTAGCACAAGTACACGCTCGTTACCTTACCCATAAGGCATGTAAATAAACAATTACGAAGTCCTAAGGGGAGAGATCCCCACACAAGGTTAGACAGACCACTTACCTCGAACCGGTGGAAAACCAACAACCGAACAATGCCCTTGCCAAGAGTATCCGATTCCGAATGGCTAAAATCTATTTAGTCCAATTATGTAACGTAAATAACATCGTAAACAACTTATTTCCTTATAAAGATTAAAGCTAAGGCGCGAAAAAAGGTAAAATAACCAAAACTCCTCTTAGGCTAATGGTTCGGAATCGAATAATTTTCACATTTTCAGAACTATCGTACTCTCACAAGTCTAACAATTTAAAAATCTCCCAAATCGGAGGTCAAATGCCCATTCAAAATCAAACAATTCAGTCTAAGAAGTTTCACCCATTTTTCCCAATTATAGAAATTGAATTCGAATTTTAATGGTAGATTTAACTAGGTATTGATGAAATATAACTAGAAAGGGTCAAAGCAATATTATCTAATGATCTTGTCTTCAAACCCCACTCAAAGAGGAATCATGTCTGATGCTTATCGATACCGAAGCCATTCTGCTCTTCTCCTGAGCTCTCAATTGATTTTCAAACTTTTGAAATGAACCCTCGGATTTTTCCTATTTTTGAACTGTGTTATTCCGCTTCTGCAAACAAGGAACCGCTTCTGTGGTCCCGCATATGCGGACCACGAGCCGCTTCTACGACTTCTCACTAAACCCCGATTTACGCATCTGCGAACACAAGAACCGCTTCACCTTTGTGGAGGCCAGACCGCTTTTGCGGTCTCTGAGGAAAAAGCGCAACTCTCTTCTGCGGTGGGCCAGGCCACTTCTGTGGCTCCGCTTCTGCAGTTCCCAAACCGCAGAAGCGAAAATACTAGAAGGTTGAAGATCTGTTGTTGCTCTCTTTAGAAATTCTACCCGTCGACCATCCGAAATCATCCCGAGGCCCCTAAGACCCCAACCAAAAGCACCAATACTACCAAAAACCTTATTAATACTTGAAACATTCCATAAAACATCTAAAACAGCACCGGAAACTCGATTAAATCAAAGACTCAAGCCTAAGAACTTCAAGTTCATCCAAAATACTCTTTCGATCCAAAACCTAACCAACACTCGCCTGATTGATCTGAAATTTTGCACGCACGTCCCAAGTGATATGACGGTACTACAATAACTTCCGGAATCCCGTTCCAACCCTCGGATAAAAAATTCACTATCGCACTTGAACCTTCCAAATTCTAACTTTCGGTAGCCTAAATGAGCTACGGACATCCAAAATACATTCCGAATATGCTCCCAACCCCAAAATCACCTAATGGAGCTAACAGAACCTTCAGACTTCCATTCCAAGGTCGTCTTCACACTGTTCTGATTACGGATCACTTTCCAACACTTAAGCTCTCATTTAGGGACTAAGTGTCCCAAAACACTTTGAATCCTAACACCGAATATCCTGGCAAACCAAAATAGCAGAAATGAACTTAGGGGGAAGCAGTTAATGGTGGAATGGGGCATACATTTCAAAAACGATCGGTCGGGTCGCCAAAGAGACTTTGTTGGAAAGGCCATGTTACCTCAATGGAGGTTTATTTATACCGAGCATTGTTCAAGATATTACTACTAATGCAAGTATTTCTAATTCTGCTTTATTGCTAGGTCTATTGATTTGTCATAGGCTAGGTCATATTAATATTGGTTATATAAAAGGACTTAGAAAAATGAAATAAATTCTTGGGGTTAATACTGATAATTTTTCTAAGTGTCTTGCCAAAAAACCTTCTCAAAATGTACCTAGTAGAAAGACAAAAGTTCTTAAACTGGTACATTCAGACTTAGTTGATTTCAAGAACACTGTAGGGTGGAAAGAAACACTAGATCGCTTTAGTAGATTCCTTTCCTAGATATACTAAAGTGTATCTTCTTAAGTCTAAGGTGAGACTGAAAGCATATTATTAAAACATAATGTTGAAGTAGAAAATCAATCGGATAAGAAAATCAAGAGACTTAGGTCTGATAAGGGTGGTGAATACAATACTAATACTCAAGAAGCTTTTGTGAGAAAAGTACTACTATACATGAGGTTAGTGCTCCCTATATTCCCAACAAAATGGTGTACGCGAACGAAAATTGAACTCTTAAAGAAATTATAAATTCTATATTTTTGAGTTCAAGTTTATCTGACAAGTTGTGGGAGGAGCTATCTTATTTGCATGTAATGCTCTTAATAGATTCCCTCCTAAGAAGTTAGATAAAACTCTTTATGAATTATGGAAAAAAATTTCCCCTAACTTGAAATGTTGAAAAGTGTGTGGTTGCTCGGGTAAGGTTGGTCTACATGATTTTAAACAAGTAACTGTAGGACCGAAGACTTTGATGCCATTTTTATTGGTTATTCTCAAAATAGTATTGCATATAGATTTATATATTTGAATGTCATTCTATTTGTGAATCTAGAGATGCATAATTTTTTAAGCATGTTTTTTCACTGAAAGATAATGTTCCTAATGATGTGCTCAATAATACTTCTATGTTGATTAATTCTCATATTGTGCCTTCTTCTAGTATTAATACTAATGATAATGAAAATAAACTTAGAAGGAGTAAGAGATGTAGAATTGAAGCTAGCTTTAGTCTTGACTTTATCATTACTTTCTTGACTGAAAATATTGAGCTCGATCTTTTGGATTATGAATTAGTGTGTACCTATATAATAGAATAAGACCCTAAGACTTATGATAAAACAACAAGGTCAATAGATGCTAATTTTTGAAAAGTTGTAATTAAAAGTGAATTAGACTCTATAGTTTCTAATCATACTTGGGACTTTTCTGATTTTCCTAACGGTTGTAAATCCATAAGTAGCAAGTATATATTTAAGAAAAAATTGAGACCTAATGGTATGGTTGAGAAATTTAAGGCCAGACTTATTATCAGAGGTTTTAACCAAAGAAAGGCACTGACTACTTAATACTTATTCTCCCATGACTAAAATAGCAACTATTAGAACTCATATTGCCTTAGTCGCTATCCATAATTTAGTGATACATCAAATGGATATTAAGACAAATTTTCTAAAAGGTGATTTAGAGGAAGAGATCTATATGACTCAATCCGAGGGTTTGTGATCTAAGGACAAAAGAATAAAAAATGCAAATTGGAAAAGTCTCTATATGGTCTTAAATAGGCACCTAAGCAATGGTCTGAAAAATTTAATCGCAGACTAGTAGATAATGGATTTGTTGCTAATGCATCTGATACTTGTCTTTAATCTAAGATGATAGGATCAAATTGTGTGATTATATGTATGTGGATGACATATTAATCTTTGGCCCTAATGTACATATTATAAATGAGACTAAGCAGTTGTTGTTTCTAAATTTGAAATAAAAAATCTTGGAGAAGCAGATATAATTTTAGGGATTAAAATTAAAAGAAACGGCTAATAGATTTTTATTGTCTCAGTCTCATTACATTACAATATTGAAAAGATTTGATTATATTGATGTGGATCTATGAGAACTCCATACGATCCTAGTATACACTTGAGAAAGAGTAAATAATCTAGTATTTCTCAAATTAAATATGCTAAGATAATTGGTAGTATAATATTTCTCATGAATTATACACAACCTAATATTACATATCCTTAATACATTGAGTAGATATACTAACAACCCCAATAGTGAACGCTGGAATGCTCTTCATCGTTTACTAAGGAATTTGAGAGGTACTATGGATTAGTGTTTGTATTTTAATAAATTTTTCGTTATTTTAAAAGGATTTTGTGATGCAAACTGGGTTACTGAGAATGATGAAATTAGCTTCACTAATGGCTATGTGTTTACTTTGGGTGCAAGTACCATTTTGTGGAAGTCTTAAAAACACACTTGTATAACACGTTCGACCATGTAATATGAACTTATTTCTCTTGAGTTAGTAGGGCAAGAAGCTGAATGGATGAGAAACTTATTAGCAGACGTGCCTTTATGGGGAAGACAAATTTCACCAGTTTATTTACATTGTGCCTCACAAATGACAATTGAAATTTCCAAGAATAGTGTGTATAGTGAAAAAGAAGTCATCTCTGCATTAGACATGGTGCAGTGAAATAATTATTGAAATATAGTGCTATTTTCTTGGAATATGTAAGATTCGAAAGAAATTTGGCGGATCCTTTAACCAAGGTTTTGGCAAGGAGAGTTATCATTGAAACATCGAGAGGGATGGGGCTAAAGCCCATGGATTGAAGAAGTATGGTAGATACCCACTTGTGGTCAAAAGAAGTCATATGAGACTTGAATATGCACTACATTTCCTAATACTATGGTGTGTGATAGTGCTCTATAAGCTTGGACCTATTTTCTCTTAATGAGTCCACAACCTTAAGGCTTTCTAAATATTGATAGACTTGATGGGATCACCTACGTGAGTGTAAAGGTGTGCTCGCCTTTTATGAAAGACTTGGGATGTCTTTCTACAATATTTATGAGGCCCAAGGTTTGTGCATGATCATAAAAACACTTTATTAGTATCACAGAGCTTGCATAAAGATTAAGGATATAGTACGTATTGTGGGGGTCTAAAATCATGTCCATTTCACAGAGCTTGCGTAAAGATTAAGGATATAGTATGTCTTGTGGGGGTCTAAACTCATGTCCATTTAGTTCAAGAGCACTTCACTTTGTGGATATTAGTCGTTGCCTCATTTCACTACGTGTCAATTCAAATCGAATGATATTGATACTCAAGTACATGTTCATTCCTTTTGCCCAGAAATTATTTTTATTCTTTATCTTTGCATTAGTGAGGCATTTTTGGTATTATTCCTCTTTAGGCGATTGTACTCTAATTTAATAATGCAAATAATAAAGAACTTCTAATCTGCAATTAATCTGTGACTAATTCTCATACCTCTCAACATTCATTTTTTGACATATCTAGTTTCTATGTATATGTAGAATGGAAGAATGAAGTTACTACTTCATAAATGGTTCACATTCATTCATATGCCGGTTTCTTAATTTTTGTGACTTTGTTTGTAAAAAGATATTAGTGTTTCAGAAAATTTAAAGTTATTGTCTTTATGATAAATTTTTTCATTAAGACAGAAATAATGTTACATAACATTAACTCCCATTTAATTCTTATATTTTTCTGATAGAAGAAACCGTAGATGATTGGCTTATATGAGCATCATCATTTGTGAACTGAATAACCATCAAAAAATATTATTCTCTCATCCACTCAAAAGACTATTTTTTTCTTATTTTGCCTAGGCAATTTCTTTTTGCAAACTCCAACTTCCAACCATGAATGCATGTGTTTGGAAGTACTGTAGAACCTTGTGGAGCGATTGGTCTTAATGATTTGCGTCCAGACCAACGAAAATTATTTTCAAGGCAGTGGCTTTCCACGATATAGTATTTATTCGATAAGTTATTTCTATTCTTTTATTATTCTTGATCGATATTATCAACTATTTTTCTAACAATTTTAACACCGACATTATTAATAATTTAACTATATCGATCCTTCAATGGTGTAAATATTTAAACATGATCAATTACTTATTTTAAAATGTATAGATTTCAATATTTCTACAAACTTATGTTTAATACTGTATTGGTAATAATATGACCATCACGACCAAGTTGACTGACACCCCGACTTAGTAACTGGGCAGTGAAAGTCAATAGAGCCCACTCCATTTCTTCTCTGTGACATCTGATGAATCGGTAAGAGTGACGCCTAAAATTATGACAAAGACACATTATATGTCGAGTCAAGCAAGCCTGATAATACATAGCCAAGGAAATCTCTCAAAAGGGAACTTCTCCAATCTCTCTGAGGAAAAAAAAATTTCTCTCCTTGTATTCTAGAAAAAGAGGAAATGAGCTCAAAGAAAAGATGTAAGCCTACTTCCTCATCGATTGATGAGAGACTTAACTTTGAATCTTAATAAGATCAATCATATTTCTTTCATCACTAGTGCAATCATTGTTGTTAACTTTTTGATCTGTAATTGATTATGTCAATGAATTAATTTGTTCAAAAATGTATTAGTATCTTTTGAGTCAAAGAATTTGGTACTGTCTGTGGGGATTTCTTATTAAAAATTCCTAGTTTCTCCCAGCCAAAGCCAAGAACACCCACCCAAAGAAGCACGAAGGGCGAATACAACCCACACGAGACACGGGAGCAGCGCAATAAGGGAAGGAGAGCCGAGTAGGATTATCAAACTTAGAAATCCTCGCCCCATCAACCTCAGATATACTAAACAAGACAAACAGTTATACCAACCGGTTCTCCCCCACCGAACCACCAGGCGGGAGTGAAAAAATCTCATCCTCGCCTCCCACTCTTTGTCCAAGCAAGCACATAAGACCCGCGTGGATGAATGTACAAAGGAACATCTCGATTTAAGGACAAAAAATGGTTCAATCCAGCTTAAATACCTCCTGCCGGCAACATCTCAAAGCTGGACGGCAGGAGCCATACAAGAAAACATTAATGCATACACAACACAAACCTAATAAAAACGTCAACACCTCATATTCGCTAGCATTGCCCAATATGGTGCAAGCAATACCAACAAAACTAGGACTCCCATGGAAGATGTCCAACTCCCAAAAATCTAGGACTGACGATAGGCTGTTATTTTGATAAGTTCGAAATAATACCCTTTAAGGCCAAGGACCTTCGCCAAAAAAAGAGAAGGGTTCGACCTCGATTGAATGAAGACGAGATGTTATTTTGATAAGTTCGAAATAACACCCTTTAAGGTCAAGGGTCTTCGCCAAAAAAAGAGAAGCGTTCGACCTCGATCGAATGATGACGGGCTATTATTTTGACAAATTCGAAATAATACCCTTTAAGTCCAAGTGCCTTTGCCAAAAAATAGAAGGGTTCGAACAACGACGGGTTGTTATTTTGATATGTTTGAAATAAAACCCTTTAAAGCCAAAGGCCTTTTCCGAAAAAGAGAAGGTTTGGACCTCGATCGAAAAATTATGGGATGTTATTACGACAAGTTTGAAATAACACCCTTCAAGGCCTAGGGCCTTCACCAAAAAATAAAAGGGTTCGACCTCTATCAAACGACAACAAGTTGTTATTTCGAAGTTCGAAATAACACCCTTTAAGGTCAAGGCCTTCGCCAAAAAAAGAGAAGGATTCGACATCTATTAAATGACGAAGGGTTGTTATTACGATAAGTTTAAAATAACACCCTTTAAGGCCAAGGGCCTTCGCCAAAAAAAGAAGAAGAGAAGCGTTCGACCTCAATCGAATGACGACGGGATGTTATTTCGATAAGTTCAAAATAATACCCTTTAAGTCCAAGGGCCTTCACCAAAAGAAGAGAAGGGTTTGGACTCGATCTAATGACGACGGACTATTATTTTGATAAGTTTGAACTAACACCCTTTAAGACCAAAGGCCTTTGCCAAAAAAGAGAATGTTTCGACCTCGATCAAACAATGGCGAACTGTTATTTTGGTAAGTTTGAAATAATACCGTTTAGGAAAAGGGCCTTCATCAGAAAAGAGAAGGGTTTGACTTCGATCGAATGACGACGGGCCGTTATTTTGATTATTTTGAAACAAGATCCTTTAAGGTCGAAAACCACTAGTAGGAAAGAAAAATTGGGACTCGTCATACATGCATCTATCTTGCACCAAAGCCATAAAAAATTGAAATAAAAGTGAAGTACTAGACAAATAGCAAATAAAAGAACTCTCATTTATACAAAGTCAGAGTACGGGCTATCGTCCCTAACATATGGCCCAAGCCAACCAAAGAAAAAAAACACGAACGAACGACAATCGAGAAACAATATGAAGATAAAAACAAACAAGGACAACATTCTTCATTCGGCGTCATCACCACCATCATCAGCACCATCACCACCACTAACATCATCTCCGTCTCCAAAAGGCTCTCCATTACCATCATCCATATCCCCATTAGCTTCGGGCATCGGTGCGTCATACCCATAATTGATGCGAGCTTCCCGTGCTTTCGCTCATGCTTCTTCATAAGCAGCCTCACCCACGGTGCCCGCCTCCCACAAACTTTTATATATATCCCGCTGGGCTTCAACATAAACCTAGAGCTCACGTATTTTGCAGATAACGACATCGAAAGATGACTCAACCTGAGCCAATAATCGCTCATTTTCTATCTCCCGAGCCGCAACCGGATCTCCCAGAACCGATGCCTCCTGATCAATCACGCCGATGCACTCCTCGAGCCTCACCTCCCTGAGGGTAGTTGTCGCACTCTCCGACTTCTTCTCGAATTAGAGGACGCGGATGGTGTTCTACAGGGCCGTCGCCCTCATCGAAGCCTCGGACTAGGCACTGTTAATGCTCTCCAAACCAGTGACGTTGCTCTCCAGCACAGTTAATTTTTTCATCCACTCCGTGCTTATACCCTCGAGCTTGACCAAGTTCTGGTCCATCTCCGACTGCTTTGACCTCAACCTACCTTGCAGATGCTCACATTTCGCCGCGACCCCCATACCCAACTCGAGCTCCTCTTCCTTAATTCAAAATTGATCCTCGAGGGCACTCATGTTGTGGATAGTCTACATCAATTCTTGGTCCCTTTTCTCCAACTCCTCACCAAGCGCCCTATTATGGGGCTCCGTCCTCAGCCGCTCATGCATCTCGCGATATCGGTCGCGGTAGCGACGATATTTCTCCAACATCTTCAAGAAAATCCTTACCTAGATATTGGCCCGAATGCTTTCCACTTCCACCACAGATGTACGAAAAACGTAAAGACGGGTTTAGACTGGCACATTCGAGAAGGGCGAAGGCAAAAAGTGAAAGTAGAATATAACGTACCCTTAAGCCCATAGGCCACCACGTCCATCAACTCAGTATCGAGAACAGACCGAAGGGGCTCATTCTTTGCTTCGCAGCATAGCAGGTTAAACTGAGGTACCAGATCCTCCCCTTCGGCCAAGAGATTGATGTCGGAAGGGATCTAAAGAGTATAGGCTGAGCCCCCCGCATTAACCACCGAATGTGTAAGACCCTCCTCAAGCATCCTAACATAATCAGGGTCCAGATCGGACTCAGACTCATAGTCATCAACCACCATGCCTTTTCCCGTTTCTGGTCCTGAAGAGGACGCACGACCCGCTGCTGAAGATGAGGGCACATCTAAAATCACGACGGCAGCCCCAGAAGTTTGATTCTCCACCGCGACAGGTTGTTGGTCACCAACAACGGTAGGGATTTCTGATTGAGCTAAGACGGCGATAGGAGTTCCTGATGGCTGATCGTGGAAACCGACAATTCCAACGATTTGCTCCGTCCCTATGGAAAAAGCCATAATAAGACCCTCTCAAGAGCCCATCGGGGAAGAGTCGTCCAAATGAATTATTGATGGGGGCGCTGTCTCAAACTCTACTCTCTATCTCTTCGATGGCCCCTCTTCCTCTCCAGTAGATGGTGACTCGTCCGTTGGGCGAACGACATTGGCCAGAACCTCGTCCTGAGAAGCGGCCCTTGTTGTTGTAACCAAGGCCACAGATTCAACTGAAACATCCCTGGATGAAGGTCAGACAGTGGGTACTGATAAAGCGAGCAGATGCGGCCGACTGGCGGAAAGCTAACAGAGAGGCCCTCTCTCTCCGCACCCTCTCTGACAACGACGAATGATGCATAAGAGGCTAAACAAAAAGAGGAAGCACAGTAGATAAAGACGTCATCTCACCTATAAGGGGCCTGTGTCCGAACCTCTCATGAAAAGTCGACCATGTGCGAATCACCACTGTATGGGGAAGTATGCCCACCACTCATTCACGTATACCCTCAACAGGCAGGGGGTAATCTCTCAGCTGCAAAGACAAGATAAGATTTAGTACTCGCAGGAAAAGGACGAGCATGTCATTGACTAAAAATAAAACATACGTGCAAAAGTCCATTTTTTTAGGGAATCATGTGGGGTCCGCCACAATATATTAAGTCCGCACATAAAATTAATTCTCGTAGAAATGACGGTTGGTATGTCGTTCATCTTTACCACTAGGCCCCTCGACCCCTGAGGACGCATGTGAATAATCGAACTACGAATAAGTTGAGGAGCAGAGATGCTGAGAATATGGTCCAAAGTTACGATCGGTAAGTACCGCACATTTGAGGAGCATAAGGAACACCTTGTACAAATATGGCGAACGTTGCGCGGGGCACACTTCGTAGAACGGCAAAAATCCACTACCAATAAGGGATGAGGAAGTGTGTACCCTTCGATGAAGGGGTAGGCGTAAAACACATAGTACTCGGGGCGGTCGAAATGAACTATGTCCTTTCCTACTGCCGGCCGCATATCAACGTAACCGGTAATCCCCACCTTTCTTTCAACTTTGCAATATCCCTCTCCCTAATAACAGAGTGAACAGGTTCTCGTTCGACCCCGAGGGAAGCATTGAAGTTAGTCGGCTCTCTCCCAGGGCGGGACAAGATCTCAATCAGTGAGGGGACCTCCTCATTCTCCACCACGTCTGCCCCTCCGGTGATTTGGGCAGCATTTTTCGGTGACTGATTAGCAGTAGGGAGATTTTCACGAGAAGAATCACCACCTATTCTTGCCAGAAAGTAAGCCAAAGAAGTAACAAAAAGAAGAGACAAAAGTTTTCAGTAAACAAAGGGGGCACGAAAAAATTCGAGGTATCGAAAAGAAAGTATATCAGCAAGATTCTCCCAAGTGAAAGATGAAGTGTGTCAATCGAATGACAAGTTTCCCCTATTTATAAGATACATATCCCCCCCCCCCCTGAGCACGAAACCCTAGAGTCACCAATCGAATCTAATAGGGCATGAAATGCTTTAGTCTCCTAGAAATGTGTGTCATAATGGTGATAACCACGAAACAACGCTTCAACACCAAACGGCGTTTCGGTTTCGAAACTGCCACAATGGTTCATGAGGATCGGAAGAACGACGTCACCCTTCTAAAAACCCACAAAATGTGACTAAGGAACAGAAAGTCATACGTCAGATTTCTCTTGAATTCGTAACATACATGATCCGTCTGCTGAGTCCGACATAGGACGACCCTGACAGACGGATGGACTAACAGTATTGGTCAAAATCTGACCATCACGACTAAGTTGATCGACACCCGCCTCAGTAACTGGGCAGTGAAAGTCAATAGAGCTCACTCCATTTCTCCTCCATAACATTTGACGAATCGGTAAGAGTGATGCCTAAAATCATGATCAAGACACATTAGTGCCAAGAAGATGTCAAGTCAAGCAAAGGGCAAGGATGTCCTGACTATATATAGCCAGGGAAAGCGCTCTAAAGGGGGCTTCTCCGATCTCTCTGAGGAAAAATAAAAATCTCTCTCCTTGTATTCTAGAAAAAGAGGAAATGAGCTCGAAGAAAAGATGTAAGCCTACTTCCTCATCGATTGATGAGAGAGACAACTTTGAATCTTAATAAGATCAATCACATTTCTTTCATCACAGGTGCAATCATTATTGTTAACTTTTTGATTTGGAATTAATTATGTGTGACTAAAATTTACCCCTTCATTTTTAATTGATTTGTTAAAAAAAATTTAGTATCTTTTAAATCAAATAAATACTATAATATTTCTATACCTCTATCAATGTAAACTCCTGGAACAAACCCATATAATATTAAGTCGCGCCGCTGGATTTCTCCATGCTTACCTTGTTGTACGTCCTCAGTTTTGTATTATCCTCCTAATCCTCCATTAAATAGTTTATTTCTGTAGTTGCATGGTAGTGTTACGAGACATGGTACTATGAGAAGCCGTTGGAGCTCTAACACGTGGAATTTATCTGTTTGTTTGATTCTTTTTCTAGTGATTTTACACCATTGGCTAAGAAGCAGACACAATTACTTGTATTTAATACTCCTAAAGGACAAAGCTGCTTGGTTTTTTTATTGGTTCATTTTCATGCAGTGAATCTAGCATGTCTCTACCTGAATAATTAAAATGGCTTATACACACATCAAATAATTATTTATTGCAGCAATTATTATTCACTTATTGCCTAGGTTTTCTTGAAAGTTCACATTATTAAACCAATTTATGCGATCCAAAAGCTCAAGAGCAGTTACATTATTAAAAACAAAGTTTCAGTTCCTTGGCCTTAATTTGGTTACTTCTTCAGGTTTCGACAACACTTGGACGAAGTACTAATAGCATTATAAATTCTTTGACCAAGTTTTTGAGGAAAAAAAATCAATTTTCGCATTTTCAAAATCAAAAAGTCCAAGAAGAGGAAAATGGAACGCAAAGATAGATACTGACTAGTCACTGTCGCCCAAGCAAAGTTTATTTTGATGATTATTAAAGGAACTTAGGCATAAATCGGGTCCATTTATAGTATATACAAATACGGGCCGATTCAAACATAATGAATGCGCGTGAGGGAGATAAGCTTAAGTTGTTATATTTGATATCTCTTGATCGAAAAAGTTGCATAAATGATAAGGAGACTCCTTACACGAAGAGAACTTTATCCAAGATAAGGGAGGAGTTACAAGTTGAAGATAACTAGAGCTCTTCCTGTTAGACATTTGGACTTGTACTACATACATATGGACTATATTATGTGCTATCTTTTGGTTTGGCCTAAATTAGTGGTCTTATGGACATTATTATTAAGGAGGCCAATACATTGTCATATAAAGTGTAAGACTAATTTATGTGTAGATACCCATATAGAGTAACCTTAGTTAATGATAGGCTAACTAAGGTTACATACATGTAACTATGGTTGCATGCTTATAAATAGGGGGTTATGGTTCCCATTTGATGCAAGACTAATTCTCTTCTTCTTCCCATTGAAATTAGAGAGCAAATCCTTTGTCTTGCACATCAAGTGGAAAGCCAAACCCGGACAATCTCCAAGCCGGATCAAGGTGATCTTCAAGTCGGATTTATTCCAACAATTGGTATCAGAGCCTCCTTCGTATTGGGTCATTTGGAAGTTCATGAATTCAATATTATAAAGCTTTATGATTAAATTAAGATAGAATTTTGATTTTGAAATTCTAGTACCTTGATATAGCATGCTTTCATGAATGATTTGTTGATGATAAACTTTAGTATTTCGATACAATGTTATCACCATATGAATTGAATGTTGAAATAAATTGCCTAATTTCGATTGTTGAACATGATTCCTTGATTAAGCCTTTTGTTGAAAGCCCCATTAAGTTTATTATCGTTGAGTGGCGATCTCAAATGTTGCCACAAATAACCTTCAGTGACGGCCACTCCAGTTTCAATACATAGTCGCCACTAATACATTTAGCGGCGACTTCTATGGGTTTAGTGGCAGCGTTCGTCGCCGCAAAAGGTCCTGGAATAAATTTGCAGAAACGTTTGATTATCTGGTAATTAAGACAGAAACGTTTTTAATAAAGATAACGTTTTTTTTATTAAAAAAGTTTTTCTGGTGACATTAATGAAACCATAATGCAAAATTAATTAATAGAAACGTTTTTCATTATTATTGAAACGTTTTTTATTTAATTAAGATATTAGTGGAGTCATAATGCAAGATTAATATTAAAACATTAATCTTGCATTATTAAAGAAACGTTTTTCCATTAATTACATAACGTTTTTCCATTTCTCAAGAAACATTTTATCATTAATGGAGACATAATTAGTCTTGCATTATTTATTGAAACGTTTTTTATAATTAACATATTAATGAAGACATAATGTACAATTATTAAAGAAACGTTTTTCATTATCAAAGAAACGTTTTAAGTTTTCAGATTTTAATTGTACATTAATGTTTTGTCCATTAATATTCAGATTTTAATATTCAGATTTTACGTTATAAACATGTAATTTTCGGTTGAGATTCAATATATGATTTAAAGAACTAACTAATTTTGCATCTTATATTTTAAATTAATCAATTGAAACATTATGTTACCAAAGTAACCTCTTTTGTGAAGATTGACTGATTTTAAGATATAAGATGACTATGTATGTTCGTATTCCATGCGTTTAACGCCGGCCCAAAGGAAGGTTGTTATTTGGCAGGAATTCTAGCATGCTTGTGGTAATAAATTTGTGACAATTATTAAGTTTTCCATGTGAATATTAAGCCGGCCCAAAGGAAGGCTTGATATTTGACATGAGTTTATTGTCAATATTTGATTACTACACCAAGAGTACCAATTACAAGTTGATTTTCTGTCCAAAGACTAAAATCAATTTTGTGCTAGGTATCTTGTAATGGGATTTGCCTATTTTGAATCTATATACTAAAGTTAAAATTCAAACATTATGATAGTTCTCGGTTGCATGGATCTAGACCTTGCACTTCGGATTGAGAAACCTGCTTCTCTTGAGGATACATCTTCTTCTGATGACAAGAAGGAGACGGAGAATTGAGAACGATCAAATCGCATGAGTCTTATGATCATGAAACGTGCAATTCCAGAATCTTTTAGGGGCACTATGACTGAAGAAAATAATGCCAAAGTTTTCCTTGAAGACTTTGAAAAACGTTTTGCACAAAACGAAAAGGCACAAACTAGTACTCTTTTGAGTAAACTTGTTTCCATGAGGTATAAAGGTAAAGGAAACATAAGAGAGTACATTTTAGAAATGTCTCATATTGGACCAGCTTGAGATCATCGGGTACACCGACTCCGATTTTGCTGGATGTCAGGATAGTCTGAAGTCTACATCAGGCTATATCTACATGCTTGCTGGTGGTACTATCTCTTGGAGAAGCATCAAGCAAACTCTTACGGCCACTTCCACCATGGAAGCAGAATTCATGGCATGTTATGAGGCATCCAATGAGGGATTATGGCTGCAAAATTTTGTTAGTGGACTGCGCATAGTAGACAGTATTAAAAAGCCACTCAGGCTATTATGCGACAACAGATCAACAGTCCTTTATGCTAACATAACAGTAGTTTGATGAAGACAAAGCATATGGACGTCAAGTTTCGGGTTGTTAAAGAAAGAGTACAAAATGGACAATTGTGCATAGAGCACATCAGTACAAACTCCATGATTGCGGATCCGATTACTAAGGGATTACCACCCAAAATATTTCATGAGCATATTGCTCGCATGGGTGTCAAATCAGTTGAGGATTATGAGTTTTAGTGGGAGTTTGTGTTATACAATTATGTATTGTCCAGTACATTCAGTAATTCAGTCTTTAAGGTTTTATCTGCAGATATTCAGTCTTAAAGTTTTATGTACTCTTATGGTTTATGATTGATCTCAATAATGTGAACCAGTTGGAAATAGACATTCTATTTTAGACCACACTTTGTGTTATTTCCATGCTATACACCTACACTTGATCCATGTCGTTGGTTATATTGATATACGTGATCAATGTTGGTTCTAGTTATGCAAGAGTAACTAAGATCTCTTAGATCCTTTGTTGATATGATTGATGGACCGGATTGATCATGACAATTTTATTTTGATAGCAATACTGAGCTCATAAAGTTATAATGTAACATATAATTCTAAGGTTTGTACATATGCATGAGTATATCGTCCAAGTGGGAGATTGTTAGACATTTGGACTTGTACTACATACATATGGACAATATATGGATTAATTATATGTTATGTGCTATCTTTTGGTTTGGCCTAAATTAGTGGTCTTATGGACATTATTATTAAGGAGGCCAATACATTGTCATATAAAGTGTAAGACTAATTTATGTGTAGATACCCATATAGAGTAACCTTAGTTAATGATAGGCTAACTAAGGTTACATACATGTAACTATGGTTGCATGCTTATAAATAGGGGGTTATGGTTCCCATTTGATGCAAGACTAATTCTCTTCTTCTTCCCATTGAAATTAGAGAGCAAATCCTTTGTCTTGCACATCAAGTGGAAAGCCAAACCCGAACAATCTCCAAGCCGGATCAAGGTAATCTTCAAGCCGGATTAAGGAGCTTTCACCAATGGATTCAGGTACGCTTCCGCTTATGTTTTAGTTCCAAATAATTCGATATGAAGGCTAAAGTGTTATAGTTGGATTTATTCCAACACTTCCACCAAGGAAGAGTATAGTATTGGAACTCTAGTTATTTCCTATTCTACTAACTCTATAAATTACAGGATGTTCTCACTTTGCAGGCACGCACAAAAGTTGAAGTTAAGCATAATTTAATAGCAAAATAGCAAGACATTTTGCAAGTAATTCATGTGTAATCCAAGTATGCAAACTTGAAGCTACCACTATAACAAATTTGGGCTAAGGCTACGTGAGTTTTATCCCACGCATGTAGAACGTGGCCAGAATTATCTATGGACGCACTTTTTAAGGGTGTCATTTGTTTACGGCTTTTGGCTACGAAAACTTTAGCAACACCCGTAAATGTGGCCATAGGAAGTATAGACTATGCTTTACAGATGTAACCAAATCTTAAAACAATTAGCAACACTTATTTATAGGTATGGCTACTCTTTCAAGCATGCTATTTGTGTAATATTAAAAGCAACACTTTATGAGTGCACTCTAAAGTTGTCCACAAAATTTTCAGCAAAAAAAGTATTCCCTCTATATAATGCCCGCTTTTAATAAAGTATTTCGCTCTAACTCAAAAAAGTAAAAGAATTCCTCTTCTATAGAATCTCCAGTTTAGGGTTTCCGTACCTTCTCATGACTTTAGGAAAATCTGAAATTTCTATACCTTACAAGCACATATCTATTGATTCTACTCTTAAGTTGGGTTGTTTGCTTAATCGCTTCTCTCTACGGTTTTTTCAAAAGGTAATATCAAATTTATTTCATGTAGATTTATTGCCATATATGCATGTTAAATGTGGGCGAAGAACCTTTACATTGCATCTGTTTGTTATGGGCGGACTGTTTTTTGAGGCACTTAAAATCGTGGTTGAGAATTTTCTTGGGTATCATGTGATACTCTGTTGTATGTGCCTTGAAAAGTGCTTATTATTTTTCATCTTACTAGAGAAAAATAGATGCACTCTTTCCTCCTTGGCTAGATGGCTCTTTTATTCTCCTTTGGAGATGATATTGTTAGAACATGCACCGCGGAAGCAAGCATACAATATATGCATTAAATACATATAAATTAGATAATGTAATAAAACGAGTTTAGAAATACTAACCTCTTAAAATAGTTGCACAAACCTTCCAAGCAGCAAGAATTCAGGGTTGCAGTCTTCTGCTATTTTCCTAGTAAAACCTTTGGACGTTTTGCTATTGGGTGTGCAAGAACAATACAACTAAAAGGTAAGTAATTAGGTGAAATTAGTCTTCCTATAATAGAGTTATTTTTGGCCGAAAATACTCCTCCAAAAACGTGTAGGATTCTTCTTCTACAAGTAGAATCCTACTCCAACTCTATTAGATGACTTTTCTCCCAAGTCACTTTTAACCCAAGTTTGTCCAGGTTTTTATTAGGTATAGCAGGGACCACAGAAATAATAAGAATCTACTAGTATTAATCTGAAATTAGCATGAATTAATTCTTACTATAATTGGTTGCAATTTAATCCACTAAAACACTACAATTGAACTCCTCAATATAAATTTCGAAAATTTATTAACACTTATTTTAACTCCTCATGTTAAGATTTCAAATACCAGTTAATTAAATTAAATCACTAAAAATTTAATCCAATTAACTAATTAAATCCTTTATCTTAATCTATTTCATGTGACGGATACAAAATTCACCGGTCGGGTTTTCACACGAAAACTTATAAGCTTTACATAAAGGGGTATCATCGAACCCAAAACCGAGCCATGAATTCTATCAACTAATTATTACACAAATGTTATTCGTTATTGTCCAATCTATTAGGCATATACTAACTCTAAGTAGAGTCGTACCTTTTGATAAATCGAAACAATAAATAAATTATATTAATCATAATAATTATATCAAGATTTGGAGTATAAGCTCATTTAATGAAATTAGAGAAAATATATTATATATTCAGTACAAAAACATCTTCTCTCTACTTGGTTCGTTCAATATACACTGAGTATACTAGCACAAGAAGTTAGAGTAAAACTACTTCCATAATGAAGATAAATTATACAATAATCTTGTGGTACAATCATCAAGATACTTTGTCCAATAATATCTTTAATTGTGAACATAGTTTATTAATTATGAGAACCAACAATTTAATCTTTTGTGCATGAGCTAAGACTCCATACACTAAATTGTCTACTACATAACTAAAAGGACACACATATAATAAATGATCTATTTAAAATAGTACTTTATAATCATATAAACAATTGTTCCATAAAGAATAAAATATAATACTATATCTAAACCGCGTGGTTAATAGTATATCCCAACAATCTTCCACTTAGACTCATAACCATGGGTCTAGTACTCTAACACCCATTCCTTCTACATGCTTGTCAAAACCCTTCTGTGTCAAGCTCTTTCTAAACGGGTCTGCCAAATTGTCCTCTAACGCAATCTTCAACACTCTTACATAACCTCTCTGAGTTATGTCCCGAATTAAGTGATATTTATGCTCAATATGCTTACTTCTTTTGTGGCTTCTTGGTTCCTTCGAGTTTGCAACTGCACCACTATTGTCACAATAAAGTACAATTAGTGCTTGAACGGAAGGAACCACATTAAGCTCTTTTAGAAAGTTCCTGAGCCAAACATCCTTTTTAGTTGCCTCAGATGCAGCCACATATTCGGCTTCCATGGTGGAATCAGCAACACATGATAGCTTAATACTCCTCCAACTTATGGCTCCACCTCCTAAGGTAAAAAATATCCCGAGGTAGATTTTCTAGGGTCTCTATCTGAATGGAAATCTGAATCAGTATAGCCAATGGGTGCTAAATCATCTGAGTGATACACCAACATATAATCGCTAGTCCTCTTCAAGTACTTGATTATATGCTTAACAACAGTCTAGTGTTCTCTACCAGGGTTAGACTGAAATCTACTAACCATGCCAATATCAAAGCAGATATCAGGTCTATTATATAGCATAGCATACATAAGACTCCCTAAAGTAGAAGCATAAGGGGCCGCCTTCATCTTTTCTATCTCATCAGTCGTTTTTGGGGACTGATCTTTTGATTGAGTGATTCCACGTCTAAAGGGAGAAACCCTTTCTTGGAATCTTGCATGCTAAACCTGGTGAGAATAGTATCAATATAAAGTGCTTGGGACAAGCCTAATATCCTTTGCTCGCGATCTCGCATAAGCTTGATCCCAAGGATATGTGTTGCCTGTCCCAAGTCTTTCATATCGAAACGTAAGGACAACCATTCCTTTACTTAATTCAACATGCTCACATTATTTCCTATGAGCAAAATATCATCTACGCAAAAAACTAAAAATGTAACTTTATCTCCATTCCACTTCTTATAGATACAAGACTTATTTTCACATTGATCAAAATCGAAAGTCTTAATCGATGCGTCAAAAAAAGTGTTTCATGCCCTAGAAGCTTGTTTCAATCCATATTTGGATTTCTTTAATTTACACAACATGTGCTCATTGCCACTTTTTATGAAACAAACTGGTTGTGCCATATAGATGCACTCATCAAGACTTCCACCGGTCTTGACATCCATTTGCCAGATCTCATAATCATAATGAGCAACAATGAATAAGAGAATCCTAATGGATCTAAACATGGCTATCGGCGAAAAAGTTTCCTCATAATCGATCCCTTCTTTTGGAGTAAACCCTTTTGCAACAAGCCTAGCTTTAAAAGTTTATACTTTTCCATCCGCTCCTCTCTTTTTCTTTTTGATCTATCTACAACCTATGGGTTTGACTACAGTAGGTGGTTCTACAAGATCCCAGACTTGATTAGAGTACATGGACTCCATTTCAGATTTCATAGCATCAACACATTTATCAACATCTGCATCATGTAGTGCTTCGTCTAATTTATAGGTTATGTATTAGGCTCTTCAGGGATTCTATCATAAGATTCTCCCAAGAGCGTAAACCGGAGAGCTTTTTAAATAATTCTCCCACTACGACTAGTCACTACATGTGGAGGCTGATATTGTTGTTGAATCACATCATTTTTTTCTGGAACTGAACCCTCAATGTTATCCTCTACACCTTATGGCACTGGGATATCATTAACTTCTTCCTGGAGTGCAGGTTGTATAACAATTTCAGGCTGTTCAACAATCCGAGGCTTCTCAATATTACTCCCACTACTTTGGGGTAGTGGGATGTCAGGTAATTGCTCTTGTGCAATCTGCTGCCTATTGATAATTCTTACACTACAATAATGCAGTGGTATGTCAATACTGACTTTCGGGATACGTTCTAGAGACGAGTCTTTAGTCATTCCATTGTTTAATTCATGTAAAACTAGTTTACTTCTAGGAATGGGGTTCGTTAGATAGTCCTCTTCTAAAAATCTGGCATTTGTCGTAACAATTACCTTCTTATCTTTAGGACAGTAAAACAAACCGCCTTTTGTTCCTTTTGGATATCCAATAAAAATGCATACTTCTGTCCTTGATTCCAATTTATCTGCTTTCCCTTTCAGCACATGTGATGGACAACCCCAAACTCGAATATGCCGTAAACTTGGTTTGTGCCCAGTCCACAATTCTACTGGAGTTGAAGGTACTGACTTTGAAGGAACCAAATTTAGAATGTAGTTTGTTGTTTCTAAAGCATATCACCAAAAGGAAGAAGGCAAAACAGAATAACTTAATGTTGATCTAAGCATTTCCATAAGGGTCCTATTTCTTCTTTCTGCCACACCATTTTGTTGTGATGTTCCTGGGGCAGATAATTAAGATGTAATTCCATTATCTGATAAGTATTTTATGAATTCTGCAGAAAGGTATTCACCACCACGATTAGATTGCAATGTTTTGATATATTTATCATGTCGCTTCTCCGTTTCCGTCTTAAATTCTTTGAATTTCTCAAAGCAGTCAAACTTACGTCGCAAAAGATAAATATATCCATATTTTGAGTAATCATCTCTGAAAGTCATAAAATACTCAAAATCACCTCTTGCTTGTATATTCATTGGACCACACAAATGAGAGTGAATTAATTCTAGCTTATCCCTGACCCTATTTCCTTTTGAGGGGAAATGTCTCTTTGTCATTTTGCCTTCTAAACAGGATTCGCATGTTGGTGGTGACTCCATTTTAATTGAACTCAAAGGTCCATCAGAGACCAATCTCGAAATCTTATTTAGATTTATATGGCCTAGACGAAGGTGACATAAATAAGTTTGACTCAATTCAGAAATACGTTTTCTTTTATATGGTAGATTAATGTTATTTAGTTCTATTGGTTGGTGTAGCAAATGAGGAGATATATCAAGAAGGTTATGTTCTTTAGCATCAGTGTAGATAAAACGTTTATTAAACTTAGTAACTGTAGAGTTATTTGCAAAATAAACATTACAACCAGCATCTATTATTTTCGAAATCGAAATCAAATTCCTTCTAATAGAAGGTACATAGAGAACATCTTTCAAATCTAATTCTATCACTACTAAACGAAACTCTAATATTTTCTAAAGCTAAAGCTGGTGCTGGCTTCGCCATTGGCTTGAAAAACGCAAACTTCATTCTCACTTAGCTGCCGCATTTCCTGAAACCCCTGCAAAGTAGTGCAGATATGATTAGTGGCTCCCGAATGTACACACCAAAAATATGGTAGAAACAGCCGCTAAATAAGTTTCAACGACATTTAAATTTGAATTACCTTGCTTGTTCAACTTTGCCAGATAGGCGGGGAATTGCTTCTTGTGATGCCTAGGTTGCTTGCAATGATAGAACTTTCCTTTGGGCTTTTTCACACCAGTCGCACCATCAGGTGCCAGAACCTTTTGAGTCTTCTTATTTTTCTTATTGCCTTTCGACTTAGAAACTGAAGCTTTCTCAACATTGAGTGCCATAACTGGAGCTTGTTGTTTGATAATATATTCTGCCGCTTGTAGATCATTCAACAATTTCTCTAGTGACAAATCCATTTTGTTCATATTATAGTTCAAGCGAAGCTGTTGAAAACTGCCAGGAAGAGTCTGGATGAGCATCTCAACTTGAGACTCCTTATCAATCACAACTCCAAGGACCTCCAGTTCATTTAGAAGACTCATCATCTTCAGAACATGGTCCCTAACCGATGATCCTTCAGCCATTTTAGTGTTCAAAAGGGCTTTCATGGATGTCTGCTTAGCTGCACGATTTTGCACATCGAACATCTCTTTCAGACTTTCGAGCATATCATAAGCAGATCCCATAGACTGATGATGATGTTGCGAAATATTCGCCATAGAGGCAAGAATGTAACATTGCGCCATCTCATCAGCCTTTAAGTTGATCATCAGTAGCATTTTCAGTTTTTTCTGGGCACTCCTCAGTGATTACATATTTTTAACCTTCAGCAGTTAGGACTATATCAAGATTTCTTTTCCAATCAACATAATTTGGTCCTTCTAACTTGTTTTGGTTCAAACTTGAGGTAAGTGGGTTGAATGAAGACATGGTTAATCTGAGAGATATTCACATTAAATAAATTATTAGATATGTATCTAGAATGATTAAATTCAAAACAGCACATTACACATATAACCATGCTCATTGAACAGTTAGATTCGTTAGGGAAACTTAACTATTCATGCAAAATATATGAGTGATGTAAGATATTAACCCCATAAATTTAAACAGGACCAACTCAGATGGAGAGTAAAGTGTTAATTTAAGATAGGTAAATATCACTTTTATAAGCTCTAGTTTCATTCAGTCAATATGTAACTCAGTTGGAGAGTTAATACAAGTAATGTAATAACTAGAGACAAAACTACAGTAATTATTTATAATGAATTTATCCGATGTAGAAGAAGACATATGTCAAAATATAAATTCATTATATAAATGTTAAACACAATTGGAAACAATGGGAATTGAACCGTACCATCACAAATTTCTATTAATAAATTTATTCTATTAAAAACAAATCTAGAAAATAGAAAAAAGGCCAAAACTCCATCTAAATGACCTCGACTGCCCAAAAAACGACGTACATCATTAGAAAAGATAATGTGTTCTTTAAGTTAGGCCGTTTCCGATGAACCTACCAAATTTGAGGTAAATCGGGTTTGACAGAATTTCAGAATTCTACGCGTGACCAGAATTCTGTTTTTGGCGTTTTAAGGGTTTTTAATTATTTTGACTTGTTCAAATCACATAATATACTGATGTATCATTATCATATGATTTCAGAACTCAAAATAATTTTTTTATTTAACAAAAACGTTTTTAGCCAGAATAGTAAAAATAATATATTTTCACTAGTCAAAAACGGTACTGTTCATAATTATGTATATTAATTCAAAATTACATAACTAATATCATACAAAACAGTCAAGTTTTTATTAATGTAACACTGTGATTATGTATATAACATAACTAAAATAGATTAACTCATAATCACAGCATTAACAGCATTCAAAGAAAATCAGTCGTGTTTTCATCAAAAAAATTTGCTATTCATCATTAAAAAAAACGTAATTTCGAACAGACTATTATTTAAATATAACAGCACCGTTTATACATGTGTATATTAATTCATAATTTCATAATTACAGAATTAAGATTTAATCACGTTTTCAACATAGAATAATCATATCAAACATGTATCAATAAATAACACGTTTTAATATTACTCTATGCATGCTATTACATTATCTAGTTAGATGTAAGACGGCGTCTGATGCCAATTGTTAGAACATGCGCAGCGGAAAAAAGCATACAATACAGGCATCAAATACATGCAAACTAGACAACGTAACAAAACAAGTTTAGAAGTAATAACCCTTGAAGTAGTTGCACAAACCTTCCAAGCATCAAGAATCCAGGGTTGTAGTCTTCTGCTATTTTCCTTGTAAAACCTTTGGATGTTTTGCTATTGGATAGGCAAGAACAATACAATTAAAAGGTAAGTAATTAGGTGAAACTAGTCTTTCTTTAATAGAGTTATTTTTGGCCGAAAATACTCCTCTAGAAACGTGTAGGATTCTTCTTCTACAAGTAGAATCCTACTCCAACTCTATTAGATGACTTTTCTCCCAAGTTTGTCCAGGTTTTTACTAGGTATAACATGGACTACAAAAATAATAAGAGGCTACTAATTATAGTATTAATTCTATATTAGCATGAATTAATTCTTACTATAATTAATTGTAATTTATTCCACTAAAAAACTGCAATTGAACTCCTCTATATGAATTTCGAAAATTCGTTAACACTTATTTTAACTCCTCATGTTAAGATTTCAAATACTAGTTAATTAAATTAAATCACTGAAAATTTAATCCAATTAACTAATTAAATCCTATATAATTCCGCTTAAACTATTTTATGTGACAGATACAAAATTCACCGGTCGGGTTTTCACACGAACACTTATAAGCTTTACATAAAGGGGTATCATCAAACCCAAAACCGAGCCATGAATTCTATCAACTAATTATTATTCACAAATGTTATTCGTTATTGTCCAATCTATTAGGCATATACTAACTCTAAATAGAGTCGTACCTTTTGATAAATCAAAACAATAAACAAATTATATTGATCATAATAATTATATCAAGATTAGGAGTATAAGCTTATTTAATGAAATTAGAGAAAATACATTATATATTCAGTACAAAACCATCTTCTCTCTACTTGGTTCGTTCAAGATACACTGAGTATACTAGCACAAGAAGTTAGAGTAAAACTACTTCCATAATCAAGATAAATTATACAATAATCTTGTGCTACAATCATCAAGATGCTTTGTCCAATAATATCTTTAATTGTGAACATAGTTTATTAATTATGAGAACCAACAATTTAATCTTCTTTGCATGAGCTAAGACTCCATATACTAAATTGTCTACTACATAACTAAAAGGACACACATATAATAAATGATCTATTTAAAATAGTACTTTATTAAATTGAATAAATTAAATAAATAATTATTCCATAAAAAATAAAATATAATACTATATCTAAATAGCATGGTTAATAGTATATCCCAACAACTATTCCCTAAATTTATTATTACTTCTTCTTGAGCCGAATAAACTTCTACTCACTCGGATAGATGTAAGGTTTGCCAACTATTAGAGTCCTGTACTATGTGTTTTTTTTCATATAATATTTCACTTTGTGGTGGCAATGTCTCAGTAGATAAAGCGCACATGTTGTCACCGAATGTAAAGAGGTAGTTAAGGTAGGTGCTCTTCTCTTTATTCCATAATTCATTTAACTCCTTTTTATTTTCACACGCTTATAATTCTGTACGAAGACGTACATAAAATTTTAGGATGGAAATTGATTGAATCCCTTAAAATGATTAAGCCTACAATGTGTGAGGTTTGTCTGGCTATCAGACAATTTAAATAGCCTTAGACAATTTAACTAATCTACAATGTGTAAGGTACGCATAATTATTTCTGAGCAGATTTAATTAGTCTTAAACGTGGCATGATATTAGGCATAATAACCAAGACTACAAGGACTAGATAACAAATATTATACCATACAATTTTTCATCTACTGAGATTTTTTTAGGAATATTAAAGTTTTAGGGATTGTTTGGTTTGGAGGATACAAATATTCTAATCCGGGTTTAAATTTCGGTGTAAGTTATAGATCTTTTTATTTATGCCGTTAAGCTCTATTTTGCACTTGGTTTCTAGTATTAAACTTTTTGTATCTCGATGTTGAACTCCTGATTAATTAATACTCAAAAGCATAGTTGTTTGTTAATCTTTCTTCTTTCCTAATTCTTAGTTTTCTTGTAATCAAAACTACATATGTTTGAATTACTTTGTTAACACGATTGAAAATGTTTGGACAATTGCTTGGAGCTGAATTTCTTATGTTATTTGCACTTGTTATGCTTAGAGTCAAACCACGGGGATAACCTATCAATTACATTTATTGGACTTACTAAATTCTATAGATACTTCCCCAAACGTAGTAATTAACAATTGATGATATTTCTAACAATTAAAATTGAAAAAAAATAAACAGTTGAAAATTTACTATGATTGAAGTATAAACAATTGGAATAAGGTCTAAGGTAAGGGTTCCCCAGGTTATTGATTTCCTTGGTTCTATATTTGTTATAGCTATGACTTAGTTGCCTCTATCAATTATGAACTCTCCAGCTATCATAAATCTCTCTCAAGCAATTATGATTATTTACTAGACGCACTCTCTCAAGCTACGCTAGCTAGATTCACATTACAGCTCACTTAGATTGCACTCGAGGTATCGTTATCTCTAATCCAACCTCTAAACCCTCGGCTATGACTTTCTTCTATACTCCGGGAGTGATGTTGTTCAAACAACTACCTAAATATGCACTCTATCTCTCTCTCTCAAACAGATACATAATAAATAGGAACGGCTAATTGAGGATTCTTTCAATCAACCACAATCAAAATGTAGTTGAACAAATAGAGCTTAACAACAAATTCAAATCTATATTAATTATAAGTATAACAACCAATTTACCCCAACATGTTTCACCAAAATCTTAGATTAAAATATTTAGCTACTCATAACAACAATGAAACTACAAAAAAGTTCATAGTCATTGATAGAAGAACAAAGTAGGGAGATAAAAATTGTTTCCCAAGTTGCCTCTCTTGCTTCTTCTCAAAAACTCGAACTGCCTATTCTATTGGACATGTTAAACCTTTATAGTTTGTGTGTATTTGTTTGGACTTCCGAATTTGCCTTTTTAAAACACCTTCCCCACATCTAGACTAGCGCGGGTCTACTGCCCGCGCTAGTGGGGTTTCATTCTGTTTCGGACTTCTGGACTAGCACGGGCGCGCTAAGGCTACGCTAATGCCTGCGCTAGTGGGGTTTTCCACTGCCAATGAGTTCTGTTCCCTTTTTCGTTCCTTAACTCCAATATTTGCCCGGATCACCATCATAAGTCCTCATTTGATTATTGCACTCCTGTGAAACATAAAAGTTACCATTAGAACCAATTTTTGCATTATTTACACACTTACAAAAGTAAAGCATCCTTAAGTTAGAGCCCGAATGTAGGCCAAACTATACAATTTAGCCTATTATCAACACCTCATACTTAAATTATTGCTAGTCCTCAAGCAATACTACAAGGTTTCTTTTCTAAGATTTTCCCTTAATGGCTCACACCATCAATATCTTACAAAATTTGTAACTAGTAGTGAGCAACTTTACCTCAAGAATCAAATCTTTCGTACCATGCAACATTTGCACTTACTCAAACCACTTTATACTAGAGTCAAGACTTACCTTTTCGTTATGAATCATATGCCCTCTTATTACACAAGAGAGTAGTTCCATATACAATGATATTTAGGACAATTAGGAACTAAGATAGAAAAAATTTGCTCGCTCTAAAAAAGAACATACACATGCCACAAAGATGCACCATAGGCTTTCCCGTAGTATAGTACTCTATTAATTGAGGCCCACTCAATCTAAGATTAATAGGTCTTTGTTTGGTTGTAATGTAGGCTAAGGGACGGGTATGATATATTTTGATATAATGACTAACCTCCCTAAGCACTTTTAACACAATTACCTTAAACTTTAAGATTATCGTTTTGTCAGCCAAATATTCCACCACATTTATTTAAACATCCCCATCCATTAGGTGGAATTTGTACAAGCTACCACTTATCAATCACTATACAAGTTAAAATAATTTTTTTTCGTGGTGCTTCTCTTTTTATGCTTCAACATTCTGCACCTTTTCTCTATTTCCATGGTTCCACTTCAAAAACCAAATCACCACCCCACACTTCTTTTATGCATATTTCCAATACCATTCTAGTGCTTAGTAAGAGGAAAAAGGGTTCAAACAGCAGGCTATTAAAATAATTGGGTGAGGTTCACAATATGGTTGCCAAAGAACATGTTTATAAGATCAACAGGGTTAACTAAGATGTAATGCATTCAGGTGGGTTTACTTTATATGTATGGCTTAACAAAGAAATGCTTGTATCCCTTTTAAAACTAAATGAAGCTACTCTTTCGTTTCGCAAACACACAAGGCAAGTTCTAGGCATCAAATGTAAAGCATGGAATACAGTAACACTCACACACACATGACATATGACGCACTCCGGATCAGTTTATCAAGACACTATCTTTTAAGTGTTCAAGTTAGGTACAAACATACAATTTTTAAGGTACTTAAACAAGACTCAATCCTTGAAGCTAAGCATTAACTCTAGTATTTATCGTGTTCAAGTGTACAAATGCTAACAGTTTTTCTTCTTCGATTTTAACTCGTAGCCCATTAAGCCTAACCTAAAACAAAAACAAAAACTACCTATACCCGGTTCAAGCTAAACTCTTGGAAAAGAACCGTGCCCAAAGAAAAACCAAGGGGGGAGGGGAGTTTCTACACAATCTAAAAATAAAATAAGAAATCTTTTTAGTATTTTCTCTGGACTAAATTCCCTCAAGAAAATTGTCTAAAGGATCTGTCATCAGGAAAGAGTCTCTATATTCCCTTTTTATCGACTTAGTCCCTCAAGAACCCCAGCGAAAGAAATTCGTCGTTGTGACACGTCACTTACTATTTTTACTTACCAAATGACTATTATTGTACCACTAACACAATCAATGCAAGACAAAACAACCAAAGAAAATAGTTAATTGTTACAATTACAAACATACAGTGAACTATCCCTATCCCTATCCCCCACCCCACACTTAAATTGAGCACATGTCCTCTTGGCCAAGTAAATCAAAATAAGGGAAAGGGAACTTCCCTGACATCTCAATCCTGGTCAGAGACAGAGTCAGCATCTACATTGCACGCCCGACCCAATGCACAGAGCCAACTCATGATCTGTTTTTCTGATTTCGTTATTTAAGTTGTCATTTGATCAACACGAGTCCCCAGGTCAGTCACTGAGGTTCATATTTCAACTATCTCCTGCTCCTTGCAGCCTAAACAATGTATTCAACTGGCCCTAGACGGGCCTGCAGCATGCTCAGCCTGTGGTTAAGCTGGCTGCTCATCACCTACCATCTCTACATTATCGGCTACCTGTTGTTGTTCCTCCTCCTTCGAGTCATCACCATCATTGGAATCATGGCTAATTTATTCCTCAGATGTTACCACTTTCTTCCTTGTGGTTACGCTCTCAGCCGTGAAAGGATGTACCACAGGAACTCGGCCATCTAAAGAAAGATTACTCGGACCATTGGCTTGAAGGCAAAATCGGGTGACAAGAGACGGGTAGTGTAACCCGTATCATTGAACCCGGACATGCTGGAACATTTAATCGTGTATGACTCTGGCCACGCCAAATGGAACAATATTCATGAAGCACTAAATTAGGCACCGTCGAGGGATATTCACTTCTGACAGGTTCTTGGAGTGTAGGAGGTGTCTACTGATAAAGTACAACCAACATTTGGCCTCAAACTTGAGAGCCGAAGAGTGGAACTTATTCTCATATTTGTATCACTACAGAGTTGCTCCCGATTGACAGATGATGTCGGTGAATGTGGACCAGGGATTATGCCTACTATTGTATGATTGGTAACCATACACGTACCCCTGAACTGGTGGAGGAAGCCTGTATAGAGTCCGGATATTCTCCAAAGAACGATCTCTTGCGCACTGTAATTGTGTAGTCATCATGTTCTGGGAGGTTTGCATAGAATTCTCTAACAAGCATACCATTTCCAGTGAAATCTCCTCAAAGAATATGTCTAGGTGTCGTCGCGTCAACTCAAATGGTATATTGGGGCAGGTAGTCCCCAGTGCATTGGGATCCACGTCTTGTTCCGGTACAATTGTTTTGGCCTCTTTTTTGTTAAACCTATCTTGTGCCTTGGAGGACACGAACTTTTGACTATTGAAGGGGCTTGTATCAACTAACTTTCGAGGTCGTCCCCTAGTGTTGGTTGTAGTCGGGCAGCTGGAGGAGGAACCTGTTGCTTGGCATTAGGGAGGAGCCATGGTACCTACAAATAGTTCAACGTCAGTTCTATTCAATCAGGTGACAAAACCCCTTCACCACGAAATTGGTCACAACACTTCCTCCAAAGAGACATTTTAACAAACACATAGTGGCCAATAGTTAATTTTAATCCCCAACCATCCATTCAACACAAGGAACACCACCACAATAACCCAATAAACACACCACACATCCACAATTTGTATGTTTTAAATTTTCAGCCCAACCTAACTACTAACATATGTTTCTACCTAGAGTAAGACTACATTCTACTATACAAAGTAAAAAGAAACAATAAAACAAAATTTAAAAAAAAACTACAAGAAAATAATAAAGAGGAACACATATCAGTAAAGGGAATGAGAAAAAGGATAAAGATTGAGAAAGAGAAGAGAGGTGGTGTTGTGTGTGGTTGGGCATGGAGGAGGAAGAATAGAGGGATGAATGAAGAAGAAGAAGAGAGGGGTTAGGGTTGGGTAGTCGTGTAGATTAGGAATAAAGATTGGGGAAATTAGAAGGGGTGGGGCAGGTGTTTATATTTTGAGTTAAATGGGTTAAAGGAATAAAAAGGAAATAAAAAAAAAATTATGCTGAACTTACTTGGACTAGCGCTGGCTGTGTGCTGGCTTAGCGCCACCGCGCTAGTTGAATAATGCAAAGTAGTAAGAAACCCAACTAGCGCGAGCTGCGTGCTGGCTTAGCGCGACCGCGCTAGTTGGTTAAAGCTGAGGCAGAAAGAAACCCAATTAGTACGGGCTACCCGCTGCCTTAGCGCGGACGTGGTAGTTGGTTAAATCTGAGGTATTAGATGAAGTTACATACTACACTTACGAACACATTCGTGGATTGCCTCCCACGCAGCGCCTGATTTAACGTCACAGAATGATGCAAGTATTTGATCATCACTCCTCATTCGGATACTGGGGTTCTTTCAAATTGATCACAACAGTATCCCTTTTTTTCTTCAGCTATTCCAAGTCAATGTTTAAACCTTTGCCCATTTACCGTGAACTTGTTTATCCCATCTTCTGATTCGATCTCTACAGCTCCACTTGCAAACATTTGCACCACTCTGAGAGGTCCTAACCATCAGGACTTTAACTTACCCAGAAAAAATCTCAACCTTAAATTATACAATAGTTCATTGTCACTGGGTTTGAACTTTCTGTCCACAATGTGCTTGTCATGCAGACTCTTCATTCTTTCCTTGTAGAGCCTCATGCTTTCAAACGCTTGATATCTAAATTGCTCCAATTCATGCAACTCCATCAGTAGATTTTCTCCAACTGCATCGGGGTCCATGTTCAATTGCTTTAGTGCCCATCAAGCTTGTTGTTGTAGCTCCACAAGCAAGTGATAGGCCTTCCCAAATACCAACTTGTATGGTGACATACCTATTGGTGCTTTGAATCCAATCATATAGGCCCAGGGTGCATTGTCAAGCTTCTTCACCTAATCAGTTCGTGTGGCATTCATAGTCTTGGTTATCACACTCTTTCTCTCTCTGTTGGACACTTCAACCTGCCCACTAGTTTGTGCATGGTAAAGGGTAGCCACCTTGTGGCGTACATCATAATTTGCAAGCAATTTCTTGAAGGCTCTATTACAGAAGTGAGTGCCTCCGTCACTGATGATCGTTCTTGGTGTCCCACATCGGGTGAATATGTTCTTTTTTATAAATCCTACCACCACTCTTGCATAATTAGTGGGAAACGCTGCAGCCTCTACCTATTTAGACATGCATAATTAGTGGGAAACGCTGCAGCCTCTACCTATTTAGACACGTAATCTGCAGCAACAAGTATGTACTTATTGCTAAATGAGCTGACGAAGGGACCCAACAAGTCAATCCCCCAAACATCAAACACGTCTACCTCTTGAATCAGGTTTATGGGCATCTCATAGCGACGGGAAAAGTTCCCAATCCACTGACATTCATTGCAGCCCTTCACCTATAGGTGCGCATCTCTAAACACTATTTACCAAAAGAATCCGGCCTTTGGCACTTTCGCAGCTGTCCTGATTCCTCCAAAATATCCTCCATATGTTGATGTGTGATAAGCCTGCAAAACAGAAGATTGTTCTATCTTGAGGACACACCTCTGGATCATATTATCAACAACAATTCTAAACAGATAAGGCTCGTCCTAATAATACATGTGGCAATCACGATAAAACTTTTTCTTCAGAATAGATGGGAGGTCATAGGGAACTATGTCACAGGCTAGGTAATTTGCAAAGTCTGCATACCATGGCGCTCCTTCAAGACTAGTAGCGAGCAGCTACTCGTCTGGAAAGGTTTCCAGAATCTCTTCGACCTCGACTGATTTTTCAGCTCCTTCAAGTCGTGAAAAATAATCAGTGACTTGATTTTTTGTGCCCTTACGGTCATGGATTTCAAGGTCAAATTCTTGCAATAGCAGCACCCAACGAATCAGGCGCGACTTAGACTCCTTCTTCTCAATCAAGTACCTGAGAGCTGCATGATCAGTGTATACAATTACCTTGGAGCCAATCAGATATGATCGGAACTTGTCGAAAGCAAACATCACCGTCAATATCTCCTTGTCCATCATAATGTAGTTGAGTTATGCACTGCTTAGTGTTCTGCTTGCGTAGTATATGGGGTGCATCAGTTTATCCTTTCTCTGCGCCAAGACTGCTCCTATGGCATAGTCACTTGCATCGCACATGAGCTCAAATGGTTGCTCCCAGTTGGGTGCAACAATGATGGATGCAGTCAACAATCTCTTCTTCAGCTCCTCAAATTCCAACTTGCAATTATTAGAAACTACAAAAGGGTAATCCTTTTCAAGGAGTTTGCATAATGGGTTAGCAATTTTGGAGAAATATTTTACGAATCGCCTATAGAACCCGGCGTACCTAAGGAAACGTCTCGCTGCCTTGACTGAAGTTGGTGGTAGTCGCTTTTAAATAACGTCAACCTTACCATGGTCGTCCTCAATTCCTTTATTAGACACTCGATGCCCCAGGACAATCCCTTCCTGTACCAAAAAATGGCACTTTTCCCAGTTCAACACTAAATGTGTCTCCATGCATCTTTTGAGTAATCTTCTTAGGTTGTGAAAACAGTCCTCAAATGACTCCCCCAACATGGATAAATCATCCATAAAGACTTCCATGATATCCTCCACCATGTCCGCAAAAATGGCTAACATGCACCGTTAAAATGTCGGCGATGCATTGCAACGCCTAAAAGGTATTGTCCGAAATGCGAAGATGCCATATGGACATGTGAAGGATTTTTTCTCTCTATATTTGGGGGCTATTGATAACTGGTTGTACCCCGAATATCCATCCAAGAAACAAAAGTGTGATCGCTCGGCCAGCCTGTCCAATATTCGGTCAATAAAAAGCAAGGGGAAGTGGTCCTTCCGTGTGGCTGTGTTCAATTCTCAGTAATCCATGCAAATCCTCCACCTCGTGACTGTACAAATTAATATCAACTCGTTATTCTCATTTTGCACAGCAGTCATTCCCCATTTTTTGGCATGCATTTAACAAGGATGACCCAATTACTATCAGATATGGGGAAGATGATTACCGTATCTAACCATTTGATCACTTCCTTCTTTACTACCTCTTTTATGTTCGGTTTAGCCTTCGTTGATGTTCTCTGGAAATTTGTGCCCTTCTTCCAAGAGAATCGTATGCATACAGAAGGCTGTGTTGATACCCTTTATGTATGCCATGGTCTAGCCAATGGCAGTCTTACTTTCCTGGAGTACCTATAAGAGCTATTCTACCTGCACATCTAACAAACTGGATGATATAATAACAGGAAAAGTCGAATCAGGGCCTAAGAAAACATACTTGGGGTGTGGCTTTAGCTCTAGTTTGGATGGTTCCTCTATTGATGGCTTAGTTCGAGGTGTAGCCCTTTTTTCTGACTCAAGGGACTCGAATTGAGGTTCCCTTGTCCAGAATCCTTGGCCTTCAAGTGCCATGACCCATTCAGCTAACCCTTCACCATGCATCTCTTCTAAATTTGTCAAACATGCCTCCAAGTCATTAACAATCAAGGTCACATCATCTTCTTGCAGGATCACATCTACTGCCTCTAGTAGAGATCAATTAGCATATTCACTGGGTCTCCTCATAGATTATTGAACATTGACGATGACTTCTTCATCGTTCAATCTCATTTTTAATTCACCGGTCTCACAATCGATCAATGCTCTTCCAAAAATGGTCTACCTAAAATAAGGGGTATCTCCTCATCTACCTGACAATCCAGAATAACAAAGTCTGCAGGGAACATGAACTTCCCCACTTGCACCAACACATCATCAAGAATACCACTTGGCCTTTTCACTGTGCAGTCAGCCAACTATAGCAGCATCAAAGTCAGTATAGCTCTGCTAATGCCCAGTTTAGTGTACACAGCCAGTAACATCAGATTTATGCTGGCTCCCAAATGACATAATGCCTTTGCAAAGGCATATCTCCCAATTGTGCATGGAATAGTGAAGCTACCTGGATCAGACATCTTTTGAGCCATCAGTCTTGTCACTACTGCGTTGCAGGTCTGTGTCAGAGTCACAGTGGAAAGATCCTGGAGTCAAACTTCTGTGACATTAGATCCTTTATCATCTTTCCATAATCGGGCATCTCCCTCAAGGCATGCATCAAAGTAATATTCAACTGATATTTGATGCAACATCTCCGTGAATTTCTTATATTGAATTTCCTTCTTTTGTTTTACCGGTCTATGAGGGAAGGGTGCAGGTATCACCCTTTGTGCACTGCTTGTTGGCTTCTCTCTGTTGGAGTTTTCTGGTACAAGAGGTGCGACCTGTTCTGCAGCTTGCTCATTTATCTTATCTTTTCCTTTTTCCTCATGACTCTGTTCAACCACCACTTTAGAAAGTTCTATTATTTCCTCTACCTCTAATGAAACTGGAGTGGCTGGCACAATATCTTTGCTGGCTTGTGCAATCTCTTGCTCTTTATCTAAATCTCTCCCATTTCGGAGACTTACTGCCATCAGCTGATTCAGGTTTGGCTCCTTGGGGTTAATATTTGTATCGGCTGGCAATGAAATTTCATAAAGCCATAGACAACTGCGCCACCTGTGTTTCATTGTTCTTTATAGCTGAATCATGCACTGCCAATTTTTCCTGCATCTTACCATTTGTCCCAGTGAGTTGCTGAAGCATCCCCCTGATCTCTACCATGTTGTTATTTTTCTACTGAGGAGGTGGTTGATATGTTAATTTTTGTTGATTTTGCTGTGGATAGCCCTGTCGTTTCTGATATGGTACTGGTACCATTTGACCTTGAGGGTGCATACCACCATGTTATTGCATGTTTGGCCTGTATTGTCGATTTTATGGCGGTCTCCACTACTGTCCACCTTGTCTCTGACCCCTAAAGTTGTTGACATAATTCATATCTTCTATTTCCCCTTGATTTTCACCTTCTCCACTCCATAAACACACATAAGACTGATTAATACAAGGTGTACACAGTCCTCCATTTTTTGTGTCACCAATGTGCACCTGTTTTGTACCCATCTCATCAATCTTCTTTGTCAATAATGCTCATCTGAGTCATGAGTGTGTCCATGTTCTATGCATGCAAATTATTTGGGTAAAGAGGAACTGAGTGCACTATGGGTGCGAGTGTTGTACCTCTAGTCATCCACCCCGAATTTTGTGACATCTTGTCAAGAAGGACTTTGCACTCGATGAATGTTTTACTCAAAAATGCACCTCCAGCTGAAGCATCCACATTTGCCTTTAAATTGTCAGCTAACCCCATGTAGAATCTTTGGCCGCGCATCTAGTCTGGAATGCCATGATGAGGACACTTCACCAGCAACCCTTTATATCTCCCCCATATTTCTTGCAAGGTGTCAGTCGTCTACTACTTGTATTGCAATATTTCATCAATCTGCCTCGCAGTCTTGTTGGGCGGGTAGAACTTATTCAGGAACTGCTTTACTAATTCCTCCCAAGTGATAATGGAATTGATTGGGAGAAAATTCAGCCAGTTTTGAGCTTCTACAGTCACAGAGAACAGGAACAACAATAGCTTGATAGGTCCTCAACGTGTGACCCAGAGAAGAGTCCATTATTTTGTAGCAGATGCAGCATGTTGTTGGTGATCTGAAATGTCTCCGCTTGAATTGCGAGCACACCTATGCCAGTTTCCACGTTTTCAGATATGGGTTGTGCCAGTTATAAAGTGCAGCTTGGGGCATAAGAGGTGCCACTACTCTGATGTTGGGGTTTGCTGGCGGATCCCCAATGTTTCCAATGACGTTTTCTGCGTCACCCGTGTCAAATTTAAGCTGGTGTGGCTGTTGTGGTTGTTGGATTCTCTTGTTGGCACGGTTCAATGCCATGAATGTTTCCTTCGTGCTCTGAGAGTCCTTCTAGAAGTTCTCCAGTCCTTGAAGAATTTTTAGGTATGCACCTGAATTCCACAAGTGTTCAAACGTGAGAATTTCGATGAAAAGATTGGGTATAGAGAAAACTGACTACACTATGAAGTTTTGTACTTCTTTTAATTGTAATTGATAACGCTGTTAACTCCGCGGCAATGGCGCCAAAATTTGATAATGCCAAACTATGCCTTATAAAAAGACATGCGAACGTTGCAAATATAGTCTGAGTAATTATGCCCAGAGTTGAACCACAGGGATTTAACCTATCAATTACTTTTGTTAGACTTACTAAATTCTATAGAACCAACTTCCCCAAATGTTATAATTAATAATTGTTGATATTTCTAACAAGTAAAATTGAAAATAAATAAACAGCTGAAAACTAACTATGCTTGAAGTGTAAACAAATGGAATAAGGTCTAAAACAGTTTTCCCCATTGTTGATTCCTTGGTTGTATATTTCTTATTGACGTGACTTAGTTGCCTCTATCAATCATGAACTCTCCAGCTATCATAAATCTCTCTTAAGAAATTATGATAATTTACTATACACACTTTCTAAAGCTACGCTAGCTAGATTCACATTAGAGTTCACATAGATTGTACCCGAGGTAACGTTTTCTCTAATCCAACATCTAAACCCTCGGTTATGACTCTTGTTTATATTACGGGAGTGATTTTGTTCAAACAACTACCTAAATATGCACTCTTCTCAAGCAAATACACAGTAAATAGGAACGGCTAATTGAGGATCCTTTCAATCAACCACAATCAAAATATAGTTGAACAAATAGAGATTAATAACTAATTAAAATCTATATTCATTATAACAACCAATTCATTGTTGATATCCAATTTTTTTATATGTATCTTTACACTTAAAATACTTTCAAAATAGCATATGTATGCATATATAAACACGTCCAATAGTTTTGGTATTATTTCCAATTTTCAAGATTTTAAAATCAATTTATTATCTATTTCTAACAGTACAAAATCCAATAATTATTCCCAAAATTATTAGTTTGGTGAATCATTTATTTCTATTCTCATATTTACACAAAAATATAATAAGGTGATTTTCCACATTTTTTATAAATTTATTTGGTATTTTAAAAAACTAAATTGCTTAAAATTGCAATTATAGCCTATTTTACTATTGACAGTATTTTACAATTACAAAATTATTTCCAATATTTTTTTATTAATATTTATATATTACTAATTAGTTCAGTGATTTTAATTTATTTTTAAAATCGTTATTACTATTTTTGTAAAATAAAAAGGGAGAAAATTGGCTATTAACACATAACCCATTTCTATTTCAATTTTAGCCTCAATTTGACCACCAATTCCTCCCTAAATCAAAATAATCCAATTCCAATTTTAGTCCGACCCCTGACCTGATTTTAAACCCACGCGGCTTCCCTTTAAATCCAGGACATTGATCATTTTGATCAATGACCGATACTTTTTCCTTACTTTTTTTAATTCCCTAACCAACCAAACCCTAATCCATTCAATCAGATATGCTGCTTTTGAACTCTTCATCTCTCAAACTCTCTCTAGCCCACTCCGAAATCATAATCATCTCCCACCTGTTCTACCATGTTTCCACCGGAATCTATGGCATTCCAAGCCATGGTGGCATGTGCTCACTCTATCTCACTGTGAAACCTAAGCTAATCAAAGTTTGGAGGCCCGTCTTTAACGGCTCTCTTTAGATCTGTCTTAGATCTGTTGAGCTATGGCACCTCCGGCCATTATTCCGGTGTGTTCAACCAATATGGTCTCTTCAACTCAGGATCTGACTTTCCTCAACACCTTTCTCATTCTAGGGTTCTCTCTGCAACTCTAGGCCATCTGAAGTTCTATACTTACTTATTTTGAGTCTGGAACCAAATATGGTCCTTTTTAACTCAAACTACATAAATAGGTGTAAAAAAAGTTACTGAAGTATATATAACGCCAGAAAATCTGGCGTGATACATTAACGGTAACTGCAACGTTAATATATAGCGCCGGATTTTCTGGCGTTATATAAAAAAATTCTGACACATAATATAGCGCCATAAAAAGTGGCGCTATACCCTCTCATACCACTTTGACTTTTCCCTTCTTGTTACTGGCTATAATTCATATTTTTCTTTTACACTTTTTATTTGTGAGCTTTAAATCTTTTGTGACCTATAAATATTTTTTTTCTCCATATTTTGAATTATTAATATATTTAGATACAAAAATTATCAAATGTCTTGTTTTTAAGTATTTTTTTAATACTCCTTTGTTTATTGTATCCTTAAGAAAACATTAAAACAAGAAAAGGATCTTGTGGTTTTGGGTGCAATAAATGGGTTTTGATTTTCATGTACATACTTGGAGATATATATAAAGAATCTCAAATCTTATCACTAACCTTATCTGTATATAAAAATATGATATATTTGAAATGCAATCAAATTCAAATTACAGTTGATTTCCCGGTGGCTTAAACAACTCACTTTTTCAAAAAATTTCAATCTTTCTAAATTCAAATTAAGAAATTCATTTGTGAAGTATTAATAAAATCAGCCAGGGACTAACCTCGAGTTAAGTTATGAATTTATTCTGCAGCTTTCACCCATAATTCTTTTCCTGTATTAATATATTACTTAATATATATAAAATATTCATCCCATAATATACTAAAAATGGCACATTTTTTTTAGTCTGTTTCAAAATAAATGACATATTTTTAAATTTTTAAATAATTCAACTTTAAATTCTTCATATTTCTCATTTTACCCTTAATGAAAAGCTTTTATAAACATACAAATATCATGGTCCAACAAAGATTTTTTTCTCCTACACTTTTAAGATCACAAGTTTCAAAAATCTGTTTTTCCTCAAACTTCATATTCAATCAAACTACCTTATTTAAATTATAAACGGATGAAGTACATAGAGTAAAAATGAAAAGAAACCTTCTCTCTAAATTGGAACATCTTTGGATTTAAAGAGAAAGAGAGAAGTCACATAAGCAAAGAAAGGAATGGATTTGCTTAGGTAATAAAGTGTGGAGAATAAGAAAAAGGAGCAAGAAGACAAAATTACTAGTACTTGTAATGGGAACTAATTGGCATTGGGAAATGTAAGATTTTGGAGCACACAGTATTGTTTGTAAGATTTGGAGTACACATGCTTAAAAGGTATAGCGCCATTTTTTATGGCGCTACATCATGAGGTCAGATTTTTTTATATAATATCAAAAAATCTGACGCTATATATTAACGGTGCAGTTATCGTTAATATATAGCGCCAGATTTTCTGGCGTTATATATATTTTGGTAATTTTTTTTTATATTTATTTACGTAGTTTAAGTTCAAATTCAGGCAGACATCAGGGTGACTGGTGGTGGAACGATGTAGTCGAAGAAAAAGTGGAGGTGAAGAAGGCTGCATTCGCTAAGTTGGCAGGGAACATAAGCGAGGAAGAACGGAGAGCGAACAGGGAGATCTACAAGGTGACAAGGAAAGAAGCAAAGATGGCAGTCACGGAAGCTAAAAATGCGGCGTTTGGTCGCATGTACGAGGAACTAGGGGAGAGAGGCAGGGACAAGAAGTTATTTCGGTTAGCTAAATTTAGCAAGGGAAAGGAAGGCACGTGATCTTGACCAAGTTAGTTGTATCAAGGGCGAGGATGGTAGAGTTCTGATGGGGGAATCTCAAATCAAGCAGAGGTGGCAGGCGTACTTTCGGGACTTACTTAACGAGGAGGGGGATCGTAACATAGAGCTAGGGGAGCTGGGGCATTCAGAGCAACATAGAGACCTTGGGTACTGCAGGCGCATTAGGGTGAAGGAGGTCATGGGGGCTTTATGTAGGATGAGTAGGGGTCGAGCGACCGGGCCTGACGAGATCCCGGTGGAGTTCTGGGAGTGCATGCGTAGGTCAGGAGTGGAGTGGCTCTCTAGGTTGTTCAATGCGATCTTCAGGACCAAAAGGATGCTGGATGAGTGGAGGTGGAGTACAGTGGTGCCCTTGTACAAGAACAAAGGGGACATCCAGAGCTGCAACAAGTATAGGGGGTATCAAATTAATAAGTCATACCATGAAGGTTTTGGAGCGGGTGATTGAGGCGAGGGTGAGGGAGATGACATCTATATCTAGGAACTAGTTCGGTTTCATGCCGGGTCGCTCCACTACAGAGGCTATCCACCTTGTCAGGCGGCTGGCGGAGCAATTCAGGGATAAGAAGAAGGACCTACACATGGTGCTTATCGACTTGGAGAAGGCGTATGACAAGGTCCCAAGGGAGGTGCTATGGAGGTGCTTGGAGGCGAAGAGCGTGCCGGAAGCCTACATCAGAGTAATCAAGGACATGTACGATGGAGCAATGACTAGGGTTAGGACGGTGGGTGGCGACTCAGACCATTTTCCAGTGGTTATGGGGCTCCATCAAAGATCGGCGCTGAGCCCCATCTTGTTTGCCTTAGTGATGGATGCTCTAACCCGACATATCCAAGGGGATGTGCCTTGGTGTATGCTATTTGCTGATGATATAGTATTGATAGATGAGACGAGGGACGGTGTTCTTGAGAGGTTAGAGGTATGGAGACAGACTCTCGAGTCTAAAGGTTTCAAAATAAGCAGATCTAAGACAGAATACCTGGAGTGCAAGTTTAGCGCCGAGCCGAGTGAAGTAGGCAGGGACGTGATGATTGGATCTCAGGTCATCGCCAAGAGGGACAGTGTCCGATATCTTGGGTCTGTGATTCAGGGGGACGGAGAGATTGACGGGGACGTCACTCATCGTATAGGAGCCGGGTGGTCAAAGTGGAGGCTTGTATCAGGAGTCCTGTGTGACAAGAAAGTTCCACATAAACTCAAGGTCTATAGAGCTGTGGTTAGACCTGCGATGTTGTATGGGGTGGAGTGCTGGCCCGTGAAGAACTCTCATGTTCAGAGAATGAAGGTTGCGGAGATGAGGATGCTTAGGTGGATGTGCGGGCACACCAGGTTAGATAAGTTTAAGAATGAAGTTATTCGAGAGAAGGTAGGGGTGGCCCCGGTGGATGAGAAGATGCGAGAAGCGAGGCTGAGGTGGTTCGGGCATGTGCGGAAGAGGAGTCCCGATGCCTCGGTGAAGAGTTGTGAGCAGCTGGAGATTGTTGGCGGTCGGCGAGGCAGAGGGAGGCCTAAGAAGTATTGGCGATAGGTGATTAGGCATGAAATGGCTAGAATGCAGGTTTCCGAGGACATGACCCTTGATAGGAAAGTCAGGAGGTCTAGTATCAGGGTTGTAGGATAGGGGCTCCTAGAGTTTTTCGTACTCCTCACCCGGGGTTGGGTGAGGGTCGGCAGGGTTATCCATAGATGATTCGTGTTTTAGCTTATGTCTCCCTTATGGCTGTTAGTTATGGTAGTTACTGTATAATATTATTGCATGTTATTTTATTTATGTTTCTTATCTTTCCTATGTTTAGATAATTATTTACGCTATTTCTGCTGGAGTTACTAATGCTTTATTGTTTTTTGCTTTTATTTTTGTTTTGTTTTGTTTTTATTGTTGTTTTTCCTTTTCTCCACTGAGCCGAGGGTCGATTGGAAACAGCCTCTCTGCCCTTTCGGGTAGGGGTAAGACTCGTCTACATATTACCCTCCCCAGACCCACCTGGTGGAACTATACTCGGTAGTTGTTGTTGTTGTTGTTGTTGTAGTTTAAGTTCAAAAGAACCATATTTTGGTTTCGAATTTCCTCTTTAAAATCATTCAATTTTAATTTTAGGGTTTTCTAAAAAAAAGGATTTCTTCAAATATTTTGATTCTTCCTATTCCTTCTTTATGTGTTTTTATGATCCTATGTTTGTTTCTTACTATGCTCGAGTTTTCTCTCTTGTTTCTTTTCTGATTATGCAAGACTCTTCTGTTCTTTGCTGTCACTCGCATGCTCACATATTAATTTGTGTTATTTTTCTCTTACTCTTTGCTATACGTGTTTATGGTTGAGTTCCTTGATTCTGCTCGCTTTACTAAGTTCTGTTCGTGTTCCTACTAAGCATATTTTTCTCCACCATTGTTTAAAAATCTCGTGTCTCTTTCTTCTAAACTTGTTTGTGTACGTTTATCCCTCACAAGACTTCGAAAGAGACTTTAAGCCTCTTTCCAATGACCTGTTTGCTCATCTCCATTGTCTGACTCTATTCGAAACCACTAGGGTTCCACTTTGGGAACCTAGGATTTCAGACTCACTGTGAGTCTGTAATTGAACTCGAAATCCTATTTTCTTGTGACTATGAGGCTTTCAGGGTTAAATTTTTTTTTCTATTGTAACTTAGTGACTCTTTTTGTTTGATCTGTGTGCTTTATATATATGAGAAAATTCTTCCTTTAAAAAGGTTTTTACCAATCAAAGTGGATTCTGAAATCCCTTTAATAATGGCCAATGATTTGTCATTGATTTTTTCGATTGGACCTCCTTCACCCAACTGGCTGTTTACTTGGTCTTTTTGTGTTAAAATCTCATGCTTGTAATGTATTCCTTATATACATGATCTTGTGTATTCCTTCTGTAATTCACTACCAATTTTGAACTGTTTCTATATTTATGTGACTCTTTCCTTAATTACTTTGGATTTCATGTGATTACAATTGGATTCGGGATCCTCTTGGTTGATTTTCGAACTGATGCCCTATTTTTTTACTTTATAGATACACTGTTATTTCAATTTTTCTTAAGTACCCACTATGTATTTGGCCGTATTTATGCACTATGTAGTTTCTTTGCCTAATCAACCTTACTGAACTGATTTCTTTTCCTTATTTTACCTTGACTAACCATTTGAACTAGACTCCTTAATTAAAGGAGTCTAGTTGTCTTAATTGTCACTAATTTATTGCTATTACAATGTTTGTGCACTCTTTGCCTATGTACTACCCTTTTTCAAAAATTATATAAAGACATGTCTTCCCTATTTATAAACACACTGAGATTCACATGAAGAAAAAACACTTCCAATCGCATATTTTCTTGCAATACTGTTTTGAATTCGACATTCTGTTTTGCTTGAGATCTCTTGGAATCACTTTGTTTGCATCTTGGCTTTCTGTCAAGATTACTATTTTTTTACTTGTTTTCCTTTGAAACCGGTATGTCTTTTGATTTAAATTTTTTGCCTCGCATGTATGTGTTTACTTTAGAGTTTCAGCCTTTTTGTTTACTTTACTGCTCATGTTCAGCGATTTTTGCTAATTATGTTCCTTCCTTGCCTTAGTTTCTATTGTAAATCCCTATCCTTATTCCCTTCTATGTGCTTGAGTTAAGGCCTTGGCATGGCAGTATCCTAATTACTGCCCAGGCCATAACCTGATTCACAATGGATCCTAACTCCTAAATTTGGCTAACAAGCTGGTCAGGGGTGTGCCAGAATTCCTAATTGCTGGGCAAGACCACCAGCCTGCCATGGCTTCCCCTATGCACTTACACTTATTCTTAGACTCTTAAGTTCTGCCCCTCTCTTATGAGCCTTGATTTGGGACCTTGAGTGCCCTCTGAACTCGGACATCTGAGGACTGGCATTTCCACACTGCACTATGTTCTTAGTTCTGCAATATTTTGGGGTGTAAGGACAACCCGGAGCCCTTTAAGACTCTTGGAAACTTTGACACACCCCGAATATGAGAAAGGATTTTGGAAATCCGATCTTGAAAGTTGGTTTATCTCATATTGTTGGACTTTGAGTCTGAATTAGGTTGTCTGGATGTAGCTGGAGCTTCTGATGTAATTTTACTTTTCTTTTTCTGATTCATTTAGTCTGTAATAGTTTGTAATAATTATTGGGAATGGTTAGTAGAAAGGGATGGGGATGAATGCATGCAAAGGGTAGAAAACTTGGAAAAAAAGGGGCGCGACGTTCATCCCAACGGGTTTCACCAAAACCTTAGATTAAAATATTTAGCTACTCATAAGAATAATGAAAACTACAAAAGAATTCATAGTCATTGATAGAAGAACAAAGTAGGAAGATAAAAATTATTTTCCAAGTTTCCTCCTTGCCTCTCTTGCTTCTTCTCAAAAACTCGAACTGCCTATTCTATTGGACATGTTAAACCTTTATAGTTTGTGTGTATTTGTTTGGACTTCCTAATTTGCCATTTTTAAAACAACTTCCCCGCATCTGGACTATCGCGGGTGTGCTAGGCCCACGCTAGTGGGGTTTCATTATGTTTCAGATTGTTGGACTAGCGCGGACATTAGCTTTGTTCCCTTTTTCGTCCATTAATTCCAATTTTTTCTCAGATTACCATCATAAGTCCTCATTTGATTATTTCACTTCTGTGAAACATAAAAGTCACCATTAGAGCCAATTCTTACATTATTTACACACTTATAATAGTAAAGCATCCTTAAGTTAGAGCTCGTATGTAGGCCAAGCTATACAATTTTTCCTATTATCACTTCAGCCAAAAAATCCTTACTAACACATGAGTGTGAAAGTAGGCTTCGTGCCATATCACAAACCGTTCTGTTCATGCGTTCTGCAATACCTTTTTGTTGTGGTCTTCCGAAAGTGGTGTGGTGTCTCAATATGCCTTCTTTGTTGCAGAAATGATTGAACTCAGAATTGTAAAATTCCAACCTGCTGTCAGTTCGAAGATGCTTAACTTTTATTTTTATCTGCCTCTCTACCATCATCTTCCTTTTAACAAATATCATACATGCTTCATCATTTGTTCTCATAAAATACACCAACATTATCCTTGATTAATCATCAATAAAAGCCATAAAATACCTGGTACCATTATTAGAAGGAACTCTACTTGGACCCCACAAGTGTGAACGTGTATAATTCAAGTCTCTAGTCCTGTGCTCTGCCTTATTGCCGAACTTAACCTTATTTGTTTACCAAACACACAATGCTCACAAAAATCAAAACTTGATTTTTGTAGCCATTCATCAAATTCTGTTGAGTCAAAAAATACAATCCCTCTCACTCATATAACCAAGTCGCAAGTTCCACAACTGAGACTGATTTTGATCAATTTTCCTCGAAACTACAACAGCTTCCCCTTCAACTACAAGGGCCTGAAGATGATATAATTTAGAATGCAGTTTACCCTTCATGAGTACCATAGATCCAATAAACATGTTATATATTCCATTCTCAGAGTGAAACTTATACCCTTGATCATCCAATGTCGAAAGAGAGATTAAATTTTTGTTTATCCGAGGAACATGCCAACACTCAATGTTTTTGATTAATTCCGTCGAACATTATCAATTTGATGTTTCCAATCCTCTCTACTGGTAATGGATTATCATCTCCCACGTAAGAAGTCCCACACTTTTGCTTGTAGGTTACAAACCACTTCTTGTGTGGACACATGTGAAAAGTAACATTAGATCAAGAACCTAAGAATTCTGCCCATGACTAGAACTCACAACACATACTTACCCTACAAAGTCACTATCATCAGAATTATTGCTAGTGTCAACAATATTTGTTGAATTATCTATTTTCTGCTTACCTCTTTTCTCTTTCAACTTAGGAAAATCTCTATTATAGTGACCTTCCTCCCCGCACTCATAACAATTTTGCTTCCTTGATCTAGACTTTAATGTGGAGGTTTACTTTTTCCTATTAAAGTTCTTTTGTTATGTTCTTCCTCTAATCACAAGATCCTCGCCCTCAATTCTCGTGTCTAGAAAACTCTTTTCAGCTCTTTAGATTTTAGTGCATTACTAATATCTTCCAATAAAATGATATCTTTCCCATGTAGCAGCGTATCGGCAAAAGTATCATAAGACGGTAGTAAAGAATATAACACAATCAAGGCCTCATGCTCACTCTCAATTTTGATATCCACATTCTTCAAATCCGTTATAATTGAATAACCTTTTTTCAGGTGTACCTTCATTCATACGGAGATTGTATAACCACTTTTTCAGGTAGAGACGACTTGTTAGCGATTTCTTAGAATACGTTTCTTCTAGTTTCTTCCATGCCATAGCTGTAGAAGTTTCTTCAGCAATTTTCCGAAGAACACTATCACTAACACTCATGAGGATCGCACTCAAAGCCCCTCCTTCAGGACTACCTTCTCTGTTTCTTTCATCTCTTCAGGAAAATCCTCATCAATTGTCTATCATAACCCTGTTATAGTAATGATTTCATCCTAATCTTCCATAGACTAAAACTAGAACCCCCCATATGATGAAGATATCTTACCCTATATTATTTGTAGAAACCCGAACATTGCTCTGATACCAATTGTTGCGGAAGATCGTGGGCTAACTAGCACACAATCACACACAAAGCAAATAGAGAAGAAAAATCAACACAAGAATTTAAAGAGGTTTGGCTAAGCTTAAACCTCGGGGCAAAAATAGAGAGATTTTTCACTATGTATGAGAAGAAAAATACAATATCATCTATAGAATCCCCAACTACATCCCTTATATATAGATCCTAAATAGTCTCAAACCTATAAGAGAAAGGTTTCGCAATTTTATAAAAGCTATAGGTTTTCCTTTCCCAAATTTATTAGGACTGTGAGTTTTCGTAAACCTATAAGGATTATGGGTTTTCTAAATATATAAGGAATTAATTCAAGCGACAAAATAATACTAATTAAATGACCTATTTGTCCAATATAAATTTGTTCTTAAACGATAAAAAAAGAGAACCACATTTTGTTAAGAGACTGCTTTTATTTCATGACTTTGTGTTGGGATCTTTTTGCCCATCGTTGGCAGCAATGCTCTTTCCCTAGATTTCTTAAGGTTTGTAAATTATTCAAAGTTCACCTCGTCTTTTATTCGGGTGTTCCCAAATTTTGGTGATGTTGATTAGCATATGTTATGCTCTACTATATTTTTTATCCTTATGTTACTATCAAATCAACAAATGAAGTCAGGATTTGAACCTTACGAAATTAGTAAGCGAAGATTCTCTCGCTCTGTGGTTGTGATTATAATCTTTTTTAGTTATTAGGTTCTAAATTAGTATGCTTTATATCTCGACTCCACTTCGGACGATAATTTAAAACTATCCCATTTTGTTTAGTTTTTGCTTGATTATAGTAATTGTGATGCATGTATTGCAAAAGTTAACTTGTATTCTTGTAAGGTGATGCCTGTGTTCCTTCAAATTTGTCTCTCATTGATAGGCAGAATTGTTAGACTAAAGCAGGAGGTCAAAATGGTACAAATCACAGTCTAAATAGGAATTTCTATTTCTTTCACTTTCCATTTTTCCATTTTCCAAAATTTCAAAAGGGTTAAGAGTTTGGGGTCGAAAAGGGTACGATGTTACAAAAAACCGCTGATAGTGCCAATGGAAATTCAATTTGTATTAAATTAGCAAGATTGTTCCTTGTATTCTAAAAACTACATGACTAGAATTACGACAAAATTATTTGTATCTTGACTAAAGTAGGGACTGACGGTACCTTGACAAAAGCAAGGACACAGCTTTCGAATATATCTCAAGATTATAAGGGTGTGAAATGAACAACAAAAATTAAAAAAGGGACAAGAATACACACATATATGGCATCATACAAGAACCAGATAGAAGAATCAGTTTCAAGTATTTGTCTTTTATTCTAGTTCAATTGTAATATATGTTTTCAATTTATACCTTTCAACTTTATTTAGAAGCAACAGTTAGATGCAGGTTGCTATAATGAGATTAAAGGTAATCTTCAGGTTTACAAAGAGTTTTTATAAATATTGTTTTGGCTCAATGATATAATAAAATGTTGGAAAAAATCATACTGAATAGTAGGTCGTGATTTTTTTTCACCTTTCAAGCCGGGTGATTTCCACGTAAAAATACTTATGTTCTTTACTTGTTGCATTTATTATTTTCGCAATAGTAATTTAAAAAATATATAAAAGAACCAAATCCTTTCACAATATTGTACATGAAAATTAGATATCACACAAATTATTCCCTTTCGTGTGGCACTAAAATATAAAACATCATTTACACATGTATGAACATGTACAAAAATACCCTAACCTGAAATAGAGTTTGGAGTAGTTCCAAATGAGGCCAGAGATAATGGCTAAGTGTCTAACCTATATACTAGTCTTTGTTCATTTTTATTTTATAACCTACATATTTTCTAGTCTATGATGAGAAGTTGGGGGTGGAGCAGTCATTTTAATTCTTCTAAAAATTTAGCTTATAAAAGTTGCTTTTTTGAGCCCACCGTAGCAATGGTCCGAAAAGCAGGAGCTGTATTTACTTTGTAACTATAAAAGTGCTACTACTATTGTTTAAGAGAAAATGCAAAATTAATTAGTTGGTTGTTAGTATATATATATATATATATATATATATATATATATATATATATATATATATATTATGAAATAATAAAAGAACAAGAGCAATATTGCAGAGAAAGAAAGAGAGGGAATTCTTATTGAATTTTGGGATGAATTACAATGGAATAGAACCCTCAATTTATAGGAAGAGAGTGACTTAGCCACCAAGTAATAAACCCTAGAATCTCTCTAAATATAGACATTCACCATAAATAGAATTCTATTTATAATACTCCCCTTGAATGTCTATTCAACAGATAATATGCCTCATTAAAAACTTAACTAAATAAAACCCAAAGGGAAAAAAGTTTTAGAAAATGAAAAAGAGTACACATATCTAACAATACGCATTTTGGTTGCCTCATTAAAAACCTTGCAAGGAAAACCAGTGGGACAAAACCTTGTAAGGAAAAATGAGTGCAACTCGCATTAACTCCCCCTGATGAGAGTATCAATTAACATCTTTAAGCATTTTCATTCCAATCTTATGCACCATCTTCAAAAGATCTTTGGTAAAGATTTGATAAACAAATCAACCATATTAACTTGAATGAATATATTGTACCTTGAAATCATTAGTTGTGCAAGATGTATAATGTCTTCTCAAATATTGTGGAATGGCTCTTCAATATCTCCATTGGGGTATCCTCGCTACCACATTATCTTGCTTATAGTTATAGCAAGATACAAATGTGCACAAATTGCACTGAGAAAGTGTTACTTCAAGATCAAGAATTGTATATGCTTCAAGCAACTTACATTCTTCATGGATTGTCATATAAGTTAAGCCATATAACCCATATAATATACTTTAGATGCATATCAGATTTTTATGTCATGCTAGACATATAAGATACCGAAAAATGATTGCTCATATCATTGACTTTATACTTTCAAGTATTTGAACTACATGTCCAAAATTACATGTCTTTCATATGGAATCAATTCTACTTGAATTGTATCTCTTCCATTTAGCCAATATTTTTCTGTCTATATTCGATAGACTTAAGATCCCCGTCTATACTTAGAGCTATGATAGATGTCGTCGACAAATATTTTATATCCGTTTCAATATTTTTTCATAAAGACATAACAGAGAGATCTCTTCATTCATATATCCTGGTACCTGAATCTATCGTAAGATTTTATGAAGTGTTATGTCATGTGTTCTTCTAGATCACTTGCCTCCTTGTTATGATCATTTGCTCATATTCTTTATCAAGAAGTTCTATTTGAAACCGATTTGTCTATACGATTTAAGTGTACTATAGACTTTGTCCTTCTAGAACATAATATGAGCATTTGCAATGAGAATATAGTTACTTTCTTTGGGTCAGCAAATGCGTATGACATACTTTGCAATATATAACAAACAAATTAATTTTTTTATGAACTTCAACTTCATATTATCCTATCCAAGGATCTATATGTATAAATAATAATTCATTCCATGTAACTTTTTTCTCAATTGTTTATCATGTCTCCTCCTCATGTTAGAAAAACTAACTTGTTTCCTCAATTTTGAGACTCATCTTTGTGTGTTATGGTGTTAATCAAAATATACACCGCACATCAATAACAATAAGATTGAATTATTTGGTTCCTGACCATGAACCACTTGTGAGAGGAGAATATAATATACTCTCGTATATAACGTATATTAAACTGATATAGATAACTTTGTTCTCACAAGCAATAGTTTAGCTATTAAGTGGAGGCACTCAATAAATTATTTTGCTAAACCAACTTTTATGTAACTCAATTTATCAAGATAAACTATCTTGGATAGAAAATCTGGAAATCATGATCGAAATTAAATTACTGGGCAAGTTACCTCGCAAGCACCGGCCAAGGTGCGGGTTCATAATAATCGCACATGTAACCATCTCATAGATGCATCTTATGTGGTATACATGGAAGGTGAATGGGACCATATTCACCTTTGATATTTCCAGAATTCATGGGATTCAATCCCAACTTTAGTTGGTCAATTAATTAATGAGAACAAGAAATATAAGAGAATTCGTAAAGAACTTTCTAGTTCTTTAATATTTACCCATGTAAATTCTCTTTTATTTCTTTTGCACATCATACTTAAATTGATATGGCTAAACTGATTATGCCAACTAAATAAATTATCAATATTGATAAGTTCAGGTTTACACCATGACATGTGCAATTATCAATAAACTCCATGTTTATTATGATATGAATTTTTATATCAATAAACATCCACTTTATTGTGGTATTCTTTTGTTTGTGTAGTATAAACTGGAGAATAAAGCAGGTAGCTTTTCACATACATATTATCCCGCTATAAGTTTTAGTAATAGAAGATATCAAATCTTTTCTTTATTTATAGTCTCAATATAATCAACTGCTTTCGCGTATACTTTGGAAACTGAATAAGTTTCTTTGAGACTTACTACAACACAATACCTTATTGGTAATTAATTGTGTTTCTCCAAAGTAATATAATTGGCTCTTACAGGGTTCTCAATTTATTTGGTACTACCACATATTCATCAACATCCATATGGTGAATATCTCTTTTAAGGAGAAAGTTATGCCTTTATGATCATGGCCAAAATTATATGCAAGATATGTTTCTTGCATTATTGTTGTCCTTTAATGATCATATTGCCAAAATATTTTGGCATACAATAGGTACGTGACCAATGACCATTCATGCCATAATAATGACATTATTTATTTATTTTCATCTCAAATCCCCTTCTATAGGTGAGTGTGGTATATTCAATACCAATAGCACGTTCATATTCTTCCAAAAATGAATATGTCTTCATAAATTATATGTTGTCACATTCCCATCATGAATGGACTATAATCATCTATATGTGCTATATAAAATCTCATGTCAAATCGATGACAAACTTTACTTTCACATAATGAAGGATTATTTTGAGAATCCTTATTATTCTCATTACTCAGTGATGACGATTATAATTTATTCGTCTATTGCCACGTCCACATCCATTGATACATTCATAGTGGTAATTTTGTCTTCTTTCAGACTTATCACATGCTGCTATCACATTCTCTAAAGGGAAAGAGAATGGAGAAAATTCAATGGGACGAGTTTTCAATTCTTTGCCCATAATCATACATGAATTTGATCATGGCAATGCATAGAAATTTTACCACTTTGGGTGGTTATAATTTCCTTCAAACTCCATTAGAGTTGCAATCAAAATTTATCGTCTTTGCTTGTATTTAAAATCAAATTATAGAATATCAAAAATTTGAAAGAGAAAAGTAAAATATTTACCTTAAATCTAGAATTCATTCTTAAAGACGTTCATGGATCAATTAGCAATTATTATACTGAAAACTATTAACAAATTGAGCACCATGCATGTATCCCAAAGCTCAGTGACCAAAACAGATGCCTCTGACTTATCACCAATGTAGCTAATATAATTCCGTTTTGCTTCTTGAACGGAATAACCTTTTCCTCCAAATAAGCTATTAAAAGTTACTATTAGTGGAGCTAATTCAATTGACTTCTAGGTTTCACGTCGGCGTGAGGTTACTATCCAAAGCTCTTTGGTTGGAATTTCGTGCTCATAATATATTATGAAATAATAAAAGAACAAGAGCAATATTGCATAGAAAGAGAGAGAGGGAATTCTTAGCAATATTACAGAGAAAGAGAGAGAGGGAATTTTTATTGAATTTTGGGATGAATTACAATGGAATAGAACCCTCTATTTATAGGGAGAGAGTGACTTAGACATCAAGTAATAAATCCTAGAATCTCTTTAAATATAGACATTCACCGTAAATAGAATTTTATTTATAACATCTTTCTCATTTTTAACATTCTTTTTAGTATTCTAACTATTAACGACTTTACCAGTCTACTTAATCGGATCGGCAATTAATGAGGGTTAGTAAAATCTACGGCGTATAGTTGAATTGCAAGTTATTGTCATTAGTGGGAGGAAAATTAAGGATTACAGTGTTAATAAAGGTATATTGTTTAGTTTTGCACATGGTGGTACAAGTTCAATCCCTTGTCGCCTTGCCCGTTTCGCATGGCACATGAATTTTGTATTCATTTAACGTTGTAATTGTAATGTTGTAATTTTAATGTTGTATTTGTAGGTAGCATGTGCGCCAAACTATATCGCAGTTTACCTCACATTTTTTGGAGGGCAGCTCAGTGTGAGTTGGGGTATACGGGTCAAGTTAAGCATAACATTTCATTCTCACACAGACAGACATGCGAGCGTACTATTCAGATTTGTAGGATATGCCACGCGCCTGTGTTATTGACTTTGGATGTTTTTGGGATCAGTTCTTGCTATTAGCGGAGTTTGCCTACAACAAACACCTATCAGTCAAGCATCTAGATGACTCCCTATGAGGCATTATATGGTAAATAGTGCTAATCACCCGTTGGGTGGTTTGAGTCGGGGAGGCTTAGTTTTTGGGTACGGATTTGGTACAGGATGCCTTGGACAAGGTTAAGATCATTCAGGATAGCTTCGCACAGTGCAGTCCAGGCAAAAGAGTTATGCCGACCGTAAGGTTTGTGATGTGGCTTACATGATCGGAGAGCGAGTGTTGCTTCGGGTGTCGCCCATAAAAGGCGTGATGAGAATTGGGAAGAAGGGTAAGCTAAGCCCTAGTTTCATCGGACCTTTTGAGATTCTTGATTGAGTGGGAGAGGTGGATTAAAGACTTGAATTGCCACCAAGTTTATCAGATGTGCATCCAGTGTTTCATGTGTCCATGCTTCGGAAGTATCACGACGATGCATCCTGCGTGTTAGACTTCAGCACTGTCCAGTTGGATAAGGACTTGACCTATAAGGAGGAGCCAGTAGCTATTCTAGACCTGCAGGTTTGTCTGTTAAGATCAAAGAAGTTCCTTTCAGTTCGTGTGCGGTGGAGAGGTCAGGATGTTGAGGCAGCGACCTGGAAGTGTGAGTCCGATGTGCGGATCCGATATCCCCATCTTTTCACCGATTCAGGTACTTTTCTTTGTCCGTTCGAGGATGAACGGTTGTTTTTTGAAACGACCCGACTGGTCATTTTACTATTTGGAACCCCGTTCCCTTAAAAAAACTCCCCACGCCTTCCTTAGCTAAATTACGACTTGCGGGGCGATTAGTTCGGAAGTTAGAAAAGTTTTGAGTAAAAATAAAATCAATTATCCCCTTAAGGTTTTCTTAAAAGGCCAAGTTTGATTTCGGTCAACTTTCTTGGGAAACGGATTCGGATTCATAATTCGATGGTCCTCGGAGGTCTGCGAAAAAATATTGGACCTGGGGGTATGCTCGGAATCGAATCTGAGGTCTCTAGCCCGAGTATGGAATTTTTATGTAAAATTGTTAAATCGAAGTTTTAAGGAATTAAAGAATCTAAGTATTTATTAAAAACCTAGGTATCGGGTTCGGATTCTGGTTTGAAACTTGGTTCAAGTCCAAAACATCATATAAGACCTACCCATAAAATTTGGTGTCAATCCGATAGTATAAGGGCGTTTTGACCCGTTGAAGGGAAACTAAGAACTTGAAGTTCATTAAATTGGATCAATTGGTTTTGGGGTACAATTCCTTGATTTAGCATTGTTTTGGGTGTTCCAAGGGTTCGACTAGGTCCGCCTCATGATTTCAGACTTGTCGGTATATTCGGGCGGGGAACAGAAGTCCCAAACATCATATGGTGGAGGTTTGAGCGAAGTCGAATTTTGGAAAGAAGCAAGTTTGCTGCTTTTGTCAAAACCACTTTTGCGACTCTTTGACAGCATAAGCGGTGACCGCATAAGCGCCCACCTGGTCGCAAAAGCGGAAGGCCAAGAAGGGGAAGAGACCGCCGAAGCGGCCTTGGGATTGTAGACGCGGTCCCGCATGTGCGAGAATTCGATCGCATAAGCGGTCTGGTACATAGTGCTTCCGAACTGCAAAAGCGGTTTGTTTTACTGCAAAAGCGAACATCGCATATGCGGTAATTTGTCCGCATATGCAAAAATCGCTAGGGACAGTAAGGGTTCATTGAATACGAACCCAAGCTCATTCTCTCTCATTTTTCACACCATTTAGGCGATTTTGAAAGTTCCAAAGTGAAATTTTCTTCCTAATATCACGAAGTAAGTAATCCCCACTCACTCTTAAGTACATGAACCTTAAATAGATTTAACTCTAGTAATCAAATAAAAATCAAGGATTAGAGCTAGACCTAGGTTTTTGATAAAATTATGATTTAACCACCTAATTAGCTATGTAATGAACTAAAATTTACATATTACTAATCCTTAGGTATTAGAGAATATTTTTCTTCAAAGAATTTCAGAATCCGGGCACGTGGGCCCGGGGTCGGAAATTAGGAAACTTGCAGGAAAGATTGGGAAACCACTTAAATAGTTAGAATTCAACCTTGTAATTCCTTATTGACTAATTCCCACATTATTTAACTAGTTTGAGGTCTCGAGCTTGTTCTTGGAATTTGGAAATGCGGTTTGGAGCAAGGTGAGTCTCATTTATAACCTTGTGAGAGGGAATTGCCCCTTTAAGACTAATAAATGATAAATTGCTATTTAACGCTGGTGCTGCTTACATACTAGGTGACAAGAGTCCGTGCGTAGCTACTATAATATTAAATGTTTGGGTAGTTTAGGACCCACATCATGCCTACATTGAACTTTTCCTTGTTTGAACTATATAAATCGTCTTTTATGACTTGCTAGAGACTAGAGGACAATGAAAAATGAACATGTTCTTATTTATGAACTTGGAAGGATTTTTCCTTGTATATATATGATGCATTATTGCGCATTCTTTATTTTGTCTTGATATTTATGGATCGTGTCGGTCGCCTAGGTAAAGTAGATGCATCTATGGTACTGGCCGTTCGATCCTCGGCAGTGCACAAATTTATATTCTATTCGAGCGGGCCGTCGACCTCGACGTTATTGCGCATGATTTACATGCTTATGCTTGAGCCTAGACTTTTCATGATTTGTTGCTAAATAAATGAAAGGAGGAAATAGGATAAAGAAAAATATGACTGCAAGCATGATACGACTTCGGTGGTAACTGTTATTTAATTACATTATTCATGATGTATATTGTACATCATTATTATGATACTATCTGGACGTAGTAGGTATCAAGTCGACCTCTCGTCTCTACTTCTCCGAGATTAGACGGGATACTTACTGCGTACATATTGTTTATGTACTCATGCTACGCTTCTGTACTTAAATGTACAGGGTCTGAGGTTGATTCATCTGGATACCGTCCGGGTGGCGCTAGTGAGTGGCTGTTGAGACTTCCACGGTGAACTGCTTTCCTTTCCACATCGCTCGGCAGCCGAATGGAGTCTTCTTTTTTATTTTTGTTGTCTTTCCCTTCTTTTGTCTTTCTACTAGATGCCCTTACACTGTGATACCAGGTCTTGGCATGTACACTTTAGTAGACTGGTTTTTGAGTTATGTAATATTGTGCTACTCGCCATATTATCTTCTTTGTACTAAACCCAAGGTAAGTGGGTATTTCACTTAAAATTGAGTACAACTCTATATGAATTATTAGCAATATTCCGCACTTGGCTGGCCCGGCAAGGTTGTTGGGCGCCATCATGACCTGTTTTGGAAATGGGTCGTGACAGTTTTAGAGGTGGAGAATGTGATGACCCAAAAGGTAATCTTGTATTTTAGAATCCGAATTCGGATTCCGAGGCCTTGGAAACCTCATTTTCCTTCTCTTCGATTTTCATGCACAGTCCGGGCGCGCTTCCGGAAAGCTTTTGTGTGAAATTTAAGAAAATATTTAATTTGGCTGTTAAAATTGATTAAATTAACTTCGGTCAATATTTTTGGTGAATGGACTCGGAACCGTAATTTGATAGTCCCGCAGGATCCGTAGTAAAATATGGGGCTTGGGCGTATGTCCGGAATCGAATTCCGAGGTCCCTAGCCCGAGAAAAGATTTTCTCTAAAGAAATTGTTTACCGGAAAATATAATAACTTTTGGAAATGAAATGGTGTGTGATCTTGATTGTATCGGGCTTGTATTTTGGTTTTGAAGCCCTATACAAATTTAATATAATATTTAAGTCATATCTGTGAAATTTGATGAGAATCGAAATTGATTTGATGTGATTTGGACGTCCGATTGTCAAAATAGTAAATTTGAAGTGTTTTTGAGGAAAATCATGAGTTGAGGTTAAATTCATAGTTTTTGATGTTATTTTGATGATTTGATCGCACGAGCAAGCCCGTATAATATTTTTAGACTTGTGTGCATGTTTGGTTTGGAGCCCCGAAGGTTCGGGTGAGTTTTGGATAGACCATGGAATGATTAGAACTTAGGAAAACTACGTTGTGCATCTTGTATTTTGCACATGCCTCTTATCTCGTAAATGTGAGATCAAGCTTTGCAAATGCGAAGTCTGCCGGCCTGGGAAATGCGACAATATTGTCGCAATGGCAAAGAAGTCTTGGGAAGGCCAACCTCTCAAATGCGAAACTTTTTCCAGAATTGTATAAGCCACCGAGGTCGCATATGCGACATATGTCTCGCAAATGCGAAGGCAGTAGAAAGTCAAAGGGTTCGCAATTGCGAAGTCATGATCGCAATTGCGAAGTCTTGATCGCAATTGCGATAACTGCAGCCTACTAAGTGAGATTTTAGACGGGATTTTCACTTCATTCTTCAAAATTTCAAAACCTAAACTCCAAAAGGCAATTTTCCTAGAGGAAGTTCTTCCCCAAATCATAGGTAAATGAATCTTATCTCTTTTTCTTCAATCAATTTCATCTTTTTACATGATTTCACTTCAAAATCTAAGGTTTTCATGGGCAATTGAGTGGGCTTGGGTAGAAATTAGGATTTTCAAATTTTTGAGATTTGGACCTCAATTTGAGGTTTGTCACGACCCAAACCCGGTCGTGATGGCACCCGGCCCTAAAGCTACGTAAGCCTGACCAACAATCGCTTTCAATTTAACACTAAGTCTCAAAACTGACAATTTAAGAATATTATAGTAATTTTAGAATAATAATCCAAAATATTAATAGAGTAATAAGGATAAATACGAAAACCGATAAACACCCATAAAGATCTGAGGTCACGAGTCTAGAGCCTCTAAACAAATGGAATAATAATAATATCTGAATAACAATATAAAATCCGAAAAAGTATATAGTAATAATGAACTGGAATATGAAGAGCAGTCAGGTCCTGCGAACGTCAACCAGTTACCTCAACGACTCCGGAAGATATCTGGAGACTACGAGTGTCCGCTAAGCCTCTCGTGTACCTGAATCTGCACACAAGGTGCATGTAGTAGGGGTGGGTACTACCGACTCAAGGAATAATAAGCATATAAAACATGTCTGAAAGTAGGAAATCCACAAAATGCTACAAAGCAACGCGATAACTAATAGTCCTATAACTTAGCTACGAACTAACACCAAAATAGTTTCAAACTAGAAACCAAGTATCTAATAAAGATGCAATGCAATGCACATGAATAAGATACAGCGTGCAGCCCGATCCATTTAACGTCAACAACGCTCATTGGGTTTGTGTACAGGTTCTGGAGGGGCACCTTCAGCCCAAGCGCAAATATCAATATATCACCGTTGCTGCGTGCATCCCGACCCAGTACTCAATCCACAGTATGCATGTCAGCCACATAACAGATTTCAATCTGATTATTTGCTAGTTTCCAATTATTAAGGTGAATATAATTTAAATAATCGATTTCACAAATAAGGTGACTTAGCTTTTAATAGAGTGATTAAGCACAGGACTGAGATCAATGATTATGTAAATCATATTATCACGCATATATTCACCCTAGATGGGTACTACAGATCGGTACAAGGCCTCAAACATGGCATTAAGCCCAATTATCAACAACACAATGTGCGTATCAGTCGCAATAATTTATATTCAGATTTCAGGATGGACCAAGTCACAATCCCCAATCATATACCATCCCACACCTGCCATGGATAAACCAAGGTTTCAAATCCTCAGGCCATCATCTATACAAACTACTAACCTCTAACCGGTCGTAGACTGGTCTGCAATGCCTTTTCCCTTCTAATATCCCTCTACGAGCATCGAATCTAGACAAAACCACAATGAATACGTTATTATAGTCTAAATAAACATAACCCAATTGAAATTATTCGAAAAACGCTAAAAATCAAGAAATTGGTAAAACCCTAGCCCCGGTCCCACTTCTCGAAAAATTCTGAAAATCATATCTTTGGATTCCTCGTCTCTCCACGAGTATGTTCATATAAAGTTCACCAAAAACGGAGTCCGTTTGGCCCTTCAAATCCCCAAAAATTTGTTTCTAAAAATTAAGCCCTAGTTCTCCGAAATGTCTACTCAATTTCATGGAATAAAGGGTTGGTTCTTCCTAAAAATGGTATTTTTAAGTCAAGAGACATACCTCCAATCAATAACCGCTGAAAATGCACGTCAAAATGCTCAAAAAGCTCCTTTGGTTGCTTAATAATCGTGGAAATATGGTTGGGTTCGCGACTGAAATTACCCTAAAAACAATCTGTCCAGCTGAACAACCCTCTTTCGTGTACGCGAGGCCCTTCCGTGTTCGCGATGAACAAAATCCCCTGGGCCAAAATTCCTTCTTCTCGAACGCGTTTCCCAACCGCGAACGCAAAGGTCACTACTCCCTTCTTCAACGCGAACGCGGAACCCAGCCGCCAACGCAAAGGGCAACTGCCCTGGTATCCCTCACGCTTCCAAACTCCCTATGTGACCGCGACCACCACACGTGAACGCGAAGGCCAAGGGACCTCATGCCTACGCTAACGCGAGGCAGCTCCGCGAATGCGAAGGCCAAACGAGCCCTGCAACAGCTGCGGCAATTTTTGCAGCATCAACCAACATCCAAACTCCCCGTTAGCCAGCCAAAACCACCCCGAGGCCCTCGGGACCTACACCAAAAGCACAAATAGGTATTAATACCTCCTTCAAACATGCTCGCGCCATGAAATAACTATCATAAACAACAAAATCATCTAATTACCACAGATTTAAGCCTAAGTTAAACTAAAACTTTTGAATCTAGTATTTGACCCAATGCCCGACCTAAACACCTCTGAATGACCTGAAACTTTGAATGCATATCCAAAATCACCTAACGGAGCTACTTCAACTGTCGGAATTCCATTCTGACCCCTAGCTCAAATTCCCACCTATCAACCGGACTTCGCCAAAATTCTAACTTAGCCAATTCAAGCCTAATTCTACATCGGCCCTCCAAATTTAGTTCTGATTTTGCTCCTAAGCCATAAATCACCATCCAAAACTATTCGAATCATCAGAAATCCATTCTGAGCCCTCTAACTCATAAGTCAACTTTCAGTTGACTTTTTCAATCTAACCTTCTCATAAAGAGACTAATTGTCTCATTTGTACCCAAACTCCATCCGAATTACTTCAAACTCTCTAAACACATATAATGGAACATATGGAAACATAGAATTTGGAAAAATGGGACAATAATTCAGGGGAGCGTGTAGAGAGGGAGGGCAAGAGGCCTCGATGTTCAGGTAATTTCGGTGCTGCTCCGTCTAGGGGCCAGTTCCAGCATAGTAGAGGTTGTTCCTTCAGGCCTCCTCAGTTCGGACGCACAGAGTCCAGTGGAGCCTCTTCAGGCTGGGCCATCAGGGTCATCAGCAGAGTCTGCCTACACTGAGTGCTCTTCAAGTTAGAGCTCTGCTCCTACTCTTTCAGCTCAGGGTTCGTCTGCAGCGAGGGGTTCTTACAGTCCCCTTATCCAGTTTCAGTTCATTGATATGATTGCGGTAAGTTGGGTCACATAAGGAGACAATGTCCTCGACCCCGCAGTATGTAGTCTCAGCAGAGGGATCAGCCCTCGTCTTCAGCACAGGTTTTTTCGTCTCCTACTCAAGCAGCCAGGGGTGGAGGCCAGGTAGCCAGAGGTCGCCTTAGAGGTGAGGATCACACTACCGGTGGCCAAGCTCATTTCTATGCCCTTCAAGATATAAGGGACGTTATTGCCTCAGAAGCAGTTATCATAGGTATTATCTCAGTCTGCCACAGGAATGCTTCTATTTTATTTGATCCCGAATCTACCTATTCATATGTATCCTCCTATTTTTCTCATCATTTGGGTACGACCCGTAGTTGTCTTGCCTTGCCTGTGCACGTATCTACCTCGGTGGGTGATACTATTATTGTGGATCATGTATATCGATCCTGTCCGGTGACTATTGGGGGTCTGGAGACCCGATTTGACTTATTATTATTGCGCATGGTGGATTTAGATGTAACTCTATGTATTGATTGGCTATCTCCATATCATGTTATTCTGGACTGTCATGCTAAGATAATTAAACTAGCTATTCCGGGTATTCCGAGGGTCGAGTTGAGAGGCATGACTAATTATGTACCTGGCAGGATGATTTCTTTCCTAAAATCCCAACAGATGGTTGGAAAGGGGTGTTTATCATATTTGGCATTCGTGAGAGATGTGGAAGCCGATGCTCCTAGCCTTGATTCGGTTACCGTTGTTAGGGATTTCCCTGACGTGTTTCCAGTAGACTTGCCAGGCATGCTGCCGGACAACGACATTGATTTTGATTTTGATCTGGTGCCGGGCATTCAGCCCATTTCTATTTCTCCCTATCGTATGGCACCCGCAGAGCTAAAGGAGTTGAAAAAATAGCTTCGGGAACTCCTAGATGCTCATTCGCCCAAGTGTGTCACCTTGGGATGCACCGGTATTATTTGTAAGAAAAGGGATGGCAAAATGAGAATGTGCATTTACTACAGATAGTTGAATAAGGGGACAGTGAAGAACAAGTATCCACTGCCCTGTATTGAGGATTTATTTGATCAGCTCCAGGAAGCAAGGGTATTCTCTAAGATTGACCTTCGATAAGGCTATCACCAGCTGAAGATCAGGGAGTTAGATATTATGAAAATGGCTTTCAGGACGAGATATGGGCACTACGAGTTTCTAGTAATGTCTTTCGGCTGACTTATACCCCAGTCGCGTTCATGCTCTTGATGAACAGTGTATTTCGGCCTTATCTGGATTCTTTTATAATCGTGTTTATTGATGATATTCTGGTGAATTCACGCAGTCAGGAGGAGTACACACATCACTTAAGGGTGGTCTTGCAGAGATTGAGAGAGGAAAAATTATATGCAAAATTCTCCAGCTGTGAATTCTGGCTTAATACAGTGACTTTTCTGGGACACGAGGTGTCCAGTGATGGTATTCAGGTTGACCCAAAGAAAATTGAGGTGGTGCAGAGTTGGCCCAAACCGTCCTCAGCTACTGAGATTCGGAGTTTCCTCAATTTGGCACGTTACTACCGCAGGTTTATTCAGGGCTTTTTTTCATATATTGCTTCGCCTTTGACAAGTTGACTCAGAAGAATACTCCATTTGTGTGGTTGGATGAATGCAAGGAGAGCTTCCAAAAGCTCAAGTCGACTTTGACCACAGCTCCGGTATTAGTATTACCATCAGCTTCGGGTTTTTACACGGTGTATTGTGATGCTTCGAGAGTTTGGATCGGTTGTGTATTGATGCAAGAGGGTAGAGTTATTGCTTATGCTTCTCGCCAGCTAAAGCCCCATGAGAAGAACTATCATGTTCATGACTTAGAGCTAGCTGCAATTGTTCATGCCTTGAAGATTTGGAGGCATTATCTTTATGGTGTATCTTGTGAGGTATATACGGATCATCGCAGCCTTCAACACATGTTTAAACAGAAGGATCTTAATCTTGGACAGTGGAGATGGCTTGAGTTACTCAAAGACTATGATATTACCATTCTGTATCATCCCAGGAAGGCCAATGTAAGTGCTGATGCTTTGAGCCGGAAGTCTATCAACATGGGTAGTGTGGCGTACATTCTAGTTGGGGAGAGGGCTCTTGCGGTTGATGTTTATGCCTTGGCCAATCAGATGGTGAGGTTAGATATTTTCGAGCGTAGTCAGGTGTTGGCTAGTGTGGTTTCCCGATCTTCTTTGTATGACCGCATCAGAGAGCGGCAGTATGATGACCCACATTTGCTTGTCCTGAATGACAGGGTCCAGCATGATGATGCCAGAGATGTGACCATTGGAGATTATGGTGTATTGCGGATGCAGGGCCAGATTTATGTGCCCAATGTGGATGGTCTCCGGGAGTTGATATTAGAGGAGGCTCACAGCTCGCGGTATTTGATTCATTCGGGTACCGCGAAGATGTACCAGGATATGAGAAAGCATTACTGGTGGAGGAGGATGAAAAAGGATATCGTGAATTACGTCGCTCGGTGTCTCAACTGTCAACAAGTCAAATACGAGCACCAGGAGACCCGGTGGTGTACTCCAGCGAATGGATATTCCGGAGTGGAAATGGGAGAATATTACTATGGATTTTGTGAGTGGTGTCCCTCGTACCTCGAAGAAGTTTGGTTCAGTTTGGGTGATTGTGGATAGGCTGACCAAGTCTGCGCACTTCATTATAGTATGCACTACCTATTCTGCGGAGAAATTAGCAGAGATTTTCATTGGGGAGATTGTACGATTGCATGGGGTTCCGGTTTCCATTGTATCGGATAGGGGTACCGTGTTTACTTCCCACTTTTGGAGGACTTTTCATTGGGAGTTGGGAACAAAGGTGCAGTTGAGCACAACATTTCATCCACAGACGGAGGGGCAGTCCGAGCGTACTATCCAGATATTGGAGGACATGTCGCGTGCCTGTGCTATTGATTTTGGAGGATCTTGGGCTGAATTCTTGCCACTTGCGAAGTTTGCATATAATAACAGCTATCAATCCAGCATCCAGATGGCACCGTATGAGGCCTTATATGGGAGACAATGTAGATCTTCGGTTGGTTGGTTTGAGCCTGGTGAGGCTAGATTGTTGGGGACAGAGTTGGTTCAGGATGCCTTAGAGAAGGTGAAAGTGATCCAAGAGAGACTTCATACAGCTCAGTCGCATATGCAAACCAGAAGGTTCGAGATGTATCTTATGCAGTAGGCGAGAATGTCTTGTTGAAGGTTTTGCCTACGAAAGGCGGTATGCGTTCAAAAAGAAAGGGAAGCTGAGTCCAAGGTTCATTGGACCTTTTGAAATACTTAGGAGGAATGGGAAGGTGGCCTATATGCTCACTTTGCTGCCTAGCTTGTCGGGAGTTCACCCGGTGTTCCATGTTTCCATGCTCCGGAAGTATGTTGGGGACCCATCTCATGTGTTAGACTTCAGCACGATCCAGTTAGATGAAGACTTGACTTATGTGGAGTTGGTGGTAATTTCGAGTCGCCAGGTTCGAAAGTTGAGATCAAAGGACATAGCTTCGGTAAAGGTGCACTGGAGAGGTCGGCCCGTGGAGGAAGCCACTTGGGAGACCGAGAAGGAGATAAGGAGCAAATATCCTCACTTGTTTGATACTCCAAGTATGTTTCTTGACCCATTCGAGGACGAGCGTTTGTTTAAGTTGGGTAGGATGTAACGACATGACCCGTCGTCCCATGAATTATCACCCCATTTCCCCCATTTTATGTTTCCATATGTTCCATTATATGTGTTTGGAGAGTTTGAAGTAATTTGGATGGAGTATGGGTAGAAATGAGACAACTAGTCTCTTTATGAGAAGGTTAGATTGGAAAAGTCAACAGAATGTTGACTTATGAGTTAGAGGGATCGGAATGGATTTTTCAATGACTCGACTAGTATTGGATGGTGATTTGTGACTTAGGAGCTAAATCGGAACTGAATTTGGAGGTCCGATATAGAATTAGGCTTGAATTGGCTAAGTTAGTATTTTGGCGAAGTCCGGTTGATAGGTGGGATTTTGATCCGGGGTTCGAAATGGAATTCTGATAGTTGCAGTAGCTCCGTTAGGTGATTTTGTATATGCATGAGAATATTTAGGTCATTCGGAGGTGTTTAGGTCGGGTTTTGGATCAAATGCAAGTTTCAGAAGTTTTACTTTTAACTTAGTCTTGAATCTATGGTAATTTGATGATTTTGGTGTTTATGATAGTGACTTTATGTCTCGAGAAAATTTGAATGAGGTATTAGGACCTATCTGTGCTTTTGGTGTAGGTTCCGAGGGCCTCGGGTGGATTTGGATGGCTAACAGGGAGTTTGGATATTGGTTGATGATGCAGATATTGCATCAGCTGTTGCTGGACTCGTTTGGCCTTCGCGTTCGCGTAGGTCTGAGGTCCTTTGTCCATCGCGTTCGCGTGTGGTGGTTGCGTTCGCGTAGGGTGTTTAGAAGCGTGAGGGATACCAGGGCAGTTGCCCTTCACGTTCACGGCTGGGTTCCGCGTTCGCATTGAAGAAGGGAGCAGTGACCTTCGTGTTCGCGGTTGGGCAACGCGTTCACGAAGAAGGAATTGTGGCCCAGGGGATTTTTTTCATTGCGAACGCGGAAGGGCCTCGCGTTCGCGAAAGAGGGCCGTTCAGCTGGACAGAATGTTTTCAAGGGTAATTTCAGTCGTGAACCCAACCATATTTCTACCATTGTTAAGCAACCAAAGGAGCTGTATAAGCGTTTTGAAGTGAGTTTTCAACGGTTATTTATTGGAGGTAAGTCTCTTGACTTAAAACACTATTTTTAAGAAGAACCAACCCTTTATTCCATGAAATTGGGTAGAAATTTTGGAGAACTAGGGCTTAATTTTTAGAAACGAATTTTTGGAGATTTGAAGGATCAAACGGACTCCGTTTTTGGTGAACTTTATATGCACGAAATCGTGGCAAGACGAGGAATCCAAAGATGTGATTTTTAGAATTTTTCGAGAAGTGGGCTCGGGGCTCGGATTTTACCAACTTCGTGATTTTTAGCGTTTTTCGAATAATTTCAATTGGGTTATGTTTATTTAGCCTATAATAATGTATATGTTGTGGTTTTGACTATATTCAACACTCGTAGAGGGAGATTTGAAGGGAAAAGGCATTGCAGACCAGTCTACGACCGGTTAGAGGTGAGTAGTTTGTATAGATGGTGGCCTGAGTGTTTGAAACCCCGGTTTATCACATCGTGATGCTATGTTAGGGCTCGCACCCCATGGCAGGTGCGGGATGGTATATGATTGGGGATTGTGACTTGGTCCATCCTGAGAGCTGAATATAAATTATTGGTGGCTGATACGCACATTGTGTTGTTGATAATTAGGCTTAATTCCATGTTTGGGGCCTTGTGCCGATCTGTAGTACCCGTCTAGGGTGAATATATGTGTGATAACATGATTTGCATAATCATTGATCTCAGTCATGTGCTTAATCACTGTATTAAAAGCTAAGTCACCTTATTTCTGAAATCAATTAATAAAATTATATTCACCTTAATAATTGGAAACTGGCAAAGAATCAGATTGAACTCTGTTATGTGACTTACATGCATACTGTGGACTGAGTATTGGGTCTAGTTGCACGTCGTAGCGATGATATATTGATATTTGCGCTTGGGCTGAAAGGAGCCCCTCCGGAGTCTGTACACACCCCGGTGAGCGTCGTCGACGTTAAATGGATCGGGCTGCACGCTGCAGCGTATTCATGTGCATTGCATTGCATCTTTATCTGATACTTGGTTGCTATTTTGAAACTGTTTTGCTGTTAGTTTGTAGTTAAGTTATAGGACTGTTAGTTATAGCTTTGCTTTGTGGCATTTTGTGGATTTCTTACTTTTAGACATGTTTTCTATGCTTATTATTCACTGAGTCAGTAGTACTCACCCCTACTCCCTACACCTTGTATGCAGATTCAGGTACACCGGAGGCTTAGCGGATACTCGTAGTCTCCAGATATTTTCCAGACTCGTTGAGGTAGCTTCTTGATGTTCGCATGACCTGACTGCTCTTCATATTCCAGTTCATTATTACTATATTTTCCGGATTTTATATTGTTATTCAGATATTTTTATTATTTCGTTTGTTTAAAGGCTCTAGACTCATGGCCCCAGATCTTTATGGGTGGTTATCGGTTTTCGTATTTATCCTTATTACTCTATTAATATTTTGGATTATTATTCTAAAATTACTATAATATTCTTAAATTATCGGTTTTGAGACTTAGTGTTAAATTGGAAGCGATTGTTGGTCAGGCTTACCTAGCTTTAGGGTTGTATGTCATCACGACCGAGTTTGGGTCGTGATAAGGTCGGATTTCAAAACCAATTGTATATTGAGTTTGTGGGTGAATGGGTAATTGGTTTTGGTTCGAACTTCGAGTTTTGACTAAACGAACCCGAGGTCGGTTTTGACTTTTTGTGAAAAACATTAGAAAATCTGTATTCATGCATTAGAATTGGTTTATTTAGCATTTATTGATGTTATTAAGCAAATTATGACTAGATACAAGGAGATGAGAAGAGGAACCGAGAGGTAAAGCGGTAATTGAGGTTTGATTTTACCCATGGAATTGAGGTAAGTGTTTGGTCTAACCTTAGCTTGAGGGAATATGTGTTGTGATCTTATTTGCTACGTGTTAGTATTAAGTTCGGCGTATAAGTGTGGTGACTAGTATGTACACGTTGGTATCGAGCATTTTCGTGAGTTGTATACCATGATTGTTGTGACACCAAATCAATGGGGTAGTTATGTACTTGAGTTGTGGAAGTGTCATATCATTTTCGCATTGCTTAATTATCTTATTTTAACTAATTTCTGTTCCTGTTTGAACTAATAGTAATAGTAGTACAACTGTAACTGACGGCTATCCTAACTTTCACAAGTAGGCGTCATCACGATTCTCGAAAGTGGAAAATTCAGGTCTTGACAATCTTTCATGGAGAAATGTATATTTTTAGTTGCTCTCAAAAATAATAGTCGATAAAATATATAATTTTTTTAGCTAAACCGTCACGACCCGGATTTCCCTCCATCGGGGTTCGTGATGGTGCCTACTGTCGGAGCTAGGCAAGCCAACTTAAACATACCTTTTCAACTAATTTTCCACAGCTAGTAATAATGAAACAATAATTTCACGCGGAAGACTAAATTTAATGTTTAATGAAAGAAAAATGCGGAAAAATTAACATCAACCTCTACCCAAGATTTAGTGTCACGATACTCGCGGACTACTATGAATTAATATACATAAGAGTTTGAAAGAAAATACATAACGAGTCTATTTTTGATACAATGAAAAGCAAACAGAATTGAAATAGAAGAGACTCCAAGCCCGCGGACGCAAGCAGACTACATAGAAATCTCTGGACTGAAGGCACGCTCCCAAGCTACTGTTGCAGTTCGTAAGATGTCTCCTGACCAGTGCACAAAGGGGCAGAGAAGTGTAGCATCAGCACAACCAACCCCATGTGCTGGTAAGTGTCTGGCCTAACCCCGTCGAAGTAGTGACGAGGCTAGACAGTACCTACTACAATTAACATGTGCAAATATGATATACAAGTATGGGAAAGAAACAATAACAACATAATACGAATAAAGCTATGAGGGGACATGCTATCGGGGAGTACCAGATATAAATGAAACATCAGAAACAACAGCAGATCTATTCTAGGTTTTTGCGTTACACACATCTATAGTGGACGGCGCACCACACGATCCCATAATGAATAATCTGAGTGGACTGTATGCCACACAATCCCACAGGGTAGTTTATAAGTGGACGGCGCGCCACACGATCCCGTAATACAGTATATAAGTGGAAAGCGTGCCACACGATCCCGTAATGTAATGTATAAGTGGACGGCGCGCCACACGCTCCCGTATTCTCCGTGCACGATGTCACCGGCATCTCAGGCCAATAACAATAAGTGGGCGGCGGCCACACGATCCCATAATATAGCATATAAGTGGACAGCGTGCCACACGATCCCATAATGTAATATATGAGTGGACGGCGTGCCACACGATCCCATAATATAATTGAATAACTCTAACAATCTCTCCAAAAGAGTTCTCGTAAGGGAAGCTCATCAATATAACAGTCAAACCCGGTAAGGGTACAACTAACAGCCTAAAATATCCCGGCAAGGGAAAAACAACTCCACAATAAGTCCCAACAAGGGAAAATGATTCAACAACAAATTCCGGCAAGAGAAAAATACCAAAATTCCTTTTTTAGCTCATTTGTTTCTCAACTATCACTTCATAGTTCATTTAACAAGTAATTATCAAAATTGTTCACTTCTTTCGACATTTTAATAGCAATTATGACTCACGGTCATGCTAGACTCGGGCGCATAGGTAACCGTCACCATACCTATACACCGACTCCACATAGCACATAGCAAATATTATCCTAATCATATATCCTCAAGCCAAAGTTAGATCAAACACTTACCTCGAATCCGAAAATAGCAACTCAAATCTCAACAATCGTCTTTCCTCTAGAATTCGACCCTGAACCAACGATATCTAACATAATTCAATTCAATATTATCAATAATAGCACAATGATACAATTACCTAGCTTAGAAATGCATTTTCTAATTTTCTTCCAAAAATATCAAAATCCGACACCAAGTCCACATGGTCCAAACTCGAGGTTCGGACCAAATTCCGATTACCCATAACCCCACAAATCCAAATATATGATTGTTTTAAGATTGAATCGACCAAAATTCTCAAAAACCTAACTCTGCTCAAAAGCCCTAATTTCTACCATGATTTCATGTTTTTAGGCTAGGATTTTAGTGATTAGATGATGAAATACTGATAAAATTATGCAATGAATGCTCACCCAAAGAGTTATGGAGGAAGGGGAGCTTGAGGCTCTTCAATGAAGGGTGAAGAAGAAAGGTTCGTGAGTGAAGTGTGTGAAAATTCTGTCACTGTTCTATTTTTAGGCTTTTAAAATCACTAGGCGAAGATGCTCTATGCGATCGCGGAGCTAAGGATACGATCGCATAGAGTAATGAAGACTGGTCAACGTGATCGCGGAAAGCAGCTGCATTCGCATAGAATGAGAAGAGTGGCTGGGCAATTTGCAAAATACGATCGCATGAGAGGCTATGCGACCGCGTAGAAGGGGACTGGTAAGATATGCGACCGCAGGACACCTAATGCGATCGCGTAAAAGGATTCTGGGACCTCTAGACTTTGCTCTATGCGATCGCAACACTACCTATGCGATCGCATAGAAGGAAATCACTGGGCACAACAGACATCAATTTCTGCTGCATTTTTAAGGCCAAAAACACTTTGACACCTATCCAAAACTCACCCGAGCCCTCGGGGCTCCAAACCAAACATGCACACTGACTCAAAAACATCATATAAACTTGCTCGAGCGATCAAATCGTCAATATAACATCAAAATCAGAGAATCAACATCCAAAATTCATGATTTTCATTTCAAAGTTCAAAACTTTCAAATTTTTCATTTTTAGTCCGAAACACGTCAAACGACGTCCATTTCAACCAAACTTTACATATAGAGCTTAACGCCCATTTAAGACTTGTACCGGACATCGGAACCAAAATACGAGCCCGATACCATTACTTTTGATCAATTTTGATTTTCATTTTTCCATAAGCAATTTCATAAAACAATTTGATAGAAAAATTCCGTACTCGGGCAGGGGACCTGAGATTTCGATTCCGGGAATACGCCCGGGTCCCAAATTTCCATACAGACCCTCCGAGACCGTCACATCACGGATCCGCGTCCGTTTACCCAACATGTTGACCAAAGTCAACTATATCAATATTATTATCAAAAGTCATAGTTTTTAACACATAATTCAAATATTTCCACATAAAAATATTCCGGCTCCGCGCATGGAGTGCACACGCAAATCGAGGCAACTAAATAAGAGGTTTTTAAGGCCTCTAAAGCGCAAAGAAAGAAAGAATTACGGTGATGACCTTTTGGATCGTCACATAAACAATATAATTAATTTTGGCTAACCAATCAATTTTGTATTTTTCCCCGGATTTGGAAGTATGAGCATTGAATGTAAGTCGGAGGAGCTTCCATTATTCCCTTTCGTTTACTAGTCTTAGATATAGGGCCTTCCAAAATAGGGTTCTTTAAACAAATAGCCGGTCATATTTATTATTTAATTTTTCTAGCCATATATATATTGATTATACACAATTACACATATATAGTACATAAATTATGCATATAGTTAACTTTCATGGACTACTTTTAGTTTAAAAATTTAGGCAGGCGGCTATCTGAGTTTAGAAACCACTATATTTTAGTGGTTATTTGCTAGTTGTAGCTATCATTTACTATATTACATCCTTTAACTATGTTTTTAGATTTTTAGAGTGTATTCAATGCATTTAAGCTACTGTATTCATGAATACAATATCATTTGTAGGCGTAAAACATGGGATTATAATTAGATAGATTTTTGTATTCGAGTGCATTCGATTGTATTCATGGCATGAAACATAACATTAGAGCTGGATAGATTATTGTGTTCGATTGTATTCACGGCGTGAAACAGGGGAATACACTGTTTTTAAACGGAAAGTGAATTATTTAACATAATAGACTCCTAAAATAACTCAACAAACTCAATTATAACATACAAATTTTATATTTGCAGTCAAAAAATATTCTCAACCAAAAAATACCTCAAAAATATATCTTTAGCGAAATTGTATAATACATCTGAATATATAAATTATATTAATTAAAAATATATTAATACATTCATGGAATATAGCGAGACAGTGAATATAATAAAATACATAGAATACAGCAGGATACATTGAAATACAATGAAAAAACGATAATGAATATAATAAAATACATATAATACATCAAGATACATTTAAATACAATAGAAAAAAAAGATAAAGAGTACAATAAAATACAATGAGATACATTGTAATATATTAACAGAAAATATAAGTTCCATTACAGCGAGAAAATATCTATCAAAATCTTTCCTTCTTCCATTGTTTTTTCCACATCACTTATTTGTAAATGGCGACAATTTCACTATCTTTTGTTTGGCTATGTCGACTTTGTGTAGTCTTTTAACAAATAAGAACATTAGACCTGAGAGAGAAATTTTACGACTTCTTCTCTTTCTCCAGCGAGATTGATATTCGATTGTGAATGGATTGGGAGGCTGAGAGCATCAGTATCAATGAATAACGGCCACGGTCGAAGCGGTGACGGTGGCAATTGCTCCAGCGTCCAGCGGAGGAGAATGCATCGGGATGTAGAAAGAGAGTAAGAATAGAGATGGCTAGGGGATAGAATAAATTTGAAGGGATATGAGAGAGAAAAATAATACAAAGCTTATTTTATGGCTTAAAGGTAGGAGGTGACCATAAAAAGATATTTGGCTATAAAAAATCAAAATGTAGCTATGAAATATGATTTTTTAAAAGGGTATTTATTCCAAATAAATAAGGTATCAATTTTTGCTATAGGAGGTAACTAAGTCAAAATAGCACGGTATAGCCAGTTTTCGCACTGGTCAATCAAAAATAGCCCGTGTTTACCAATTCAATGAAAAATAGCCATTATTTTGCTACAACAGAGACCGGTCCCGTATAATATACGGGAGTTCGATGTATTTGTACGAACTCCAACATATTATGCTGGACCGGTATACTTTGTTGACTCCTGTATAATATACGGGATACTGGAGCAACGATGCTCAAAACTCTAGTATATTATACTGGACATTTATACTTGCTGGAACTCCAGTATATTATGCGGGGGTTCCAGCATGATTATACTTGAACTCACGCATATTATATGGGAGTTCCACCATAGTTATTCTGTAACTCCCGTATAATTTGCGGGAGTTCAAGAATACTTATACTGGAACTCCCGTATAATATGCGGGCGTATTTTTTGGATTTTGAACAGCGTTTTCTCTCAAATTTAACTTTACACGAAAAGTTGCTAAATTTTGATTACTTTTGAAATTGGGCTATATTTGATGATCAATTATAAATCTGGCTATTTTTAAATTTCTCCCGATAACTAATCCTTAATTCTTCTCTGAAGCAAGGGTATCTACTGGGCCTAGTGGGGTTGGCCCGATCCAATAAGGATGAGCATGCCAATCCCAGTTGGGATTTTTTCTTATCTATACCATATATGAAACCTTATTACTAAAAATATGCATATTTTTATTTTTACCCGTTATGTTTATATTTTCGCTACAAAATTTATATCATTTATTAAATACTCAATATTAAGAATTGATTTCTTCCAAATTAGGCGCCTACAAATCAGAAAAATTTATACCATTCATTAAATACCCAATATTAAAAATTGATTCCTTCCAAATTAGGCGCCTACAAATCTGGGATAAATATTTGAATAGTTTATTCCTTCCAAATTAGGCAACTAAAAATTTGGGACTAAATATTTTTTTCAATATTATTTTAATGGTATCTACAAACTACTGCATTTATACTACAATTAAACTACAATTTATATTTTAAAAAAAATATTGACTACAAATTTTTTCCTAATCTACAAATTTTCAACAAAAACTTTACAAATAAAATACAAATCAGTTTACATATGTATAAAGCAGTATAGTTTTGAAGGGTATCTACAAAATTATACATTTATACTACAATTACACTACAATCTATGTTGAAAAATATGTTGACTACAAAATTTTCTCTTCATCTACAAAATTTCTTCAAAAAAACTACAAATAAACTGCAAATCAGTTTAAGTATTGTATGATGTTGTATTGTTTTTAAGGGTATCTACAAAATTACTATATTTATACTACAATCGTATGTGAAAAAAAAGTTGACAATAAATTTGCTCTTCATCTACAAAATTTCTACAAAAAACTATAAATAAACTACAATTGCACCCACACTGTCACACTTACAGAAGATTCATATGGCTAACCCACATTACAATTGACAATTGTTGATTGATCGATTGAGGAAGTCTTCTGTATTATATATCTACTCTCGATCTTGTACTTGTTAAAATTCAGAACAATATCTGACAATTACCAGAAATTACAATAACCGAAACAATGGGTTTCATATTGAATTTCTTTGGCTAAAAATCTGATTATACTCAATGGGTCTCATCTTTGTATTTTTTGAGAAGAAGAAGGAATGGAGAAGGGAAAAAATGAGAGGGGGAAAATGACGCTGCGATTAGGAGAAAGAAATGAAGGAATTAAGGGAAGAGAGAAACATGGAATATATGGATACCTTTAATTAAGGGTGTAAATCTGGCGGTTCCGAACCGGAACCGCGGCCCTGGCGATTCTGCCAGTTCCGGCGGCCCGGTTCCGGCGGTTCCGATTCCGGCGGTTCCCGGGAACCGTGGCGGGGCAGTTCTACCCGTTGGAACCGCCAGAACCGGAACCGGACCGGTTCTGGCGGTTCCAAACGGTTCTATAACAGTAATTTTTCAAAAAATAATTTAAAAATAATTTTCAAACGGCTCTTTTTCAAAAGTAGCCGTTTGGAAGTTTAAAAAATAGCTATTTTGCCCCCAAACTTTATATAATTACACTATTTCCCATTTCTCAACTATAAATACCCCCTCATTCTTTCATTTTTATTCACCAATTCATCAGTATCTCTCAATATCTCTCAAGCTCTCTTTCAATCTTTCTAGTGCAAGTGCTTAATTTATTGTTGCAAATTCGTGAAACATTGTGAAGTTGTTGAATTGAAGTTTTCAAGTGTTCAATTTCAACGATTTTCAATTTTCAAGAAGTTGTTCGTCAATCCGGTGAACTCGTTCAACTCTTACGTGCTAAGAATATTTTTGTGTGCTGTTAGTTTGCTTAATTATAATTATTATGGCATTTTCGTTGAAAAAAATGTTCGGTAAAGGAAAAGCTAAAACCGGTGAAAGTAGTGGCTAAAATACTATCCCTCCCCCGGCTCCCCGACCTAGAAAAGATAAGCAAGTTTAAAGTAGTAGCCAACCTAGAAATCCTAATGAACCCTTCGGAATCCTTGATAGTGATCACCCGTGTTTTCAATTTAGCGATATTGATTTTCTACATGATGTAGCAGTTGGTGATAGAATAGACGATGATATTATGAATGCTCTTTATCCTAATGCACCTATCTTAGAGGGAAATGAGGATGATGATGATGATGAAACCCATAGATTTAGATGATACACCTACTAGTCCTACTCATAACTTAGGTGATGAACTGGCACACCCACCCGTACAAACTCCCACTTTTAGTAGACAACCTCCTAAGCGTACAGAAACATCATTAGTTTGGCAATTATTTATTCAACTAAGAGAACAAGATAAGGCAAAGTGTAAATCTTGTGGGAAATTACTTGTTCATAGGTATACCGGAGATCGTAGCGGCACGGGTAGTTTAGTTAAGCATATAAGATTACACCTAGCGATAAGGCTAGATATTTGCAATTGAAAGCGCAACAAGAGGGGAGGACAAGTGTTGATTCTACAGTTAACCCAAGTACTGGTTCAAATCTAGTTCAACCAGGAATAAACACAGTCACCGGAGGTATATTATTACGATCCAACTAAGGATCGTGAAGAATTAACTAAAATGATTACTGTTATGTGTTTGCCTTATTCTTTTGCTTCTAATCCTGCATGGATTCATTATATTAGAAGAGTATTTAATCCTACGTATAAAGGTTGGCCTCGCGCCACAGTTAAGGCCGATATTTATAAATACAAGCATGAATATGAACAATACTTGCGCTATTTATTTACCCATATAACTAAACGTATGTCTATTACAACTGATATTGGTAGAAGTAATAATCATTGTGATTATCTAACCGTAACCAGTCATTGGATAGACGAAGACTGGACAATGCAAACACGCATTATTGCATATAGGATAATTAATTCACGGCACACGGGTAGGTTTATTGCTAACACTGTTTCAGATGTATGCAGATATTTTTGTTTTAGTGATAAAATAATGTCAATTTCTATGGATAACGCTTCTAGCAACACTAGTGCAACAGGTATGCTAACTAGAACACGTAATCCTGCTTTTACTAATATTTTCCATGTTAGATGTATATGTCATATTTATCATTTAATTGTTGGTGATGGTATGAGAATATTAAACTTAGAAATTGAAAAGGTTAAAATGGCTCTTAATTGGCTATTTTATTCAAACCGTAGAAGTAGACTTAGAGAATATTTTAAAAAGTGTGACGAATATGGCCTTAGAGAAAGAAAGGTTCCTAAACCTTGCCCGACTAGGTGGGAATTACATGTACAAAATTTTAGTAGTAGCGTACGAATATAGAAACCCAATTAACGCTACGTATAATTCTCGGGATTGTGGTGAGCACGATAATGACATGCTAACTACACAAGATTGGACTAACGTTAAAATTCTTTTAGATTTTTTAGAACATTTTCATGTGGCTACAAATGCTTTATCTGGCCAATATTATCCAACTATTTCTAACTGTTTAGTTTATATTGTCGCACTTGCTAATTTGTTTGTTGATTTTAGCGAGGGATGGGACATTTATGAAATTGCAATAACTGAAATGAAAAAGAAGTTTAAAACATATTTGTTTCCAATCCCTCCTATATATGGTGTGTCTGCTATGTTAAATCCAACTATGAAATTAGGAGGTCCTAACTTTTGGTATTCTACTATTTATCATTCTTTAGATCTTTCAGAAGTAGAAATTGCTACACTAGCTTATGCGAAAGCATCAATTAAAGTTAATGCTCAAACTGTTTATAATGCATATAAACAGGCGTTAGAGCATGCTAGGCCTAATATTCCAACCCCTACTTCGTCTACATCACAGTCGTCTAAAAGAGTTGCTGGTTTAACAGCTCTTAAATCGTGGACGGAGTTCAGGGGTACTCAAGGGGATAATTTAGATGAAATTTCCCATCTAAATGAGCTTCAAGTTTATTTGTCGCAGGGACTAGAGAATGAGAATCCAGACGGCTCTTTCGACCTTTTGGATTGGTGGAAGACAAGGGAAAAGCATTTTCCCATTCTTGCAAGGATGGCTCGGGATGTTCTGTCGATTCAAGCGTCAACTGTTGCATCGGAGAGCGCTTTTAGTCAAGCAAGACTACAAATAGGTGATCACAGAGCGTCGATGCGGGACAGCTTGGAAAAATCAGTGCTTTTTCGAGATTGGATCCGCGTAGAAAGAAGGAACTTTGGCCTAGCTGAATCACAACAAGATATATATGAGTGCTATGAAGAAATGATAGCAGAACTTGCTCAAGAAGCAACTTCACCCGGAAGTGGTGATGAACAAGCTTCATTTCCACCACCGCCAACACAACCACCTCCAAACCTTGAAGGTTTTATGAGATTTGTTAGAAATAATGCATAAATTATGATGTAACTTGTACATTGGCATGTCTTCTTTTAGTTTTTTTCCTTTTAATGGTGGTATTAGTACCATGTTGTGCTCATTCCAATGGGGGAGAAGACTAAGAAAGATATGCCATTTTGGTCAATAAATATGCTCTTTATCATATCCTTGAATATCTTTTGTCTCAATATTTCTTTGTCTTTACTTCTATATCAATCCTTGAATATTTATATAACATACAATATATAACATACAACATAATATACTAATGACAACATTCTTTTATCAATATATACTACTTATATACAATTTATACTAATTACTAACTACAACACAATATACACTATTTATATACAATATATACTACTTAAATACAATATATACTACTTATATACAAAATATACACTACTTATACACAATATATACTAATTACCAAACACAATATATACTATACTAATAACATAGTACACCATATAAAATATATTCTACAATATACTAATGACTACTATACAAGATATTAATTTTAAAAAAAAATTCAGAACCGCCGGGAACTGCCGGAACCGCCAGAACCGCCGGAACCGGAACCGGACGGTAGCGGTTCCAGGTCCGGAACCGCCAGAACCGGAACCGCAGACCCAAATAGACCCAGAATCGGAACCGGATACAGCCTTACCTTTAATTAAGGAGTAAAATCTGCCCATTAATTAGACCCTTAATTAATATTGTGTATGATTGGTAATATGGTATACGAGTTTGTAATTAAATCAAACCTTAAACCTGGAGGGTAATATAGTATAGAAATGTAAAAATCTCATCCCAGTTCAGGTCTGGGCCAGGCTGTCTTAATGGGCTGGGGCAGTCTCTATCCATTAAGGTTATAGCTAAGGTTGAAGGACTAACCCAATTTTTACAGATTTAGATATGCTTCCGTATCTAGTTTCTGTCCTTGATGATTTGACGTGATAGTTATTGAGGAAGATGATAGTCTTCATCTTAATGTATTTTGGTTCTAACATTGTTAGAACATCTTTTACTGTTCAATAGTTAAATAAGACTACATAACAATCACAATTATCACAGCAGCACGGTTCCTCTTCTTTTAAAAAAAATATGTACTAAACTTGTACTCATTCTTTCCCCAATCCGATTGGATGTAGTGGCTATATTTACTTACTTATATAATGTATTTATTGTTTTTGAATTACTTGGTTCTGGCTGGATCAAGTTTGTTGGATGTTAACCAATTTGGCCCCCTTTCCAATTTGTGCTTTTGTTTTCACTTTTAGCCAGCACTTGAAATTATTTAAATTCGGTAACTAAAAAATGTATAAAATTTATATATAACATACGGCATATATATAGTATCTATAAACGTGTGTTACACATTAATAATGGTACATAATGGTTTAAATATTTAGTTATATGAAGAAATAGTAAAATTTAATTAATGAGAGAAAATATATATGTAATACTACAACAATCATCTAAATGCCGAAAAATATTATTGCATTAGCATATTACATGAATTCAAAATGAAAGGACGTCATCGGAACTTACATAAACGATCAATTTTAGTCATGTTAAGTAGATAATTATGTATTGTAGTATAAATATATCTAATGTTATGATATCTTACCGAACACTTCTTTATAGAAGGTATTTTCTTATATATGTTTCTTTCTAATGCTTTGGTTACTCTGCCATAACGAGTACTCTTTTTGTCGATATTGATATTTCTCTTGGAAGTGCAACATATAGTTATTCTTGTAGGAACATATATTGTGATAAATATAGTTCAATATTTAGGATGTTTGTCCTTGTACTTTATTTATTATAACTACAAAACATAAACATACTAAAAATTATGTTCACACAAAAAGAATATTCTTTAGTTTCGGAAGACGAAAGTTGTCAGGGATAAACACATACTTTGATGCACACTGACCAATATCATAAGTTCCGCATGTATGACATTATTGTCAAGACTTCTATATACCATATGTGTACCATTACATAAGCTATTTAGCGAATTTAAGTTTTCAGTAGCATGACATGCATAAACCTATATTAAATGGGAGATAGATTTTAACTTAGTCTATTATATATGGTACACTAACATACGCAAGAAATAATGAACTTGACAACAAATATGTACAGTAGAAGATCAATTGGTATTAAAGCATATAAGTATTCTTCTTGGTAGTTATTGTTGGTATAAATTTTTCCTGGCTAAGATAGATCTTTAATTTCTGTCATGTAATTTGCACAAATTGCATATTTAATCTAATGATGAAGATATTTTCCTTATTAATTGCACTACTATTATCACTGGGGTTGATAACCAAGTATTCTACAAGAACCAAATCATCTTTTATTGGATTTTCTTCTTTGTTTCCGATGCGAGCCAAGAAGTCAGTGAATGTAGGATCGGTTCTTACTTTTATATTTCTTGTCGTTTGAGCATTTTTCATTTGAGATTATAAGTATAAATTTGGCAAGTTAGCTTTTACGGTTTCTGCTTTGGTCAATTTTAGAACTACTGATTGAACTTGACAGAAATCACCTCGCAAACCATTACTGTTCTACCAAATTGTTCATCGATATCCGATATATCTCTTAAACTGATATCCGATATATCTCTAAAACTATGTGAGATAGATTCGATCGTTTAGTACCGTTGGTCTGATTTGATATAGTTGTGATGGTTATTTCAGTTATTTGAAGATGTATATGAAATCTAAAGTGAGTTGTACAACCTCATAGTAAAATCAATGATGGTACAATACTTGTTCTTATTGTTAACAATATCATGCCTCTTGATATGACATTTACAAGTAATGCATGACATAAGAATATGATTTCGATTCCGCTGGGGACATCTAAAAGGATAATCTCGCTATACCAGGATCGATTTTTTATAATATAGTCTTGAAAGCTTATTTTTGTTCAGGATTTAGTTTTGATTATGCTTCTTCAAACACTTGTATGACCTTCTTAATATTATTATTTTTTTTCAACTTGAAAAATAAATTTACACATATGATCAATTTAAAAAATAATTTTATTAGATTCTCTTTCTAAATAATTAATTGAAAGATTTAATTATTTTACATTAACATAAAATATAATTTATTTTTTGTTGAATTAGATTCTTAAAATTAGTTCATCTCATATTTGAATGTTTAACCGTGATTATAATTTTATCCATCACAAATTTTATTTTTAAAGAGTAAAAATATCACGACCCATTTTCATAACAGGTCATGATAGCGCCCAACCACCTTGCCGGGCAAGCCAAGTGCGGAACATTACTAGCCATTCGTATAGAATCATGCTCGAATTTAAGTGAAATATCCATTCAACTAGGGTTTAGAACAAAAAAAACATAATATAGTAGGAAATAAAATAAACAACCCCAAAAGCAAGTCTACTAATGCGTGCGTGTGCCAAGACCTGGTGTCACAATGTACGGACATCTAGTAGAATATACAACATCTCTACCCAACTGTCTGAAATGAGGGAAAGACAGCAAAAATATCAAATAAGACTCCATCCGGCTACCGAGCGATGTAGGAAGGGAAGCAGCTCACCGTAGAAATCTCTACAGCCACTCATTAGCGCACGTCCGGTCGATATCCAGATGAATCAGCCTCAGACCCTATACATTTAAGTACAGAAGTGTAGCATGAGTACATAAACAATATGTATCTACTGAGTATCCCGCCTAATCTCGAAGAGGTAGAGACGAAAGGTCGACTTGATACCCACTTGGTCAAGATAATATCATAATGATGATGTACATTTTAAAGCATAGATATTTAAGTTAAACCACAATTACAATGGAAGTCATAATCATACTTCTTTTACCATTTTTCCATCTTTTGCATACTTAGCAATAATTCATAAAAAGTCTAGGCTCAAGCATATATATATATATATATATATATATATATATATATATATATATATATATATATATATCATGCGCAATAATGCCGAGGTCGACGGCCCGCTCCAACAAGATATAAATTGTGCACTGCCGAGAGTCGACGTCCCGTACCATAGATGCATCCATTTTACCGAGGCGATCGGCCCAAACCATAAATAGAAGATAACATCAACAATACACACAAATGCATAATTTATGTACAAGGAAATAATCCTTCCAAGTTCAACAATAATCAGATGTTCATTTTTTTTATTCTCCTATAGTCTCTAGCATGTCATAAAAGATCATTTAGATAACTCAAATAATGAAAATCTCAATTTAGGCATTATGTGGGTCTTGAACTACCCAAACATATGATATCATGGTAGCTACGCACGGACTCTCGTCACCTAGTACGTATGTAGCTCCCGCATTTAATATCAATTTATCATTTATTAGTCCTAAAGGGGCAATTCCCTCTCGTGAGGTTAGGAAGGAGGCTCGCCTCGCTCCAAAGCGCACCTCCAAATATCAAAACCAAGCTCGAAACCTCAAAGCGAAGCCAAAAGCGCGCAAACTAATCAACAAGAGCTAACAAGGTTGAATCCCAACTATTTAAGTGATTTCCCAACCTTTCCTGCAAGTTTCCTAAATTCCGACCCCGGGCCCATGCGCCGGATCCCGAGATTTTTTGAAGAAAGTTGTTCTTTCATCACCTAAGGATCACAAATATATGATTTCTAGTTCATTACATAGTCATTTACGTGGTTAAATCTTAATTTTATTTAAACCCTAGGTCTAACTCAAACCCTTTGAGTTTACCACATTTTTTGTGTTTATCTACCCATTATACAAGTACTTAAGTTAAAAATGTAGAGGGATTACTTACCTTGCCAGTATATGTAGAAACCCTCCCTTGGAAGCTCCCAATTCGCCCAAATGTAGAGTGAAAATGAGAGAAAATAAGTTTGAGTTCCTATCTAATGAACCCTTCTGCCCAGCGTTTACTGCTTCTGCGAGCGGATTTCCATTTCTGCGGAAAAGTAGCGTCTTTTGCGGTTTGGAAAATATTGGGCTAGACCACTTCTGTGGTTAGCCGGTTGCAAAAGCGGGGCCGCTTCTGCGGTCCCCAAGACCGTTTATACGGTTGTCGATGCCCCCTTTTTTCCCAAACAAAGAGTGAAATCGGGTTTACGGCATTATGGGCAAAATAACTCTTATTCCCTTTTGAGGAATCGAGTTATGGATTTTGAAGAGTCACCACCTAATGATTATAGTGCATTAGGACACTTTAAAATAAGAAGATTTTTTTAAGGAAGACCAGAGTTCAGGTAAGGGCTTGAGATTATCTCGAGGGGAAGGTGTTAGGCACCCCTCAAGATCCATTAGTGTGGTTCCCGGTCGTACTTAGTTGTGACTTTAAGAAAAGTATAAGTAAACAAACAATGTTTGTACATAAGGAATATAAATAAATCGAAAGCTTTGAAAGAGAGAAAAAGGACATAAGTGGTTTTGGGAAAACATTAATTGAGGAAAAACATTAATTTTTTTAAGAAAGCATACATCATATAAATAAAGAAAAGGGGGACCTAGGTATAAATATAATATGGATCACTTTGGTGCAATACCCATCAATCATTCTCACACGAGATATTAGCGCACCAATCATCATATCCATATTTTATCCTTCCCACCCCGTTAAGGTTTTAAGCGCGATTAGTCTCGTTTACTAATTTATTATCATACCCGTCCCAACCTGTCTGTCCCGGGGTTAGGACTCCTAATCCTAAAAGGGGGAAAGGAAGCATAGGCACATGTGGAGTTTCAAAAGGATAAAAGACTAAGGCGACAAGCAGAACAAGTAACAAATATGAAGGGACGAAACAAATACACGAAAGGCTCATTTAAACCCCATGAATCACATAGCAACTAATTTAGCATGTCTTGCATATACTGATTTGGTCTTAATTAAAACTTAAACGGCGGACAGACTAGTTTAACACATAGAATTACGTAAAAAGTTTCTATTAGGAAACCCGGGTTCAATTGTCAGAAATTGAGGTATTTTTAAAATATTATTTAGAAGGTACGGAGTCCAGATAAGAACCAAATGTAGAAGAGTTAGAAAACAGAAAGTTGAAAATTGCAGAGGTTCAAAAATGACTTTGAAATCAGATTTGCGTGAGTGAAACACATGAGAGTTATAAAAAGTGATAATACTTTAAAAGAAAAGTGAGCTAAGGGACTGCTTTAAAAGATAGTTTCAAAAGATAAATGGAATTTAGGTAGAAGGTTTAAAAGAATTGTTTCAGACAGACATGCAAAATTCGGAAAGCATGCTCATGAGAGTTTTGAAAACGTGATACTGAAACGTTAAAACTAGTTAACCAATTATTACTACTTAAACAGATTAAGCGATTCAGACAGTGTAGTAATATATTCTAAATTAATAGGATTACAAGGCTAATGTCTAGAATTTCGAGTATGACCTTTTATTGTGAGTTATTATGCATTATATCCTAAAATTAGTAGGATTATAAGGCTAAAGTTTAGAATTCCGAGTATGTCATTTTTGTGAGTTATTATGCTTAATATTAAAAGGTTTTTTTTTTGTAATCCAACATTTTAGTCATGCTTTTATAATAACCAATATCTATAAACGTGTGTTGCACGTTAATTGAATTGGATTGTCTTGCTAAATAATTAATTGAAAGATTTAATTAGTTGATCTTAACAAAAACTAATTTATTTTATGTTGATTCAGATTCTTAATGTTAGTTCATCTATTGTTTTGAATATTTAATCATAATATGATTTTATCCACTGAATTTTTATTTTTAAAGTGTAAAAAGATCGATCTGACATTCCACTTTTAGATATTTATGCTTGCATAATCATTAGTGGTATTGATTCTTACCAACATTTTTTCTTTTTCTTCTCACACGTTTATATTCTTAAATATTTTCTTACTTGTTCTTTAAATATTTGGTATATTTTTAAATATTACACACAAAAATTGATTAAAAATATTATTTGAGTAGAAAAGCAGTTCAAATATAATATAAAAATATATTCGTGGTGATATATTTTTTTCCCAATTTCAACGGTTCATGCAATCTATGTAACATTACTTTTATATTTTCTTCGTTTGGACATTATGGAATGGTAATGTATTGCTAATACAGATTATTCAAATGAAATTGATTTATATTAAACCTTTCTATATATTTTAATAAGAATTTAATAGATAAAAGTTTATTAATTTCAAAATTTTAAATAATAAAAAAATTAACGTAAAAGGTACTTAGTCCAAAAAATAAGTTATTATTGTTAATCCTTCTCCTATGAGTTCTTCTGTTTAATATTTTAGTGATACTTTGGTCAATCAATATGTATTTTTGCTTTTATAATATATAGGCTTTTTTCTTTCTAAACGGATTTGGACAATATAATACATTCTTAAATTAAATTAGTGATAGGACAATACAATATTTTCAAATTAAATTAGTGATAGGAATTTTTAAGAAGTTTATCCTAAAAGTAATAGGATTCCACGGCTAAAAATATGTTTCAATCGCGAAAGTAATTATATTAATAGGGATGTAACGTGTTACTAAAGGTATTGTGTTTATATGCTAACATGTAGTAGTATTATATATCTATACCCAGAAGTAATTATATATTTCCTACATCTGGGTATTTTGAAGAGTTTATGGGAATAGTGTTTAATAAAATATAGAAAAAGAATAAAAGATATGATATGAACTCCTATTCTAGTTGAGACAATAGCGAACAATTTCCTGTGGAAACGATAATTCCCCAATCACACTTTGTTTTAGACTTGAAATCTCAGTTAATTTTAAATTCTAAAATTTTAACTTTTGACATTTTATCTAACGTAGAGTTATTTAGCGTAAGATATCTTAAGGATATTTTAGTCAACCAACATTGTATTCGTAAATATTAAATTGAAACCTTATCATGTAGGATTTTTGATGTGTAGTTATGTCCTAAAATTAATAGGATTATAAGGTTAATATCTAGAATTTTGATTATGTCCTTTTATTATGAGTTATTATGTTTAATATTATAATCCGACATTGTATTCACGCTTTTATAATAATATAGATATAGATATATATACAAAAAAATATATTTTTCGGCTATTATTTTGAGGCTGTACAATGTCATAATCATTTTCCCTTCCAATTTTAGTTTATGTAGCAAGTTGTGCAGTGGGCACTTCTTAAAGAAAGGTCATGAACAAACAAATTTTGGAAAGTAGTAGTAAGTTTCTCCAATAGGTTTAAAGCTTAGAGTTCTCTAGATTCAGAATTACAAGTTATAATTGGAATTACACCAGCAGAAAGTCAAATGCTGGGAATTTAATTTCTCATGGGGTACTTGACATCCTGTATCCAATCTCTACATGATGATGCAATTGAAAATAAAAGTAATAGAAATAAATATTTGGATTCTCATATCTTCTTTGTCTTCTGATGTTTACCAAGCTTTGAGCGCCGTTGCTTAAACAAGTGCAGATAAAGGTTGAGCCATAGAAAAGGGTAGACCACAAGCAGAACCTGAAGTTTAAAGAAAAATGATAACTACTGCTTATGAAGTAATATGTATTTCTTTTGGGGAATAATTAAGAATCATTCTAATTATGTGGCTAAGGGGCAGCCCGGTGCACTAAGCTCCTGCTATGTACGGGCTCCCGAGAAGGGACGGTACGAGGAAGGGCCTGACCACAAGGGTCTATTATACGCAGCATTACCCTTCATTTCTACAAGAGGCTATTTCCACGGCTCGAACCCGTGACCTCCTGATCACATATGCCAAGGCTCCCTTCATTTGTGTGCCTAAGCTGATGCCCAAAACATTTATAAGGGTTCAGCATTTTGCACAAGGAAGTTCAATCCATCTATATATGCAAGTAGGAAAACTCTCTTTATAGGCATTATCCAAACCAACCCCGGGCATAAGATTCACATGAATGATACAGCAATATAAGCTACAAAGCATGATCTACTCGCGCCATTGGTACATAGGATTAGAAGTCAAATTGCTTTTCTTTATTTAAGAGTTTAATACAGAGTAAGCGCCAAGGATTCGCCTCAAGAAATGGATAGAATCTGATGCAAAAGTAAAGCTGAAGGAGGTTGGTATGGTGGCAAAAGCCAAAGTAAGCTTTTTGTCATTAAAGATGTTTTTTCTATAGTTTGCAAAACTAGGCTTATCGAGATATGAACAGCAGCGCAAATAAAAATCAGTTGCAGCTGAAAGGCATATGACAACACTCAGTAAAATCGATAGATTTGATTCTGAACTCGTTTATTTTTAGTCATTATCAGGTCCTCAATATTCGAAGTAATGACAAGCCTAACGCCCAAAGAATAAAAAAATTCCTTCTGAATTGAAGAGAACAAAATAGACTACTGCATCTAGGTTTCAGCAAAAATTGATCTTTATTTCAGGATATCCGAACGTACCTTAATGAAGTTACAATAACTGAAAGGGAGAGTATCTGCATACAGATTTCTCGTTTTCATGAACGGAAGTGCTTGGTACATAAGCCACACTGCATAGAAATGAAGTCCAAGCTTTTCAGATTTGCAGATACTCGACAAAGATGACCACAAACAATGGAATGATAAAACGCTATGAATGCAATACATTATTTCTAACAAACTTGTTAACTTACTTTCACCAGGTCCTAGTCCAACGGGATACAGGAGAATGAAAGCAGTGTACCTAAATGGGCAAAGAGAAAATTCAAAACCAAGTGAATATCCCAATAATATACTCTCTCCTGAGTAACTAAATGCATTATTTTCTGAAAGAGAAACAAACCTGAGGTAAGTGATAAAGTACGGTGGACTTCCAATGCAACTCAAAGCATAATGTGAGTATCTAATCACCTGCGTCGAGGAACAGGTCCATATAATTGGGATTTCCTAAAATTACATTTTTGTGCACTAAAATACAGCAACTTAATATGGGATAAAGTGCACAAAGTTTCTTCGGATGACATGCTATTTTGGTAACCAAATGCATCGAAAGATATTGAGAATAGTCCAGTTTATCACAATGCATTGCAAAATCCAATCACTAAGTCGCCAACTTGGTACTCTATAACTTGTAGGATGACTATAGGAGTGAAGACTAAAGCCAAAAACAAAGAGCCTTCATTATCAGATATGAAAAATCTTATAGCATTGTTAGTTCTCTGGTCTAATAACAAAGTGATAACCTCTAAAACTTCAAGATTTCTCTGTAGATTTATTATTTCTTTTCTATTCTATTACCAATTTTCATGGGTCAGAATTTAGAATCTAAACTTAAGAGTTATTTCTTAGTAACTCGTGTCGAGGGTCTTCTGGAAACAATCTCTCTACATTCATTGTAGGGGTAAGGTCTGCATAATATACATCCTCCCCAGACCCCATTTATCGGGACTATAATGGGTTTGTTGTTGTAGTAAACTTACGAGCTACTTCACATACCAAATATAGCCTGAAATCTTCGACCCACTCCATATATATCTCCAACAATTAATAGTTGTTGTCCATCATATTTATATCAAGCATCAAGACAGTTGCCTGGTAGTCCACTCTGTGTGCTCACTTCTGTCAAATATTTGGTACAAATAATTTCTTCCTCTTTCTGCCATTCCTTTCAATAGGAGTAAGTTGTAAAGTTTTTGCATGCGAGGGTACGTTTTACACTAGTACTTCCTCAAGATAGTTTAAGATTCTAAATATACGAATTGACCAAATTAAAAATAGGAAAAAAGTCAAGAGTAACATGCAATGAAAAAAGAGAGGAGGAAAATTAACTCACCTCACTTAAGCTCCAAGCTAAAAATGTTAGGAACACCGAAGGCGATTCTTGGACCTAGAAGAAGTAAAAAAGACCACAAATACTTCACACTCAAGTTCTTTGTGTTCACTCCAAATTGTACACAGACTAGAAATCAGCACAACAAAAAGACTCCATATCTTTATTAAGCTTCCAAAAATCTTGTTATTGAACAAATAATTAGTTCCATGATGATTCTATTTGAAGAGTTTAAGTTATGTACATCAGCAGTGTAAAGAATCTTATACATCATCAGGTTACCAAAAGAATATCTACATATAAACCTCCTTAGGGATTTGTAATATTAAAAATACGATATGTTGTCTGCTACAAGAGGTAAAAGTGACCTAATGGTGTAAAAAAATTTTATACTGGCAATGTATACAACTTAAACTCCTATTTAAAAACTGCATATGATTTTACTATTTTAGCAACTAGTGCAGAGAAGTATGTGTGATTTGATGAAAGAAGTAAAACCTCAACAATTCGACGAACAATTGCAAGCAAAAAATGAGTTCTTCCGCTCCATTGCATCAAAGGAAGCACTGCTCCACTAGGAACAATCCCTTAATATAACCCCAAAAAGAAAGTAATCAGAATATGAACTTTGCTACTTTCACAATACTGTCAAATGAAACCTATTAAAGTACTTTACCTATAGCTCCATGTACAACTTCCAAGAATGCACAACATTGCAGCAAACCTTTAACACAAAGATCACATTTTTACTCAAACATATCATCAAGAACATCAAACGGAGAGAAATATTAACCAGTAAATAAATAAAATGGAACTCACAAATTAGTTCACCAGCAGAAGCATAAGTCCCAGCGACTGACTTAGTGGAAATAAAGTTGCTCAAAATTCTGAAAAGTGCTACTGCCCTACATTTGCATGTGACCTACTCAACATATACAATATAAAAAACATTCTGCAATTATAATATTAAAATGGGTGGGAATTTACCATCCAAGAAACTGAAGAGAATTGTAAGAGAAGAGATAAAGATTCTTCAGTTTAGCCATTGGAGACTACTTGTGTACTAATGTAGAAGTTACTCTTTGTAGGTTTTCAGTTATGCCTATTGCCTAGCTATCAGCCATTTTTACTCGGGGGTAATAAAAGCTTCAAGATTTTCTTCAACAGCAATTAATACTACAAGAAAATGAGATCACAAATGTATGGTCTTAAGTTCTTGGAAGTTTAGACCAGTACCATTTATGGTCGCGAGAAATTTAAAAATAGTCAGATTTACAATCGGTCGTTAAAAAATAGCCAGGTTTCAAAAGTTATCGAAATTTAGCCAATTTTTATGTAAAGATAAATCTGAGCGAAAACACTGTTCAAAATCCGGAAAAATATTCCAGTATATTATACTGGAGTTCCGACACAGGTATGCTTGAACTCCAGCATATTATACTGGAGTTCCAGAATAGTATGCTGGAACTCCAGTATAATATGATGGAGTTCCAGCATAAGTACACTACAACTCCAGCATAATATACTGGAGTTCTAGCAAGTATAATTGTCCAGTATAATATACTGGAGTTGGAGCACTGGTGCTCTAGTCTCCCGTAAATTTTACGGAAGTTCTAGCAAGTATAATTGTCCAGTATAATATACTGGAGTTTGGAGCACTGGTGCTCCAATCTCCCGTAAATTTTACAAGAGTTAGCAAAGTATACCGGTCCAGTATAATATGCTGGAGTTCGAACACAAATGCACCAGAATTCTCGTGTATTATACTGGACCGGTCCCTGTGCAGCAAAATAATGATTATTTTTCATTGACTTGGTAAACGCTAGCTATTTTTCACTTATCAGTATAAAAACTGACTATACCATGATATTTTGCCCTTATGGTCTTGGTTCCCAGCCCATAATGGACCTTTTCGGGTACACCGGGTATGGACCCAATATTTGGTCGATTTACAAAATTAGCAAGTTTTGTGGCTTTGTATTTAGAAGTTTGCCACTTTTTAGCAATTAGACCAATGATCTGATTTTCGAATTTCAAATCCAACATACATGGAAAAATTGATATTATATAGCTGCTTTCAAAATAATAATCGAATATATATATATATATATATATATATATATATATATATATATATATATATATATATATATATATATATATATTGTTATGAAATAATATAAAGACAAGAACAATAATGCAAGAATAAGAACAATATAGAGAGAGAATAGGGAGAGAGAGAAGTATTCTTATTAATACTTGGGGTTTTTTACAATGGGGTAAGACCCCTCTATTTATAGGAAGAGGAATGACTTAGCTTCAAGCTAAAACTCTTAGACATTCACTCTAAATAGACTTCTATTTTATAACACTCCCCCTTGAATGTCTATTCAATAATGTGCCTCATAAAACCTTAAAACCAAAACCCATTGGGAAAAATTAAAGTAAAGGAAAAAGAGTACACATGTTTGAATATGCGCCTATTGGTTGCCTCGTTAAAAACCTTGCAAGGAAAACCCAGTGGGAAAAAACCTTGTAAGGAAAAAAGAGTGCAACGCGCATTGACTCCCCCTAATGAGTACATCAATTTATATCCTTGAGCATTTGCATTTCAATCTTGTGCATCATCTTCAAAACGATCTTTGGTAGACGTTTGACAAATCAACCATATTGACTTGAATAAATATTCCGCACCTTAAAATCATCATTCTTGATAGATATGAACATCTTCATATAATGTCGTGGAATAACTCTTCAATATCTCCATAAATGCATTCTCAATGCCATCATGCTTATAGTTATAGCAAGATACATATGTACACAAATTGTACTAAGGATGTGGTACTTCAGGACCAAGAATTGCATATGCTTCAAGCAACTTAAATCTTTGACTTTTATACTTTCAAGTATTTGAACTACATGTCCAAATCTACATGTCTTTCACATGGAATCAAGTATTTGTCTATACGCTTCAAGCGTATCAAAGACTTTGTCCTTCTGGGACTTAATATGAGCATTTGCAGTGAGAATATAGTTACATTCTTTGGGTCAGCAAATGCGTATAGCATGCTTTGCAATATGTTGCAATTGAATTATCCTTTTATGAACTTCAAGTACATATCATGATATTCGAGGATCTACACAAATGATAATTCATCTCATGTAACCTTTTCTCAAGCGTTTATCATGTCTCCCCCTCATGTTAGTAAAGCTAACTTGTTTCCTCAAGTTTGGGAAATCATCTTTGTGCATTATCATGTCAATATACACAACACATTAATAATAAGATGAAATTATTTGGTTCCTGACCTTGAACCACTTGTGAGGGGAGAATATACTCTCGTATACAACTTATATCAAACTGATATATATAACTTTGTTCTCATAAGAAAAAGTTTAGCTATTAAGTGGAAGCACTCAATAATTATCTTGCTAAACCAACTTTGATATAAACCAACTTATCAAGATGAACTATCTTGAGTAGAGAATCTGGAAATTATGCTCGAAGTTAGATTACTGAGCAATTTACCTCGCAAGCACCGGCCAGGCTGCGGGTTAATAACAATTGCGCATGTAACCATTTCATAGATGCATCATATGTGGTATACATGGCAGGTGAATGGGCCCATATTCACCTTTGATATTTCCAGAATTTATGGGCTTCAACCCGAACTCTTTAGTTGGTCAGTTCATTAATGAGAACAAGTGATACAAGAGAATTCGTAAAGAACTTTCTAGTTCTTTGATATTCACCTGTGTGAATTTGCACATCATACTTAAAATGAGATGGCTAACACGAATGCCAACTGAATAAATTATCAATATTGGTAAACTTCAAATTTACACCATGACATGTGCACTTATCAATAAACTTCAGGTTTATTATGACATGGGTTTTTATACCAATAGATATCCACTTTATTGTGGCATTCTTTCTTTTGTGTAGTACAAACTGGAGAACAAAGCGGGTAGCTTTTCATATACAAATTACCCCGCTACAAGTTGTAGTAATAGGAGATATCAAAGCCTTCCTTTATTTATAGTCTCAATATAATCAATCGCTTTCGCGTGTACTTTGGAAACTGAATAAGTTTCTTTGAGACTTACTACAGCACAATACTCAATTGTGTTTCTCCAACATAGTAATAATTGGCTCTTCTAGAGATCTCAATTAATTTTGTACTACCACAGATTCATCAACATCCATGTGGTGAATATCTTTCATAAAGAGAAAGTTATACCATTATGGTCATGTCAAACTTATATGCAAGATATGTTTCTTGCATTATCGTTGTCCTTTAATAGTCATATTTCCAAAATACTTTGGCGTACAATAGGTACGTGACCAACGATCATTCATGCCATATATCATCTCAAACCTCCTTCTAGAGGTGAGTGTGGTATATTTAATACCAATTTCATGTTCATATTCTTCCAATAATGAATATGTATTCGTGAATCAAATGTTGTCACATTCACTTCGAGGATATGTGATTTTGTTATCCTTTTCAAATCTATAAATGCGTCAGGCATTTGATTTGCTATTCTTTGCAAATGGATAATCTTTTGTGCCTCTTTCTCACAAAATAGAGGTGTGTGGATCAAGATGAGATAATGATGCATTTTTCCACAAAATTTCCCGTTTGGTTTCACCAACTTCTCCCCCTAATTTTGGGAAAAGTGTCTCATCAAATTGACAGTCTGCAAATCGTGCAGTGAACAAATCTCCTGTCAATGTTTCGAGGTAGCGAATAATGGAGGGCGATTCAACCTCAACATATATTCCTAACCTTCTTTGCAGACCCATTTTGGTGCGGGATGGCGGTGCTAAAGGCACATATACTGCGCATCCAAAAATTTTTAAATGGGATATATTGGGTCCATGACCCAAAACCAATTGCAACGGGGAATATTTGTGTCAATTCGTCAGTCAGAGACGAACTAGCATTGCTGTATGTAAAATGGCGTGTCCCCAAACCGAAGTGGGCAGCCGACAAACTAAAATGCTGCATGCAAAATGGCATGAACCCAAACCAAAGTAGGCAGCCGACGAACTAGCATTGCTGCATGCAAAATGGCGTGAACCCAAACCGAAATGGGCAGCCTCGTTTTCATGAAGAATTCAAGATTATTCTCATCTATTGTCTCAATATGATATCCATTTTGAATGATATCTTTAAAACTCAACAAGTTCCTTTTAGACTTGGAGGAGAACATTGCGATTGATATCATTAAAACTCAACAAGTTCTTCTTAGACTTGGAGGAGAATATTGCATTCTCTAAGATAAACGTCATGCCTTTGGGCAGAGTTACAGTTGCTCTTCCGGAGCCTTCAATCAATTTACTTCCCATGGTTTGACATATAAAAGAAATACACGAACATATGAATAAATAAGTTCAATTCGTTTGTGTCACATAATATTTTCAAAATCTGCAGCTAACAGTTGACTAACAAAATCAGATATGTTATCCATAATTGATTACTTTGCAGTTTGAAAATTTCAGTTTAAACATTTTCTTCAAACAATCGATTGTTAAACACAAACAATCGATTGTTGAACATTGACAATCGATTGTTAAACACACACAATCGATTATTTGCTATTTTGAAAAACTTCAGATCATACTGTCTTAAGACAATCGATTGTTAAGTATAGACAATCGATTGTTGGCTATTTTGAAAAATTTCAGAGCACACTGTTTTAAGACAATCGATTGTTAAGTATAGACAGTCGATTGTTGGCTATTTTGAAAAATTCCAGAACACACTGTCTTAACGACAATCGATTGTTAGACAAAGACAATCGATTGTGGATGATTTTTGAAAAATTCCAGATTACACTGTTTTAAAGACAATCGATTGTTAAACATAGACAATCGATTGTTGACTGTTTTTGAAAAATTCCAGATCACACTGTCTAACGACAATCGATTGTTAGACATAGACAATCGATTGTGGATGATTTTTGAAAAATTCAGATTACACTGTCTAACGACAATCGATTGTTAATCATAGACAATCAATTGTTGACTGTTTTTGTAAAATTCCAGATCACACTGTTTTAAAGACAATCGATTGTTGATCATCGACAATCGATTGTTTTGCAGTTTTTATGCGAAATATGAGATAACCGACTAGTTTTTCAGGTTAGTCGATTTCCTCTACTAGAAAGTAAAAATATTATTGATATTTGAGCATATTGATACATTCTAAAGAACTAATACTAACATTATATCATGAACTAACTAATACGAGCTAATACTAATGGCTATTAGTTTATTCATTCACTAATACAAACAAGTAAAATAAAATCAAATAGCTCTATCTTCTTTCATCACGGATCCATCACCGATTAGGTGGTCTATCTTCCCCTCGGGTTGCTCAAAGAAGTCTGCCACATCCAAGTGGGTGATGTCAAAGTTGTCGTCAGAGACAAAATTCGTTTCAGGGCGTTTACTCTTTCGAGATGCTTGATAAAGGTCAACCAAAAGTCATGGTATACGGCAAGCCTTTGACCAGTGCCCGTTTTCACCGCAACGATAATATATAGTTTATAAACTATTTGCTTTTGGGTTCTTATCGTATCATGCTTGTGGCAGAGTGACCAACTTCAGGTTGTCATATCTCTTCTTTAAGCCATTCCACAAGGTGGGTGGATCTTTGACTGTGATATATTCAATTTTCAAACCTTCATCAAGGTGATGGTGCAAGAAAATCAAGACCTTAGCATAGTTTCAAACCTTCATCAAGGTGATGGCGCAAGAAAATCAAGGCCTTAGCATAGTTTTGGGTGGATGCATTATTTCTGTCTTTAATGGCGTCTCCAAGACCCATAGCATCTAAGTGGATTTCAGCATCCAACACCCATGTCATATAGTTCTTGCCCGAAATTTCAAGGACAACGAACTTTCTTTTCATAGTGTCAGTCATAGGACACAATTACATCAAGAGCGTGTTCATACTTACGGGCTCTATTACAATTATCACATTCACTTCAGGGAATGGATCAAAATTATGTGCTTTACACAATCTCATGTCAAATATTACTTTCATAAAGTGAAAGATTATTTTGAGAATCCTTATTGTTCTCATTACCACAATATTGACGATTATAACTTCGTCTATTGCCATGTCCACATCCATTGATACCTTTACGGTAATTAGTCTTCTTTCAGACTTATCACATACTGCTACCACATTCTCTAAAGGGAATGGAGCAAATTCAATTGGACGGAATTCTTTGCCACGTCCACATTCATTGGTACCTTCATGGTAATATTTTAGTCTTCTTTCAGACTTATCATATACTGCTACCACATTCTCTAAAGGGAATGGAGCAAATTCAATTGGACGGAATTCTTTGCCACGTCCACATTAATTGGTACCTTCATGGTAATATTTTAGTCTTCTTTCAGACTTATCATATACTGCTTTCACATTCTCTAAAGGGAATGGAGCAAATTCAATGGGACGGATTTTCAATTATTTGCCCACAATCATACATGAATTTAATCATGGCAGGACATAGAGATTTTACCACTTCATGTGGTTATAATTTCTTACAAACTCCATTAGAGTTATAATCAAACTTTATTGTCTATGCTTTGTATATAAAATCAAATTATAGAATTTCAAGAATTTGAAAGGGAAAAGTAAATTACTTACCTTTAAGGTATACCAAAAAATGTTGTGATATCAAATATACCTCTTGTGTAAATTCCTTTCTTTCTCTCACGTTTTCCTTTTCCTTTTTGTCCGTATAGATATTTGCCTCTTCGAAAGATGAAAACTTTGGCATAGCAATTTGTGGAGAGTTTCAGGACACATAAATGAACGGCGAGAATACCATTGCAATCAGCATCACATCAATGGCAGCTGATAATTTCCTTCTCTTCTGGTCAACTAAACCGAACCATGAAGAGAATATCTTTCGTGATGGTTAGAGACTCGTGCTGATAACGTGTTATGAAATAATATAAAGACAAGAACAATAATGCAAGAATAAGAACAATATAGAGAGAGAATAGGGAGAGAGAGAAGTATTCTTATTAATACTTGGGGTTTTTTATAATGGGGTAAGACCCCTCTATTTATAGGAAGAGGAATGACTTAGCTTCAAGCTAAAACTCTTAGACATTCACTCTAAATAGACTTCTATTTTATAACACACACACACACACACACACACATATATATATATATATATATATATATATATATATATATATATATATATATATATATATATATATATATATATATATATATATATATATATATATTTAATATTTTGCGGCTACCGGACGTAAGTAATTTCGATCAAAGTTAAAGTGATCTTTGCCCATAATATCATGGGTCTAAATCTTAATAAGTGGCCACTTCCAAATACAAAACCATAAGTGGCCACATAGTCTTTTAAAATCAGCTTATTTTGAATTTTTTTTTTTGAAAAGTGATTTTCGTAAAAATATTTTTGGTAAGAATTAGTTTGTGTTTGGCGAGTTAATTTAAAAAGTACTTTTGAGCAGCAATTATTTTTTAATCAAGCTTTCAAAATGTGTGATTCTAAATGTATTTTTCTCAAAAGTAATTTTTCAAAAAGTGTTTTTGTGGAAAAAAAATACTTCTTCTACTTCTCAAAAATTGCTTTTACTTCTACTCAAACCACTTTTTTTCTTCTAAAAATTTGGCCAAACACTTTAATTTTAAAGTAAAATAATTTTGATCAAGAAATGCTTAGCCATACAATTTATTAATATTAGTGCTATTCGTTTAACACAAGGGGCTCGTTAAATTCTAGATGAGTTGCGTTTTACTTCTGAAACTACGAATAATATATGGATGGTTTTATTCCCCAAAATAGGATATGAGTAGGTAACCTTTCATGAAATCCAACCTTAGTTTAGCAAGGTGAAATAGAAACTCACACATTCTATAGTTATGAGTCTAACGTTGTGAAATTAGACGTTTGAACTAATTCAACCTAACACTAATCTCTTTGCTTTATTGAATCATTTAAGGCTTGAAACATTAAAAGCAGTATAGCGTTCAATTTAGGACGGCCCATGAAAGAAAGTCAATATAATTTTGTGACACATGTATGGTTGGAGTAATCGTAAAAATTGTACGGCGTTTTATTTGATCGCCCCCATTTAATTTATAATTATTATTTTTAAAAGTTTTAATTTATACCCACTTTTTAAACAACTTCAGTCTCTTTCTCTTCCTCTTTCTCCTACTCAAAGTTATATTCGCCCTCAATTCGATAGGTCACTTCTTTCTGAAATCGCTGGTTGTGAAAAGGTGTAATTGACATGGGCTGTGGAGATATTCTTGAGGAAGTTTATTCTTCAGCTATCTCTTTTAAATAAATATTTCTTACTATTACTCAGAATTCCTTTTAATGGTAAGTGCTAAAAACTCAAACGCGATAAGTAATTTGGCAAGAATATCAGCTGTTTGCTTTCACAAGGATTCAGATTGCTATACAATGTGAATTCACACTTTGAAAATTGCCATTGATTGTCATACGATGTGATTCCCGCTTTGAAGATTATTGTGGATTCATAGTGTCACGATCCAGAATTCCCACCCTCAGGAGTCGTGATGGCGCCTACTCGTAGAAGCTAAGCAAGCCAAAATTATAAACTCCTAACTCCTTTATTTTTAAATCCTTTTAATCCACCATAACAACAAGTGTTAGATATTAAAACAAGGCAGAAACATGAGATTTAGGCGGAAGGCTTAAATTAAATAATCTGAACAATAATGCGTAATTCATCATATTTCTCTACCCAAGAACAGGTGTCACATTACTCACGGACTACTAAGAGTACTAAATGCAACCGTTTGAAAGAAGTAATACACGGTTCGTCTCGGATACATGAGATAACAGAATGAAATATAAGATAGAGGAAATGCCGCGCATGCGGACGCCTGCAGGAATACCTCGGTATCTCAATGGACTGAAGGCTGGCTCCCGAACTACTGGTGCTGTTCGCTACCTGGGTCTCTGCAAAAGAGCACATAGTGTGCTTTTAAGTGTCTGGCCTAACCCCGGCGAGGTAGTGACGATGCTAATACCAGATTCCAGATAAACTTGTGTAGTTATATAATATAAGGTGGAAAAGTAAACAAGTAATAAGCATTAAAGCTAGGGAAGTGAACAAGCTGCAGGGATAGCACATAAAACAGAATATCAAAGAGCAATAAGGAAACTACAATCTAGCTTCTAACATGGATAAAGAGAAATAAAGGTAACTTTCACTTTTAGTTTCATCTTGTTGCAAACGTGCAACCCGATCCCATTTTGTGATGACCCTACTGTAGTTCTCCCTTTTTCCGTCTTTCGAGGCCTTGAAAACCTCGCCTTTAGTCGCCTCAATTTGCGTGCGCAGTCCGGGCGCATAGCCATAAAGCTTTTATGTTGAAATAGAAATTTGCGTGCGCAGCCCGAGTAAATAATTTTAATAGAAATTATTTTTCTGAAAATGATATAAAAATTGGAAAGGAAAATGAGTTAGAAAATATAAATATCGGGCCCATATTTTGGTTCCGGCGCCCGGTACAGGTCTTAAATATGCGTTAAGTACTTTCTGTGAAATTTGGTCGAAATCGGACATCGTTTGACGTATTTCGGACCTAAATATATAAAGCTGGAAGTTTATGAACTTGAAATGAAAAATGATGATTTTGAGGTTTGATTCTTTGATTTTTATGTTATTTTAGCGATTTGATCGCTCGACTAAGTCTGTGGGATATTTTTGAGTTAGTGTGTGTATTGGTTGGGAGCCCCGAGGGCTCGAGAGTGATTCAGAGGTGGTTCGGGGTGGTTTTTCACTTAGAAAAGACATCAGATATTTTTCAAAAAATTGCAGACAAGGTTTTGTTCTATCGAACGCGGCCCTAACCTCGCGTTCGCATACCTCTGTCATTCCTTCTTCCGCGTTCGTGTTCCTCCATCACGTTTGCATAGCATTGTGCCCCTCTTCAACGCGTACGCATACCCTCCCTCGTGAATATGTAGACCAACCTGTAACCTCCCCCCCCCCCCACTTTCCCCTTCTACGCGTTCGCATGATGCCTTCGCGGATGCATAGAGTCCGACTAGCCCTTCACACGAACGCGACCAGTGTGTCATGAACACATAGAACAAAATGCCCCAAGTAATTTTTTGTTAAAAACAGAACATTCATTACAGGATTCCTTCATTATTTCCACACGAGCTCTTCTCCTTCACCCTCCATAGACAAGTTTGAAGAACCTCTTCCTCCATAAATTTATAGGTAAGTATTCCTAACTTCATTTCCTCATAATTTCTTCCTCTAATCACTAATTTCCTAGCCCTAAACCATGAATTCAAAGTATAAATTAGGGGTTTTAGGTAGAACTAGGGATTTGGGAATTTTGGGTGATTCAACCTCAATTTGAGGACCAACCTTAAAATGAATTATATATTTGAACTCGTGGGGTTATGGGTGATCGGATTTTGGTCCGAGCCTCGAGTTTGGACTTTGTGGGCCCGGGGTCAGAATTTGGTATTTTTGGAAGAAAGCTAGGAATTTCGTTTCTAGGATATGGGATGTTGTTTTGGGGTCTTTGTTGATACTATTGAATTGATTATGTTTAGATACCATTGTTTCGGAGTTGGATTGTAGAGGAAAGGCAGTATTGGAGAGTTGATTGCTATTCTTGGATCGAGGTAAGTGTTTGTTCTAACTTTGATTAGAGGGAATAGGATTATGATATTATTTATTAATTGTTAAATGATGTGTACGGTGTATAGGCATGGTGACGGTTATCTATACACCGGAGTGTAGCATGACCATGGATCTTAAATGTGTTTGAACCAAACTTTGTGAAATATGTCTCTTGTCTAATTGCTCAGTTTCATATTTTGTGAACGATTGAGGAAGAATTTCGATCGGTACATTATTAAAGTATCGATTCGAACTAGAATTTGATAATTGGAAAAGAAGTGATTAATATAGAAAGTGTGGAGACTCTTCCCTTGCTGGGTTTAATCATTATGTTGTTGAATTTCCCTAATGGAACCTCTATTAGAGAGATTATTTGTGCTATTCATTATAATATGGGATCGTGTGGCATGACGTCCACTTATGAACTATAATATGGGATCGCGTGGCATGCCGTGCACTTATGAACTATAATATGAGATCGTGTGGCACGCCGTCCACTTATGAAATATGAATTGGTATAGTGTGGCACGCCGTTCACCTATGAATTATGAAATGGGATCGTGTGGCACGCCGTCCACTTATGAACAAATAAATGGGATCGTGTGGCGCGCTGTCCACTTATATATATGAGTTATGGTATTGAGATAGTTTCGTTGTTATATCCATTGATTTGTTTTTCACTGTATCTCCCCGAGCATGTCCCTTCCCCTTTTTAGTTGGTATTCTCAAACGACGTCTATTTTCAACCAAACTTACAAAAAGTTCTTATACCATATATAAGACCTGTATTGGGCACCAGAACGAAAATACGAGCCCGATATCATCGCTTTCTAATCATATTTCATTTTCAATTTTCTTAGATATTTTCAGAAAATAATTTTACTCAAAAATGTTTTCCTCAGTCTGGGACCTTGAAATTCGATTCCGGGCATACACCCAAGTCCCATATTTTCCTACGGACCCTCCGGGATTGTCAATCACGGGTTCGGGTCCGTTTAATCAAAGTATTGACCGAAGTTAAATTTATTCATTTTAATATTAACTTAGCTTTTTCAGAGAATTTCATATTTAAGCTTTCCGGCTACGCGCTCAGACTACATACGCAAATCGAGGCAACCCTAAATGAGAAACAAGAGATGACCATTTGGTTCATCACATTATCCACCACTAAAACAACTGTTCATCCTCAAACGGACAGAAGAGAGAAGTACTTGAGTCGGGAAAAAGATGAGGATAACGGCTCCGCATATCAGACTCGGACTCCCAGGTCGATGCCTCGGGAGGCTGACCTCTCCACTGAGCACGCACAGAAGGAAAACTCTTCAACCTCAACTGGAGAACCTGGCGGTCTAGAATAGCCACCGGCTCTTCCTCATAAGACAAATCCTTGTCCAACTGGACTGTACTAAAATCTAACACGTGGGATGGATCGCCGTGATACTTCCGAAGCATGGACACATGAAATACTGGATGCACAGCTGATAAACTGGGCGGCAATGCAAGTCTATAAGCCACCTCTCCCACTCGATCAAGGATCTCAAATGGACCAATTACCCTAGGGCTAAGCTTGCCCTTCTTCCCAATCTTATCACGCCCTTCATAGACGACACTCGAAGCAATACCCGCTCGCCAACAAAAAAAGCCACATCTCAAACCTTCCGATCGGCATAACTCTTCTCCTTGGACTGAGTGGTACGACGCGTATCCTGAATAATCCTAACCTTTTCCAAGGCCTCCTAAACCAAATATGTACCTAATAATCGAGCCTCTCCCAGCTCAACCATCCAACCATTGATCGACATCGCCTACCATACAACGCCTCATAAGAGGCCATCTGAATGCTCGATTGGTAGCTATTGTTGTAGGAAAACTCTGCTAAAGGAAAAAACTGGTTCCACGAACCTCCAAAGTCAATGAAACAGGCTCGGAACATATCCTCTAAAATATGAATAGTCCGCTCGAACTGGTCGTCTGTCTGGGGATGAAATGTTGTACTCAACTCAACCTGAGTGCCCAACTTTCGCTGAACTGCTTCCCAGAAGCGCGGGGTAAAATGCGTACCTCGGTCCGAAATGATAGACTCAAGCACACCATGAAGACGAACAATATCCTGAATATAGATCTCAGCTAACCTCCCAGATGAATAGGAGACTGCCACAGGAATGAAATACGCTAACTTGGTCAGCCTATCAACAATGATCCATACTGCGTCAAATTTCTTCCGGGTTAGCGGTAGTCTAAGAACAAAAACCATGGTAATCCTCTCCCACTTTCACTCGAGAAGCTCAATCCTCTGAAATAATCCATTAGATCTCTAATGCTCATACTTAACCTGCTGACATTTCAAACATCGAGCCACATATACAACAATATCTTTCTTCATTCTACGCCACCAATAATGCTGCCGCAAATCCTGATACATCTTCGTGGCGCCCGAATAAATAGAATATCGGGAGATATGGGCCTCCGCTAAGATCAAATCTCAAAGCCCATCAACATTGGGCACACAAACTCGCTGTACAATCTCAAAACTCCACCATCAATTAAAGTCACTTGCTTGGCACCTCCATGTTGCACCGTGTCTCTAAGGACACACAAATAAGGATCATTAAACTGCCGATCACGGATATGCTTTAATAATAAAGAGCGAGCGACCGTGCAAGCTAATACCCGACTAGGCTCAGAAATATCCTATCTCACGAATCAATTGGCCAAGGCCTGAACATCCAAAGCAAGAGGCCTCTGACTGACCAGAATGTAAGCAAGACTGCCGGCTGACTTCCTACTCAAAGCGTCGGCACCCACATTAGCCTTCCTCGGGTGATATCCTCAAATTCAACTCCTTTTGCTTGAAAAAGTACTGAAGGCTCTTGTGATCAGTGAACACCTCACATGTCGCGCCATATAGATAATGCCTTCAAGTCTTGAATGTACGAATAATGGCTACCAGCTCTAGATCATGAACCGGATAATTCTTCTCGTGAATCTTCAACTGCCTCGAAGCATAGGCAATGACCTTGCCATCCTGCATCAAAAATGCACCAAGACCAATACGGGAAGCATCACAATAAACTCTGTAAGGCCCTGAACCTGTGGGCAAAACCAACACCGGTGTCATAGTCAGAGCTGTCTTGAGCTTTTGAAAGTTCGCCTCGCACTTGTCTGACCATCTAAACTAGGAACCCTTCTGGGTCAACCTAGTCATCGGGGCCGCAATAGATGAAAACCCCTCTACGAACCGACGGTAGTGCCTTCCAATCCCAAGAAACACCGAATCTCGATAGCTAATGTTGGTCGAGGCTAGTTCTTGACTGCCTCAATCTTCTTTGGATCAACCTGAATACCCTCTACTGATACAACATGACCCAGGAACGTAACCGAACTCAACTAGAACTCACACTTCGAGAACTTAGCATATAACTGACTATCCTCTAGAGTCTGAAGAACCACTCTGATGTGCTGCTCGTGCTCCTCCTGGCTGCGGCAGTATATCAGAATATCCTCAATAAAGTCTATCATGAACAAATCCAAATAAGGCATGAACACTCGATTCATCAACTCTATAAACGTTGTTGGGGAATTGTTTAACCCGAATAACATAACCAAGAACTCATAATGCCTGTATCGAGTGCAAAAAGCTCTCTTAGGCACATCGGATTCCCTAATCCTCAACCAATGGCAGATAGATCTCAAGTCTATCTTTGAAAATACCTTGGCCTCCTAAAGCTGATTGAAGAAATCATCAATCCTCGGCAGTGGATACTTATTCTTGATTGTGACCTCGTTCAATTGTCGGTAATCAACGTACATCCTTTTCGAACCATCCTTTTTCTTCACAAACAACACGGGCACACCCCAAGGCAAAACACTAGGTCCAGTAAAATCCTTCTCAAGCAAATCCTGTGACTGTTCCTTTAACACTTTCAACTCTGGCGGGGCCATGCAATACGACGGGATAGAAATAGGCTGAGTGCCCCGAGCCAAATCAATACATAAGTACTTTCCTATTGGGTGGCATGCCCGGCAAGTCTGAAAGGAAAACCTTAGGAAACTCCCAAACAATGGGTACATAATAAATAGAAGTAACTTCAGTACTAGAATCACGAACATACGCCAAATAGGCCAAACACCCCTTCTCGACCATACGCCGAGACTTCACATATGGGATAACATTACGGGTAGAATGACCATGAGTCCTTTTCCACTCTAAACGAGGCAAATCGGGTAAGGTGAAGGTCACAGTATTGGCATGGCAGTCCAAGATAGCATGGTACGGTGATAACCAGTCCATCACCAAAATAATAACATCGAAATCAACCATGTCTAAACGCAACAAATCAACAGGGGTCTCAATACCCCCAATCACCACAATAAAGGAATGATGAACTCGATCAACCACAATAGAATCACCCACTGATTTGGGCACCTAAACAGGGACACTCAATGAATCACTAGGCATGATCATATACGATGCAAAATAAGATGATACATATGAGTACGTAGACCACCCTGGATCAAATAACACTAAAGCATCTCTATCACAAACCAGAACCGTACCTGTAATAAATGCATCTGAAGCCTCAGCCTCAAGCCTAGAAGGAAGAGCATAACACCGGGGCTGGGCCCCACCACCCTGAACTACTTCTCTGGGATGGCCTGCAGCCGACTGGCCTCCATCTCTAGCGGCCTGAGCTCCACTCTATGACCTCTACCTCCACCTCTAACACCTCTACCCCCAGCCCTAGCTAGCTGGGTAGCCAGTAGAACACCTGGTGCCTGAACCATGGCACGGGAACCCTGATGCAGAGAACTGCTCGAAGCTCGAGGGCAATACCTAGAAATGTGCCTCGGGTTTCCACAAGTAAAAAAAGCCCTCGACTGCTGAGGCTAACGACCCTGGAAGCTCTGAAATGGTGGTTTACTGATAGGTGTTGACGGTGCACTGAAGTACTGTTGATCAGAATACTGCATCGGAGGACTGCAGCTACCTGAAGCACTGTGAGAAACATGAAGAGCTGACTGAAAGGGCCTAGGAGGATGGGCTCTACTATATGAATCTCTACCTCTAGACGAGGTACCACTGAATCTGCCTAAATGACTGTGCGTCATATCCGACCCATGACCACCTCCCTATGACAGAACCAACTCAACTGTGCTGGTCACATTGGCGCCTCCTGAAAATTGATCTCACTCCTAGTCTCCCTAGCCATCTGAAGATGAATCAGTTGAATCAAACCACCAATAAACCTCCTCACCCTCTCTCTGTCTCTCTCTCGATAGGAAGTATGATAAGGGCATGGCAAGCTAAGTCGATGAACCTGGTCTCATACTGAGTAACACTCATAGAGACCTACTGGAGGATCTCGAACTGCCTACGATAGGCCTCTCTATGAGTAATTGGGATAAACTTCTCCAGAAATAACACTAAAAACTGTCCGCAAGTCAAAAATGGCGACCCTTCTGGCCTGGATAAGAAATAATCCCTCCACCAAGTCTTGGCAGATCCGAACAAGCGAAGTGTAGCAAAATCGACCCTATTGGTCTCAACAATGCTCATGTTCTTGAGAACCTCGTGGAAGCAGTATAGGAAATCCTGGGGATCCTCAAAGAAGCTCCGCTGAAAGTGGTAGTGAAGGGATTGATGAAACTCATCCAATCTCCATAAAGCCTCCGAAGATGTAGCTGATCTAACATTGACCTGTGCTTCTGCTCGACCAAAGAAGCGATACATGACCTCACCATTCGTGAAGGGACAAGAGTAGAGATTTCAATTTAGCACTGAGAAACAAAATCACATGACAGGAAAGAGCTAATGTGAAATTTTTCTAACTTTGTAGCCTCTGGGATAAGGACAGACATCTTCGTACCAATCCCTCAGACTCTACTGAGCTTGTCCGTGAGTTTGGGGACCTATGTAACCTAGTACTCTGATACCAACTTGTCACGACCCAAAATTTTTACTCTCGGCAGTCGTGATGGAACCTACTCACAGAAGCTAGGCAAGCCAAAATCATGAACTCCTAACTCCTTTATTTTAAATCCTTTTTATCCATCATAACAACAACTATTAGATATTAAAATAAGGCGGAAACATGAAAATTAGGCGAAAGTCTTAAAATAAATAATATGAACAATAATGCAGAAATCATCATATATCTCTACCCAAAAACTGGTGTCACATTAGTCATGGATTACTAAGAGCACTAAATACAACCGTTTGAAAGAAGTAATACATTATTTGTCTTGGATACATGAGTTAACATAATGAAATATAAGATAGAGGAGACGCCGGGCATGTGGACTCCTGCAGGGCTACCTTGGTGTCTCGGTGGACTGAAGGCTGGCTCCCAAACTACTGGTGTTGTCTGGTACCTGGGTATGTGCAAAAGAGCATAGAGTGTAGTATCATCACAACCGATCTCATGTGCTGGTATGTGCCCGGCCTAAGCTCGGTGAGGTAGTGACGAGGCTAGGACCATACTCCAGATAAACCTTTGTGGCTATATAATATATGGCAGAAAAGTAAACAGGTAATAAGCAATTAAAGTTGCGGGAAGGGAACATGCTACGTCCTTACTGATTATAAAGGATCATCAATCATTCATGGAATCAATTAAGAATACATAATTATCATTTTAAGACCTACGGTCATGCTCGACCCCAACGTATGAATACTCGTCACCATGCCCATATGTCGTACTTAACACAACAAGTAGCAAATATGACTCAACTCTTAATCCCTCAAGCTAAGGTTAGACCGAACACTTACCTCGATGCTTTGAACTCAACTCAAGTCTCAATTATAGCTTTACCCATTGATTCCATCACAAATCCACTCAAATCTAGTCATAAGTTACTTAATTACATCAATAAATGCTAAATAAATCAATTTGAATGCATAAAAATAAAATTTCCAACGTTTTGTCCAAAAGTCAAATTGCCCCAGGCCCACGTAGTCAAAACATGAGGTTCGAACCAAAATCTGATTACCCATTTCCCCACGAACCTATATATATTATTTATTTTGAAATCTGACCTCAAATTGAGGTCCAAATCTCCAATTTTAGAAAACCTAAGTTCTACCCAAAACATCCAATTTCCCCCATGAAAATATTTGATTTTAGGTTGAAACATGTTAAATGATGTTAATGATTGAAAGAAATGAGTAAAAACTAACATACAATTGATTTGGAGAATAAAGAATTCCTGAAAAATTGCCTAAGTGTGTTTGATTTGAGAAAATATGAAAATGAGGTTCAAAATCGGTTAAGTGTAGAAAAATGCAGGCGGCTCTGATATGGGAAATGCGAACCAGGGTCGCATTTTCGAACCCATCAGAAATCCCCAATTTTCGCATTTGCGATCCTTGTGTCGCATTTGCGACCTCGGGGCATAAAAGGAAAGTCTCGCATTTGCGATGACAGACGTCGCATTTGCGACCGGCCTTCGATTCGCGAACCATTTGATTTGCGATCAGGCCTGCCCAAGGCCCATCTTCGCATTTACGATGCTAGCTTCGCAAATGCGAAGCTTGCAGATCAGAGATACCAGATTTTTCCAAAGTTCAAAAATGCATCCGTGGCCCATCAAAAACTCATCTAAGCCCTCGGGACTCCAAACTAAATATACACAAAACCTCAAAAATATCCTACGGACTTATCTGTGCGATCAAATCACAAACTAACATCATATACCTAGAATTAAGCCTCAAAATCCATGATTTCTTTCAAATTTCATAAAATATCAAATTTTCCATTTTAAGTCTGAAACACATCAAACGACGTCCGTTTTCAATCAAACTTTACAGAAAGTGCTTACGCCATATATAAGACCTATATCAGGTGCCGGAGCCTAAATACGGGCCAGATACCATCTCTTTCTAATCAGATTTCAATTTCAATTTCCTCGGATACTTTCAGAAAATAATTTTACTCAAAAATTCATTTCTCGGGACTGGGACCTCAGAACTCTATTCCGGGCATACGCCCAAGTCCCATATTTTCCTACGGATCCTCCGGGACTATTAAATAATGGGTCTGGGTCCAGGTCCGTTTACCTAAAATATTGATCGAAATCAAATTTATTCATCTTAATATCAAAATTTTATATTAAGCTGTCCGGCTACGCGCTTGAACTTCGCACACAAATTAAGGCAGCCCTAAATTAGGTTTTCAAGGTCGCGGAGACACAGAATTCAATTAGATAAAGATGGTGTCCTTTGGGTCGTCACACATAGTAATAAATAGTAAAATTTTCAGCTCTAGAGCTTAAGTTCGCCAGTTACAAAATTAAATACTTCAGCTCTAGAACTGAAGTTCGCCAGTTACAAATCAAAAACTTCAGCTCTAGAACTGAAGTTTTTGTTTATTTCGTCACATATAGTAATAAATATCAAAAACTTCAACTCTAGAGCTGAAGGTTGCCAGATACAAAAATAAATACTTCAGCTCTAGAACTAAAGTTCGCTAGTTACAAAATAAAAACTTCAGCTCTAGAGTTGAAGTTCACCAGTTACAAAAAGAAAAACTTCAGCTCTAGATTTGAAGTTCGTCAGTTACAAAAACAAAAACTTCAGCAATTATAACTAAAAATTTCAGCAAATAGAGAACAAAACTTCAGTTACTATGCTTAAGTTCAACAATTACAAGCAAAAACTTCACCACAATTACTACTTCAGTCACGTCTACAGAATACTGAAGTTTTGCGTGATTGACTTTGCTACTTCAGTCCCGTATGCTGAAGTTACGCAAGAAAGTGGGTACGCTTGTATTTTTTCTTGCAAAGCGGGCACAAGTTAAAACGTAACCCAAAAAGCGGGTATAGATGTAAATGCCCTGGAGTAATTGAAAAAATTGGATGGTATATAATTAGCAGTTCGATTTTCAATATGGATAACAACCATATTATCCACTAAGAAAATGAATAACCAATGGATAATGAATGTGTTATATTTATAAAGCTTCAAATTTGAGGTTTGTCAAGTTTGGGAGATTAGGAATTCTCCCAAAAATGATTATATTCAAGAAACCATGGATAATTTGAATATCCATATTATCCTCTGGTTAATCCATTTTATATTTATATTAAATATAGGTCGAATCAGATAATTTGTCAATTTTTGCATTATCTGTTTTCGACCTCCTCATATTCGTCCAGACTCGTCCATTTGTCGCCTCTAATTGTGACACATGTTTGGTTGGAGTTCAATTGCCAAAATTGGATTATTTATGCCTAGGAGTTCAATTGCATACAAAGTTAAATTTATGTTATCATTAGTTGGCATAGTTTCAGACCAAATAGCAAAGTTCTAGTTTCCATTGTTAAGTTGTCAATTTCCTTTGCCTTGTTTCCCTAGCTCCATTGTATAAGATGGTCGATCATGGATAAGTCAAACAGTACAATGATGATAAACTAGTACATAATACTAGTTGCAGTAGTACTATAGTCTATACATTGACCCAAAGGGCACCTACCAAAAGGTGGCCATACCTTGCCACTTGTTCATTGTTTGTTGGGTTCAATTCTTTACAATTTGGAAAGTGTTATGATAAATAGTAATTTATGGTGGATGTCTGCTCTTCTTCCATAATCTTCATCTCAAATGGTTTATGACATATTCAATGACATATTTTGTATGTTGAATGACATATCCATGACATATTTTCTTCACTTTTTATGCCTATATAAAGGCCTTGTAATAGATAGAAAAATATACAATTGAAGAAGAAAATCTCTTCATTCTCTCTATCTATATTTCTTGTTCATATTTCATTAAGTTGCTTATATTTCTTGTTAACATTTTACTGTTTTGCTTTCATTTTATAATACATTATCAGCACGAAGCTCTACTATCTCAAGAAGCTCTTTGAGAAGATTAAGGTAATTTTTCTCCTCCTAATTTTGTTTTAATTATGTCTGACATTATGAAAAGAAATTTTGTTACCCTTGAAATTTTGGGCAAGAACTACATGACATGGGTGTTGGATGCTGAAATCCATTTAGATGCAATGGGTCTTGAGACGCTATTAAAGACAGAAATAAAGCATCCACCCAAGACTGTGCTAAGGCCTTGATTTTCTTGCGCCATCACCTTGATGAAGGGTTGAAAATTGAATATCTCACAGTCAAAGATCCACTTATTTTGTGGAATGGCTTAAAAGAGAGATATGATAACTTAAAGTCGGTCACTCTGCCACAAGCACGATATGATTGGGCTCATCTGAGGCTCCAAGACTTTAAGTCTGTTTCTGAATATAATTCTGTGATGTTTAGAATTACTTCTAAATTGAAACTTTGTGGCGATACTATAACTGATCATGATATCCTTGAAAAAACTTTTACAACGTTTCATGCCTCAAATATGGTTCTGCAGCAGCACTACAGAGAGAAAGGTTTCAAAAAGTACTCTGAGCTGATTTCTCTTCTCCTTGTGGCTGAGCGAAACAATGACCTGCTCATGAGAAATCACGAAAATCGACCCACTGGGTCTACACCATTGCCTGAAGTGGATGAGGTGTATTCCCATTATGCTAAGCGTGGAAAAGGCCATGGCTCTATTCATGGCCGTGGCCGTGGACAAGGAAGAAATTTTCCTGGTGTCAATCACCCCCCCCCCCCCAAAGAGATATAACCACCAAAAGCGGAAATGGAATATGAGAATCCAAAAGCAAATAGTTCAAAAACTATATGTTATCGTTGCGGTGGAAAAGGGCACTGGGCAAAAATTTGCCGTGTACCAAGACATTTGGTTGAACTTTATCAAGCATCTCTAAAGAGTAAAGGCCCTGAAGCCAATTTTGTCTCTGACAATGATTTTGACATCACCCACTTGGATGTGGCAGACTTCTTTGAGCACCCTGAGGGGAAAATAGACCACTTGATCGGTGATGGATCCATGGTTAAAGAAGATAGAGCAGTTTGATATGTTTTTTTTTATTTTTGCTTATTCGTAGTAGTAATGAATAAACAATTATCATAGTTTACATGAGTTATCTATTATTGTGATATAGTTCAAATTTTATGTTTTCTGCTTTAAGCTAGTAAAGCCAAGTATCACGCAAGTATTCGTTTAAATTGTAATATGGTTGAAAAGGCTAATTGTGGATTTTGTACACATGTGATCGTTGTTTCTATTTATTATATATTCTTATTTCATGCTATAATTTGTTATATAATCTGTATAATGATTTTAAAATATATAACTTTAGATTACACATTCATCTTACGCTTTATTTGTAGCACATTAAATATAGTAATAAAAAAAATATTGTGAAGATTGCTTATGCTACTGCTAATTGTTAATACCTTGGTATTAAAAGGAGAATAACTATGATAAAAGATTTTTTCTCGATTCACAATCACCGCACTGAAGCTATTACGTTGAATCATAGACTTAAATTTGTTTATTCTCTTCTCTATAAAAATACTAATATTTTTCGTATATTTCTTTTGTATGTCAAACCATGGGAAGCAAATATGGATATCTCACAAAGCAAACTTGGATCAATGTCCAATTTTAAAAATATTTGTTTAATTGATTCATGTACCACACATATGATATTCAAAGAGAAGGAATATTTCTCTCATTTAAGTATGTGTAAGGCAGATGTTACTACAATTTCTGGTAGTAGTAAATTAATTGAAGGCTCTGGAAGAGCAACTATAACTCTGCCTAAAGGAACAATATTTATCATAGAGAATGCAATGTTCTCCTCCAAGTCCAAGAGGAACTTGTTGAGTCTTAAAGATATCCGTCAAAATGGATATCATATTGAGACAATAGATGAGAATAATCTTGAATACCTCATCATTACAAAGAATGTCTCTGGCCAAAAGAGGGTTATTGAGAAGTTCCCGTCTTTATCTTGTGACCTGTATTGGACAAAAATTAGTGCAATTGAGGAATATTCTACAGTAAACCAAAAGGTTACTGATTCCAATACTTTCGTACTTTGGCATGATCGATTGGGACATCCTGGATCAACTATGATGAGACGAATTATAGAAAACTCATATGGGCATCCATTAAAGAATTTAAAGGTTCTTTTAAATAATGAATTTTCTTGCACTTCTTGTTATCAAGGCAAGCTAATTATTAGACCATCACCAACAAAGGTTGAAATTGAGTCACCTGCAGTTTTGGAACGTATACAAGGGGATATTTGTGGACTTATTCACCCACCTAGTGGGTCCTTTAGATATTTTATGGTCTTAATATACGCATCTTCTAGATGGTCTCATGTGTGGCTATTGTCATCACGCAACCTTGCGTTTGCAAAATTAATGGCACAAATAATTTGATTACGGGCACAATTTCTCGATAATCCAATTAAGTCTATTAGACTAGATAATGCTGCTGAGTTTTCATCTCAAGCATTTAATGATTATTGCTTATCAATTGGGATAAAAGTGGAACATCCTGTAGCTTATGTTCACACTCAAAATGGTCTTGCAGAGTCTTCAATTAAACGTCTGCAGTTAATTGCAAGACCGTTACTCATGAAAACGAGGCTGCCCACTTCGGTTTGGGGTCACGCCATTTTGCATGCAGCAATGCTAGTTCGTCTCAGACCGACGAATTATCACAAATATTCCCCGTTACAATTAGTTTTGGGTCATGAACCTAATATATCCCATTTAAGAATTTTTGGATGCGCAGTATATATGCCTGTAGCACCGCCATATCGCACCAAAATGGGTCAGCAAAAAAGGTTAGGAATATATGTTGGGTTTGAATCGCCCTCCATTATTCGCTACCTCGAAACATTGAGAGGGGATTTGTTCACTGCGCGATTTGCAGACTGTCGATTCGATGAGGCACTTTTCTCAAAATCAGGGGGAGAAGTTGGTGAAACCAAACGGGAAATTTTGTGGAAAAATCTCTTGATCCATGTGCCTCTATTTGTGAAAAAGAGGTGCAAAAGATTATCCATTTGCAAATAATAGCAAATCAAATGCCAGACGCATTTACGGACTTGAAAAGGATAACAAAATCTCATATCCCCGCAGAGAATGTTCCAATCTGTATTGATGTCCCTATTGGACAATCTTCTAGTGTCATAGCTAATGAGTCGAAAGCACGCCTAAAACGTGGAAGACCATTAGGTTCCAAAGATCGAAATCCTAGAAAAAGGAAAGCAAATGATCAAAATGACACTATGAAAGAATCTCATGAGGAAATTCACGAGTTAATAAATTCTGAGATTCATGAAGAATCCATTGAGCCCGAGACTCAAGAAAATAAGGAACTATCAATAAATTCAATCGATATTGAGACAAATTTTAATCGAGTGGATATATTGGTAAGTCTTTGCATGAATGTTGCATCTAGCATTATGCAAGAAAGTGAGGATCTTGAACCTCAAACTGTTGGAGAATGTCGACAAAGACTTGATTGGCCAAAATGGCAAGAATCAATCCAATCAGAATTGAATTCACTTGCAAAACGTGAAGTTTTTGGGCCTATAGTTCAAACACCTAATGGTGTTAAGCCTGTTAGCTATAGATGGGTCTTTGTATGCAAGAGAAATGAGAAAAACGAGGTACAAAGATATAAGGCACGCCTTGTTGCACAAGGATTTTCTCAAAGGCCTGGTGTCGATTATGAAGAGACATATTCACCCGTTATGGATGCTATAACTTTCCGTTATCTCATTAGTTTTGTCGTCCTTGAAAATCTTGACATGCATTTAATGGATATGGTTACCGCTACCTTTATGGCTCACTTGATAATGAGATATACATGAAAATTCCTGATGAATTCAAAATGCCAAACACACATAATTCAAAGTCCCGGAAAATATTTTCAATCAAATTGCAAAGATCTTTGTATTGTCTAAAGCAATCAGGACGAATGTGGTATAATCGCCTTAGTGAGTATTTATTAAAGGAAGGCTATATAAATAATGCCATTTGCCGATGTGTTTTTATAAAGAAACAACATCGGAATTTGTTGTACTTGCCGTATATGTCGATGACATAAACCTTATTGGAACTCCCATAGAACTCCAAAAGGCAATTGATTATATAAAGAAGGAATTCGAGATGAAAGATCTCGGAAAGACAAAATTATGTCTTGGTTTGCAAATTGAACATTGGCAAACGGAATTTTTGTTCATCAATCTGCCTATATAGAAAAGGTATTGAAACGGTTTTACATGGATGGAGCATATCCTTTAAGTACTCCGATGGTTGTTCGATCACTTGATGTGAATAAGGATCCATTCCGACCTCAAGAAAAGAATGAAGAGCTACTTGGTCCTGAAGTACCATATCTTAGTGCAATTGGCGCACTAATGTATCTTGCAAATACTACAAGGCCTGACATAACTTTTTCAGTTAATTTCTTAGCAAGATATAGCTCTGCTCCTACAAGGAGACATTGGAATAGAATCAAACATATATTGCGGTATCTACAAGGGAGTACCGATATGGGCTTATTTTATAGCAATAATTGCAGTCCTGATCTTGTTGATTATGTTGATGCTGGATATTTATCTGACCCACACAAGGCTCGATCTCAAACAGGTTATGTGTTTATCTGTGGAGGCACTGCCATATCTTGGCGATCGACTAAGCAATCAATTATGGCTACTTCATCTAATCATGCTGAGATAATCGCTATTCATGAAGCAAGTCGAGAGTGTGTGTGGTTGAGGTCTATAATACATCATATTCGAGACAAATGTGGTTTGAAATGTGACAAACTACCTACGATTTTGTATGAAGACAATGCAGCATGCATAGCTCAATTGAAGGGAGGATTCATAAAAGGAGATAGGACAAAGCATATTTCACCAAAGTTATTTTTCACACATGATCTTCAAAAGAATGGTGATATCAATGTGCAACGGATTCGTTCAAGTGATAATATGGTTGAGAACAAATCTCTACCGACGTCAACCTTCAAGAAGCTAGTGCACATGATTGGGATGCAAATGCTCAAGGTGGTGAATCGATGCTCTCTTCAGGGGGAGTTAATGTGCGATGCACTCTTTTTCCCGTAGAAGGTTTTTAACGAGGCAACAAAAAGGCATATTTCTATACATGTGTACTCTTTTTCCTTCACTAGATTTTTTTTTTTCCCATAGGGTTTTTTCCTAGTAAGGTTTTAATGAGACACATTATCTATGGACATCCAAGGGGGAGTGTTATGATAAATAGCAATTTATGGTGGATGTCTACTCTTCTTCCATGATCTTCATCTCAAATGTTTTATGACATATTCAATGACATATTTTGTATGTTGAATGACATATTCCATGACATATTTTCTTCATTTTTTATGCCTATATAAAGGCCTTGTAATAGATAGGAAAACATACAATTGAAGAAGAAAATCTCTTCCTTCTCTCTATCTATATTCTTGTTCATATTTCATTAAATTGCTTATATTTCTTGTTAATATTTTACTGCTTTGCTTTTATTTTATAATAGAAAGTTCATTTGTCTAGATATTATACTACATCTTTGCTATTGTGCCACTCGGACATTTGTTTCTTAATAAGTTCTATTATCATCATTATCATAACTTTTTGCAATAAATGTAGGGAACAGCTTTTAAGAGACATTGCCTCCTAGTTGAGCAAAATACCGATGTTCCCATTACGTTAAAATTTTAGATGCGCCTCTGTTCCTGAGCACCTTATTCCACGGTGCAACAAATTATTAACTAGTAGGGATATATAACAAAGATATAACAGTCCAAAAAGTGGGAAATATGGTAGCAAGAAAGTATGAAATCTCCAAAGGGTAGGGATTAAGATATAGCTATATATGTGATACTATGCCATATTGTTTGGAACATTATTTATGAATATAGGACTCCTAGTCAAACAGAATATGATACCAAAATCAAGAATTTAACAAGGAATTCGAGAAATATTGTCGTTGAATAAGGAAATAGAGGAGGAAATTAAAAGAGTAAGTAAAGAAGGAATAAATTATGTTTTAATGCTGCTTAAAAAAAGCGACTTTTGGTATTAACTTTTAAGCCAAAAAATAATTACTAATAAATAATTTGCCGGTGATAACTCTATATATATGTATCATATTTATAGGAATCAGAAAACGAATATAATTATGAGAGACAAAAGTGTTTAAGGTTATATCTACTTGTAACCTAACATAATCTAAAAACAATTATCCATTCATAAAATCATCTCAATTATTTGATAAGAAAACAAACGAAGAAGTGAGATAGCTCATTAAAAATACGGAAAAAAGGCTTAAAGTACCTCTATTGTATGCTAAATAGTTTATAAAAAATTTTCGTTCATCTATCTGTCTGAGAATATATAGGACGTTAATTCTATTATCAAAATTATACCCAAGACTAACCACACTTCATGTGGGCCTCTCATTAAATGATGTGACATTCTTTTATTTGTTCACTTGGCTTAGCGGGGCTGAAATTATATTTGAGTAAATTTCGACCCATTTAACCAATACACCCACTCTTTTTTATGTGGATCAGCTCTCCTTACAGTGCGACTACCGTGAATAGTAATCGTGCTTTAGTGCACGCTGCTCCGCCGTCTGCCGGTGAAAAGCCACCGGATCACCACCAAAATGAGTGCCTTTCAATTGCACACTAATCTCAACAAACCATTTCCCAAAACAATTCCAAGCACCGGGGATTCTTCTCCAGGTCCATATCAATCTCCCCCTTCAAAATTTGGAGGATTTCACTGTCGGAATTGAGAGCTCCGATCATCTGAACAGTCTAAAAATGCACTAGATGGTCGCGCTTGGAGTTCTGGTGAACCAATTGGCCCAAGACCAATGCAAGCGATTCCTGCTGTTCAGGAGATCGTTTCCAACTAATCAAACCCAAGCTTCATCGGCTCAATCTCCACAACGTTTCAAAAAGATGATTTTGTAGATTTGGGATCACCAGGTGTTCAACAAAATGCCCAAACCAATACCCCAACTCAAAATGGTTGGTATTGATGTTCCTCAATCTTTTCATGATCATAATGAAGTCAATCGTCAATCTAATTCTCATGAAGCAATTCAAAAAAGGATGATCGGGCACTTTCTTCCCCTTTAGTTCCTCATGTGGTCATTAATGGTGTTTAGGCTGTTGAACCCGAATTTGAACCCATCAGATAACACAAATATTGAAATAATTAATGCTAGATTTTTTAGTTTTACTCAGGTTTATTTTTGGACAAAAATGTCACATGGCCCAGTAAAAAGACGCCAACATTAATTTAAAGGTCTAGTAGGTATACCGTTAAACGTGGGATATTTTAGTTAAAAAAATTAACGTAGTGTCTACTTTTAGACTAATAGATGGACCAAATATATATTTTTGGGTTGACAGATGGACGGAGGCTATGAATAAATCATTTATTAAATAATAGAAGTAGTTTAGGCCATTTTCTGTTAAAAATACTACCTTCAATTCACTTCAAGTGATTTTTGGGCTCTTTTCGCACATATTATTATTAATGAATTTACTTTTTATATTAACTAACGATAAAATTGATCATATTAACCCTAATTTACTCATTAAAAATATAACAAATTACTCCTAGACTCTTTACGTCAAGGAAAACTTTGGAAAAAAAAGTTAATTCCTTTTCGATATCTTAAAAAATTAAATATTATAGATAATAAAAAATACAAAAAAAGTAACTTAAAGCGGATCGGAGGAAGTATTAGATGAATAGGCTCACTATGTGCAATGATTCCCCCTTCGAAAAGCGATTCTTTTTTTAAATCTTTTCTCGTATGGCGTATTTTCTTTCCCGTAACTAGTTTTTTATTGATTGATTCTACAACTCTTAACATTAATAAATTTACTATTCATTTTTTTGGTTAAATTAAAAAAATTTATTTAACCAAGTAACATATTTATATTCATTCGCTCATTTGACTCTAGAATCGGGTCTACAAAAATAACCTCTTTTATAACAATTTGATTCCTATCGATCTTACTAATTATACTAGCATGGGAATCTATCTAGTTTTTCTAATATTCCTTTCCATTTACAATAATTAACTCCTCTCAGTCTTCCAGATACTTCTCTTTGAGTTCTATTCATTTTCTCACATGGGTGCTGTAATTTCAGGTCAGTTGTACTCCCAATTTTTTCCCAAATCTCCTTCTGGTTCTCTTCAAATTTCCCAGTTTTATTACTTAAATTCATAGTTGATATGGTTATTATTATTCTAATCTTTCTTCGTTGATCTTTTGTCATTTTGTCTTTTCATATATGGTTATATAGGGAATGAAAGAGTGAAACTTTGAATTAGAAAAAAACAGAGAAGAAATAAAAGGAGAAGGGTTTGTTATGTGTAACATGTAGGAAAGTGTTTGGGAGTAGATAACTCTAAAGAAACATAACATATTAGTAATTTCATTTGCCTTAGAATTCTTTCTGAATTTTGAAAATGTTTTTAAGGAATGGATTGATGATATAGATAGGTAGCCTTATTTCCTATGACTATTTGGGGGTAAAACTTGAAGTTCTTCAATGTAAAAAAAGGTGGTCCTTTTATTATGGTTTTGAAAAATGAATTTCTGGATTCGTAAGTGCTGGAGTTCTGGAAAATAGAACCAAATATAAGCTGATATAAATAGTAAGATGTTAAGACCTTATAATTTTCTTCTTGTTATAAACTAAAGCAAAAGACAAGAACAATAGAGCAAGAACAATAGCAATAGAGAGAAGAGTAGAGAGAGTTCTTCTTATTGTGTTGAGAGGGGTGAATTACAATGGTAGAGAGCACCTCTATTTATAGGGAGGAGGAAGATCTTGCTACCAATAATAGGACTCTAAAATCTCTCTAATTAAGTACATTAAAGACATTCACCTTAAATAGAAGTGTAAGAATCTTCTATTTCATAACACTCCCCCTTGAATGTCTATTCAATGATGTGCCTCATAAAACCTTAAAACCAAAACCCAATGGGAAAAATTAAAGTAAGGAAAAAGAGTACACATGTTTGAATATGCGCCTATTGGTTGCCTCGTTAAAAACCTTGCAAGGAAAACCCAGTGGGACAAAACCTTGTAAGGGAAAAAGAGTGCAACGCGCATTGACTCCCCCTAATGAGTACATCAATTTATATCCTTGAGCATTTGCATTCCAATCTTGTGCATCATGTTCAAAACGATCTTTGGTAGATGCTTGATGAATAAATCAACCATATTGACTTGAATAAATATTCCGCACCTGGAAATCATCATTCTTGATAGATATGAACATCTTCATATAATGTCGTGGAATAGCTCTTCAATATCTCCATAGATGCATTCTCAATGCCATCATGCTTATAGTTATAGCAAGATACATATGTACACAAATTGTACTTAGGATGTGGTACTTCAGGACCAAGAATTGCATATGCTTCAAGCAACTTAAATCTTTCAAGTTAAGTCATGTAAGTCACATAATAGACTTTAGCTGCATATCAAAGTTTCATGTCATGCTAAACAAATAAGATATCGAAAACTGATTATACATACCTTTGACTTTATAGTTTCAAGCATTTGAACTATAGGTTCAAAACTACATGTCTTTCATATGGAATCAATTCTTCTTGAATTGTATCTCTTCCATTTAGTTGCTTTCTTTGAGTCAGCAAATGCGTATAGCATGCTTTGCAATATGTTGCAATTGCATTTCCCTTTTTATGAACTACAGGTTCATATCATGATATTGGAGGATATACATATATAAATGAAAATTCATCCCATGTAACACTTTCTCAAGTGTTTATCATGTCTCCCCCTCATGTTAGTAAAACTAACATGTTTCCTCAACTTTGGAAAATCATCTTTGTGCATTATGTCAATATACACAGCACCTTAATAATAAGATGAAATTATTTGGTTCCTGACCCTGAACCACTTGTGAGGGGAGAATATACTCTCGTATACAACTTATATCAAACTGATATATATATAACTTAGTTCTCATAAGAAACATTTTAGCTATTAAGTGGCAGCACTCAATAATTATCTTGCTAAACCAACTTTAATATAAACCAACTTGTCAAGATGAACTGTCTTGAGTAGAGAATCTGGAAACTATGCTCGAAGTTAGATTACTGAGCGCTTTACCTCGCAAGCACTGCCAGGCTGCGGATTAATAACAATGGCGCATGTAACCATATCATAGATGCATCATATGTGGTATACATGGCAGGTGAATGGGCCCATATTCACCTTTGATATTTCCAGAATTTAGGGGCTTCAACCCGAACTCTTTAGTTGGTCAGTTCATTAATGAGAACAAGTGATACAAGAGTATTCGTAAAGAACTTTCTAGTTCTTTAATATTCACCTATGTGAATTTGCACATCATACTTCAAATGAGATGGCTAACACGAATGTCAACTGACTAAATTATCAATATTGGTAAACTTCAAATTTACACCATGACATGTGCACTTATCAATAAACTTCGGGTTTATTATGACATGGGTTTTATACCAATAGATATCCACTTTATTGTGGCATTCTTTCTTTTGTGTAGTACAAACTGGAGAACAAAGCGGGTAGCTTTTCATATACAAATTACCCCGCTACAAGTTATAGTAATAGGAGAATCAAAGCCTTCCTTTATTTATAGTCTCAATATCATCAATCGCCTTCGCGTGTACTTTTGGAAACTGATAAGTTTCTTTGAGACTTACTACAGCACAATACTCAATTGTGTTTCTCCAACATAGTAATAATTGGCTCTTCGAGAGCTCTCAATTAATTTTGTACTACCACAGACTGAGGTTCGAGATCCTCACATTCTTGCATTCCGTATTTTCAAGAGTCTCAGGCTCAATAGATTCTTCGTGAATCTCGGAATTAATCAAATCATGAGCGTCCTCATGTGATTCTTTCATAGTGTCATTTAGATCGTTCTTTTTCCTCTTTCTAGGATTTCGATCTTTGGAACCTAATGGTCTGCCACGCTTCTGGCGTGCATTTGACTCATTGGATATGACACTAGATATTTGTCCAATAGGGACTTCAATACGGATCGGAACATTTTCCGCGTGAATGTGGGATTTCGTTATCCTCTTCAAGTCCGTAAATGCGTCAGGCATTTGATTTGCTATTCTTTGCAAATGGATAATCTTTTGTACCTCTTTCTTTCAAATAGAGGTATGTGGATCAAGATGAGATAATGATACATTTTTCCACAAAATTTCCCATTTGGTTTCACCGACTTCTCCCCCTAATTTTGGGAAAAGTGTCTCATCAAATTGACAGTCTTCTTTGCAAACCCATTTTGGTGCGGGATGGCGGTGCTACAGACACCTATACTGCGCATCCAAAGCTTCTTAAATGGGATATATTGGGTTCATGACCCAAAACCAATTGCAATAGGGAATATTTGTGACAATTCGTCAGTCAGAGACGAACTAGCATTGCTGTATGCAAAATGGCGTGACCCCAAACCGAAGTGGGCAGCCGACGAACTAGTATTGCTGCATGCAAAATGGCGTGAACCCAAACCAAAGTGGGCAGCCGACGAACTAGCATTGCTGCATGCAAAATGGCGTGAACCCAAACCGAAATGGGCAGCCTCGTTTTCATGAAGAATTCAAGATTATTCTCATCTATTATCCATTAACTTTGCAAACGCAAGGTTGCGTGATGGAAACAAGCACACATTAGACCATCTACAAGATGCGTCTATCAAGACCATGAAATACCTAAACTACCCACTAGGTGGGTGAATAGGTCCACAAATGTCCCCTTGTATACGTTCCAGAAACTGGGGTGACTCAGTCCCAACCTTTGTTAGGGATGGTCTGATAATCAGCTTGCCTTGATAACACGAAGTGCAAGGATATTCATTACTTGAAAGAATTTTGAAATTCTTTAACGGATGCCCATATGAGCTTTCTATAATCCGTCTCATCATGGTTGATCCTGGGTGACCCAGTCGATCATGCCAAAGTACAAATGTATTGGACTCAGTATTCTTTAGATTTACTGTTGAATGTGCCTCAATTGCACTAATTCTTGTCCAATACAGGCCACAAGATAAAGACGGGAATTTCTCAATAACCCTCTTTTGGCCGGAGACATTCTTTGAAGTGAGGACGAGATATTCGAGATTATCTTCATCCATTGTCTCAATATTGTAGCCATTCCGGCGTACATCTTTAAAACTCAACAAGTTTCTTCTTAGACTTGGAGGAGAATATTGCATTCTCTAAGATAAACGTCATGCCTTTGGGCAGAGTTACATTTGCTCTTCCGGAGCCTTTCAATCAATTTACTTCCCATGGTATGACATACAAAAGGAATACATGAACATAAGAATAAACAACTTCAATTCTTTTGTGTCACATAATATTTTCAAGATCTGCTACTAACAGTTGACTAACAAAATTAGATATGTTGTCCATAATCAATTACTTTGCAGTTTGAAAATTTCAGCGTTTTTCATAAGACAATCGATTATTAAACACACACAATCGATTGTTTGAACATAGACAATCGATTGTTAAACACACACAATCGATTATTAGTTATTTTTGAAAAACTTCAGATCACACTGTTTAAGACAATCGATTGTTAAACATAGACAATCGATTGTGGATGATTTTTGAAAAATTCCAGATTACACTGCCTTACGACAATCGATTGTTAGATATAGACAATCGATTGTGGGTGATTTTTGAAAAATTCCAGACCTCACTGTTTCAAGACAATCGATTGTTAGACAAAGACAATCGATTGTTGGCTATTTTTGAAAAATTCCAGAACACACTGTTTCAAGACAATCGATTGTTAGCCAAAGACAATCGATTGTTGATCAATTGTTTTTCAACTTTAATGCGAAAATAGTTGATAATCGACTAGTTTTTCAGGCTAGTCGATTACCCCCACTGGAAAATAAAAGTTTTATTGATATTTGAACATATTGAAGATATTCTAAAGAACTACTGCTAACATTGCATCATGAACTAGCTAATACGAGCTAATACTAATGACTATTAGATTATTCACTAACTAATACAAATAAGTAGAACAAAATCAAATAACTCCATCTTCTTTCATCATGGTCCCATCGCCGATTAGGTGGTCTATTTTCCCCTCGGGTTGCTCAAGGAAGTCTGCCACATCCAGGTGGGTGATGTCCTCATTGTCGTCATAGACAAAATTTGTTTCAGGGCCTTTTCTCTTTCGAGATGCTTGATAAAGGTCAACCAAGTGTCTTGGTATACGGCAAATCTTTGACCAGTGCCCTTTCCCACCGCAACGATAACATATAGTTTCTGAACTATTTGCCTTAGGATCTTCGGGATCCCGTGTCTGCTTTCGGTGGTTATCTCTCTTTGGGGGGTGACGGACTTCTTTGGAATTTCTTCCTTGTCCACGTCCTTGGCTTTGACCCCGTTTATGACCGTGATCATGGTCCCTTTTATGTTTGGCATAATGCGAGTGCACCATATCTGCTTCAGGCAGTGGTGTAGACCCAGTTGGTCTATTTTCGTGATTTCTCATGAGCAGATCATTATTTCGCTCAGCCACTAGTAAGAGAGAAATCAGTTCAGAGTACTTCGTAAAGCCTTTCTCTCGGTACTGTTGCTGCAGTACCATATTGGAGGCATGAAACGTTGTAAACGTTTTCTCAAGCATATCGTAATCGGAGATGTTATCTCCACATAGCTTCAGTTTAGAAGTAATTCTGAACATAGCAGAATTATATTCAGAAACGGACTTAAAGTCTTGTAGCCTCAGATGGGCCCAATCATATCGTGCTTGTGGCAGAGTGACCAACTTCAGGTTGTCATATCTCTCCTTTAAGCTGTTCCACAAAACGAGTGGATCCTTGACGGTGAGATATTCAATCTTCAAACCTTCGTCAAGGTGGTGGCGCAAGAAAATCAAGGCCTTCGCACAATCTTGGGTTGATGCTTTTTCTTTATCTTTGAGGGTGTCTCCGAGACCCATAGCATCTAGGTGGATTTCAGCATCCAACACCCATGTCATATAGTTCTTGCCCGAAATTTCAAGGGCAACGAACTTTCTTTTCATAATGTCAGACATACTCGAAAATTAAATTAGGAAGAGGGAAAATACCTTGGATTTTCGAGAATGATACTTGAGACGGTAGAGTCTCGTATTGATAACGTGTTATAAACTAAAGCAAAAGACAAGAACAATAGCAATAGAGAGAAGAGTAGAGAGAGTTCTTCTTATTGTGTTGAGAGGGGTGAATTACAATGGTAGAGAGCACCTCTATTTATAGGGAGGAGGAAGATCTTGCTACCAATAATAGGACTCTAAAATCTCTCTAATTAAGTACATTAAAGACATTCACCTTAAATAGAAGTGTAAAAATCTTCTATTTCATAACACTTCTTTTTATTTTTTGCTTAATTGTTACATCCTTTTGGGTTTTTGACACTTTTGACATAAAATGGATTTCTCATATTTTTCAACGAATACTTATTGTTTTTTGGAGTGTTAATTGCTTTTGAAATGTCCCAGGCTTCTTGAACTTTTCAATAGAATATTAATGGGTGTATCAATTCTTTTTCTTATTCATTGGACGGCCTCATGTATCATGTGACTTCATCAATCGGCGCAAATCTTACAGCGTGACAAATGCGTAATGAAAGGGGTATCTGCATTATTATATATTTTTCTGTTAGTTGGCATACCTCTTTTTTCTTTTTTTTTTTTGGTCAAAACGTTAGGATTTAGATGGATTTGTTCTCAATGAGTAGTACTTTTATTTCCCTTTTTTGGAATCTATAGTTAACAACATCAACAACAACAACAACTACCCAGTATACTCCCACCAGGTGGGGTCTGGGGAGGGTAATATGTAAACAAGCCTTACCCCTACCCGAAAAGAGCAGAGAGGCTGTTTCCAATCGACCCCCGACTCATAGGATAAAAGGAAAAACAGCAGTAAAACAAAAACAAAGACAAAAACAAAAACATTAGAGCAATAGTAACTCCAGCAGAAATAGCGTAAATAAGGAATCTATAGTTAAGAAGGATTTAATTTTAATGCCTTTGGTATATGATATAGAAGTCCACTCTGATCTGAACTAAATTGACTTTTCAATTCTTTCTGAAGTAGAATTGGATTAAAAGCATATGGTAGTTGTTGAGTAGAGATTGTACGAGAGTGCTTGGGCTTTTGTTTAAACATTGTAGTCACCAGATTTTATATTGTGAGAATCATCTATTGTATTAGTTTGTAGCATTCGTTGTGCATTTCTTTATGTCATTCTTTCTAGACTAAATTTTGAATGGCTAAGTTTGATATTGACAGTGTACTTAACTGGTTTTGATATAATTGTTATTGCTTCTGACTTCTTGATTGAACGTTTGTGTGGAATAGTAAAAAAAATGAGATGCCACAACTTACATTTCTACCACTATCTTTCATATTTTAAACAGTCAATTGATTTATTCAGCTAGAAAAGTCGTTGAATACTTCCGTTACGTACTCAATAGTAAATTTTATCACTCTAATAGCCGGAGTTGCAATGATATGCTTGACTATCTTTGTGAAACCTGGAGTTGCAAAACCTACAGAAGGGTCTGCCATTGATTAGAAATTTTTTTATTTCTCTAAAACTCTGTGTCAGTCAAACTAAAATACATAAAATGAAACGAACTGAGTATGTAAGTATCAATACCATCTGCCTTGTTACAAACCCTGTAAATCTACTCTCCTCCATTTAGAAGGAACTTGTAAATAAATTTGTTTACACCAAATAGAAACAACACTATCTTCTGTATTTGATCACTTTTTCCAAAAAAAATTATTTTTGTATTTGATACAATATTTTGATTAAGCTCTTCACCCCGATCCAGTGCAAGATATATTGAATCTCTACTTATAATATCCATGAAGATTAGAAACACCATTTGTTGCAAAATACCATAATGTCAATTGATTGCTTTTTCAAAGAAAAGCTGGTTAGATACAGCAATTGTAGTAGTACTAACATTTTCTATTTGCTTATTCCAGATGTGTTAGGGATATAGTAGATATGCCCTAGATCCAATATTATATTTGATAACTTGAACATATTTTTGTGAATGTCATTTAATATAAAATATATGGCATTTGATATTATTTTATCATTATTATTAATTGTTTGATTAATTTGATAAGGTCCTTGATTAAATTTTGAGATTTGTCATCGTGATAGAGATCATGATAGTGAGAGCAAAGTCTTTTACAATTTAATCTAAATTTGTTCTTGAGCGTAGGATTATTAATTTGGACATTAGTAATCCGGTTAGATCAATATTCATGTGATCGTCTTTATCGGATAAAGATTAGTTGGTCTCATTAACTAAATCACATAGATAGATGATGCATACAGAGATATGATCATTGAACCGACTCATTGGATAATTCCTAATGGTTAGAATTACCATAACTGTCAATAGGATATTTTCTTGAAGAATGTGATGTAACCGTTTCCTTTGACTTGAGATCGTCATAGTAATTGACAAGTTATTTATTGTGCTTTGATACTAGACACCTATGGCCCTAGGGCGATAGTTGAAAGGATACTGGGTACGATTGAACACTTGTAGAATTATTGATTGATCAAGACGGAATCTGTCAACTCTTGGTAATGAGTTTAAGCTCCATGTTGTCGTGAATTATAAACGACCAAACTAAGACCTTGGCCAGGGCAATTGAATGAAAGAAGAAATGAGTTTCTTAGGTCATTCAATGGTCGATTATATTTGACGTGAACACATAGTTGATCACCTATTAGGATTTGACAGTTGAACCATATCCAAGGGTGATCCAAAGCTATAAGGACAGAAGGAATTACTATATTATTCTTCTACTGTTTCTTGAGAGTAAATTGTATACTTCATGCTATCCGGTCGTTAAGGAGTGTTGCTAGACGCCACCCTTGATTAGTATATTGATATAATCAATTTACTACCGGTTTAGTATTGAACCTATGGGGTCGCACACTAACGAGTGTTCTGATCTTTGCTAAAGGATTAATTAACTTATTATTTGATAATTAAATTAAAGAATTTAATTAGTCAAATATATTTAGTTATTAGTCCAAATGAAATATTATTATATTCTTTGCTAGCAAAAAGATTACAATTAATATTGTGAATAAATTGAAGTTTCTATTTGGAATATAAATTAAATAATATCTCTTGGTTGAAATATATGTGATATATATAATTAATATTATTTTTAATAGATGTATATAAAATATAATATTAATAAAGACTTGTTAATAAATCTAATTTTGAATTGGATTATTAATTGAAGTTTTATCCTATTTGAAATAGGATTAATATTTTCAATAGGAAAATATTATATTAATATAAAAAAAAGGAAAAGGTTTATGAATTTGAATCCAATTGAGAATTGGATTCAAAGAAGGAAAATTTGGCACTTCTCACGTGCAATAAGAAAAGGAAAATTTGATTTTCCATACAAATTTTTCATAAGTTTATTTTTGGAATAAACTTTTACCCTAGAAAAATTATTACCTCAACCAAATAAGAAAAGGGTTTGTAGGTGATACTATATAAAGGGTGATGGAGAAAATTTGTAAAGTTTTTTTTTGTTCTTTCTATTTTAGTCTTTTTCTTGAGAAGAAAAACCTTACTTTGTGGAAGTGAGAGTGCAATACAAATCCAAGAGAGAGAAATACAATTACAAGAAAAGTGTTTCTTGTTCTTCTAATTGAGTTGAGATTTTTGAGAAAAATTTCAACACAATATTCTTCGTTCAATTTGTTCGCGAGTTTCATTTATCAAAGAGTTGATAGCAAGGATCGGTCTCGGTGTGGATACGCATAGAGTCTTCGCACTATCGAAGAAATTCTGAAAAAGAAACTCTCTTCACCAGGTACGTCTTAGATCCGATCTTTGACACGTAAATAAATTTTAGACATGAAAAAATCTACCTAGGATTGTTATTGTCTTCCGCTGCGTGTTACGAACACCTATACGCAATCCTTCAAGATGTTAAAAAGGAGTTCCCTCTAAAGTTGCAGTTTCCATATGGTGAGATTTTCATGGAAAATGACTTTAGATCTCCAAAGAATATCAAATTCATAGTCAAGGTATTTATTCATTCATCTTCTCCAGATGTAGGATGTATAATTGTTTGGGTCCACTTTTCTATTTAAAAAGATTTCAAATGCAACATTTTCCATAGACGTACTCTATTTGTAAAGGTAAGAGACTCTCATTACGATTTGTAAGAGGTAATATGTCCAGAATCTCACATGTAACAGTTAATAAGTCCAGAGCCTCATTCAAAAAATTTTAAGAAACAGTTCCTTGACATGATGATTCTTACTTCTTCAGTTCTTATATTTTTTTTTCCTATGCAAATTCTTTTCTCTTTATGAATTGTTAATATCTTTTGTCCCATTTTTTCCCACTCTTATATGCAATAATTAGCAAAAAGTTTGAACCAGTAAGTTCTTACATCAACAATCTGCACCTGAATTATTGGGGTCATGTTTTTCCCTTATACTCTTGTTTTAAGCAATGCAACGAGAAAAAAGTACCATTGCTAAGCATAAAAGACATAGTTAGTTAATTTATCTAATTTATTTACGCTATTTCTGCGGGAGTTACTAATGCTCTATTGTTTTTATTTTTGTCTTTGTTTTTGTTTTACTGCTGTTTTTCCTTTTATCCTATGCACCGAGGGTCGATTGGAAACAGACTCTCTGCCCTTTCGGGTAGGGGTAAGGCTCGTCTACATATTACCCTCCCCAGACCCCACCTGGTGGGAGTATACTGGGTAGTTGTTGTAGTTGATCTAATGAACCGTTTTTACCACTTTGTTCTACTTTTAGGGGAGAACTCACAGGGGTAAAGAAATGTGACGACCCGACCCGTCGTCTTTTGTATTTCAGTCCCGTTATTCCCTTATTATGTGTCCTCATGTGTTGATATATGTGCTTAATGAGTTTGAAGTATGTTGGGTTGAATTTGGTTAGAAATGAGACCAATAGTCTCTTTAAGGAAAGCTTAAGTTGGAAAAGTCAACCAGACGTTGACTTGTGAGTTAGAGAGCTCGGAATGGATTTTCGATGATTTGACTAGTTTTGGATGGTGATTTATGACTTGGGAGCGAAATTGGAATTTAATTTAGAGGTCCGATGTAGAATTAGGCTTGAATTGGCTAAATTCGAATTTTGGCGAATTCCGGTTGATAGGTGAGATATTGATCCGGGTGTCGGAAGGGAATTCTGAGAATTTCAGTAGCTTCGTTAGGTGATTTTGGGTATGTTTGCAAATTTTCAGGTCATTCGGAGGTGTTTAGGCCGGGTTTCGGATCGAATGCGAATTTGGAAAAGTTCTAGTTAACTTAGGCTTGAATTCGAGGAGTTTGGTAATTTTTTATGTTAAAGTTAATGTTTTTATGCTTCGAGCAAGTTTGAATGAGGTAATTGGTCATGTTGGTGCCTTTGGTTGAGGTCCCGGGGGCCTCGGGGTGATTTCGGATGGTCAATCGGGCTATTTTTGGACTTAGAAGACTGTCGGTGTTCTGCTGTTGGTGTTGCAGAGAAACAGTCTTCGCGTTCGCAGGGGTAAGTTGCGAACGCGTAGAGGAGATTTGGGAGGCCTGGAATTTGGTCTTCGCGTTCGCATACAGGGATCGCGTTCGCGTAGAGTATTGCGCGCGTGTAGAATTCCCAAGGCAGTTGCCCTTTGCTTTCGCGTCTGGGGCCGCGTTCGCGTAGTTGTTGGACCCAGGGCCTTCGCGTTCGCGAGATGGAGCCGCGTTCACGAAGGGTGCCTTCGCGTTCGCGAGATGGAGCCGCGTTCACGAAGGACAGGGTCATCGCGAACGCGATGGGGCTTCGCGTTCGCGTAGGGTTAGGCACCTGGGTAAATCTGTTAAGTGTAAAACATTTCAGTCGCCAACCCCACAATATTTCCTCCATTGTTGGACACCTTAGAGAGATTTTTGAGCAAATTAAAGAGGGATTCGAAGGGGATTAATTAGAGGTAAGTTTTATGGAATCAAAACATCTTTTAAACATGAATTTAGCCCTAAATTTCTGGAATCAGATTAAATTTGGGAAGAACTAGGGCTTGGAATTTTGAATATAAACCCGATTTTGATGAATTTTATATGTACGGATTCGTGGCGAGACGAGGATTCTGAAAATGTGAATTTTGTAATTTTTCGAGAAGTGAGCCCGGGACTCGGGTTTTGCCAACTTCGTATTTTTGGGTGTATTTCGAGTTATTTCGATTGAGCTATGTTCCATTAGCCTATTTTGATGTATTCCTATTGGTTTTGATCAGATTTGGCATCTGCGGAGATTGATTCTCGAGGGAAATGCATCACGAGCTAGTTTGCGGCCGGCTTGAGGTGAGTAATGGGTGTAGATGATGACCTTAGGGTTTGAAACCTCGGTATATCACATTGTGATACTATTATGAGGCTAGACACGCACTCCATGACTGGTGCGAGGTCGTATATGTTGGAAATTATGACTCGGTCCAATCCGAGGGATAGATTGTACTATGTTGGTAATTGCTTCGCATACAATTGATGATATCTGGGCTTGATTCCATGGTTGGGGGCCTTGTGCCGACTTGTAGAATCTTTCAGGGATCGTTATCTCAGAATTATCATGATTTGCATATTATTTTGATTCAGTCCATGTTAAAATACTATTTTTGCAAACTCAGCCGTATTTATACGTTTTGAAAACAAATGACTTTTAAATGATATTTCGGGATGACGAGTACTATCTCACTAATTCTGGACTGTATATTATTTTAAATGGAAACGGTGGTAACTATTGGCACCGTGTATTTTAAATGGAAATAGTGGTAACTATTGACACCGTGTATTTTAAATGGAAACGGTGGTAACTATTGACACAGTGTATCTTAAATGGAAACGGTGGTAACTATTGGCACCGTGTATTGTAATAAAAACAGTGGTAACTATTGGCACTGTATGATATGGCGCTTGGGATGTAGGAGCCCCTCCGGAGTCTGAACCCCCACAGTGAGCGCGGGTACCCATATGAATTGGGTTGCACGTTCTGTAGTATTCATGTATTGCATTGCATCTCATGCATTTATTTATTTCCGTTTCTTTACATGTATATCTCTGAGATATGTACTGTATAAAACTGCTAAATAGCTTCATTTTGTGTTATTTCATGTATTCTTATCTTCGGGTTTTTATACATGCTTATTACTCACTGAGTTGGTAGACTCACCCCATACTCCCTGCACCTTGTGTGCAGATCTAGGTGCTCCAGAGACCTAGCGTTGTTGCTATTGATTATCCTGGCTATTCAGAGTATTGAGGTAGCTGCCCAGCGTCCGCAAGACCAGTTACTCTCTCTTTCAGTCTATTCTTTGTTTGCTATTTTGTCAGATTTTGGTATCATTTCTGTTTGGACTTGTATCCCATTTTGTTAGAGGCTCTGCACTCGTGATTCCTTGATTTTGGGAGATTTATTGTTCTTACTCAGCTGTATTTTTATTGGCATTGTCTACCCCTGGTTGGGAGTTTGAATTTAAATTTGTTGTGTTATCTTAAATTATTTTTCTTTTGGCTGGAATGCCGTTTTTTGTTGTGGTTTGGTCGGTGCGGCCTCCGTCAAGACCGGGTTCGGGGTCGTGACAAGTTGGTATCAGAGCCTAGGTTTACTAGGCCTCACGAGTTATGAGCCGGTTTAGTAGAGTCTCGCGGATAGGTACGTAGACGTTTGTATCTATCCTCGGGAGGCTGCTGAACCTTTAGGAAACACTTCATATTCTTGAACTCTTATCGTGCGGCTTTGTTGATTCGAGAACTGAAACTTCTTATTCTATTCTCTCGTAGCTGGCAAGAACCCGTGCTACTGAACGTGGCGGACGACCCCCATTGCCACCAGCTATAGGCCGTGGATGCGGTCGTGGTAGAGCAGCAGGGGCAGTACTAGTTGACCCACCTGTTGCTCCTGTTCAGGATCAGCCCCCAGTTGTTGAGGCTCCAGTAGCACCCACTTAGGCACCGGCAATGCCCATTGTGATACCTGGTCTCCAAGAGACGTTGGCTCAGATCTTATCCGTCTGCACTAGGTTAGCACATGTGGTATCAGCTACTACTGCAGCGGCTACTTCTTAGATCGGGGTGGTCATCAGACCCCCGCAGCTTGCACTCCAGAGCAGGGTGCACATGGTTTGCAGACCCCAGAGGCACCACCAGTTCAGCCAGTTTCCCCTGTTCATCCAATTGTTCCAATTCAGGGTGATGGGGTACCAGTGATGCCAGATGACGAGCAACGTCGTCTAGAGAGGTTTAGCAGGCTTTCACCTCTGACTTTTAGCAGTGTTCCGGGGTTTCTCGACAAATGTCGACGCATGCTCAGGACAGTAGGGATTTTGGAGAATAGTGGCGTATCTTTTACCACTTTTCAGTTCTCAGGAGCAGCCTTCACCTGGTGGGAGGCATATGAGCGGCATAGGCTCGCAGGGTCAACACCGTTATCTTGGTAGGAGTTCTCCACTATCTTTTTGGAGAAGTGGGTACCTAGGTCACAGAGGGAGGAGTTACGCAGGCAGCTTGAGTTTCTTCGCCAGGGGGATATGTCTGTGACGCAGTATGAGATGAGATTTGCAAAGTTAGCCCGTTATGCTCCATGGATGGTCCAAACGGACCAGGAGAGGATTAGACGATTCGTGGACGGGCTCATTTATCCCATTCATATTCTGATGACTCGAGAGAGGGTCCTGAGTCACATCTTTGAGGAGGCGGTGATATAGCCTGCGAAATTGAGACGTCTCGCCGTCTGGAGCGAGAGGAGAGGGAGACCAAGAGGCCTCGAGGTTAGGGCCGTTATGGTAGCACTCCATCTAGGGGCCACTTTCATCAAGGCAAAGGTCATTATTTTAGGCCTCCTCAGTCAGGCCTCCCAGAATACAGCGGAGCTTCTTCCGATCGTGGTCGTCAGGGTCACCATTAGGGTCAGTCTTCACCCAATGCCCTCCCAACTCAGAGTTTTGCACCCGTTTCATCAGCCCATGGTTCATCTGCAGCGAGAGGTTCCTTCAGTCCCATTCTCCAGCTTCAGTCGGTTGTTTCGAGTGTGGGGAGTTTGGTCATTTGAAGAGACATTGTCCTCGACTTCGTGGTGGTAGGTTTTAGCAGAGGGATCATCCCTCCTCTTCTTCTCCATCTATTTTAGCACCAGCCCAGTCTGATAGGTGTGGGGGTCAGTCATCTAGAGGCCGCCCTAGGAGGGATGAGCGATCGAGCGATGGTCAGGCTCGTTTCTATGTACTCCCATATATGAGAGATGATTTTGCTTCAGATGCAGTTATCACATGTATTATCTCAGTTTGCCACAGGGATGCCTCAGTTTTATTTGATCCCGTATCCACATATTCTTATGTATCTGCTTACTTTGCTCATCATTTGGGGACTACCCGAGGGTGTCTGCATTGCATGTGCATGTATCTACCCCGGTGTGTGATACTATTATTGTGAACCACATGTATCGGCCCTGTCTTGTTACTATTGAGGGTTTGGAGACCCGAGCCGACTTGCTGTTATTGAGCATAGTGGATTTTGATGTTATTCTGGGCCTGGAATGGCTATCACCGTGCCATGCTATTCTGGACTGTCACACCAAGACAGTCACTTTAGCTATGTCGGGTATCCCGAGGATCGTATGGCGTGGTTCGACTGATTTTGTGCCCAAGAGGGTAATCTCTTTCTTGAAGGCCCAGCGAATGGTTGGGAAGGGATGTTCATCATATCTAGCATTCGTGAGGGATGTGGGAGCTGAGACTCCTAGTCTTGATTCGGTTCCCGTGGTGAGGGAGTTTCTTGATGTATTTCCATCAGACCTGCCATGCATGCTGCCGGACAGGGATATTAGTTTCGGTATTGATTTGGTGCCGGGCACTCAGTCCATTTCTATTCCTCCCTATCGTATGGCACCAGCGGAGTTAAATGAGTTCAAGGAGCAGCTGCAGGAACTCCTAGATAAGGGGTTCATTCATCTGAGTGTGTCGTCATGGGGCGCATCGGTGTTATTTGTTAAGAACAAGGATGTCACAATGAGAATGTGCATTGATTACAGACAGTTGAACAAAGTGATAGTAAAGAACAAGTATCCACTGCCTCTTATTAGGGGTGTTCAAAACCGATCCGAAACCGAAAACCGATCCAAACCGAAGCTAAACGGCTTACTGATAACGGCTTAACGGACGGGGAACAGATTGAATTTTTTTTATTAACGGCTTATTGGTTTGGGGATGGATTATTCAATTTTCTTAAGGGCTAATCCGTTAACCCATTAAGAATATATATATATATATATATATATATATATATATATATATATATATATATATATATATATATATATATATATATATATATATATATATATATATATATATATATATATATATATATATATATATATATATTAAATATAAAAAACTAAAACCCTTGAAAATGATTAACAAAAGTTTATTTCTACTTCTAAGCATTTTTATATATAGAAATTTTTTGGTTTTATTTTTAAGTTATTTTTGGTTGTAATCCTCCTGTTAGACAACATGCCGGAGATGGTAAAGCTAATTTCCTAATCACGGAAATCAAATTGAGTGGCTCTGGCAAAGAAAATTGAATGCATCATATTGCCTCTAAAATATTATTGTTTATGGCAATTCATTATTTCTAAGACGAGGAGAATAAGAGATATTTAGTGAACATGTATATTAGGCCGATAAACCACCCATTAACCGCCCTATAAGAGCTAACCCGATACCAATCCGCCCGATATCTTATCGGGTGGCTAACGGATTAATACATTTAAAAGCCGATAACCGTTAAGCCAAACCGTTAAGAGTAAAAAGCCACCCAATCCGCCCGATAAGCACCCCTACCTCTTATCGAGGATTTGTTTGACCAGCTTCAGGGAGCAAAGGTATTCTCTAAGATTGATCTCCATTCAGGCTATCACCACCTGAAGATTAAGGATTTTGACATTATGAATACAATTTTCAGGACGAGATATCTACATTATGAGTTTCTGGTTATGTTATTTGGGCTGACTAATGCCCCAACAACATTCATGCACTTGATGAACAGTATATTTCGGCCGTATCTGGATTCTTTTGTGATTGTGTTTATTGATGATATTCTTGTTTACTCGTGTAGCCAGGAGGAGCACTCGCAACATTTGAGGGCGGTATTGCGGAGGTTGAGAGAGGAGAAGTTGTATGCAAAGTTCTCCAAGTGAGAGTTCTGGCTCAGTTCCGTGGCTTTTCTGGGACACGTAATGTCCAGTGATGGTATTCAGGTTGACCCAAAGAAGATCAAGACGGTGCAGAGTTGGCCCAGTTCATCCTCAACTTCTGAGATTCGGAGTTCCCTCGGTTTGGCGGGTTATTATCGCAGGTTTGTTCAGGGTTTTTCATCTATTGCTTCGCCCTTAACGAAGTTGACGCAAAAGAATGCACCATTTGTGTGGTCTTATGAGTGTGAGGAGAGCTTCTAAAAGCTCAAGTAATTGTTCACGGCTCCAGTGTTAGTATTGCCAGCAGCTTCAGGTTCATATACGGTATATTGCGATGCTTTGAGGATTGGTATTGGATGTGTTCTGATGCACGAGGGTAGAGTGATTGCATATGCTTCCCGGCAGTTGAAGCCCCATGAGAAAAACTACCCTGTTCATGACTTAGAGTTGGCTGCTATAGTTCATGCCTTGAAGATTTGGAGGCACTATCTATATGGGGTATCTTGTGAGGTGTATACGGATCATCGCAGCCTTCAGCACTTGTTCAAGCATAAAGATCTAAATTTGAGGCAGCGGTGATGGCTTGAGTTACTCAGGGACTATGATATCACCATATTGTATCATCCGGGTAAGGCCAATGTAGTGGCCGATGCTTTGAGCCGAAAGGCGGTGATTATGGGTAGCTTGGTGTACTATCCAGTTGGGGAGAGACCCCTTGTAGTTGATGTTCAGGCTTTGGCCAATCGGATGGTGAGATTAGATATTTCAGAGCCCAGTCGGGTGTTGGCTTGTGTGGTTTCTCGGTCTTCTTTGTATGATCGCATCAGGGAGCGCAGTATGATGACCCGCATTTGCTTGTCCTGAAGGATAGGGTCCACCATGATGATGCCAGAGATGTGACTATTGGTAGTGATGTTGTGTTGTAGATGCAGGGTCGGATTTGCGTGCCCAATGTGGATGGGCTCCAAGAGCTGATATTAGATGAGGCACAGCTTGCGGTATTCCATTCATCAGGGTGCCACGAAGATGTACCAGGACTTGAGGCAGCATTATTGGTGGAGGAGAATGAAAAAGGATATTGTGAGTTATGTGGCTAGGTGTCTCAATTGTCAGCAGGTCAAAAATGAGCATCAGAGACCCGGCAGTGTACTTCAGCAGATGGATATTCCGGAGTGGAAATGGGAGAGGACTGCGATGGACTTTGTGAGTGGTCTCCCTTGTACCTCGAGGAACTTTGATTCTATTTGGGTGATTATGGATAGACTGACCAAGTCTGCGCATTTCATTCCGGTGTGTACCACATATTCTTCGGAGCGGTTGGCAGAGATTTTCATCCGTGAGAATGTGCGGTCGCATGGGTTCCAGTTTCTATTGTCTCAGATAGGGGTATTCAGTTTTCTTCCCAGTTCTGGAAGAATTTTCATCGGGAGTTGAGCACTCAGATTCAGATGAGCACAGCTTTTCATCCTCAGACAGACGGACACTCCGAGCGTACTATTCAGATATTGGAGGACATGTTGCGTGCTTGTGTTATTAATTTCGGAGGTTCTTGGACTGAGCACTTGCTGCTTGCGGAGTTTGCTTATAAAAATAGTTATCAGTCCAGCATTCAGATGGCACCGTATGAGGCTTTGTATGGGAGACGGTGTAGATCTCCAGTTGGTTGGTTTGAGCCCGGCGAGGCTAGACTATTGGGGACAGAGTTAGTTCAGGATGCCTTGGAGAAAGTGAAAGTTATCCAGGAGAGACTTCGCACAGCTCAGTCGCGTCAGAAGAGTTATGCGGACCAGAAGGATCGGGATGTATCTTATATGGTGGGCGAGAAGGTTCTGTTGAAGGTCTCGCCTATGAAAGGCATGATGAGGTTTGGAAATAAAGGGAGCTGAGTCAGCGATTTATTGGACCTTTTGAGATTCTCATGAGGATTGGGGAGGTGGCCTATATGCTTGCTTTGCTACCCAGTTTATCGGGGGTTCACCCGTTGTTTCATGTTTCTATGCTCAGAACGTATGTTGGAGACCCATCGCGTGTATTAGACTTCGGCACGATCCAGTGGAGCCAGACTATTTTGGGTCGACAGGTTCGAAAGTTGAGATCAAAAGACATAGCTTCGGTGAAGGTGCAATGGAGAGGTCGGCCCGTGGATGAGGCCACTTGGGAGATCGAGCAGTAGATGCGGGGCAGATATTCACGTTTGTTTGAGGCTACAGGTATGTTTCTTGACCCGCTCGAGGACGAGTGTTTTTTTTAGTTGGGGAGGATGTGACGACCCGACCCATCGTCTTTTGTATTTCAGCTCCGTTATCCCCGAATTATGTTTCCCCGTGTGTTGATATATGTGTTTGGTGAGTTTGAAGTGTGTTGGGTTGAATTTGGTTAGAAATGAGACCAATAGTCTATTTAAGGAAAGCTTAAGTTGGAAAAGACAACCAAAAGTTGACTTGTGAGTTAGAGGGCTCGGAATGGATTTCCGATGATTCGACTAGTTTCGGATGGTGATTTATGATTTGGGGGCGAAATCGAAAATTAATTTGGAGGTCCGGTGTAGAATTAGGCTTGAATTGGCTAAGTTCGAATTTTGGCGAATTCCGGTTGATAGGTGAGATTTTGATCCGTGCGTCGGAAGGGAATTCCGAGAATTTCAGTAGTTTCGTTAGGTGATTTTGGATATGTATGTAAATTTTCAGGTCATTCGGAGGTGTTTAGGTCGGGTTTCGAATCGAATGCGAATTTTGAAAAATTCTAGTTAACTTAGTCTTAAATTCGAGGAGTTTGGTGATTTTTTATGTTAATGTTAGTGTTTTTATGCTTCGAGCAAGTTTGAATGAGGTAATTGGTCATGTTGGTGCCTTTGATTGAGGTTTCGGGGGCTTCGGGGTGATTTCGGATGGTCAATCGGGCTATTTGTGGACTTAGAAGACTGCTGGTGTTCAGCTGCTAGTGTTGCAGAGAAACACTCTTCGCGTTCGTAGGGGTAAGTCGCGAACGTGTAGAGGATATTTGGGAGGCCTGGAAGTTGGGCTTCGTGGTCGCGTATAGGTATCGCGTTCGCGTAGAGTATTGGGCGCGCGTAGATTTCCTAGGGCAGTTACCCTTCGTGATCATGTCTGGGGCCCGCATTCGCGTAGTTATAGGACCCAGGGCTTTCGCGTTCGCGAGATGGAGCCGCGTTCATGAAGGGCAGTTTTGGCACGCAAAATTTTTGGTCATCGCGAACGCGATGGGGCTTCGCGTTCGCGTAGTGTTAGGCCCCTGGGCAGATCTGTTAAGTGTAAAATATTTCAGTCGCGAACCCCACCATATTTCCTCCATTATTGGACATCTTAGAGAGATTTTTGAGAAAATTTAAGAGGGATTCGAAGGGGATTAACTAGAGGTAAGTTTCATGAACTCAAAACATCTTTTAAACCTGAATTTAGCCCTTAAATTTCTGGAATCAATTTGAATTGGGGAAGAATTAGGGCTTGGAATTTTGAATGTAAATTGGGAATTTGAAGGAGCAAATGGACTCCAATTTTGATGAATCTTATATATACAGACTCATAAGGAGACGAGGATTCTGAAAATGAAAATTTCGTGATTTTTCGAGGAGTGGGCCCTGGGTTCGGGTTTTGCCAACTTCGTATTTTTTGGTGTATTTAGAGTTATTTCGATTGGGCTACTTCCATTAGACTATATTGATGTATTCATATTGATTTTGATCTGATTTGGCATCTGCGGAGATTTTCTCGAGGGAATGGCATTGCGAGCTAGATTGCGGCCGACTTGAGGTAAGTAATGGGTGTAGATGATGACCTGAGGGTTTGAAACCCCGGTATATCACATTGTGACGCTATTGTGAGGCTAGACACACACTCCATGGCTAGTGCAGGGTCGTATATGTTGGAAATTGTGACTCGCTCCAATCCGAGGGATAGATTGTACTATGTTGGCGATTGCTTCGCATACTATATTGATGATATTTGGGCTTGATGCCATGGTTGGGGCCTTGTGCCGACTTGTAGAATCCTTCAGGGATCGTTATCTCAGAATTATCATGATTTGCATATTATTTGGAAACAGTCCAGGTTTAAATACTATTTTTGCAAACTCAGCCATATTTATACGTTTTGAAAACTCAAATGATTTTTAAATAATATTTCGGGCTGACGAGTACTATCTCACTATTTTCTGAACGGTGGTAACTATTGGCACCGTGTATTTTAAATTAAAACAGTGCTAACTATTGGCACCGTGTATTTTAAATAGAAACGATGGTAACTATTGGCACCGTGTGTTTTAAATGAAACGGTGGTAACTATTGGCACCGTGTATTGTAATGGAAACAGTGGTAACTATTGGCACTGTATGATATGTCGCTTGGGCTGTAGGAGCCCCTCCAGAGTCTGAATCCCCACAGTGAGCGCGAGTACCCATATGGATCAGGCTGCACGTTCCGCAGTGTTCATGCATTGCATTGCATCATGCATTTATTTATTTCCGTTGCTTTACCTGTATATCTCTGCGATTAGTACTGTATAGAACTGCTAGATAGCTTCATTTTGTGTTATTTCATGTTTTCTTATCTTCGGGTTTTTATACATGCTTATTACTCACTGAGTTGGTAGACTCACCCCATACTCCATGCACATTGTGTGCAGATCCATGTGCTTCATACCTAGCGCTGATGATGTTGATTATCCGGGCTATTCAGAGTATTGAGGTAGCTGCCCAGCCTCCGCAGGACCACTTACTCTGTCTCTGTCAGTCTGTTCTTTGTTTGCTATTTTGTCAGACTTTGGTATCATTTCTGTTCGGACTTGTATCCTGTTTTATTTGAGGCTCTATACTCGTGATTCCTCGGTTTTGGGAGGATTATTGTTCTTACTCAGCTGTATTTTTATTGGCATTGTCTACTCCCCTGGTTGGAAGTTTGAATTGAAATTCGTTGTGTTATCTTAAATTGTTTTTCTTTTGGCTGGAATGCCGTATTTGGTTGTGGTTTAGTTGGGCTTGCCCAGCCTCGCGGCGGGGCTCCGTTACCACCGAATTTGGGGTCGTGACAAGAAAGGTAATATAAAACAGTATGAAAGACAAAATAAAGAGGCACTAGACTTTTTAATGTTATTGCCTTTTTTTATGTTTCAGTATTCTGATCACAAAGTGGAGAACAAAAATTTATTTCGCTTCGGTAGAAGATGAAATAATAACACATTTATGGATCATTCCCTATTTTCTGTTAGATCGAAGTAGGAAGAGTAATGCGATAATGTAGAAATATACTACTTGGATATCTCTGTGTCTATTTTGTGTCGGGTAGACTTTGAAACACATGCATCCATGCCTCAGGGAGGACTGCGGTACTACATTTTTCAGAACAGTGTCAAAGAGCTCTTGGAGATGTCAAGCATGTTGTGACACAAACGAAAATTATACGACGATCCGAGTTTGATCGCATTGACTCATGCAAATTATACGAACTATAATATGTGAAAATTTGGGAACAAGCAAAATTCTAATTTTATGGCCATTATTACTGACAAGTAACAACGTACAAATTGTTAGCTTGGATGATGTGCTTGATTAAGCCCTCTACTTTAGTTAACAGTTTAATAGTGCGCCCCTCCCCCCCCCCCCCCCCCAGCATATTCTCGCCCACTTAAAGGTCTATCGTTACTAAATATGATTACATTTTTCTTTCAATCAAACTTTATTTAAAAATGACACGGTGAAAATTATTAACCCCATCCAATCATTTCATTACTAAATAACCCGTGACCCGTTACCCAGACTTGTTTTCTTCATTTATATATAAACCCTTCACCCGGTTATTATAGAAAGAGGGTCATAATTCTCATTGTTCTGAGAGCAAAATGGATAGGCGATTTTGTGCATGAAGTTCTACTAGCGACTTGGCTTTAAAATTCTTTAAACGTACAAAAATTTTCTACTGCTATTAAACTTTGATTTTTTTTCTTTTTCTATTTTTTCTTCATGTCGTATTTATCTTGATTTATGTTCTAGGGTTTGTGTTACTACTATTAGATTTTTGTTTGTACCTTGACGATTATCGGTTCCAGTTTTTCTATGTTACAGACACAAACGAAATTCAAAAAATGCACCTGCAAAGCTAGAATTGAATTTTGAATCATTTTAGATAGTGAAATTCCACAATATAATTATTATTTCACCGATCTCTAAGCATTGTCTTTAAGAAATATCGTTGGAGTGAAAATTAGTTTGCGTATATACTAGGTCGTTATCACTAAATTCGTAGATCTACTTTCTAGCACAGAAATCCATTTTTTTAACATGAGGGGTTACAGAAATTTAGTTTTGTCCAGCTATAATTTCCCTATGCACCTATCGCAATTCGTTTTTTAGTGGATGGTATATTCACGTGGTCCATGCTTTTTCTTTCTTTCACAAAATTATGATCATAAAATTTAGTTGTTTTCCTAAAAGCTCCTTTTAGATGAAGTTTTTATTGTCAATTTTGATTCATTTGATACATAACCAAACAAGTGGGAAGTGATTTTCAATTATATTCACAAAATACCTATAAATCTGGTTCAGATCGCATTAGCCAATATAATTCGTCGATTTATCTATAGCATGCAAACCAATAGGTCAAATGTATCTTTTTCGATTTTATTGCTTCGAAACGGAATGTTAAAAAATACATTGGATCACATATTGGGCTTGTGCTCGGCGCGGGCGGCTCATATCTAGAAAAGCCAAGTCTGGTCGACCAACGGCAGAATTGTAATTACATCAATATGCAAGGTTATATTGATAAGATGGATAAATATAAAATGTTTTATGTGTCCACTGCTTGCTCACTCCAGGTTTGACGATAGCTCTAGCAATATCGGCTCTTTCATCTCTTGTCAGAAAGAAATCTCCTCCAATTTTTTGCTCGAATCTCTTCATCTTCTTAATTGGGTGGCAATTGATGACGGGATTCAAGCCTTTCTGGTTGTGGTTTCAATTGAGTTCCAATTGCCCATTCATTAATTGTATAATTTTTATAGTTCTTGAATGAGGTTTCTCCGTAATGATGCACTTTTGTCATTCTTGCCGTGTCAGCTTAAAACTCATGTGCCTGCTTTTATTTCCTTTATTTTTTTTTGGAATATCTATTTATTTGCTTTTGTATGTATGAGAATTTTATCCTGCAATTGTCTTTTGGGGTTTAATTAAGATTTTTTCTTTCTCTGGGAGGTTTTGAATTATATTTATTTTGAAATTTTTATTTGTGTATGTTTTTTTATCTGTTACAGAAATTTGCAGGGAGGAGAGAGGTCTATCGAATTGGTTTCTCCTTAATACTTTAACAGCCCTTTAATTGCATCTAAATTATCAAAGTGGGGTTTTTGAATTGCTTTGGTAACTCTTTCCTTTTGTCTTATTGTTTTGTAATAATCGATTTTTGAAATATTTACTCAGGGATTACTTATTGTTACTAGCAGGTTTCTTATCTCCTTCTTGGTTCTTGCCGCTTTATATCAGGTGAAACCTTATGTCTAAGCTCTAAAGAACCAAAATATACGATGGAATTTCATTCCAAAGATTCACCCTTTTCGGTAAGTTTTTTGTCATGTCTTTTACTCTTTGAAGCCCCCAGTTAAACTTTATATGCCTTTAAGATTCTTATGGTTTTACATATAATGTAAAAGACGTTTCTGAAATAGTTTGGACATGTTTGTGAAAAATGATAACCAAACATGATCTAGAGGATTATCAAAGAGTTTTATTTCATTTGGATGAGTCACCTGTATCTGTTTTGGTTATATTGGAGGTTGAGAGACTCTACCAACAATATTTTAAATTGAATATGTATGTCATGTAAGTTAGAATTCAAAGAAGATTCTATAGATACTCGTATTTTGTAGGACCTACCAGTATTTTTTAACGAGCCCCATCTGTTTATCAAGAATATCGTAAATAGTACGTTATTGGATATCACATCTTGCATAACAAGTATCTTTGGAATCGACTGCATTTTTTTAGGGGGAAGTTTCTCTTCTACTCCTTAGCTTTCTAGAGAATGAGGCTTGTGTACTTTTAAGTATTTGGCACAAAAACAACAACTACTATCCGCAATACCAAGCATGTTGAGGTCAGCTATTTGGCACAAAAAGATTGTTAAGTATTGATTAATGGAATTATAGTTCCTCATATTCCCATGACTAACTTAGAAGCTCTAGGAATATAATGAAAACACAGCTATCTATCATGCTTCATGGAAATATTTTTTCCTGGATCGCCACATTGTTGGTTTAAGTATAATCTGCTATTTTATTCCCCTTTAGCTTTAGAAATCACGAAGAAGTAACAGTTGAAATTGTTTGTTGCTTGCCTTGCATTTCACCTTCTACGAGGGAACACTTCCTAGGATCATCATATGTTGCCCTTTGTAAGGACTTCATATTAATAGTACATAGTAGAGTTGTTATAATTCCCTGCCTCATTTATATTGAAAAATTACTTCAGTGGATGAATCTATATCATCTGGTTTTATGTAACTATCATTTTGATTCCTTTATATGGCAGGGCTCTGTCATGACCTGGTCATTCCAGTAATGAATTTTCATAATGAAGACAAGGGTTTTATGTGTTTGGCTGGGGATGTTTTTGATGTGCCAAATAGGAAAGATATTATTCATCGTGTTGTGAGATGGTAGCCAGCAAAACGACAACAGGTATGTGCACGATTCTTTTGAATCCTAAATTTTGAATTATAGAGCATACGTATTGGCAAGCTATTCCTATTTTACTTTGTGTTTCCCGTGCCTAAGAGCCATTTATCATTTTCCATTTCTCATCTTACTGTCAATTGCTTCTCTAGGAAACAAAGAGACTTATTGGAGAAAAAGAGAATCGGGATGATCATTTTGAGGCATATGAAGATCACATAAACTCATATGCCTTTTGGGGGAAAAATTGCCTTGCTAAAGAAAATTGTTGCAGCCATAAAATGATCTAAGGCGGATTATTTAAATCAATCAGGGCCTCCTATTCTCCTAAATGTTTACTATCTTCATGCATGTTCCCCTAATTCTACAAGCTTTGTAAATTATAGTTACTTGCCAAGGTAGTAGAGGATTCAAATGGTGTTGTTGCAGGGAACCCATTCAACTAAAACCATTAGTAAAGTTCCTGGGACTGGTAGAAAACCGAGGAAGCAAAAGAGAACTGGCCGAGCAAGGCCTGGAACTCTACGTGGTGCTCAAGTTCTACTTGTGTATATTGCTTTGATATAAAGAGTATATCTTTCTGCTTAAGTAATTTCTGAATCATTTTTTAGGACAAAAGTTTCCTGTAAATGGAAAATATCCTACATAATCCCCTTCTCTTGAAGTTCCAATCTTTCAAAATTGTGAAGTTCACAATTACCTTGGTGGAACTTTTTCAGAGATCTAATTGAAGCAAGTATTATCAGTATGCTTCTTCTCGACTCTTGAGCTTGAAAGTTGTAGCGAGAGGAGATATATCGTGATGATCTTATTAGTTTGCAATGCATACATGTTGAGTCAATAGTGCAGGTATAAATTGTAATTATGCATGGTTAAAATATTAGTACTTTGGTTTCTTACCCACAAGCCGCATCAACAGAAAGAGAAGGGAGTTAATTTCAGCAGGTATATACGAAGGGAAAAAAAGGGACTCTGGAAGTTTATAGAGTGAAACATATTGCCTTGGCTACACATACAATTGCACAAGAGGCGATTTTTTTCTTTAATTAAGTTCAAGGCGTTAGATACCATAAGATTGAAGGTGACTTTTTCCACAACTTAGAGATATCAGCCGATCTGCATATTTGCCATCGTGGGATTTTTATATCTAATTTTGTCTGTTCTTTTGGCATAGGAAATGTTAACTGTATTTCTCATGAAGTGTTCTTGTTTCTTAGTTGTAATGTAAAAGTAAAACTGCAGTAGAATCAAAATTGTAGTCATCTAATATATATATATATATTGGTCAAAACAATTCATTAATGAGTTTTCTTTATATTTACCGCCCAAAGAAAATTTGATTGGTTGTTATTTTTGGGAGATAGTAGCAGACTAGTGGACAAGATAATTGAGAAAGCTTATAAATTATGGCTTTAGCAATAAAACAAAAGGTCTTGACCTTTAAATTTAATGTTGCAGTTCAATTCCCTTTTAAAACTTTTGGCTTATTACAAGCTGATTTTTGAGAATTTGAGTATTATATTTGTCACGATCCGGATTTTTCATTATCGGGAGTCGTGATGGCGCCTACTAACGAAGCTAGGCCAGCCAAAATTTTAAATATTCTCTGATAAATATCAACAATATAAATATGCGGAAAACAATCAAATAATAACGGAAGATTTTAAGTTTAATTAAAATAAAATCATAATGCGGAAGTTTAAAACATATCTCTACCCGAAATCTAGTGTCACTAGCTGATAGCAACACGATAGGGGATTTAAGAATTACTAAAGAAAAACAAGAAAAATCATGAAACGTGCGGAAGCTAAAAGAAAATAAAGAAACGAAAAAGACGGAAAATTAAAGATAAATTAAATTCAAGAAAGAGTTTCTTGAATTCAAGAAGCCTATTCTTGAAGTTGAATCCTAACAACAACAATTAGCTAACGAAGAAATAATCGCCTTTGGTATAGAATTAAAACAAGAGATAGATTGTGAAACCCGACCCTTTAGAATAATTAGAACAACAATAAGCCTAAACTTATCACCTTTCTTGAATACCTAGAAGTGATCTAACATTTCAAAAAGGGTTTAATCTTACCACCTTAAGTTGAGTCTTGAAGGTTGAAGAATAAATCCAAGAGTAGCCACACACAAGAGTGCAAGAGAAATCTCACAATTTTTATTGATAATCTGAATAATCTAAAAGCAAAACGATACCCCTTTATATAGTCGCGAAATTCTACCTAAAAAACAAGGAAATAAAGTGCTAAACTACTTTGGACAACAAGTCCAACTACCTTAGGAAAAGGTAAAACTCTAGGAAATAAAAACCAAATCAATCTTAGAAAGTAATTTCAATAAATTTAGGAAAATGAAAACAAAACCTTGAATACCTAGGAAAGCATCAAATATGTCCTAACAAACTAGGAAACAAAATAAGGAAACTTGGACGCCAAGTTTGCTCCTTTGCGAGTTGATTTAAGCGCCTAATTTAGGCCTGCTGGTGCTTGGAACCCAATCAACCTTCTCCTGGACTTGGACTTGGACCATGAAATGTGTCTAGCACTTAACTAAATCCTCTCCATAATTTTTGAGATCTTGTTCCACCATTAGCGCCTTCTTGATCTCCAATTCAAGCGCAACAACCTTGTCCTTCTTCCCCTTAGACTGAGACCTTGTAAATGGATATCTTGATATTTCTACAGCTTTATCCTTGTCCATGAAGCTATCATTCCCCTCCTCTTGAAAGGAATTCGTCCTCGAATTTGAACCTACATCAAATAAGGATAAGTCAGCAACATTGAAAGTAGCTCTTACTTGAAACTCACTTGGAAGGTCCAATTTGTAAGCATTATCTCAAATCCTTTCAAGTACTTTAAATGGCCCATCTCCTCTAGGGTGGAATTTTGTCTTCCTTTTTGAAGAAAATCTCTCCTTCCTCATATGAACCCAAATCAAATCACCGGGCTCAAAGATAACTGGTTTTCAACCTTTATTTCTTCGTAAAGCTATTTGCTCATTCCTCCTTTCAATTGCAAGTCTCGTATGCTCATGAATAGTCTTCATCAAATACGCTTTCTTCTTTCCATCAAGACTAACCATCTTATTAGCAGGCAATGGTAATAAGTCAAGGTGTGTAAGGGGGTTAAATCCATAAACAACTTCAAAAGGAGAATAACCTGTAGATGAATGAACAATTCGATTGTAAGCAAATTCTACCATAGGCAAGTGATCTTCCCAAGAAGTTAACTTTCCTTTTAGAATTGCCCTTAACATATTTCTTAAGGTTCTATTTACTACCTCAGTTTGCCCATCAGTTTGTGGATGACATGAAGTTGAAAACAAAAATTTTGTTCCCAATTTTCACCAAAGCACACGCCAAAAGTGGCTTAGAAACTTAGCATCCTTATCACTAACAATAGTTCGGGGTATACCATGCAATTTAACAACTTCTCTAACAAATAATCAGCTACATGAGATTCATCATTAGTCTTTAAACAAGGAACAAAACGAGCCATTTTTTAGAACCTATCTACTACAACAAAGATGCTATCCTTACCATACCTTATTCTAGGCAGCCCTAACACAAAGTCCATAGAAATATCAATCCAAGATGAAGTAGGTACAGGTAATGGCGTGTATAAACAATGTGGCAACACTTTAGATTTAGCTTGTTTGCATTGAAGGCATTGAGCACAAAAGTTTTCTATATCTTTTCTCATATTAGGCCAAAAGAAATTTTCAGCAAGGATGTCAAGTGTTTTAGGCACACCAAAGTGTCCCATAATCCCCCCACAATGTGCTTCCCTCACAAAAACTTCTCGTAAAGAACAATTAGGGACACAAAGCTTACTCTCTTTAAAAAGAAACCCATCTTTCATATTATACTTATCAAAAGGCCCATTTAAGCATGCCGAAAATGCTACATCAAAATCAAAATCATCAACGTATAATTCTTTAATATGATCAAATCCCATCAGTTTAGAAGTAAGCGTAGAAACAAGAGTGTACCTTCTTGAAAGCGCATTAGCAACTATATTGTCTTTACCTTGCTTGTAGCTTATGATATAAGAAAATGTCTCAATGAATTGAACCCATTTGGAATGTCTTCCACTCAATTTACCTTGGCTTTCAAGTATCTTAAAGACTCATAGTCAGTTTTTATTACAAACTCTTTTGACCACAAATAATGCTGCCATGTAGCGAGAGCCCTTACCAAGGCATACAATTCCTTATCATAAGTAGAATAATTTAATGCATTCAATTTCAAAAGACTTATTAAAATCAGGTAATCGTAACAAAGGAGCAGAACACAATTTATCCTTCAAAATATTAAATGCATGCTCTTGTTCTTTTCCCCAATTGAAGACATTATCCTTCTTAATGACTTCAATTAAAGGTGCATCAATTGAACTAAAATCTCTAACAAATCTCATATAAAAGCTAGAAAGTCCATGAAAAATTCTAACTTCAGTAATGCTATTAGATGTAGGCCAATCTTTGATTGCTTTCATTTTATCTTCATCTACTTCAACACCTCTAGAACTCACAACAAAACCCAGAAAACTACCTTATCTACACAAAAAGTGCACTTGGATAGATTTTCATACAATTGTTGTCCCCAAGCACATTACAAACTTGTTTAAAATGTTCGACATGCTCTTCTAAAGATTTAGAAAAAATTAGAATATCATCAAAATAAACGACTACAAATTTTCCATGAAAATCCTTAAAGATATGGTTCATTAACCTCATGAATGCACTAGGAGCATTAGTTAACCTGAACGGTATTACTAACCGTTCATACAATCCATATTTAGTTTTAAATGCAGTTTTCCACTCATCTCCAAGATTCATTCTAATTTGGTGATATCCACTCTTTAAATCAATTTTAGAGAATATTTGAGAACCATGAAATTGGTCAAGCATATCATCTAAAGGAAGAATAGGATGGTGATACTTTACCGTTATTTTATTGATGGCGCGGCAGTCCACGCACATCCTTCAAGGGCCATCCTTCTTTGGTACCAAAAGTACGGGCACAGAATAGGGACTCATACTTTCTCTTACAAATCCCTTATCAAGCAGCTCCTGTACATGTCTTTGTAATTCTTTTGTTTCTTCAAGATTACTCCTATAAGCAGGCCTGTTAGGAATTTGTGATCCTGGCACAAAGTCAATTTGATGCTCTAGTCCTCTTAAAGGTGGTAAACCTTTAGGAAGATCCTCATGAAAACATCTTCAAAATCATGCAAAAGGTCAGAAATAACACTAGGAAAAGAGGATGTTAATGAATTATTATTAAGCAGAACTTCCTTATAAGTGAGCAAGATAACAGGCATCCCTTTTTTTTGCAATTAAATACTCTTTGGCTTTTGCAAGGCTTACTTTTTTTTTAATCTTAGCCTCTTTCCTCTCACCAATGCTTTTCTTTTTTTCACTCTTCCCCACCTTTTCCTTCCTCTCATTGCTGCCCTCTCTCTCCTCACACCTCACTTCACATTTTCCCTCTTTTTCTTTCCTTTTAGTCTCTTGTTTTGATCCCTCCCCATCTTTCATTATTAATTCTTTCATCTTTTTTTGATCTTCATATACTTGGGAAGGAGTTAATGGTGCAAGAATGTATTTCTTGCCCCTATGCTCAAGAGAGTATCTATTTTTTCTCCCATCATAGAAAACACTCCTATCATACTGCCAAGGGCGCCCCAACAAGATATGAAAAGCTTTCATGGGCACTATATCACATAGAACTTCGTCAGCATACCTTCCAATATTAAAGGAGACCATGCATTGTTTATTCACCTTGACCTCTCCACTATCATTAAACCATTGCAACCTATAAGGTCTAGGGTGCTTCATCCATTACAACCCTAACCTTTCCACCAAATATGCACTCACAACATTAGCACAACTCCCATTATCAATTATCATAGAACAAATTTTATCTTTGATTCCACACCGAGTATGGAATATGTTTTCCCTTTGTTCTTCACTAGAGTGACCCAAATTAATGTTCATAAGACTCCTAACCACAAAACTCAACCTACTATACTTGTACTCAATCTCTTCCCCTTCTTCATTCTCTACAAAGTTTTCTTCTTGTTCTTCATTTGGTTCACTTTTTTCACTCTTATATCCCCCATCCTTTTTAATTCTAATGTTTCTTCTACTTGGGCATTCATAAGCCTTATTCCCTCTCTATTGACACTTGAGACATTGAATAGAAGAAGTAGAAGTAGAAGTCTTAGGCATAAAAGGCTTACGCCCATCCTTGGATTCGAATTTGCCCTTGCCCTTGTCTTCACGTAATTTAAGAGTAGGTGTCTCCAATGATTTTGACCATTGATTCTTTGCAATAGTAGTTGGCCAGCTTCTCCATGAGCCAGATTGTTGTCTCCTTTTGTTTTGTGTTTCTACCTTGATAGCTAATTCAACTTACTCATCTAAAGTTATATATTGTTGTAATTCGACTACATCAGCTATTTCTTTATTTAAACCATTCAAAAACCTAGCCATTGTAGCCCCCTCTTCCTCCATACAATTAGCTTGGATCATAGCCATGTCCATAGCCTTAAAGTACTCATCTACAAACAAGGACGCTTGTCTCAAAGTTTGAAGACGTTGTTGTAGATCTCTTTGAAAGTGTGATGGCACAAATCTCTTCCTCGTTACCCTTTTCATCTCAGCCCACGTAGCAACGAGTGCTTGTCCTTCTTGCACTCTCTCCTTAGAAAGTTTTTCCACCAGATTGTTGCATAGTCAGAAAACTCAACAACATCAAGCTTAACCTTCTTACCCTCTGAATAGTTGTGGCAGTCAAATATGGCTTCCACTTTTCTCTCCCAATCAAGGTACAAGTCTGGATCCCTTGTTCCCTTGAAAGATGGCATCTTCATCTTTATACTACTTATATTATCATCTTCAAGTCTTCCTCTTTGTCCCCTCCCATCTCTTCCTACCCTATTAAAATCAATATCATCATTAATATCATCGATTGGGATTTCTTGATTTACAATGGGGGCGGATACGTTTCTCCTAGCTTGGGGTCTAGCATTATTTCCCCTCCTAAGTTCAGCTATTGTAATATTTTGCTCAGCAATGGTGTCCCTCGTATCTTTGAATTGTAAATTCCACCTTTCAAATTGTTGGTGCATAGCTTGCAAGGTAAAATTATTCCTTCCTTTGATTTCGGCTTCTTGAAGAACCCTTTGTTCATCATCACTGCCTGTACGAGACATCCTGAACAAAGCAATATATATCTCTCAATTTGGCTTTTTCCTCTAATGTTCTCACCTCTCTTACCTTTTTCCACTCAACGCAACTCTTGGTTGTTAATATTTAGATTTATTAATAAACCTTACTTGTCACAACCCTTAGTGATAAGAGTATGAATTTCGAAAAAGAAAGAAACGTGAATGACCAAACCTTAATCTTTAAGAACTAAGATCCCCTCTTCTTGTTTCCTTTCTTGACTTGGAAACCAAGTGACACTTGAATTTTGATATAGTAATGAGCAATAACACTTTTTTGGCTGATTTTTTTATTTTTTTTATTTTCAAGAACCTCTCAAGATTATCAAGATTGATATCTTGATTAGCCTATGCTCTGATACCACTTGATAGCAACACGATAGGGGATTTAAGAATTACTAAAAAAAACAAGAAAAATCAAGAAACGTGCGGAAGCTAAAAGAAAATAAAGAAACGAAAAAGACGAAAAATTAAAGATAAATTAAATTCAAGAAAGAGTTTCTTGAATTCAAGAAGCCTATTCTTGAAGTTGAATCCTAACAACAACAATTAGCTAACGAAGAACTAATCGCTTTTGGTATAGAATTAAAACAAGAGATAGGCTGTGAAACCCGACCCTTTAGAATAACAAGAACAACAATAAGCCTAAACTTATCACCTTTCTTGAATACCTAAAAGTGATCTAAGATTTCAAAAAGGATTTAATCTTACCACCTTAAGTTGAGTTTTGAAGTTTGAAGAATAAATCCAAGAGTAGCCACACACAAGAGTGCAAGAGAAATCTCACAATTTTATTGATAATCTGAATAATCTAAAAGCAAAGAAGATTTTACATAGGGAATGGGTCACATATTTCTACCTAAAAAAACAAGGAAATAAAGTCCTAAACTAGTTTGGACAACAAGTCCAACTACCTAAGGAAAAGGTAAAACTCTAGGAAACAAAAGCCAAGTCATTCTTGAAAAGTAATTCCAATAAATTTAGGAAAAGGAAAACAAAACCTTGACTACCTAGGAAAACATCAAATATGACCTAACAAACTAGGAAACAAATTAAGGAAACTTGACCGCCAAGTTTGCTCCTTTGCTAGTTGATTTAAGCGCCTAATTTAGGCCTTCCTTGGCTGGTATTTGGACCCCAATAAACCTCCTCTTGGACTTGGACTTGGACTTGGACCATGAAAATGAGTGTAGCACTTAGCTAAATCCTCTCCATAATTTTTGAGATCTTGTTCCACCATTAGCGCCTTCTTGATCTCTCATTGAAGCGCAACAACCTTGTATTGCTTCTCCTTAGCTTGAGACCTTGTAAATGGCTTTCTTGGTACTTCTACAACTTTATCCTTGTCCATGAATCTATCACTAGCTCACAGATTACTAAAGAGTGTTACAAACAGTTCTGAATGGAAATACAAAACGTGTGTCTCGGTACAATAAAAACAAACTAAACATAGAAAAGGACTCCGACTTGGGAACGCCAGCTAGGCTACGTCGAAGTCCCTGGACTGAAGTTAGCTCCCGACCGAATAGGCTACTGCTATGGTCCAAAAGCTACTCCGGTACCTTAATCTGTGCAAAAAGCACATAAGTGTAGCATCAGCATAATCGACCCCATGTACTGGTAAGTGTCTGGCCTAACCCCGGCGAAGTAGTGACGAGACTAGATAGGACCTACCCAAATTAACCTATGCAGATATGTATATGTACAAAGTAACGAAAATAACAACTATGAAATACCAAAAAAGGGGAAAGGGACATGCTCGGGGAGATACAGTAAAGAACAAATCAACGGGTATAACAACGTAACCATCTCAATACTATAACTCGTATATATGTTTAAGTGGATAGCGCGTCACACGATCCCATTTATCAGTGCATATGTAGTCGGCATGCCACACGATCCCAATTTATATTTCATAAGTGGTCGGCCTGCCACACGATCCCATATTATAATTCATAAGAGGTCGGCGTGCCACACGATCCCATATTATAATTCATAAGTGGACGGCGTGCCACAAGATCCTATATTATAATGAATAGCATAAATAATCTCTCCAAAGGAAGTCCTATTAGGGAAATTAAACAATATAACGATTAAACCCGGCAAGGGTACAACTAACATCCCAAATATCCCGGGAAGGGAGAATACGGTAGTAACAGTCTACTTGTCTTGGCAAGAGAATCATTGCATCACATTCTCTTTTACCTCATTTCCTTCTTCTCTAACACTTTACATGCAATTTATCAATTTAACATGCAATTGTGCCATATCTTTCGAATTAAAAGCAATTACGACACATAGTCATGCTAGACACCTGTGTATTGATACTCGTCACCATGCCTATACACTGTACCCAATCATTTAGCAAATAGCAATCAAACCACTCTAACTCTATTCCCTCAAGCCAAAGTTAGATCAAACACTTACCTCGGTCAGAAAATAGCAATCAAGTCTCTAACACCGCCATTTCTCTAGAATTCAACTCCGAAATAATGATATCTAGGCACAATTTAGTTCAATATTATCAATAATGGCTCGAAGACACAATTCCATAGCCTATAAATAGGGGTGTTCAAAACCGATCCGAAACCGAAAACCGAACCGAACCGAAGATTAATGGCTTACTGGTAACGGCTTAACGGCTTAACGGACGGAGAACAGATTGAATTTTTTTTATTAACGGCTTATCGGTTTGGGGGCGGATTATTCAATTTTCTTAACGGATAATCCGTTAACCCGTTAAGAATATATTTTTCTTAACGGATAAACTTTATTTTTACTTATATAATTATATATATTAAATATAAAAAACTAAAAGTTGGACTGAATCGTGCAGCAGATAACCCTTTAATCCCTACTAGTTAATTGATTTTGTGGCTACTATTTGAATACAGCAGAAGAGGGGGACTACAAGTACTTACATTTCTCCTAACATCCTAACATTAACACATACAATTGCAACAGATACAATCTGTAATGCAAGTCAATAGAAGTAATTAGACGTTATTTGATGCACTTGCCTGGATGGATAGCCAGCAAATCATGCAATTTCAACAGTGAAGTGCATGTCAAGAATTAACTGCCAAACAAAAAGTTGATATCAAGATAGGAAGAGGGTGTTATCATAACTTACAAAAAATCAAAATACTTGCTTAGCAAAGGAGTATTTCGTGTTGAACATCAGAAATCTGAATGTTAACATAGAAATACCCCAGCCTAAAAAATGTGTACAATTTGCAATTGTCTTCTGCTTATTAGACTTTTAGTATTGTTCAAGTATTGTAATTCGGTTTAAGCTTTTCGATAACCCCCATAGGTATTAAACCGATAAACCGCCCGGTAACCGCCCGATAAGAGCTAACCCGATACCAATCTGCCCGATATTTTATCGGGTGGCTAACGGATGAATACACTTAAAAGCCGATAATCGTTAAGCCAAACTGTTAAGAGTAAAAAGCCGCCCAATCCGCCCGATGAACACCCCTACCTATAAATGAATTTCCTATCATTCTTCCAAAAATACCAAAATCCGACCCCGGGCCCATAGGGTCCAAACTCGAGGCTCAGACCAAAACCCAATCACCCATAACCCCACGAGTTCAAATATGCAATTTCTTTTAAGATTCGACCCCAAATTGGGGTGGAATCGCCCAAAATCCCAAAAGACCTAACTCTACCCAAAAACCTCTATTTATACCTTGATTTCATAATTTAGGGCTAGGAAATTAGTAATTATATGAAGAAATAATGAGGGAATGATGTTAAGATTACTTACCCAAAGAGTATGGAGGAAAGAGAGCTTGAATTCGTCTATGGAGTGTTTGGGGAAGGAGCTCGTGTGAAAATGTGGAAGAATTCCGAAATGGGTTTTGTTTTTAAGCCTTAAAATCACTGGAGAGAATAACCCTATGTGAACGTGGGGCTGAGTCGCGTTCGCGAAGAGAACTGGGCGGAAAGGCATCGCATTCGCGGTAGGAGTGTGCAAACGCAAAGAGGGAAATCTGGGGAGGGTCCAGGTTGGTCTACGCATTCACGAGGAAGGTGTGCAAATGCATAGAAAGAAATCTCTGGGGCTTAACTTTGTTCTATCGAACACGATGGGACACTGCGAACGCGAAAGGGGAGAAGGTCAGAGCTATGCGAATGCGAAAGAAGGTTGCATTCGGATAGAACAAAAGTCTATCTGCAACAAACTGGAAAATTTGATGTATTCTAAGTCCAAAAACATTCCAACCACCCCTGAAATCACTCCCTAGACCTGGGGGCTTCCAACCAAACACACACACTAACTCAACAACGTCCTACGAACTTTGTCGAGCGATCAAATCGCTAAAATAACATCAAAATTATAGAATCAAACCTCAAATTCCTCATTTTTCGTTTCAAGGTTCATAAACCTCTAACTTTTGATATTTAGGTCCGAAACACGTCAAATGATGTCTGATTTCGACCAAATTTCACAGGAAGCGCTTAACGCTTATTTAATACTTGTACCGTGCATTAGAACCAAAATACAAGCCCGATACCTATATTTTCTAACTCATTTTCTTTAAAAAATTCCATATCATTTTCAGGAAAATAATTTCTTTCAAAAATTCCATACCCGGGCTTGGGACCTCGGATTTTGATTCCGGAAATACGCCCGAGTCCCATATTTTTTTACGGACCTCCCGAGACCATCACATCATGAGTCCGGGTCTGTTTACCCAAAATGTTAACCAAAGTCAACTATACCCGTATTAATATCAAAATTCTTCAAAGTTTTCACAGAATTCACATATTTTAACATAAAACTTTTCTGGCTTCGCGCCCTGACTGTGCACAAAAATCGAGGCAACTAAAAATAAGGTTTTCAAGGCCTCAGAAGTACGGGAAATGGGAGAATTATGGTGACGACCCTCTAAAATAACTATTCGTCCTCGAACGGACAAAAGAAAGAAGTACTTGAGTCGGGGAATAAATCAGGATAACAGCTCCGCATATAAGAATCGGACTCCTAGGTCGATACGTCAGGAGGTGACCTCTCCATTGAACACACACTGAAGGAAAACTGTTCGACCTCAATTTCAAACTTGCCGGTCTAAAATAGACACTGACTCCTCCTCATATGACAGATCCTTGTCCAATTGGACAGTGTTGAAATCTAATACATGTGCTGGATCACTGTGATACCTCCGAAGCATGGATACATGAAAAACTAGATGAACGGCGGACAAGATAGGCGGCAAAGCAAGTGAATAAGCCACCTCTCCCACTCGCTCAAGAATCTCAAATGGGCCAGTGAACATTGGTCTAAGCTTGCCCTTCTTCCTGAATCCCATCACGCCCTTCATAGGCGATACACGGAGCAATACTCGCTCACCAACCATGAAAGCAACATCTCTGACCTTGCGGTCTCCATAACTCTTCTGCCTAGACTGAGCTGACCGAAGTCTGTCCTGAATGATCATGACCTTATCCAAGGCCACCTGAACTAGATCTGTACCCAATAACCGTGCCTCTCCCGGCTCAAACCATATGACTGGAGACCGACACCGCCTTGTTAGATAACACGCTTAACGCTAGAGGGGGGGTGAATAGCATTTTAATAAAATTAGCGTAAACTTGCGGAATTTAAAAATTGCAGGAAATAAATAAGTGCGATAAGTAAATAAATTAGAACAAATGCACCGATATATCCTGGTTCACCACAACCCGTGGCTAGTCCAGTCCCCGAGAGACTCTCTCGAGATTTCCACTTACTTGTTAAGCTTACGGGTGCTTAACAAACCGTTACAACTTGAGGACACAAGCCTCAACAACCTTTGCTCAGAGATACAACACTCCAAGACTTCAACCAAGGAAACACAAGTTCCTTCTTACAACACAAGGGACTAACACTTCCCTTCAAGTGTACAAAAAACACTTAGCACTCAAACAAGACACTCCTTTAAGAGTAGATATGAGTAAAACGAATACGCTCAAGATCGCAACAATTTTTGACAAGAATTTGGCTCTCAAAAGTTTATGTAATGAATATAAAATGATAAGCAATAAAGTATGCAAGCTTTAGCAATTGTATGATCAGTTGTTGTATGTTGTTGTACTTAAAAGACTGAATTGAAGCTGTATTTATAGTTGAAAAACCTTGTATTACCATTGCCTAATTGCCAATTAAGAGTTACTGAAATTACTCAGTGACAATCGATTGTCAAGTTACCACAATCGATTGTTTGCCAGTTCTTCCAAAATTCAATCCCAGATTTTACGCATAACAATCGATTATATAAGATCAATAATCGATTACTGGCAACGTTCAAAAAATCCTTTCCAGATTTTACGTAAAACAATCGATTGTCAACAATCTACAATCAATTACTCATCAACGTTCAAAAAATCCTTTCCAGATTTTAATTAAAACAATCGATTATAGGAAATCAATAATCGATTACCTCACGGTATTTGAAAATATTTTGGCAACGGTCAATTATACAATCGATTATACTAAGTTAACAATCGATTATATATCAGTCTTGAAAAATCAATTTAGACACTGCCTCTTGACAATCGATTGTCATAAGATCACAATCGATTATTTAATAACTTTGAAAAAGTCTGGAAGACACTGCCTCAACACAATCGATTGTCATAAGTTCACAATCGATTATTTTGTGACTTTGAAAAATCTGATGGACACTGTCTCTTCACAATCGATTGTCATTAGCTTCACAATCGATTATTTTGAGCTTTGAAAAACTTTGATGGACACTGCCTCATCACAATCGATTGTCATAAGGTTCACAATTGATTGTCATGCAGATTTGAAAAATCTGATGCTCACTGCCTTAACACAATCGATTGTCATTTGTTCACAACCGATTGTGAAGCAGCTGACTTAAACATAATCGATTATCATAAGTACATAATCGATTATCTTAGTCCATATTTTAGAGGCGTGTTTAAAAACCATTTTGACAAAAGTAAATATGCATTATTTAAAATCATTTTGCTCTAAATTAAATATGCATGATTTGTTAAACGTATTTTTACGAGAGAAGCCAAGTCTTGAGTTTAAGTTGTCGGATCAAGATCACAATTAAATACCGACTCATATAAAACTTAATCTCGATCTTTGTCTTGTGCTTGAATCTTGTTATATATCAATTTCGCGCTTGTGCTTGGACCGCATCATATGTCAATTTGCGCATAGTTTGTCATTCATCAAAACCTACAAATATGAACACACGTTTAGTATAATGCCTTGAGAACGTGTTTCCAACAATTTCCCCCTTTTTGATAATGGCAAACTTTAAGAGGGATATGCATATTAGGCAATTCATAATGATGATTTAAGACAAGTAAAGATATGCAACAAGTATATAGATATGCAATTTGTTCCCCCTCAATATATAAATTCCCCCTCAATTTATGCCGATAAGTATTGAGTGAGAGTGCATACCCGTTATCTTCCCCCTTTTGCCATTAGCAAAAAAATATAGAATAATAAAAAGACTTGTTTATTTAAAAAAAACGGCAACAATAACGCAAATATTGTCAAGACAATCGATTATTAATACTGGATAATCGATTATATAAAAGAGAAATCGATTGTTCTGTGCGTCAAGCTTTATAATTCCCCCTGCCTTTAGGGCGATACCTGCAAAAATACATTAGACGTCTCCGACGCTCAAGTTAGAAAACATGTGAGAGGGAAAATGCAATGCATGACTTAGATCAACGTGGAGTCAAGAATCCCGAGTTCACTACGAATTCGGAAGAAGGACTCTTTCTCTAAGGGCTTTGTAAAGATGTCGGCCAATTGATCTTTGGTTTCAACAAATTCAATTTCGACATCGCCCTTGAGAACGTGATCTCTTATACAATGATGTCTAATTTCAATGTGTTTTGTTCGCGAATGAAGAACGGGGTTCTTCGTCAAGCATATGGCACTAGTATTATCACATCTAAGAGGGATATGATCAAGACTTAGGCCATAGTCCATGAGTTGTTGTTTCATCCAAAGGATTTGAGCGCAACAACTCCCCGCGGCTACATATTCAGCCTCGGTTGTGGACAACTCAACACTTACTTGTTTCTTGCTAAACCAAGAAACGAGAGAGCTACCGAGCAAATGGCAAGTGCCACTTGTGCTCTTGCGGTCCAATTTGCATCCAGCAAAATCGGAGTCGGAATAGCCAACAAGTTGGCATGAAGAACCTTTGGGGTACCATAGGCCCACATTTACAGTACCAACAAGATACTTCAATATCCGTTTCACCGCAGTTAGGTGAGACTCCTTCGGACACGATTGACAACGAGCGCATAAGCACACGCTAAACATGATGTCCGGACGACTAGCAGTAAGATAAAGGAGAGAGCCAATCATACCTCGATACTTTTTGATGTCGACTTTCTTACCTTTCTCATCTTTGTCTAGGTGATCGGATGTGCTCATGGGGGTTGCCATTGCTTTTGCATTGGTCATTTCAAATCGTTTCAGCAATTCTTTGCAATATTTCGCTTGGCAAATGAACGTACCTTCTTTCATTTGCTTTACTTGTAATCCCAAAAAGAATGTTAACTCACCCATCATAGACATCTCAAATTCGCTTCTCATTAAATCGGAAAATTCCTTGCACAAAACATTGTTAGTATCACCAAATATAATATCATCCACATAGATTTGAACTAATAAAATATCATTGTTTTTAGGCTTAACAAAAAGAGTGGTGTCAACTTTGTTGGAAACACGTTCTCAAAGCATTATACTAAAACATGTGTTCATATGTGTAGGTTTTGATGAATGACAAACGATGCGCAAATTGATATATGACGAAGTTCAAGTACAAGCGCACAATTGATATATAACGAGATTCAAGCTCAAGACCAAGTTTCATAGTTTTACATGAGTCGTTCTTAACTGTGATCTTGATCCGACAACTTGACTCATGACATGGCTTCTCTCGTAAAATTATTTTTACAAAATCATGCATATTTAATTTAATGCTAAATGATTTTAAATCATGCATATTTACTTTAGTCAAAATGATTTTTAAACATGCCTCTAAAATCTGGACTAAGATAATCGATTATGTACTTATGATAATCGATTATGTTAAGCCAAGACTGCATGACAATCGATTGTGAACTAATGACAATCGATTGTGTTAAGGCAGTGAGCATCAGATTTTTCAAATCTGCATGACAATCGATTGTGAACCTTATGACAATCGATTGTGATGAGGCAGTGTCCATCAAAGTTTTTCAACGCTCAAAATAATCGATTGTGAAGTTAATGACAATCGATTGTGATGAGGCAGTGTCCATCAAAGTTTTTCAACGCTCAAAATAATCGATTGTGAAGTTAATGACAATCGATTGTGAAGAGACAGTGTCCATCAGATTTTCCAAAGTCACAAAATAAAAGATTGTGAACATATGACAATCGATTGTGTTGAGGCAGTGTCTTCCAGACTTTTTCAAAGTTATTAAATAATCGATTGTGAGTATATAACAATCGATTGTCACGAGGCAGTGTCTAAATTGATTTTTCAAGACTGATAAATAATCGATTGTTAACATTGCACAATCGATTGGGAAGCTGACCGTTGTCATAAAGTTTTCAAATACCGTTAGGTAATCGATTATTGATTTTGTATAATCGTCTGTTGAAATTAAAATCTGGAAAGGATTTTTTGAACGTTGCTGAATAATCGATTATTGATTTTGTATAATCGATTGTTGAAATTAAAATCTGGAAAGGATTTTTTAAACGTTGCTGAATAATCGATTATTGATTTTGTATAATCGATTGTTTTACGTAAAATCTGGAAATGATTTTTTGAACGTTACCAATAATCGATTGTTGATCTTGGATAATCGATTGTTAAGTGTAAAATCTGGGATTGATTTTTGAAACGATTTGCAAACAATCGATTGTGGCTTCTTGACAATCGATTGTCACACAGTAAAATCAGCAACTCTTAATTGGCAATTAGGCAACGGTAATGCCAAGTTTTTCAACTATAAATACAGCTTCATTTCAGTCTTTTGAACACAACAACACACAACAACTGATCATATAATTGCTATAAGTTTGCATACTCTATTGCTTATCATTTTATATTCATTACATAAGTTTTTGAGAGCCAAACTCCTGTCGAAAGTTGTTGCGATCTTGAGCATATTCTTTTACTCATATCTACTCATTAAGGAGTGTCTTGTTTGAGTGCTTAGTGTTTTGTACACTTGAAAAGAATTGTTATTCTCTTGTTGTAAGAAGGAACTTGTGTTTCCTTGGTTGAAGTCTTGGAGTGTTGTATCTCCGAGCAAAGGTAGTTGAGGCTTGTGTCCTCAAGTTGTGAAGGAACTTGTGTTTCCTTTGGTTGAAGTCTTGGAGTGTTGTATCTCCGAGCAAAGGTAGTTGAGGCTTGTGTCCTCAAGTTGTGAAGGAACTTGTGTTTCCTTTGGTTGAAGTCTTGGAGTGTTGTATCTCCGAGCAAAGGTGTTGAGGTTTGTGTCCTCAAGTTGTAAAGGTTTGTTAAGCACCCGGAAGCTTGACAAGTTAGTGGAAATCTCGAGAGAGTCTCTCGGGGACTGGACTAGCCACGGGTTGTGGTGAACCAGAATACTTCGGTGTGTTCTTTCTTATTTATCGCACTTATTTATTTCCTGCAAATTTTAAATTCCGCAAGTTTACGCTAATTTTTATTATAACGCTATTCACCCCCCCCCCCCCTCTAGCGTTAAGCGTATTATCTAACAATTGGTATCAGAGCCCAACTCTCTGAAGACTTAACCGTTTGAGAGAAACATCCATGGCTTCTACTCGTGATTCTTTTGCAGGAATAGGTGAATGTCACTTTAACTTGTTGCCGCCAATATTTGATGGAAGCAATTACACATATTGGAAAGATCGGATGAGAATTTTCATCACAGCCAACAACTTTTATCTATGGCAAATCATCAAGCATGGTGAACAGATGACGACAAAAGTTGGGAAAGCCAAGGTAAGTGAATACAACACTAAGGCAATAAATATGTTGTATATTGGCTTGAATCAGGAAGATTATCAGAAAATTTCCCACTACAAATCTGCCAAAGAAATGTGGGATAAGCTTGAGGAAATGTATGAAAGCACACCTCAAAAAGCGGACAGCTCATGTGGTGAATCGACCGGCCGATGTCTCATGGCAAACGAAGAAGAAGAGGTAAGTACGTCTAACTCTCACTCACTTGAAGAAATGCAAAATGCTGATAATAAATTATATACTGAGTTTGTTAATGCTTCCAAGACCATTAAAGATTTGCAGAAAACTCTTTCATTGCAAGAAACAGATTTTTAAAAACAACTCTCATTGAAAGAAAAGTATTTGGAAAAACTGATTTTAGAAAATGAGAAGTTGAAAGAGGAAAACAATTTTTTCGGAAAGAGAAGCGCTGACAAGCCCGAAAGTTTTATTAAAAATTGTACTTCTTGCATGCATCTCAAAAATGAGGTAGATAGACTTAAGGGCACCTTAGATAAGTTTAATTCTTCTCACAAAAATTTGAATGAGGTTCTTGCTAATTTGAAGTCAACCAAGCATGGCATAGGTTTTAAGAATGAGCCTAAAGAAAAGGTTGATGCCAAACCACAACCACCTAAGGCTCAACCTAGGATTAATAAAACAAATGCTCATCCTAGAAATAACAACCCTAGAACCAATATGCATGCTAGACCAAATGTTGAACACTTTAGGAGACCTAGAAGCGACTTTCCACCTAGAAATAACTACCCTAGAAATGATGCATATTCTAGGCCAAACACTAGAAGGAATTTTGAACCTTTTAGAACACCTAGAAATGACTTCCAACCTAGAAATAATTATTCTAGAAATGTTGTACATCCTAGAACAAATAGTAGGAGAAATGATTTTCATTAAATGCGCAATAGTCATAGTGTCGAAAATAGAGTAAACAATTTTCGTCCGTCCAATTACTATGAACCTAGAAGGATGCATAATCCTAGCGTGACCTGTCATTATTGTAGACGAATTGGTCATATTGCTCCTGCTTGTTTTACACGACATAGACATATCACTCAATTGCATCACTATGATATGCCTAACCCCCAAGGACCCAAAATGGCATGGGTACCAAAAGATCATTAATCTCTTTTGCAGGTGTGCTTGAAGGCTACAATATTGTAGTAGATGCACCAAGCACAATACCTTATCACATCAAGGGGAAATTTCGGTTAGTTATCCTTTTTGACAAAAACCGAATTGATAATATATGCAAGCAACCGATATTAACATATGTGTTGTTAATTTGGCCTTATATTGTTAAAAATTTTTTGATGTGCTTAATCATAATAGTTGATACGTGTTGAGACATCCTTGTTAATAATTAATATCAATTGTCCTTGATGCATATGTTGAAAATTCGTTGTTAAACAACAATTGGTATATTAGCCTGCTTCAAATAAAAACATTTCATTTATGATTTGATAACTGTTATTTGTGGTTTAAATAAATGTTAGTATATACCAGAAAAATAAATTATTTCCTTGTGTATTAACTGTTAGCATATTTTTGTCAAAAAAAAATTTCACTCATGTTTATGATAAATGCTATTTTTGGTTTGAAAAAAAAAATTGATATATTCCTGAAAGAAATGATTCATGCTTTTAACAGTTGATAGAAGTATTTCTGTTAAAAATCGACTCTTGATGAATGTATCTTTTGGTATGAATAATGGTTGGTATATTCGACCTTTGATTGACTTGTTATATATTAATGTTTGATATGTTTTTTTTTAAAATAACCTTTTGTATCACTGTTAATAAAATAACATTTGATACATTTGTTATGTTTGCCAACAAATGATTGTATCACTATTTTATAACAATTGGTATATCTATGGTTTGTTGGTATGTTTTGATAAAATTCCAGCAATCTTCATAGTGCATACTCCTCGTTGTCTTTCCTATCTCATTTTGACTTTTTGGAAATGTCGAAAAAGAGAGAGTGTTTAGGCGATATGCTTCAAGTAAGGGGGAATGTCCTTACATTCTAGTTTGCCTTATTTGAGGGGGAACTTCTCATTAAGGAGGAATAGATTGCATGAATTTTATCTTGATGACATTATTGTTGTACTTCAAAACAACCTTCCATATTGGTAATATCATTCTTCAAAATTATGTTGACAACTTTTATGCTATTAATATTTTGCATTCCAAAACATGTTGGAAATGATATTGTATTATTTTTGAGCAACTAATGAGTATTATGCAAGGAGTCTCTAAAATTTCATTTGAGATGTCCATGATGGACAAGCGAAATTTCCTCTCGGAGCTGCAAGTTAAGCAAATGAAAGTGGGAACTTTCACTTGTCAAACTAACTATTGCAAGAAATTGCTGAATCAATATTGGAAAGAGCAACACCAAAGCAATGATCACCTCAATGAATTTATAAGACCATCGTACCAGAAAAGTGAAAGGTAAGAAGAGCAATACCAAGAACTACAGAGGTATGATCGTTCCTAACTTTACCTTATTGCCAGTAGACTTGATATAATATTTAGCGTTTATTGATGTGCTAAATATAAATCATGTCCAAATGAAGTGTCTAATGCGGGTAAGCGTTGATCTAAATGCATACTTTTTAGGTTGCTTTTATATATTGAATAGTACTGACTTGAGCGTCGGAGACGCGTATTTCCTTTTGCAGGTATCACCCTAAAGGTAGGGGGAATTATAAAGATATGGCACAGAACAATCGATTGTTACAGCAAATAACCGATTATTTTACTGTGCAGAAAATCGATTAGCAAGTATCACTAATCGATTATTTATGGTTTATGCTTATTATGCAGTTTTGTTTAATAATCGATTTTTAACTGTTTAATCGATTACCGTCTCAGCCATTCAGTACTGCTTTTCTAAAACAATCGATTGTTTCATATATATAATCGATTATTTTCCGAGTCAGAAAAACACTGTGCACACTGTGTCACAACAATCGATTACCATAATTTGACAATCGATTATTTCATGTTAGTAATTCAAAAATTTGTTACCGTTTGGTCCTGCAATCGATTTGTGTCCGTTCCGAGATTCAGTCAAATCTTCATAACAATCGATTATTTCATTCCAATAATCGATTGTCTAACGGTCAGTACAATTTATTTTTACCGTTTCTGACTATTTTGGCTCATAAATTTCTGCAGATTTTCATCATAAATGAAATGCCATTCTTCCCATTATAAATAGGCATCATATGTCTTCATTTTTATTCACTCAAGCATCAATTCTAGCTCTCAAACTATCAAAACTCTTTTAAGTTTTCTTGCAAAGCTCATTACCTCCTATTAAAAATGTCGGGCCGTCACTCTAAACGTTCCCGTTCAGCTAGGCATGGTGCATCCTCCTCTGCTGCCCCACCTCCTCCAAATTACCCTTATCAAGATGGGTCCATTTTACAATTTAATTCTGACACCGAGCTTACTCGGTTTTTGACAAAATTTGAAAAGCGCGACATTCTTCCTCCCCGCTTTTCAACAAGCAAGTATCTTGAATCATACGCCCCTGCTGCCAACATGCTTAAAGAATGCCAACTTCTCGACTTCTTATTTCTTACCTACCCTTACATTAATCCTCCATTGATTCAGGCGTTTTATTCAAACCTTCATGAGGATGATGATGGTGAGCTTGTGACAAATATTAATGGTGTTCAAATTCTTTTATCCGATGAAAACCTTCATTCCATTGCCCGTCTTCCTCAAAGTGGTGAAGACATTTTTCGGTACATTAGAGAGGCAAGCGCCTTATTTGATGAAAAAGCTCTCCTAAACCAAATAGGTATTACATCTTATGATCCTAATCTATCCACTCGGCGTCCTACTATCACTGGAATGCTCCCCGAGTATCGTTTGATTTTCTATTTCATCACCCGAGTCCTCAAACCTCGGAAGCATAATCACACCACTCTTTCCCAAGAAGACGCTAAGCTCATGCATGCAATTATAACCGGAGCTCACATCAATTGGTGTAAGTTCGTCAAGATTCACATGCGTGACGCTATCGGAGATGATAGACCTCTTCCCTATGCCCTCCTTATTATGAATCTTCTTGAAGCTTGCGGATGCAACACTTCCATCGGTCCTCTCAAAAAGAGCACCAAGAAGTGGGAAATTTCAGAATCCTCCTTTCCCCATGACCGAGATCATGTAGCTCCTACTCCTCTTCCAACTCGTCGGTCGCGTCAGCCTCAAGAACCTACTCTTCAATCCATTTCCGACCAAATTGCTTCATTGACCACCTCTGTCGGTCAATTGACACATGAGATCCATGGATATTTTGACCATGTTCATTATCCATATGCCGGTCTTGTTCCCTTTGAAGCAGTGCCGGACGATGAGACGGGAAATGATGATGAATAATTTCTTTATTTGTCTTTCCATTTTATTGTTCTATGTTTGTATTGTTCACATTATGTACCCATTTTATTTTCAATAAATAAACAAGTTTTTTAATCCTTGCCATCTTATTACATTTTTTTTGCTAATGGCAAAAGGGGGAAGATAACGGGTATGCACTCTCAATACTTATCGGCATAAATTGAGGGGGAATTCATACATTTAGGGGGAACAAATTGCATATCCATATACAATTTGCATATCTTTACTTGTCTTGAATCGTCATTATGAATTGTTTAATTTGCATATCCCGCGTAAAGTTTGCCATTACCAAAAAGTGGTGTCAACTTTGTTGGAAACACGTTCTCAAAGCATTATACTAAAACGTGTGTTCATATGTGTAGGTTTTGATGAATGACAAACGATGCGCAAATTGATATATGACGAAGTTCAAGTACAAGCGCACAATTGATATATAACGAGATTCAAGCTCAAGACCAAGTTTCATAGTTTTACATGAGTCGTTCTTAACTGTGATCTTGATCCGACAACTTGACTCATGACATGGCTTCTCTCGTAAAATTATTTTTACAAAATCATGCATATTTAATTTAATGCTAAATGATTTTAAATCATGCATATTTACTTTAGTCAAAATGATTTTTAAACATGCCTCTAAAATCTGGACTAAGATAATCGATTATGTACTTATGATAATCGATTATGTTAAGCCAAGACTGCATGACAATCGATTGTGAACTAATGACAATCGATTGTGTTAAGGCAGTGAGCATCAGATTTTTCAAATCTGCATGACAATCGATTGTGAACCTTATGACAATCGATTGTGATGAGGCAGTGTCCATCAAAGTTTTTCAACGCTCAAAATAATCGATTGTGAAGTTAATGAAAATCGATTGTGATGAGGCAGTGTCCATCAAAGTTTTTCAACGCTCAAAATAATCGATTGTGAAGTTAATGACAATCGATTGTGAAGAGACAGTGTCCATCAGATTTTTCAAAGTCACAAAATAATCGATTGTGAACATATGACAATCGATTGTGTTGATTGTTGGAAACACGTTTCAAATGCAATATACTAAACGTGTGTTCTTTTGTAGGTTTTGATGAATGTCAAACAAAGCAAAAAGCGATATATAGCAGTGCTCAAGGACAAGCACAAAATGGATGCATTACAAGAAGCTCAAGACAAAGTTTAGAAATGTTATAATTGAGTCAATATTAATTGTGATCTTGATTCCTCAACTTGGCTCATAACATGGCTTCTCTACTAAAATTATTTTTCCAAAATCATGCATATTTATATTAAGTGTCAAATGATTTTAAACTATGCATATTTACATTTGTTAAAATGTTTTCCAAGCATGCCTCAAAAATCTGGGCTAAGATAATCGATTATGTACTTATGATAATCGAGTATCTCTAAGCCAAGACTGCATGACAATCGATTGTGAATTAATGATAATCGATTGTGAGTAAGTCAGTTAACATCAGGTTTTTGCAAACTGCATAACAATCGATTGTGTACTTATGATAATCGATTGTTAACTGAGGCAAAGTTTTCAAAACTCATAAAAATCGATTATGAACTAATGGTAATCGATTAGAATGAGAAAAATGTCTCCCAGTGATTTTAAATAAAATGATAATCGATTGTGGCTTTTGATAATCGATTATATATGAGACAGAGAGTTTTGAAATTAATTAATAATCGATTATTCCATTTGATAATCGATTGTTGAAGCTGACCGTTGTCATATATTTTCAATTACCGTCAGGTAATCGATTGTTGATATTTAACAATCGATGTTTTGCGTAAAATCTGGAAAAGATTTTCTGAACGTTGTTAAAATAATCGATTGTTGATTTCCGGACAATCGATGTTTTATGCCAAAAATTGGAAAGGATTTCTTAACGTTATAAATAATCGATTATTGATTTGAAGTAATCGATTGTTGACGTAAAATCTGGGATTGAATTTTTAATCTGATAGGCAAACAATCGATTGTTTAGTCTTGACAATCGATTGTCACTGAGTAATTTCAGCAATCCTTAATTGGCAATTAGACAACGGTAAGACTGAGTTTTTCACCTATGAATACAGCTTCAACTCAGTGTTTTCATAACAACAACATATACACTTTGAGTATTTTCATTGCTAAAAGCTTTCTTACATTGATCATCATTTTCCATTCATCCATAAAGCTTTTTGAAGAGCCATTCTATTGAGCTAAGTTGTTGTGATCTTGAGCGTACTATTTCTACTCATATCTACTCATTAAGGAGTGCTTTGTAAAGTGAGTGTGTTTTGTGTTTGTAAGAGAATTGCGATTCTCGTTTGTTGAGGAACTTGTGATTCCTCGGTTGAAGTCTTTGGGATTGTTATCCCCGAGCAGTTGAAGTCTTTGGGATTGTTATCCCCGAGCAGTTGAAGTCTTTGGGATTGTTATCCCCGAGCAGTTGAAGTCTTTGGGATTGTTATCCCCGAGCAATTGAAGTCTTTGGGATTGGTATCCCCGAGCAATTGAAGTCTTTGGGATTGTGATCCCCGAGCACCTAGGTGAGGCTTGTGTCCTCAGCTGTAACGGTTTGTTAAGCACCCGTAAGCTTGACAAGTTTAGTGGAAATCTCGAGAGAGTCTCTCGGGGACTGGACTAACCACGTTTGTGGCCAACCAGGATACATCATTGTGTAAGTTTATTCTACTGCACTTGTTTTAATTTCTGCAAAGTTTTTAAATTCCGCACTAAAACGCTTAATATTTTTAAAACGCTATTCACCCCCCCCCTCTAGCGTAAAGCGTATTGTCCAACAATTGGTATCAGAGCCATACTCTCTGAAAAACTTAACCGTTTGAGAGAACCATCCATGGCTTCTACTCTAAATTTCTTTGCAGGAATAGGTGAAGGAGAATGAAGCATGTCGCCTCCAATATTAGACGAAAACGACTACTCAGTCTGGAAATATCGGATGCAAGTTTTTACAATGGCAAACGATTTGTATCTATGGCAAGCTATTAAACACAGTGATCAACTGACGACAAAAGTCGGGAAAGATAAGGTAAGTGAATACAACACTAAAGCTATGAATATATTACATAACGCCTTGAACCAGGAACTTTGGCGAAAAATCTCCCACTATAAAACTGCTAAGGAAATGTGGGACAAACTTGAGGAATTGCACGAAAACACGCCTCAAAAAGCGGTCAGCACAAACGATGAATCAACTGGTCAGTGCCTCATGGTAGACGAAAAAGACGAGGTAAGTACATCTAACGATATGCAAATTGCTTATAACAAACTGCATGATGAGTTGGTAAATGCTTCTAAGACTATTAAAGATTTACAAAGAACTCTTTCTTTACAAGAAGAGGATTTTCAAAAACAACTCTTTTTAAAAGACAAGGACTTTGAAGAACGTCTTTCTTTAGCTCAAAAAGGTGTTGAAAATCTGTCTCGTGATAACGAGAATCTTGCAAATGAAAATCAATTTTTGTTAAATGATAGTATAGAACTTAGACAAGTCATCAAGACTATGCATGAAGCCTCTTGTGTTGATAAATGCTCTACTTGTACTGCTTGTGAGTCCTTAAAACTAGAAAACACAGAACTTAGGAAAACATTAGAAACACGTAGTAAAGAAGTTCCTAAAGTTGTTGAAAAAGAAACGCCTAAGAAATATCAACGGCATAAAAACAAAAACTTCACTACTCCACCTAGAAATAACTCTAAGGTATTAAACAAGCCTAGAACAAATTCTTTTAGACCACCTAGACATTATGCTAGAATGTATGAAAATAAGGGTAGAACTAATATCTTTAGACAACCTAGATCCGAATCTAGGATTCTTGCAAACAAGCCTACAAATAGTAATTTTCGGCAACCAAGAAATAACTCTAGGAACGAGCTTAGACCACCTAGACATGACACTAGGTCCTTCAACAAGTCTAGCACTAATGACTTTAGACCATCTAGATATTATACTAGAAATGGGAACAATATGTCTAGTGTTAATCTTTTTCATTCGCCTAGAACTTTGTTGGCTCAACCTAGGCATCAACACAACCCGAACGTAGTATGTCATTACTGCAATCGTATAGGTCATATTGCACCTATGTGTTTTACAAAGCATAGAGATTCTTCATATTATTATGGTCGTTATTTGCCTAACCCCCAAGGACCCAAAATGGTATGGGTACCTAAAGAATATTAATTTGCTTTGTAGGTGTGCTTGAAGGGATCAAGTGTACTATGGTACCTTGACAGTGGATGCTCCAGACACATGACAGGAGACGAATCCAAATTCCTTCAACTAGAGCACAAAGAAGGAGGAAGCGTTGTATTCGGTGACAACAATAAAGGACAAATTATTGGCATCGGATCGGTCGGATTGTGGTCTTGATCTTTCAGGCATTCTGGAAAGTCTAAAGGACAAAATTCAAGAAGAACCACCAAGGAAAGAAATTGACAAAACGGTGGAACAACCAATTGAAGAAGCTCCTCAACCGGAAAATGAACCAAAAGAGCAAATAGAATGGAGGACAGTCAAAGACCATCCTCTCGATCAGGTAATAGGCGACGTTGGAGGGAAGGTAAGTACCCGGAGCTCCCTTAGAAATACCTTAGATCTTACTGCTTTTGTTTCTCAAATTGAACCCAAAACCATCTCTGAAGCAATTGGGGATGAATTTTGGACCTTGGCAATGCAAGAGGAGCTTAACCAATTCAAACGTAACAACGTTTGGAATTTGGTGCCAAGACCCGAAGGTCATACCATAATTGGTACGAAATGGGTTTTTCGAAATAAATTAGATGAAAATGGCATAATCACTAGAAACAAAGCTAGGCTTGTGGCTCAAGGCTATAATCAAGAAGAAGGGATTGATTATGATGAGACATATGCTCCGGTAGCTAGATTAGAGGTCATCCGTTTGTTGCTTGCTTTTGCATCTTCTATGAATTTCATTTTATATCAAATGGATGTGAAAAGTGCCTTTTTAAATGGTTTTATCCAAGAAGAAGTTTATGTAAAGCAACCCCCCGGTTTTGAAGACTTTAATTTTCCTAATCATGTTTTCAAACTCAAAAAGGCCCTTTATGGTTTAAAACAAGCTCCTCGAGCTTGGTATGAAAGGTTGAGTAAATTTCTTTTAGAAAATAATTTTATTCGTGGAAAAGTTGACACAACTTTATTTGTCAAGCATGAAAATAATGATATCTTGCTAGTTCAAATATATGTAGATGATATCATTTTTGGTGCTACTAACAATGCTCTATGCAAGGAATTTTCAAACTTAATGACTAGCGAATTTGAGATGTCCATGATGGGTGAGTTACAATTCTTTTTGGGATTACAAGTAAAACAAATGAAGGAAGGTACATTCATTTGTCAAAGCAAGTATTGCAAAGAACTGCTTAAACGTTTTGATATGAACAATGCAAAGGAAATGGCAACTCCCATGAGCACATCCGATCATCTCGACAAAGATGAAAAAGGTAAGGAAGTCGACATCAAAAAGTACCGAGGTATCACCCTAAAGAAAAGGGGATCATAAAAGCATGACGCAAAATACTCAAGTATTCTACAGGAAAATCGCCGTCAAACAATCGATTACTGTATCAATAATCGATTACTTTTGTTATCTTTATTTTCCAATAAATAAACTTTTGTTTATTTCATATTTTTTTGCATATTCTTCTCTTGTATATATTTTTGCTAATGGCAAAAGGGGGAAGAAACGGGATATCAAGAAGTATGCTATATCACTATATCACTCTCAACTTCATTCATGCTTAAAGTGAGGGGGAACATGAATTGAGGGGGAACATCAAATTGCATACTTTACACTTGTCTTGGATTATCAAAATAATTATTGCATATATCCCGCTTATGTTTGCCATTATCAAAAAGGGGGAAATTGTTGGAAACACGTTTCAAATGCAATATACTAAACGTGTGTTCTTTTGTAGGTTTTGATGAATGTCAAACAAAGCAAAAAGCGATATATAGCAGTGCTCAAGGACAAGCACAAAATGGATGCATTACAAGAAGCTCAAGACAAAGTTTAGAAATGTTATAATTGAGTCAATATTAATTGTGATCTTGATTCCTCAACTTGGCTCATAACATGGCTTCTCTACTAAAATTATTTTTCCAAAATCATGCATATTTATATTAAGTGTCAAATGATTTTAAACTATGCATATTTACATTTGTTAAAATGTTTTCCAAGCATGCCTCAAAAATCTGGGCTAAGATAATCGATTATGTACTTATGATAATCGAGTATCTCTAAGCCAAGACTGCATGACAATCGATTGTGAATTAATGATAATCGATTGTGAGTAAGTCAGTTAACATCAGGTTTTTGCAAACTGCATAACAATCGATTGTGTACTTATGATAATCGATTGTTAACTGAGGCAAAGTTTTCAAAACTCATAAAAATCGATTATGAACTAATGGTAATCGATTAGAATGAGAAAAATATCTCCCAGTGATTTTAAATAAAATGATAATCGATTGTGGCTTTTGATAATCGATTATATATGAGACAGAGAGTTTTGAAATTAATTAATAATCGATTATTCCATTTGATAATCGATTGTTGAAGCTGACCGTTGTCATATATTTTCAATTACCGTCAGGTAATCGATTGTTGATATTTAACAATCGATGTTTTGCGTAAAATCTGGAAAAGATTTTCTGAACGTTGTTAAAATAATCGATTGTTGATTTCCGGACAATCGATGTTTTATGCCAAAAATTGGAAAGGATTTCTTAACGTTATAAATAATCGATTATTGATTTGAAGTAATCGATTGTTGACGTAAAATCTGGGATTGAATTTTTAATCTGATAGGCAAACAATCGATTGTTTAGTCTTGACAATCGATTGTCACTGAGTAATTTCAGCAATCCTTAATTGGCAATTAGACAACGGTAAGACTGAGTTTTTCACCTATGAATACAGCTTCAACTCAGTGTTTTCATAACAACAACATATACACTTTGAGTATTTTCATTGCTAAAAGCTTTCTTACATTGATCATCATTTTCCATTCATCCATAAAGCTTTTTGAAGAGCCATTCTATTGAGCTAAGTTGTTGTGATCTTGAGCGTACTATTTCTACTCATATCTACTCATTAAGGAGTGCTTTGTAAAGTGAGTGTGTTTTGTGTTTGTAAGAGAATTGCGATTCTCGTTTGTTGAGGAACTTGTGATTCCTCGGTTGAAGTCTTTGGGATTGTTATCCCCGAGCAGTTGAAGTCTTTGGGATTGTTATCCCCGAGCAGTTGAAGTCTTTGGGATTGTTATCCCCGAGCAGTTGAAGTCTTTGGGATTGTTATCCCCGAGCAGTTGAAGTCTTTGGGATTGTTATCCCCGAGCAATTGAAGTCTTTGGGATTGGTATCCCCGAGCAATTGAAGTCTTTGGGATTGTGATCCCCGAGCACCTAGGTGAGGCTTGTGTCCTCAGCTGTAACGGTTTGTTAAGCACCCGTAAGCTTGACAAGTTTAGTGGAAATCTCGAGAGAGTCTCTCGGGGACTGGACTAACCACGTTTGTGGCCAACCAGGATACATCATTGTGTAAGTTTATTCTACTGCACTTGTTTTAATTTCTGCAAAGTTTTTAAATTCCGCACTAAAACGCTTAATATTTTTAAAACGCTATTCACCCCCCCCCCTCTAGCGTAAAGCGTATTGTCCAACATTGAGGCAGTGTCTTCCAGACTTTTTCAAAGTTATTAAATAATCGATTGTGAGTATATAACAATCGATTGTCACAAGGCAGTGTCTAAATTGATTTTTCAAGACTGATAAATAATCGATTGTTAACATTGCACAATCGATTGGGAAGCTAACCGTTGTCGTAAAGTTTTCAAATACCGTCAGGTAATCGATTATTGATTTTGTATAATCGATTGTTGAAATTAAAATCTGGAAAGGATTTTTTGAACGTTGCTGAATAATCGATTATTGATTTTGTATAATCGATTGTTGAAATTAAAATCTGGAAAGGATTTTTTAAACATTGCTGAATAATCGATTATTGATTTTGTATAATCGATTGTTTTACGTAAAATCTGGAAATGATTTTTTGAACGTTGCCAATAATCGATTGTTGATCTTTGATAATCGATTGTTAAGCGTAAAATCTGGGATTGATTTTTGGAACGATTGGCAAACAATCGATTGTGGCTTCTTGACAATCGATTGTCACACAGTAAAATCAGCAACTCTTAATTGGCAATTAGGCAACGGTAATGCCAAGTTTTTCAACTATAAATACAGCTTCATTTCAGTCTTTTGAACACAACAACACACAACAACTGATCATATAATTGCTATAAGTTTGCATACTCTATTGCTTATCATTTTATATTCATTACATAAGTTTTTGAGAGCCAAACTCCTGTCGAAAGTTGTTGCGATCTTGAGCGTATTCTTTTACTCATATCTACTCATTAAGGAGTGTCTTGTTTGAAGTCTTAGTGTTTTGTACACTTGAAAAGAATTGTTATTCTCTTGTTGTAAGAAGGAACTTGTGTTTCCTTGGTTGAAGTCTTGGAGTGTTGTATCTCCGAGCAAAGGTAGTTGAGGCTTGTGTCCTCAAGTTGTGAAGGAACTTGTTTCCTTTGGTTGAAGTCTTGGAGTGTTGTATCTCCGAGCAAAGGTAGTTGAGGCTTGTGTCCTCAAGTTGTGAAGGAACTTGTGTTTCCTTTGGTTGAAGTCTTGGAGTGTTGTATCTCCGAGCAAAGATGTTGAGGCTTGTGTCCTCAAGTTGTAAAGGTTTGTTAAGCACCCGGAAGCTTCACAAGTTAGTGGAAATCTCGAGAGAGTCTCTCGGGGACTGGACTAGCCACGGGTTGTGGTGAACCAGAATACTTCGGTGTGTTCTTTCTTATTTATCGCACTTATTTATTTCCTGCAAATTTTAAATTCCGCAAGTTTACGCTAATTTTTATTATAACGCTATTCACCCCCCCCCCCTCTAGCGTTAAGCGTATTATCTAACCAACTTTCCCCCTAATGAAATCATTTTCCAATAGAAATTTACTCAATCTTTCATACCAAGCTCGGGGAGCTTGTTTTAAACCATAAAGAGCCCTTTTGAGTTTGAAAACATGATCGGGAGATTTAAAATCTTCAAAGCCGGGGGGTTGTTCAACATAAACTTCTTCTTGAATAACACCATTTAGAAAAGCACTTTTCACATCCATTTGATATAAATTGAAATTCATAGAAGAGGCAAAAGCAAGCAATAAGCGAATAGCTTCTAATCTAGCTACGGGAGCATATGTTTCTTCTTAGTCAATACCCTCTTCTTGATTATAGCCTTTTGCTACAAGCCTAGCTTTGTTTCTAGTGATTACACCATTTTCATCTAGTTTGTTTCGAAAAACCCATTTCGTACCAATTATGGTATGATTTTCGGGTCTTGGCACCAAATCCCAAACGTCATTGCGTTTGAATTGGTTAAGCTCCTCTTGCATTGCCAAGGTCCAAAATTCATCCCCAATTGCTTCGGAGATGGTTGTTGGTTCAATTTGAGAAACAAAAGCAGTATGTCCTAAGGTGTCTTTAAGGGAGTTTCGGGTACTTACCTTTTCTCCGACGTCGCCAATTACTTGTTCGAGAGGGTGATCTTTGATTGTCCTCCACTCGTTAGGCATTTTCGTTTCTTTCTCCAATTGTGGCGTTTCCTCCGTTGATTGTTCCAAGATTTCATCTTGAATTTCCTTAGGAGTTTCTTCTTGTACTTTGTCTTTTAAACTATTTAAAATACCTGCAAGATCAGAACAAGAATCCTCTCTCGCCAAGCGAGCATTACTTTCGGAAAACACAATATGAGGGGATTCCTCCATAGTTTGGGTTCTATTATTAAATACCCTATATGCTTTGCTATGTGAAGAATACCCAATAAAAATTCCCTCATCGGATTTGACATCAAATTTTCCCAATTGATCTTTTCCATTGTTATGAATAAAACATTTACAACCGAATACTCTAAAATGGGAGATATTTGGTTTCCTTCCCTTGTAGAGTTCATAAGGGGTTTTCATGAGTATTGGTCTTATGACTACTCTATTTAAAATGTAGCATGCGGTACTCACGGCATCCGCCCAAAAAAGTTTGGGAATCTTAGCCTCTTCGAGCATGGTTCTAGCCATCTCTTCGAGACACCTATTTTTCCTTTCCACCACCCCATTTTGTTGTGGTGTTCGTGGAGCGGAAAAGGTATGCTCGATACCGAGTTCGTCACAAAAGTCCGCAAAGAGATTGTGATCAAACTCTCCCCCATGATCACTTCTAATTGAAGTGACGGTTGTTTCCTTTTCGTTTTGAATACGTTTAAGAAAATATTTAAAATTCTGAAAAGCATCACTTTTATGGGCAAGGAATAAAGTCCAAGTAAATCTGGAATAATCATCAACAATAACAAAGGCATAACGATTTCTACCAAGACTTTCAATGCGAGATGGTCCAAACAAGTCTATGTGAAGCAATTGCAATGGTCTAGTAGTTGAAACAATGTTTTTCGATTTAAAAGATGCTTTTGTTTGCTTCCCTTTTTGACAAGAATCACAAATAGAGTCATTTTCAAATTTCAAATTTGGAAGACCAACGACTAAATTTTGTGAAACCAATTTGTTCAAAAGATGCATGTTGATGTGAGCTACTCTACGATGCCATAACCAAGATCATCCTCTTTGCTCATTAAACAATTTACATATTCGGGTGAAGAATTTGCAAAATCAACCATATAAATGTTATCCATTCTAAAACCACGAAGGATAATTTTAAAATCGTTACGTCTAAAAACTAAGCATTCATCCGAATCAAATAAAACAAGATTTCCCTTGTCACATAATTGACTTATGCTCAAGAGATTATGTTTTAAACCTTTCACAAGTAATATATGCTTAATGGAAGAAATTTCATCCTTACCGACCGATCCGATGCCGATAATCTTTCCTTTGTTGTTATCACAAAAAATAACACTTCCCCCTTCCTTGTGTTCTAGTTGAAGGAATTTGGATTCGTCTCCCGTCATGTGCTTGGAGCATCCACTATCAAGGTACCACAGTACACTTGATCCCTTCAAACATACCTACAAAACAAATTAATAAGTTTTAGGTACCCATGCCATTTTTGGGTCCTTGGGGGTTAGGCAAATCATAGTGATGTGATTGAGTGTTATGTCTATGTCGTGTAAACAAGCAGGAGCAATATGTCCAATTCGTCTACAATAATGACAAGTCACATTAGGATTATTCATCCTTCTAGGTTGATAGTAATTGGACGGACGAAATTCATTTGCTCTATTCTTGACAATATAACTATTGCGCAAATCATGAAAAACATTTCTCCTACCATTTGTTCTAGGATATGCATCATTTCTAGAATAGTTGTTTCTAGGTTGGAAGTCATTTCTAGGTGTTCTAAAAGGTTCAAAACTCTTTCTAATGTTTGGCCTAGAATGTGCATTATTTCTAGCATGATTATTTCTAGGTTGCGATTGATGAAAACCATTTCTAGGTTTGTTGTATCTAGGATGAGCATTTGTTTTATTTATCCTAGGTTGAGCCTTAGGTGGTTGGGAGTTGGCTTCAACTTTCTCTTTAGGCTCGTTTCTAAAACCTATGCCATGCTTGGTCGACTTCAAATTAACAAGCACTTCATTCAAATTTTTATGAGAAGAGTTAAACTTATCTAAGGTGCCCTTAAGCCTTTCTACTTCATTTTGAGATGCATGCAAGAAATACAATTTCTAGAACTTTCAGGCTTGTCGGCGCTTCTCTTGCCAAAAAATTTGTTTTCCTCTTTCAACTTCTCATTTTCTAAAATCAGTTTTTCCAATTCCTTTTCTTTAAGAGAGAGTTGTTTTTGAAAATCTTTTTCTTTTAAAGAAGCATTTTCTTTTATACTCTTAACAGTTTTTGAAGCTCTAATAAATTCGCTATACAACTCATCAAAAGCATTTTGCATTTCTTCAAGGGAAAAGAAATTTTTGGAAGAAATTTGACATACCTCTTCTTTGTTGTCTTCTTGTGCCATAAGACAAAGATTTGCGGCTTCGTCTTCTTCATCCTCACTTGACTCGTCACCGGAGTCGCCTCCCCAAGATATGTATGCTCTTTGCTTCTTGAAGGGTTTCTTCTCCTTTTTAGCATTTGGGCAATTTGATTTAATGTGCCCGGTTTCTCCGCACTCATAGCACTTTATTTGATCTCCTTGCTTTTTGCCCTTTCGTTCATACTCTTTTCGCATGAACTTTTGAAATCTCTTGATAACGAGTCCGAACTCGTTGTCTCCGTCCTCATCAAGGTTGGCTTGTGCTTGCCTTGAGAGCAATTCTTTGCTTCCTTTGATCATCACCAAGAGGGTTAAGTATAGTAGATTCATAAGTTTTAAGATTACCTCTTAATGCGTCGATGGTGACATTTGTAATGCCAATGGATTCTTGAATCGCGTCGGCCTTGGATCGCCATTCCGGAGTGAGACTTCGGAGAATTTTTCGAACAAGTTCCTTATCCGTGAAGGTCTTCTTAAGAGCATGTAAATCATTTAGGATTTTTGAAAATCGTTCAAACATCTCATCGACCTTTTCGCCTTCCTTCATGTGAAACAATTCATATGCATGGGTTAGGAAATCAATTTTAGCTCCTCTTACCTGGTCCGTACCTTCGTACGTAATTTCCAGCTTGTCCCACATTTGCTTCGCCGTTGTGCAACAAGATATCTTCCTGTAATCATCAGCATTTACAGCACAATATAATAAATTAATAGCTTTAGCATTATTTTGCACCTTTCGGATATCATCCGCATCGTATTCATCTTCGGACTTTGGGACCCATTCATTTTCGACCTTCTTGGTTGGAATTTGTTCTCCATTCATTATGACCTTCCAAAGATGAAAACTATTTGATTGTACAAATATTCTCATCCTCTCCTTCCAGTATGTATAATTTGTACCATCGAATAGCGGTGGTCGGGTGGAGCATTGTCCTTCACCTATTCCTGCAAAAGAATCACGAGTAGAAGCCATGGATGTTTCTCTCAAACGGTTAAGTCTTCAGAGAGTTGGGCTCTGATACCAATTGTTAGATAATACGCTTAACGCTAGGGGGGGGGGGTGAATAGCGTTTTAATAAGATTAGCGTAAACTTGCGGAATTTAAAAATTGCAGGAAATAAATAAGTGCGATAAGTAAATAAATTAGAACAAAAGCACCGATACATCCTGGTTCACCACAACCAGTGGCTAGTCCAGTCCCCGAGAGACTCTCTCGAGATTTCCACTAACTTGTTAAGCTTACGGGTGCTTAACAAACCGTTACAACTTGAGGACACAAGCCTCAACAACCTTTGCTCGGAGATACAACACTCCAAGACTTCAATCAAGGAAACACAAGTTCCTTCTTACAACACAAGGGACTAACACTTCCCTTCAAGTGTACAAAAAACACTTAGCACTCAAACAAGACACTCCTTTAAGAGTAGATATGAGTAAAAAGAATACGCTCAAGATCGCAACAACTTTTGACAAGAATTTGGCTCTCAAAAGCTTATGTAATGAATATAAAATGATAAGCAATAAAGTATGCAAGCTTTAGCAATTGTATGATCAGTTGTTGTATGTTGTTGTACTTAAAAGACTGAATTGAAGCTGTATTTATAGTTGAAAAACCTTGTATTATCGTTGCCTAATTGCCAATTAAGAGTTACTGAATTTACTCAGTGACAATCGATTGTCAAGTTACCACAATCGATTGTTTGCCAGTTCTTCCAAAAATCAATCCCAGATTTTACGCATAACAATCGATTATATAAGATCAATAATCGATTACTGGCAACGTTCAAAAAATCCTTTCCAGATTTTACATAAAACAATCGATTGTCAACAATCTACAATCGATTACTCAGCAACGTTCAAAAAATCCTTTCCAGATTTTAATTAAAACAATCGATTATAGGAAATCAATAATCGATTACCTGGCGGTATTTGAAAATATTTTGGCAATGGTCAGTTATACAATCGCTTATACTAAGTTAACAATCGATTATATATCAGTCTTGAAAAATCAATTTAGACACTGCCTCTTGACAATCGATTGTCATAAGATCACAATCGATTATTTAATAACTTTGAAAAAGTCTGGAAGACACTGCCTCAACACAATCGATTGTCATAAGTTCACAATCGATTATTTTGTTACTTTGAAAAATCTGATGGACACTGTCTCTTCACAATCGATTGTCATTAGCTTCACAATCGATTATTTTGAGCTTTGAAAAACTTTGGACACTGCCTCATCACAATCGATTGTCATAAGGTTCACAATCGATTGTCATGCAGATTTGAAAAATCTGATGCTCACTGCCTTAACACAATCGATTGTCATTAGTTCACAATCGATTGTCAAGCAGCTGACTTAAACATAATCGATTATCATAAGTACATAATCGATTATCTTAGTCCAGATTTTAGAGGCGTGTTTAAAAATCATTTTGACAAAAGTAAATATGCATTATTTAAAATCATTTTGCTCTAAATTAAATATGCATGATTTGTTAAACGTATTTTTACGAGAGAAGCCAAGTCTTGAGTTTAAGTTGTCGGATCAAGATCACAATTAAATACCGACTCATATAAAACTTAATCTCGATCTTTGTCTTGTGCTTGAATCTTGTTATATATCAATTTCGCGCTTGTGCTTGGACCGCATCATATGTCAATTTGCGCATAGTTTGTCATTCATCAAAACCTACAAATATGAACACACGATTAGTATAATGCCTTGAGAACGTGTTTCCAACATGCCATACAACGCCTCATACAGAGCCATCTGAATGCTGGACTGGTAGCTGTTGTTGTAGGAAAACTCTACTAGAGGCAAGAACTGGTCCCACGAGCCTCCAAAATCAATAACGCAGGCTCAGAGCATATCCTCAAGAATCTAAATAGTCCTCTCGGACTGACTGTCCGTCTAGGGATGAAATACTATACTCAACTGAACCTGGGTACCCAACTCCTGCTGTACCACTCTTCAAAAATGCGAGGTAAACTGCGGACCCCGATCCGAAATGATAGATATCGGCACCGCATTAAGGCGAACGATCTCCCTGATATAAATCTCAGAAAATCTCTTGGACGAATAGGTTGTGGCAATTGGAATAAAATACGCTGACTTGGTCAGCCTATCAACAATAACCCATATAGCATCAAACTTCTTCCGAGTCATCGGAAGGCCAGAAATGAAATCCATGGTAATCCTCTCCCACTTCCACTCGGGAAGCTCAATCCTCTGAAATAATCCACCGGGCTTTGATGCTCGTACTTAACCTGCTGATAGTTCGAAAAATGAGCCACACATGAAACAATGTCTTTCTTCATTCTACGCCACCAATAATGCTGCCTCAAATCCTGATACATCTTCGCGGCGCCCGGATGAATAGAATACTGAGAACTATGGGCCTCCGCTAAGATCAACTCCCGAATACCATCAAAATTGGGCAACAAACTCGCCCCTACAATCTCAATACACCATTATCACCCAAGGTCATTTTCTTAGAACCTCTACGCTGCACCATGTCTCTCAAGACACACAAATATGGGTTATCAAACTGCCGTTCATAGATACACTCCATCAACGATGAACGGGCAACCATGAAAGCTAGGATCAGAAATATCCAACCTCACAAATCGATTGGCCAAGGCCCATCCAAAGCAAGCGGTCTATAGCTTATCGGAATATAGGCAAGACTACCCATGCTGACGGACTTCCTACTCAATGCAATCGGCCACCATATTGGCCTTCCCCGGGTGGTATAAGATAGAAACATCATAGTCTTTCAACAAATCCAACCACCTACTCTGCCTCAAATTCAACTCCTTCTGTTTTAACAAGTACTGAAGACTCTTGTGATCTGTGTACACCTCACACGTCACACCATATAAATAATGCCTCCAGATCTTCAAGGCATGAACAATGGCTGCCAACTCTAGGTCAAGAACAGGATAATTCTTCTCATGGATCTTCAACTGCCTCGAAGCATATGTTATGAAGCTGCCATTCTGCATCAACATTGCCCAAGCCCAATACGGGACGCATCACAATAGACGGTATAAGGCCATGATCCTATTGGTAAAACCAATACCAGTGTCGTAGTTAGAGCTATATTGAGCTTCTGGAAGCTTGCCTCGCACTCATCTAATCACCTGAACTGGGCACCCTTCTGGGTCAATCTAGTCATCAGCGCTGCAATGGATGAAAACCCCTCCACGAACTGTCGGTAGTAATATGCTAACCCCAAGAAACTCTAAATATTTGTAGCTAACGCTGGTCGAGGCCCGTTCTTGACTGCCTCAATCTTTTTCAGGTCCACCTGAATACCCTCTGCTAAAACAACATGACCCAGGAATGCAACAGAACTCAACCAAAACTTGCACTTCGAGAACTTGGTACAACTGACTATCCTTCTGAGTCTAGAGAACCACCCTGATACCTGAATACTCGTTCATCAACTCCATAAATGTCGCTGGTGGTCAACCCAAATGACATGGCCAAAAACTCATAATGGCCATACCGAGTGCGAAATGCTGTCTTAGGGACATCAGACTCTCTAATCCTCAGTTGATGATCACCAGATCTCAAATCTATCTTCGAGAACACCCTAGCACCCTGAAGTTGGTCGAATAAATCGTCGATCCTCGGCAGTGGATACTTGTTCTTTATCGTAACCTTGTTCAAGTGCCGATAATCAATGAACATCCTCATCGACCCATCCTTTTTCTTCACAAATAACACGGGCGCACCCCAAGGGGATACACTGGGTCTAATGAAACCCATATCAATCAAGTCCTGAAGCTTATCCTTTAACTCTTTCTACTCTGGGGGGGCCATGCGATACATCGGAATAGAAATAGGCTGAGTTCCCGAATCAATACAGAAATCAATATCCCTGTCCGGTGGCATACCGGCAGGTCTGAAGGGAAAACCTCGGGGAACTCCCGAACAATAGGAACAGAGTCAATGGGTGGAACCTCTGCGCTGGAGTCATGAACATATGCCAAATATGCTAGACACCCCTTCTTGACCACGCGTCGAGACTTGACATATGAAATAACACTGCGGGTGGCATGACATGGGGTCCCTCTCCACTTAAGTCGGGGCAAGTCTGGCAAGGCCAAGGTCACGGTCTTGGCGTGACAATACAAAATAGCATAATACGGGGACAACAAATCCATCCCCAATATAATATCGAAGTCCACCATATCTAAGAGCAATAAGTCGACACGGGTCTCAAGACCCTCAAATACTACCACACAGGAACTATGCACTTGGTCGACCACTGTAGAATCACCCACCGGTGTAGAAATATATATACAGGAATACCCAAGGCCTCACTATGCATAACCAAATAGGGTGCAAAATAGGATGACACCTATGAATACGTATATCCCGGATCAAACAATACGGAAGCACCTCTATCACAGACCAGAATAGTACCTGTATCACAGCATCTGATGACTCGGCCTTTGGCATGGCTGTCAAAGCATAACAACGGGGATGGGCCCCACCTCCCTGAACTGTGTCTCTAGGACGATCGGCTACTGGCTGACCCCTGCCTTTGGCGGTCCGAGCTCCTCCTCTCTGATCCCTACCTCCACCTCTATGGCCTCTACCTCCGCCTCTATGGCCTCTACCCCCGCCTCTAGCTGGCTGGGCGGCTCGGGGATCACCTGCTGCATGAATCATGGGATGAGGACCCTGCTGATGCGAGCTGTCAGATGCTCGAGGGAAATACCTGGCAATATGTCTCGTGTTGCCACGTGTAACAAGCCCTCGACTGCTGGGAATAACGGAGTGGTGGTACGCTGATAGGTGCTGATAGTGAGCTAGAAAGCTGCTGCTCAGAATACTGTGAATGGGAACCACAACCACCTGTAGTACCATATGAAACCTGAAGTGCTGACTGAAAGAGCCTCTGAGGGTGGCCTCTACCATATGAATCCCTACCTCCATATGAAGTACCACTGAACCTACCAGAATGACGAGACCTCTTATATGACCCCTGACCACCTTCTCGTGCAAGTGTCATATCTATCCTGCGGGCCACATTGGTCGCCTCCTGAAAAGACATATCACTACCAGCCCCCATGGCCATTTGAAGCCAGATCGGCTGAATCAACCCATCCATAAATCTCCGCACCCTCTCCCTCTCAGTGGGGTATATAACAATAGCATGGCGTGCCAAATTAATAAAACAAGTCTCATACTGCGTGACTGTCATAGTACCCTGATGAAGACGCTCAAACTACCTGCGTAGAGCATCTCGCTCAGTCATCAGGAGAAACCTCTATAAGAACAACTCTGAAAACTGATCCCAAATCAATAATGGCGACCCTTCTGGCCTAGATAGACAATAATCCCTCCACCAAGTCTTGGCGGATCCTGCAAGCCAAAAAATGATGAAGTCGACCCCATTGGTCTCCACAATACCCATAGTCCTGAGAAACTCATGGCAGCTGAATAAGAAGTCCTATGGGTGCTCTGTATAAGCACCGCTAAATGTGGTGGTGAAGATCTTAGTGAACCTATCGAGCCTCCACAACGCATCCGCGGACGCACCATCGTCGATCTGAGCTGGAATACCTGGCTGGGCTGCCATAGCTAGTTAAACTGCTGGAACCTGAGGCTGAGGAGCTACCTGCTCCGGAGTACACATAGCGGGAGTCTAAACTCCTCCCCCAGCCTGAGATGTGGCTGGTGCTACGGGAAGCAAACCCACTCTAGTGACGCTATCCATAAACCCTAACAGTCGGACCAAAGTATCCTGGAGTAGTGGAGTGGCTATGAAACCATCTAGGACCTGAGCTGGGCCCACTGGAGTTGCTCGTGGCTGAACCTCCTCATCATAGTCGACATGAGGCTCCACCTCTGGGACTGCTGCTCGGGGCTGAGCTCTGCCTTGGCCTCGGCCTCGGCCTCTACCCCTGATAGGAGCTGTTGTTGGGGGCTCGGGCTGTTGCGCGGTAGAAGAGGAAGAACATGTTCTCGCCATCTTAGAAAGAATGGAGTAGAATAACAATTAGTATTTGAGAAATAGAATCGCACGACAAGAATGAACAAAGTGATATTTTCCTAACTCTGTAGCCTCTGGGGATAAATACAGACGTCTCTGCGCCGATCCCTCAAACTCTACCGAGCTTGCCCATGAGTTGTGAGACCTATGTAACCTAGTGCTCTGATACCAACTTGTCACGATCCAAATTTTCAACCATCGGCAGTCGTGATAGCGCCTACTAAGGGAGCTAGGCCAGCCAAAACTTTAAACATTTTCCGATAAATCTCAACAATATAAATAGGCAAAAACAATGAAATAATAACGGAAGACTTTAAGTTTAATAAAAATGAAATTATAATGCGGGAGTTTAAAAAATATCTCTACCCAAAATCTGGTGTCACTAGCTCACGGATTACTAAAGAGTGCTACAAATAAGTCTGAATTGAAATACAAAACGTCTGTCTCGGTACAAAGAAAATATACTAAACATAGAAAAGGACTCCGGCCTACGAACGCTAGCTAGGCTACCTCGACGTCCCTGGACTGAAGTCAGCTCCCGATCGAATAGGCTTCTGCTGTGGTCCAAAAGCTGCTCCGATACCGTAATCTGTGCAAAAGGCACAAAAGTATAGCATCAACACAACTGACCCCATGTGCTGGTAAGTGCCTGGCCTAACCCCGGCGAAGTAGTGACGAGGCTAGATAGGACCTACCAAAATTAAGCTGTAGAGATATGTATATGTACAAAGTAACGGAAATAACAACAAGGAAATACCAACAAAAAGGGGAAAGGGACATGCTCGAGGAGATATAGTAAAGAACAAATCAATGGGTATAGCAACGTAACCATCTAAATACTATGACTTGTATAAATGTATAAGTGGAAGGCGCGCCACACAATCCCATTTATCAGTGCATAGGTGGTCGGCGTGCCACACGATCCCAATTCATATTTCATAGGTGGAAGGCGTGCCACATGATCCCAATTCATATTTCATATGTGGTCGGCATGCCACACGATCCCATATTATAATGGATAGCACAAATAATCTCTCCAAAGGAAGTCCCATTAGGAAAATTCAGGCAAGGGTACAACTAACATCCCAAATATCCCGGCAAGGGAGAATACAAAGTAACAGCCTACTCGTCCCGGCAAGGGAATCATTGCATCACATTTTCTTTTAGCTCATTTCCTTCTTATCTAACACTTCACATAGAATTTATCAATTTAACAGGACAGTTGTGCCATATCTTTTAATTTTAATTACGACTCACGGTCATGCTAGACACTGGTGTATAGATACTCGTCATCATGCATATACACTGTATTCGATCATTTAGCAAATAACAATCAAAATACTCTAATCCTATTTCCTCAAGCCAAAGTTAGATAAAACACTTATCTCGGTCCGAAAATAGCAATCAAGTCTCTAACATCGCCTTTCCTCTAGAATCTAACTCCGAAACAATGATATCTAGGCACAATTTAGTTCAATATTATCAATAATGACTCGAAGACACAATTCCATAACCTAGAAATGAATTTCCTATCATTTTTTCAAAAATACCAAAATTCGACCCTGGTCCCACAGGGTCCAAACTCGAGGCTAGGAGCAAAACCGAATCACCCATAACCCCACGAGTTCAAATATGCAATTTATTTTAAGATTCGACCCTAAATTGGGGTTGAATCGCCCAAAATTAGTTTGGATCGCCTAACTCGACCCAAAACCCTTATTTCCACCTTGATTTCATGATTAAGGGCTAGGAAATTAGTAATTAGATGAAGAAATAACGAGGGAATAATGTTAAGATTACTTACTCAAAGAGCTATGGAGGAAATAGAGCTTGAATTTTGTCTATGGAGTGCTTTGGGAAGGAGCTCGTGTGAAAATGTGGAAGAATCCGGAAATGGGTTATGTTTTTAAGCCTTAAAATCACTGGAGAGAATAACCCTATGCAAACGCAGGGGCTGAGTAGTGTTAGCGAAGAAGACTGGGCGGAAAGGCATCGTGTTCGCAATAGGAGTGTGCGAACGCGAAGAGGGAAATCTAGGGAGGGTCCAGGTTGGTCTACGCGTTCGCGAGGGAGGTGTGCGAACGCATAGAAAGAAATTTTTGGGGCTTAACTATGTGCTATGTGAACGAGATGGGCCATTGCGAACGCGAAAAGGGAGAAGGTCAGAGCTATGCGAACGCGAAAGAGGGTTGCGTTCGCATAGAACAAAAGTCTGTCTGCAACAAACTGGAAAATCTGATGTATTCTAAGTCCAAAAACACTCTGAACCACCCCCGAAATCACTCCCGAGCCCTCGGGGCTTCCAACCAAACACACACACTAACTCAAAAATATCCTACGAACTTAGTCGAGCGATCAAATCGCTAATATAACATTAAAATCAAAGAATTAAGCCTCAAATTCCTCATTTTTCATTTTAAGGTTCATAAACCTCTAACTTTAGATATTTAGGTCCGTAACACGTCAAACGACATCCGATTTCGACCAAATTTCAGAGGAAGAGCTTAACGCTTATTTAAGACCTGTACCGGGCGTCGGAACAAAAATATGAGCCCGATACCTGTATTTTCTAACTCATTTTCTTTTCAAACTTCCATATCATTTTTTAGGAAAATAATTTCTATCAAAAATTTCATATTCGGGCTTGGGACCTCGGATTTCGATTCCGAGAATACGCCCGAGTCCTATATTTTTCTACGAACCTCCCGGGACCGTCACATCATGAGTCCGGGTCCGTTTACCCAAAATGACCAAAGTCAACTATACTCATATTAATTCTTCAATTTTTTCACAGAATTCACATATTTTTACATAAACTTTTCCGGCTTCATGTCCGGACTGCGCACGCAAATTGAGACAACTAAAAGCGAGGTTTTCAAGGCCTCGGAAGCACGGGAAAAGGGAGAATTACGGTGATGATCATTTGGGTCGTCAAAATATTAAGGGTTTGTATATTCGACAAATTTTGTTTTAATTTGAAAAAGTCTCTTGGGCTTATGACTCATTGCAAATACTCGTCTCAATGCTCGGACATACGCTCCAAACTATTGGGCATACGTCTCTTGAGACTTTCGCCTCTCGTATTTTTAATGCACCTCGGCCAGGACCGTCCCGAAAACCCTTTTAAAATACTACTTAGAAGCAAATTTAGTATACAGTAGATCACTTATTTTTCTATTCAGCACATTTCCATCCAATTAAAATAGAGTCCACTTGCAATCCCTCCACTTTCTCTTTAGCTAGTTTTTAGTGAGTTACATCTACGAATCACTAACTACTCAAGCTTATCACTTTTATTAAAAAAGGTTGATGCTAAGTACCCTTTAACTTTTCTCTATCGACTAAATAAGCAATATATATATGTTACATATCTTTATCACTGGACTAATACTATATTTGTGTGATAATGGTAGTAGCTACGTGTTGTTGTGGGAACAGTTCCTCTTTTGGACTATTCGTAAATCATAGTCTAATGCACAGAGTTTTATTTGTTTTCTTTGGCAAAAGATAACATTTTCATGATTGGAGAACATTTTTTAGGCAACTTTTATTCAGCCAATCATGTGTTTGCCATATCAAAATTAAAGTTGTGCTAAATCTAATAGTCGATTACAGAATTAAAAATGTGCACCAACTCTAATTGCATCCTAATCAGTTCCCAGTCCTTGGAAGTTGATTTGATCAGATTCTTATTATATTACTCTTTCCGTCCCAAATTATATGACTCTTTTTTAATTAGACCCAAAGAAATAATTTATAACAATTTACCTTTAACATATCTATTTTATCTTTAATAAGTTACGAATAAATATTTATAATTTATTTCAAGAACTTTTACAAGGAATTCAAGAACATTTAAATTTCATAAGAAATATTGGCCGATGGTAGTAATCACATAGAAACAGACTCTAGTAAATTAAAGCATATCATCTGATGGCTACAACAGCAGACTTTTTATTACTACTGCTAGTAATATACAAGTTATAACTTACTCTTATATAAAACCAAAACCAACTAATATAAGAAATTTGTTTTTTTTTTCTTTTTCAAATAAATGATCCTCCTATTAGACCAGTCTTTTCTTTTTCCAGGTTAACCATTCCATATTTGAAGTCCTCTGATCCGACTAATCATTCAGGAATCCCTCTCTTACCGAAAGGTATTCCAGTCAAAATCTTTCCACATGGGGTCTGGACAATAATCCCATAAGGGTGAAATTGACCCCATAATTGGTTTATTAATTGTTTCATTTTCTTCTAATAATTCAATATCTTTCCATATTTCATCCATGGAATAAACTTTCATACTCTCCCCAGCTTGTTCTTGATCATTTACTTTCTTTTGTCCTTCAATTTGTAAGAGCTCAATTCCACCGGTATCGTAGAAATTTCTCTCATTTTCTTCATGGGTTATAGAAGAAGAAGATGAAGAGTTTGAAAAAGATGAAGATGGAGATATACAAGTATATTTTTTCCTCTGTTCTTGGGTTTTCTTCCTCGTGTGTGTTCTCCAATAATTTTTGATTTTGTTATCAGTTCGTCCTGGTATTTTTCGAGCAATTCTTGACCATCTAACCACAAAAAAAGAATTAAAAAAAATCAATATCACATATATAGAAATTTAAAGGGGGAAAAGCGTCATAGTTATACATATACTATAGGAAATATTTTGATTCCACCTTTGTTATATTTCGGGGTCATTAATCTATAAATCGTTTCATATTGTCCATTGACTATATAATATATCTGAAGTTAAGAGGGGTAAATTCAAGTTCACCAGTCCACTATAAAGCTCCACTAAAATTAAGTGCAAATACGAGAATGTTTACTAACGATACAGGTATAAACAATTCCAAATATAACTAAGAGTAAAATTGTGATATTTGTATATAACAAGAGGTAAAATTATGATATTTCATATATAACGAAGAGGGCAGTTCGGCTATACGTAAGATCCGGATCACAAGGGTCTATTGTATACAGTTTTCCCTGCATTTCTACAATAGGCTAGTATCATGGGTTGAATCAGTGTCCTCCTCCTAATAATATGGAAGCAACTTTACCAATTATGCCAAGACTTCATTCGATATTTCACATGTAACATAAAGGTAAATTTAAACCTTTTTTCTAAACGTTAAGCATGGTACTTGATATGAGAAATTTAAAACTAAAAATCAAATAAATTACACACCTATTTCCCCATTTGGAGTGAAGTTCAAGAACAAGACGTTCTTCTTGAGGAGTCATCTTGCCTCGTTTAAGATCAGGATTCAAGTAATTAACCCAACGTAACCTGCAACTCTTTCCAGTTCTTTTCAAACCTAATCCAAAAGAACATTACAAAGAAAGAATATGGAGAGAATAATAGGGTTAGAGAAACTTAACTCCTTGGACATAAGGATATATGATCCAAAACTAACCTAATATACCTATTCTATTTTTTTGTTCTCCCTCATTAACCTTCAATCAAACCTGAAACTTTGGCTAGAAAATCCCATCTTCGATCTCCAAATAATTTTACATAAAATACAAGCTGAAAATCTTCTTGTTCTGTCCATGGTCCTCTTCTGATTTCCTCTTGCACCATTTTTGGACTTTTTTTTTATCACTAGTTTCCTTTTTTGTGAGTCACCTATAGTGGTTGATACATGGTATAGTGTGTATGACTGATATTTATACTGAGAATAGTTGGCTTCCTATGGCTTGAATTAAGGGCTGCTGCTCTTTGGGTGGTGGTGGGGACAATAAACTAAGTTGGCGTTTGGACATAAGAATTGTAAAATTCGAAAAATAGTAAAAAAATAATATTTTAACTGAAAATAGTATTTGAAATTTAGAGTTGTATTTAGATATAAATTTTAGTTTATGTTATTCTTGAAATTCTGTGAGTGAAAATTTTGAAAAATAATTTTTTGTAGTTTTAAAATTTTCGAAAATTTACAAAATGTATCTTTAGTTGAAAATTGAAAATTAAAAATTTTATGAACTAACGCTGATTTAAAAAAAAAATTTCTTTTGAAAAGATCTTCTATCAAATTTATTGTCCAAACGGGCACTTAAGAAAGGCGAGTGTTTGGAGTATGAAACGGGGGGGGGGGGGGGGGGGGGTTCCTTGTGTGAGTGTTAATTTTACCTTTAATTTCTTAGAAAATGGTGTATTAGAATTCCAAGGTACATACAGTTTATTTGCACGCAATGTTTATACCAAATTAATAACATGATATATGTCTTCCTTCAAGGGTAGGTTTAGGCCTAAATTATGGGGCACGTGATCCCAATGGTGTTTTATGTACAAATTTTTTAGAATTTATCTAATACTCCATCTGTTTTATATTGTTTGAGATAGTTTCACTCGTCACGAAATTTAAGAAAAAATAAGACTTTTAAAACTTGTGGCCTTAAAATATTAAGGGGCAAAAGGTTTGTGGGACCATACCATTTGTGTGGCTACAAAAGCTTCTCACTAAGGGCAAAAAGGGTAAAATGAAGAGTTTAAATTTGAAGTCACGAAATTTAAGAAAAAATAAGACTTTTAAAACTTGTGGCCTTAAAATATTAAGGGGCAAAAGGTTTGTGGGACCATACCATTTGTGTGGCTACAAAAGCTTCTCACTAAGGGCAAAAAGGGTAAAATGAAGAGTTTAAATTTGAATTATTTCCAAATTTAAAAATGTATCATTCATTTTGGAACAGACTAAAAAAGAAAGTAACTCAAACAATATGAAACAAAAGAAGTATAACTTACTGGCCTCCATATTTTACAAAAGGCTATATGATACACTTGATTAAACATCGAGTTATTTACCGATGGAAGGAAGAGAGATCAATTCTCACTAAATACCATTTTTTTCCTCTTTATTTACTGGTGCCCGTATTCTAAAGATCCTAAGTGTGCATTTGTCTTTCGCATCTAAAACTTTTTTATTACTTAAACATGTAAAGAAAATTGGTTTATAATTTAAAAAACTCCTCATCACCTTAGGCTAGTATAGCCTGGGTGAATGGTTTCAGAAAAAAAAAAAGATTTAATTATAAGAATATTTTTTAGATTATTTTATATCTATTTTTTAAACGTTTCACTTAATTAATTAAAATAATACATTATTTATTATTTTTCTAAAGCGTCAAATATTTTTAAATAGATTCAATTTATTAAAATAATTACAATAATATTTGAGGTGGAAGGGAATTTTTGAGTCGATTAATGACCGAACAAGAGGCTCAATTGTTGGCAGAGTAATGTTGCATATGATGAAAGCCATTAAAAGTGATAGAAGAAGATACGAGTGGTGATATGTGGACATAACTTTCATAAAACTTGCTGTCCATTTCATGACATTTGTATTCTTCTTTGGAATTTTCTCTCTTATTTCAACTATCCATTAATCAATAAGGAAAAAAATTGAATATTGTATGGGTTAAAATTTGATCTTACGATGATGAATGAGATCACTGTATTTATTAAAGTCTATTTGTAATTAATAAATGGTATGGTCATTTACTCACAAGATTATCGAACAGTCATGCAGTTTGACAATTGAGGTCATGGCCTGGCCGTCCTTACGATGGCGTCCCCTCTGTGTGGTCCCAAGCATTTGGTGTCAGCTGGCAGATCTCCTGGCTATAAATACTAAAAAAAGTAACCCTAAAAGGGGCGACTGCTTCTTCTTCTTCACATCTACTTCTAAAAGAGGAAAAAATATTCCATTGTAAGGCTCTGAACCTCTCCATGGAGAGGCAGACCAAATCCATCTTATTAATAAAAGATCCTCATCCTACTCCCTTTACTAATATCTATTGCCTCTTACATTTTAATTTTTTTAGTTTATGAATTTATTACGATCTGCTATGACTGATTCTCCATTTATTTTTATTGTTTTATGCTTATAAAGTAAATTAATACTTTGAGCTAAACAAACATCTAAATAGTTACAGACATGTACAAGACCAAGTGCATTATACTGTGCGCCACTTATAAATTATACGTTATCTGGCGAATTACTTGATGGTGTAGAAAATATGATATTACAAATAACAGTGTACAAAACTTTTAACTCTCATATTTTAGGTAATAAAGAGAATCTTCAAATATACAGCATGATAACGCATAAGTTTTAGCATTTTATAAAAGGAGTTTACCTTCAAAAGCGAATAGCAATTAAATTTATATAATTTTAGGATACACAAATTAATTCAATATAAATGATAAATGACTAAATTAAATAGATAAAGGACATAATGAATTGTCAAACCAATTCAAGTGAGTGACCCTGGACGTCCAGTAACAATTGAATGAAATGCCTGTCTTTGTCCCGGGCTCATACTAATGAAGAGTTGATGAACAAAAGTATGAACTTTGAATAAAAGAGAAAATAAGAGTATATTCACTACAAGAAATCTATGTTTTAGTGGCAATATTTAGTGGCGACTGTAGTTAATGCTACAAATATCACATTTTTAGTGGCGACTCTACAAATCGCTACTAAATACATTCTTTGGACGCCTCTAATATGTGCCACTAAATAATGAGTTTTTAGTTCCCGCTTTTAACCAAAAGTTGGCTCCAAATTTTTTGGAGCGACTTAAAAAATATCGCCCCTGTAGGTTTTTTGGAGCGACAAGTTCGCTACTATAATTAAAAAAAAAAATCACTTAACATTAAATAACAAAAAGAAAAGGAAGAAACTAAAAGATTTATTAGCTAGCTGATATACGTAAACTAAGAAAGCTGATACCAAAGGGTTTTCGTCTTCTGCATCTTCCTCCTCTCAATCTCTCTCAACCAAAGGGGTTTTCTCCCACTCCTTTAAAATTTATCCATCCAATTTCCTCAAATCTCTTGAATCTTTCCTTAAATCGCAAATGTAAACCGATAACCAAAGCCCTAATCAGAAATTATATTCTCAAATTTGGTATATGTTTGAATCTTAAAAATAATTTTGGATTTTTCTGATTTGAGCTTTCGATTTCGGAGAAAGGCGGAGAAAGGTAAGTTTTTAATACCTAATTTTCTTTTGTTTATGATTTTTGGGGTTTTGATTTAAGGTGATTTGGTAGCTGGTATATTTTACGCGATTCTTTGGACGCGAAAGAGCAGTTTTCAACTGATTCTTTTGTTCTTTACGCTATTGTTTGTTCTCTACACGATTTTGTTTTTTCCCTTTTTGTTTATTTGGTTGGTTTATTTATCATCTTTTTTTACTGTGTTTGTTTATTTGGTTGGTATATTTTGATTTTGACTTTTAAGTATGATTAATTTAATTTTGATTTGATTTTTGATCCACAATTGAATCTCCAAATGCAAAAACTGCTTTTACAACAACGTTTTTAAGTACATGCAGCTAGTGAGAACGATTATTTCTTCTATTCCACCTTTAATTTCTCTGACCCATTTGAAAATATACAGGAATAAGAAGTAACTTTTCTTGAATAGCCATCGCCTGAAGTCCTTTCTCAGTGTCGACTGCTCTTTCGCTGGGTAAGTTGAAAACTTCTTTAGTTTCTCATTTTAAACAATAGGGATTTGAGACCTCACATTGATTGGAAAAATGGTCAATGGTTTACTAATGCTTGGGTATGGTCCATTTCAATTCCTTCCGTTTTCAGGTCATGTTGCTGCTTTTATTGAATCGGTCAGCTATCATATTCTTTCTTTCCAAGTGGTCATAATGGCGGGTAGTAGTTCTATTGGTAGCTTGTATAATCCATCTACTGTTGTAAGTTGTTATGTCTTTTCCTTTTCTAGCTCGTTGGTGCTTCTTTCTTTCTTAATTGCATATCCTATTGTTAATACGACTCTAGCAAAGAATTGCTAACTCGACAATGCTCTCAATTGATTGATGTCTCAAAAGACGGATGTAGTTAGATGTCTCATTTTATTTTGAAAACTTCTCCGTATCTTAGTCATTTATTAAACTGACGATGGAATTAATCATGATGATTGTAACTTTAATGTCATAACTAGTTATAAGCTTTTCTGAATTGAATTATTACCTGCCTTCTATGTGCACTAAGCTTAATTTTAATTTTTCATTTATAATGATAAGATCTTAACCCTAATTGTGCCTTGGTTGTTACTAATTTTTTCTATATCACGCTGGAGGTACAACATGACAGGAATTGGATGAAGTAAAGGTCTAGATGGGATTGGCCGTGGACGTAGCCATTTTCAAGGACGTAGCAATTCTGGAGCGACGTCTCAGCCATAATTACAGCTAAGGGGAAATACTAGAGCATTGAATGATTCTGATACAGGACCTAGTCAGCTAGAACTGATATGCTTTAAAGCAAATCATGGCTTTTACTTGGTGTTCATTTCCCTTCAGAAATAGCTTTGATATCTATGGTGAAAGTAGGACTACAGAATGCTTTCTTCATTGCTCCCCTTCCCCCCCCCCCCCCCCCCCCCCCCATTTATTTATATGTGTGTCTGCAGTAAACCTTTGCAACAGGTGGTGCTTGACTATGACTATACCTTCACAACACCTTACAGTGGAAGTGAAACTTTCGGTACGAATGCCGAGGTCTGAATCTTTTGTCATTGGAGTAATATTTATTAAGGTTTGAGGATGTTTTATTATTCATTCACACTTTCTAAATTGTGTTAAAGCTAATAGGCAAGCTGGTTTAATGCTTGCCACCGTGGTTCCGCTGTTTCATCAGTTATTTTGTCCTTATCCTCCAGCCATTGACCCGAATGTTGTATTTTTGAGTTACACTTTAGCAATAATCGCTGATTACTTGGAAAGTAAATTCATTTGAATGGAACTTTTTCTTTATATTCCTTCTTCTATCTTTTCCTTTAGTTATTGCTCCTTCGCCGTCGAGCTCAAATTTATTTGAAGTATTCTTGTTGCTTTTGTATAATTAGCGCGTAAGAGGGTTATCAAATGAAAGCAGCTGCAGTCTTCAATGGGAGGATTGCACGGAGAAAATTGATTTGGTTGCACTGGCGTCAAAAGAACCTATTCTCTTTTATGATGAGGTTAGTGACTCAGAATGTGATGATTTCTGGGTTATGTGACTGAGTAATGTTATCCATTTTCTACTTGTGTTACTGTTACCTTCCAGCACCCAAATTTATTTCATTGTTTCATTCAACAGATCATCTTGTATGAGGATGAACTTGCTGATAATGGAATCTCACTTTTGACTGTTAAAGTGGTAATGTTGTTTCTGGCTTTTATTTAGTCATATCAATACAGCTGACTTCCAAATCACTGAACGACTTCTGTGTATTTCCAGAGAGTCATGCCAAGTGGTTGGTTCCTATTGCTGCGTTTTTGGGTGAGTGGCTCTGTAGCAAATTCTACATAAGCAATTACCACCATGGTTCCTGAGCAATCTGTTCTTTGCACCCGAATTATTGTTTGTTTATCTCTTTTACTGATGGTTGGATGCGTTACACAGCTTAGAGTTGATGGAGTGCTTATGAGGCTAAGAGACACTCGTTACACAGCTTAGAGTTGATGGAGTGCTTATGAGGCTAAGAGACACTGGTCCAGGATACTCTGGTGCAGGAATTAGTTACACAAGGCGGAATAGTTGAGAGGCTTCAGGGAGGATTTTCATTAAGAATTGATTAGGACTTCGGAATACGATTGCTTTTGTAGTGACTAGTGAGATGAAGAAACCAGACTTAATTGTACTTCAAGAAACGGGACTAACAATTATAAGTCTATAACAAATCCCCTATTGTTCAAGTGCACACAGGGAAAAATGAAAAAGATAGAGAAATCTTAAGGAAAAGTAAGTTGGGCCCCATTTTACCAAAATTTCAAAATATACAATTGAAGGTAAAAGTCCTTGAAACTAATGTCAGCACTTTTTACACGGCATATTACACATTATCTGTATATGGGCTTTAATTGTTCCATGTAAAAGCAACTGCAAGGGATGATGTGATTATCTTAGTCCTCTTTGATGTATATTCAGCCTCAGTTGTATTGTTGGTAAGAATTTTGAGAGTTCAGTTTAGTTGGTCCAACTAAGTGTCAGAGATCTCTCTTCTTGTATACCTGTTTTCACAGAAATCACTACTTTAGACGTGCACGTTGTATCTAGTTATCACTTCATTTTTATGTTAACATAACTCAGGTGTTAGATCAAATTTTGTTTGACTTTTGTTTGTTTTGTACAATTCTGTCACTAATCTTCTTAATTTCTGCAGAAAGGATATCCTTCTGATTGTGCTGCGTATAATGATCCAAGCACTATTAGTGAAAGGCTTCACATCATAATGCAGAAGACTCAAAAGCTCAGTATCGAAATACCATGTAAGCAATAGGTGTGATCAACATTGTTGTATCAGATTCTTCATTCTATGTTCCTCCTATTTGTGGAATTTGGTGAATGATAATCAACATTTGACCTTATGCATATTGCCACTATTTGAGTGCCTGCATCGTGCCATTCTTCTTCTTCCGACTCTTGATTTTCTTCCCCACGCAAGTGTTGTCTTGATCTGAAGAGAAATCACACTGCATCAAGATGTGCAAAGAGCACAAAGACATTGTTGGTGCCTTGAATGAATGGAAGAGCGGAATGGCACAGTAGTGACTAACTGAATATTACATTGGAAACGTTAAAAAGAATATTACTGAAGATGCTCAAACCACCAGGGTGAGTTGTTTCACCTTAAGTTTTACTTTCTTATTGCTTTTCACTTTCAACCTGGATATAGAGTGGAGTTCTTTTTGTATCAAAATTTCTACCATGGAGTAGGGGTAAGGTCTGCGTACACATTACCCTCCCCAGACCATACTATGTGGGATTTTATTGGGTAGTTATTGTTGTTGATGCCTCGTTATAACTATCGTTTCTTTGATTCTTCATTTTCAACATTTTGTTTTTCTAGCAGGGACAAGGCACTTAAACACGTGGTATCGTTCAAGGATGGTGTCGGGCAAGGAGCAGTTACAAGGCACTTAATATTTTGTTGTTTTTGGGATATGCATATGCGTACAACTACAATGCACAATGAAGTGTCAGGTAGTATATATGTAATTAACTTTTTAGTATGATAATATTTATAATATTCGGCTTCAGAAATTATTTTGGTGTTTGTCAAGCATTATTGGTTGCTTTAATATTTTAGTGGCGATATAGTTTTGACAAAAACTAGTAATTGTTGCGATATACGAGTTGCCACAGAACGTTGATTTAGTAACATGGTGTCTTCATGGCAACTTTAGTTGCTAATAAATGACATTTATAGTGGCGACATAAGCTTGCCACGAAACATAGGTATTTTGTGGCGACTTCAACTGCTGCTAAAAGCAAAGCAACTCTCTAGTAGCGATTAAAGGCTAACACTGATAGTTATTTATTTTTGTGGCGACCGTTATCGCTGCTAAAAGTTACTCTTCAGTGGCGACTTTCTCCTTAATATGTTTCGTGGAACATAATTTGTGGCAAATGGCAAACTATTTGTGGTGACATTGTCGCCACCTAAATGGTGACATATTTTGGCGACACTTTGTAGTTGTCACAAATAACGTTTAGTAACGGCTTGAGGTGCAGCCAGTCCAATGTCGCCGCTAAATATTTAGCAGCGACATTTGAAGATGTAGTAGCAAATGGAGTCGTCGCCAAAAGCATATTTCTTGTAGTGATTGCGTTGATATACATGTTACAATGTGCCCTCATGAGTAGTTAGACTCCCTTTTATATAGTAGAGAAATTTTACTCCAAGTACAATTCTAAAAAATGGTAAAAATCATTCTTCTTGCTAATCCCTGATCCTATGCTGATATGGGTCGAGAATTGCGCCGTGACATTCTGTTGGGTGCGGATATCACGACCTTTTACTAGCCGTGTTTGATTGTTTGGTAGAGCTCTACGAAACTTTGGGATTCGAGTCGGTCCTGGGGATGTGGCCCTGATTCTTCTGAGGGCATGTATTTGCCCGGATTTCGATACGGGGGGCTCCTTGCCCTGATTCTGATTTCTTATAGTCACATCTCTGCTCCGTCTATTTTACCAAGCGTCACACCTCTTTCTTACACCCTGTAAGGGTGTATAAGGGAGTTTTTCCAATTAAAGGATAATGAAACGAGATTATTTATTAGAGATTCAAAGTCGTCACTTGGGATAGTTTATGGTTTCCCAAGTCACCGGTTCAAATCCCGAATCGAGGAAATATTGACTCTGTATTAAAGTCTGTGAACCAGCAATCCGGACAAGTAATTCTGTTAACCCGAGAGAAGGTGTTAAACATTCCCGAGTGTCGTGGTTCTAGCATAGTCGCTAAACTGTTATATTGGCCAAATTATCTAATTTTAAAACATGTTTAATCCTATGTGCAATTTTAACTTTTTAACCACTTTTATTTAATTAGTTAAAGGAAGATTGCAACGTCATTTAAAATATATTTCAAACCATGTTACATAAATTCACCCGCAGCACGCAACACATTTTATCTAACTTTGAGATTTGGATTGGGGTCACATAAATGTGCACCCGAGTTTAGAAAGGTAAATTATTAAAAACGACGCGCCTAAAGCAACTACACGTTTTTCAGTTGGCGAGGGCCATGGAAATTCCATTAGATGGCACGCCTCGAATTCTAAGGATAAAACAAAATTAATTTAAACGAGGCCGTGCAATTGTAATTTTTGTTCAGCACGAGACACCTCGATTACTCTAGCAAGAGGTTTCTAAACTACATTATAAGAGACATAAATTATTTATATTATCCAATATGGTTCGCCTCAATTCATTTAAATGGAACAAGCTAATTAAAGAAAAATGTTTTCTTTTTTGTTATGTCAAGATCCCAACTTACTTTACGGAATGGATAATTAAATGCCCATTCCCCTTTTAACTTGGGCCCAAAAGGGAGCCCAATGACTCATTGCATGCTCTTGAACCGCCAATTCTCAGGGGCTTAAACTAATCTCCAAATGAAAAGCCTAGCTGACTAATGTAAACAACTGTAGGTAGGGGTGTGCATTCGAATCGGTTTATCGATAAATCGAACCGATTATTTATTATCGGTTTATCAATATCGGTTTATCGATTTATCAATTTCGATTTCGATTTCGATTATGTTATCCTTTTCGGTTTATCGGTTTATCGATAAACCGATAAGATACACTATTTTTTTAAGTTATTTTTTTTAAATTTTTTTACCCTTATTTTATAATACCCTTTCCTTTACCCTAAGTCCCTAGCCCTATTATTTCCTCTACTACATTTAAGGAATGATCATATTTAAAGCTCAAGGGAATGAAGTTCAAATTAATGGAAAACATAACTAGACGTGATGATGTATTTTATTTATTTTTATATTGTTGGAGTGTTAGTGGCATACATTTGATCCCTTACTTTAGTTTCATTTCATGTGCTTGTTGACACAATATTTATGTTATAATGGTGGTCTTCTTATTTTAGCTTCTTTTTGTTCATATTAGTTAGGCGTGTTTGTAGCGATATACTTTCCATGAAATCCCGAAAATTTTCTGTAATCGATAATCGAATCGATAAGCCCCAAAAATCGATAAATTAAAATCGAAAAAATTGAAAACTTATTGAAACGATGACGATAAGCATATGTTCAAATCGACAATCGATAAGTAATTATCGATAAGGTTCAAAATCGAATCGATAAATCGAATGCACACCCCTAACTGCAGGGACTCAAGATCGAGCCCATGCAAAAGCCAAATGTAGTACGTTGCTTATCGGAATTGAAATCGAACCCATGACATACATGTAAGTTTCCAATTAGCATGAGATTTAATTGTTTCAACACGACATGAACATGCAATCATTTTTGGAACTCGCAACTTTGATGATTATCAAGCAATCAGGCTTGACTCTATTTTTCGAAAAAACTAACTTCAAAAGACAATTTATACAATTTCACACTAATATCAAAAGACAACTTCAAAAGATAATTTCAATACTAAACCAGTATGACTTCACAAACGTCATTCGGCATTTAACAATGCTTGAAATGGAACTTTCAAAGATCAGAACCGAATAAACTCCCGTTTGAACCTCTCTTCTTTTCGGAGAGCTTAAGATATTCTCAAAAATAACTCAAGCCAAACTCATAATTGCAATTAACATGTATTTAAAACCTAAGATTATGGGATCAAAACCAAACACTTCAACCAATTAAATTGTCATATCATAGTCCATAACTATTACATGTCTCGCCAAGCGTAAAACATGAATCTCTCATACTCACATGAAATCTAGATTTAGCATTTAAAACCAAACTGTATTTTCTGATAAATCTCAACGCAGGCTAAACTAAATATGAGCAACACAAAACTGAATCATATAGTAGTTATAACAGAAAATTAGCTTGTTTCATTCAAATCTGGTTCATATTCACATATCCTTACACCCATTTAGTGAAACTTCAACTCTATTAAATTTCAAGAGCATACCTGAATATAGAAGAAATAGATAAAAAGGGTAAGGAATTAGCAGCAATAATGCAGTAGCAATTTAAGACCAATTTCAAGCCCAGGAAATGATATAAAGTAGTACAGGAATAAGTTTCAAGCACATAACATATTAGCAAACATCAAACCAAGCTTGAATGACTCGACCTCAAACCATTCTGGCCCCAAATAAGTATAAACTAATTCAGGAAATGAAGACCTTAAACTTTAAAGCATAAAGCTCAATAGAACAGTATTTTTCTGTCAAAATCTTCTTTTCTTTTTAGCCGTTTGCAGTTTTTCTGGATTTTTATCTCTGAAGTTCTGCCTTTAAAGGCAAGAAAAGGTGCCTTTATAGGGAGGGAAATAGGGCAGCATTCAGGCATTGGTTTTTACCTCTTAGTCCCTTTCCCATTTTGTTTTTTAACTCAGAAATCCTTAGCTAATTTTTTTTTCCTGAACTACTCTTAATGTAATTATGAAACTATCACAACAACCTCCCTCCCCCACCGAGATTCTAGGAAGCTTCCTTGTTAGTTAACAAAAGATTCTTCTACCCAATTGCCCCAAATTACTCTATAAGGTTTTGTTAATTAACCTAACAACCATGGGTCAGTTTTGACCCAAATGCCTAGCCCAAATCTGTCTTGTAATGACTAACTAAACTTTCCTTTCTGGGCCTTCATCTTTAAAGAACCAATTCCGAGTATAAAAAGTTAACGGGCTTGACCAAAACTAAAAGGGACCGGAAATGCCTAACCCAGAACTAACACGAAAAAGGAGGAAAGTTAACTAACTAATTGACAAAATATGCTAAGAAACTAACTATGCAATCCAAAGAATTTGCTAAAAAAGAAATGAGGAGAACATGATATAATCCATACAGAATGAGGAACAAAGTATGACAAACTGAAAATAACAGAAAGAAAAGTTGAAAGAAGATTAATACCAGTTGACACCTTTCGAATTCAGCGAACAAAACCACCCATGAAGACAGGAGCCCCGGCCGAAATCCAGAGAATCAGAGAGAAACAAACACTTGTATTAATCAATGGCTTCTACTAAAAGCCATTAACTAATGCTAGTTTTGGCTCAAAACTCGTCAAATAGCAATGAAGAAAAGCGGATAAACAAAGCTGGACATTTTCAGCCTATCTTAGATCTGAAACTTAGGGAGTTCTAAGGTGTTTTGAGAGAAATTAAAGTGGGATAAGGGATGAGGGAAGTGTGAGGGTCGTCTGGTATCACTTAGGGGTTGAATGGGTAAGCCGCCGCGGGCTTCTAGGTGGTGAGAATGGGGGAGGCTAAGGTTTACATTCGTGTCTCTAAAGAATATGGGTGAATAAGGGAGATGGAACCTGGGGGGTGGGAGGGGTTAATGGGATTCGGACACTAATATACTCCCCCACCCTACTTCAAAACCGTTGGATCATAACAACCTCGACGGCTCAGATTTGATCTAAATTAAATGGGGTCGTTTGGACTATGGAAGAGGCAGATCGGGTTGTGGACGGTTTTGGGACTAGGCCGACCGGATTTTGCATAAGGCTTGGGGGAAAACTGAAGAATGGCCCAACTGATTTGCTCTTCTCTTTTTTCTCTTTTCTTTATTTCATTTTTCTAAATTCCTTTTGTTTTCTCTTTTTATTTTCTAAAAATTAAAAATCCTAAATTAAGTTATGAATCCAAATTAGCTTACCTGAAATAACAAATAATCCTAAACAATTACTACCAGAATTAATAAATTAAAGAAAAACTATTCAAAAATCAAAATTAAAATTAAAAGGTGTAAAATAACTATTTTTGATTTTTTTATTTATAAAATAACTTAATTGCTATTTAATTCCTAAAAATGCAAAGTTAAATCCTAAATACGCATACAACATATCTTTTTTGTATTTCTCATTAATTAAATAAACAAACTTGCACAGACAAATGTAAATAATTGACAGAAAAATGCCACAAAAATTCACGAAATTGCAAACAATGAAAGAAATTATTTTGCTTTGAATTTTTCGGAGTAATTCATATAGGGCAAAAATTACGTGCTCACACCGATGACCGAGGAGTACAACGGGCTCAGCTTCACCCCTACACAAATAGTCCCCTTGTTTCTCATATAGTAGGTTCACCGAAGCAATGAGAAACTACATATGAAATTTGTTTCCCTCTTCAATACGTCGTGACAAAAATGACAAAGAATCTAAAGCACCCCGTAAATCGCGTCTTTACGACTTTGAACACGTGTTAGCCCTTAGTTGATCATCACTGAAGGCGAAGCGATGCGAACCTTCTATAAATACCTCTATCCTTTGTTCATTTTTTACCTTTTGACCAAGCTTCTACCTTCGAGTTTTTAGGCTATCACCAACTTTCTTTATACTCCCACATTTTTACCATCATTCTTCAAGATTTCTCAGTAACTTGCAAGTGTTTACGTATTTTCTACCCAAATCAGCGGTCTTGACCTTTCATCTCTCAATCTTTCTTCATATTTTTGAAGTTTTTTTTCCAGATAACAATAGCTAAAACTTTCAAATCTGTTCTCCCAAAAAGTACCTTCTTCTTCTTCCCAATCGACCGCTGAAATCAAGCAGACCACTCCTGATATGGCCGTCCTCCAAAGAACCGTTCCTGGTGCGACTCCTGATGAACCCGCTACCGAGCCTCCCATAAAAATATTTATCCACAGGTGGTGTTCGGTTGCAGATGACTTTAAGGTCAAAAAGCCCTTATCGATGCACAACCACGGTAAGGGAGTATCAAGGTATATATACTCTACTGAAGATGTCTTTCCCGCGGTCCGAAAGGACTGCAACTGGGTAGGCAGAGATGTCGTAGTCCCCGGGCCTGAGGATGCCATTACTACCCATGTGTATGAGTATCTAAGTGTTTACACTATCCCTTCACACTGGGCTCGGTGGATCCGGTTATCCCAAAATTCTATAAGAGGTACGAAGTATTCCTCGGTCCGATCCATTCGTCCCTATGGAGGATCATGATCCTCCCTTGATACTTTAGTAAATACGATAGAATCCCTTCAGTTTACCATTGATCACCTACTCCGCCTATAAAATCCCCGAATCTTTCGAGTAGGACTAATAAAGCTCATACGATGGGCCAGCAAAGCCCCATTCCCGAGTATCGACGAGGAACGAGACCGGGACTAATAGGGACACTTCATTCGGTGAAGACCGAACATTTAACCACCACCCCGAGTTCATTCCATTCCTCGAGAAGTGGAATGTATCTCGTACGTAAAACCTCCTTCAAACATTAACCTATGTTCTATGTTCATCCCTTTTTTCCTTATTAATGTTGGTGATGGTGCAACTGTTGCTCGAGTTCCAAACGCCATCCCACGGTTCAAAGACTGGATCGAGGGCAGTTGTTCGTAAATGCTTTAATCCGAGTGCACATGGTGCGAACGCTCGAAGGGCCGATGGGAGGCCCGTTCTCATGGTAAGATCTTTCTCCTGGATAGGTAATATTATGCTCCCATTCTTTATTGTATCATATTTTGATTTCATCTCTTTTCTTTTTGTAGGTTTGCCTAAGACCATTAAGCTTAGGCCTTTATAGGGAAACAAGGACATACCCTCGTCTATTGATCCCTCCACTTTGGGGAAACCCGAGATTGCAGTGGGAGAAAAGAAGAAGAAGAAAAGAAAAGCTTCAGGCTCCCCGAGCCCCGTAGTGAAGCCGAAAAAGAAAGTGGGCCACAGGCAGAGGATAAGCTCCGGTTCCCGAGTGCCAAGCTTGAACTCACTTCTTCCACTCAGGGACGAGCCTGAGGAAGATGATATATTAGTGCACCGCGAGTTGAACTCCCCTGATCAGGCGGCAACTGAGGAGGATATAGTGAAGGCCAATCCCCTTCAGGTTCGGGAGGCCGATATAGAGATGAGAGTCGAAACCTTTGGAGATTCTGGCTCAGCTCTGCCTGGTATAATAAAGATATCAAGGTCGCCTTTGATCACCGGGTCTATCTTCGAGGAGGCCCGGGCGGTGAAGGAGTGGTCTAACGATATGGTCCATAGTGCGGACAATCCCCTTCGTTCTATTTTTGAGGGTGTGGACTCGACCGCTCTGGAAAACTTCTTCAGGTTGGTCAACTTGGAGGCGCCGAAGAAGGATTCATCTTCAAAGGTCGGCGGGCTAAACTCGGGACCAAAGTTAATCAATCATTTTTTTGCTCCGAATAAGGATCCCAACCGTAAGAGGTCGATAATTATTACTGTCCTGGAGGATGCTCGGGTTCTTTATGCTCCCGTAGGAGTGACGAGCTACCTCCAGTGCTGGTAACCGAAGAAGACTAGGTAAAAATAACCGAGGTGGATTTGTTCAACAAAGCGTAACAGGCACTGAACCGGCTAAGGCATCGTTATGATCTTTAATTCTCTAACTTGGTTCTTTTTCTCATGACTTCTTTCTTTTATATTTATGTAGGCCTCGATACTCCATCATGAAAGATTTTTTCGGTACCAAGTTGAGGATAACCAGCTCAAGGCCGAGGCTAGGGAGCTCGACGAGAAGAGAGACATGTATAATCTTCTCAACGAGCAATACGAAAGTATCGCCTAGAGTCTCCGTTCCAAGTTAGATGTGGCTCATAAGGAGCATGCCGAGTTTGTGGAACAGGTAAAGGTTTTTGAACTTTGTAGTAAAGACTTAGCCATGGAGACTAATAACCAAACCTCGTAGTTTAGCAGAAAATCGACCGAATTGATCAACTCTGATGGAAATGAGCGAGGTCCAAGCTATGGTCAATGTCTAGAAGGGCAAAATAGATCGGCTGGCTTCGGAGAAGGAGGCCGCTTGGGAGCGGCTGACATCTGTAGAGGTTTACCTCCGAGTGGAAAAAGAGACAGACAAGGCACGAGCTTTACAAAATGATGATCTCCAAGCTCAACTGTGCTCGACCATTGTTGAACTGAATGCCCTTAGCAAGAGCTCAAAATAATAAGGCTTGAGCTGAAATCAACTAGGCTGATGCTGAAGAGATGGTGGGCTAGTATGGGGATGATGCTGAGGCAGGCGAAGCCCGCCTAAAATTCACTATTGAGTACGTGGAGCGGTTAACTTGGAGGGAGATCCTCTAAGAGATCCATGCTCGAGGTTTTGACCTGTCAACCGAGATCGAAGAGGCTCGAGGCCAAGAAGCTAGCTGAACCCAAGGGTGAATAAGGCTTTGAGAGCTCCGACGAACCCGATGATGGAGAAAATCTCGACGGCTCTGATGATGAGGCGGGTTCTAGTGAAGATCATGCATATGTGCCTTTAGAATTTTTCTTTGTTTTTTCATTTTGTACATTTATTTTGCGGAGGCCGTTTTCGCTGGCCTTTGTAAAGATATTTTGGAATGTATATAAAGTCTTTTTCCCTTCCAAAATTTTTTTAGTCTATTGTTTTTAGAATCCTTTCATAATTGCAAAGATTTCAAGTTACTTAGCACGGAATTAAATGTTGCAATAAGCCATTTTTTAGAGGTCCGAATATGACTTGTCCTCGGTGCGATCTTTGCTCGAAATTCATGGGGGCTGGGGTGACCGTCAGCTTTCCCCAAGATGTTTCTTTAAATATTTTAATACTATATCTTTGCCGAAGATAACCTTTGAGCAGGTTTGTTTGAAGACCTTATGTATTGATAATGGACTTCGGACGTCTCCGAACCATTTTAAGGGTGGTCGTAGGCTTTTAAGTTCAAGCACTGCCTAATATGCTTTGTACCTCTGGGCTTCGATTGCCCAAGCCATCCGAGTTTATCTTCGATGACAGTCCCCAGGTTGGGGGTGGTCGTAGGGTTTTAAGTTTAGGCACTGCCTAAGAGGCTTTGTGCCTCCGGGTTTCGGCTCCGAGCCATTCGAGTTCGTTCGTAACGACAATCCCCGTGTATGGGCAATATTTTGGATCCGGATAGAGGCAGCCCTTGGGCTCGATATTCTTAAGGAATTCGGATCCATATAGAAGAAATCATTGGGCTAGATGTTCTTAAGGAACAAAAAACGTAATACTCTTAAGGAACAAATGTGTATCAACAAGGTAGAAACTTTCTTTTATTCTTGTGCGTATTATACAAGATTGTGAGTGTGTAAAAGTTTTGTATTATGGCTTAGGCGGTCTATGCGGGTACGCTTCATTTGACCATTTAGCCCTTATAATAAATCCTATCCACCGAACCTAGTTCATGCACAAAATTTCCTTCCTTGCTAGAAATCTTAACTCGAGGGTGATGTCCACTAGTATTTGAGGTCGATTTTTGAAGGGGATCAGATACTATTGATGTTGTTAGAATATACGCTTAACGCTAGACGGGGGGGGAGGGGGGGGGGTGAATAGCGTTATAATAAAAAACAGCAAAAACTTGCGGAATTTAAAAATTGCAGGAATGAAATAAGTGCGATAAGTAAATAATAAGGAACGAACGCACCGATGTATCCTGGTTCACCACAACCCGTGGCTAGTGCAGTCCCCGAGAGACTCTCTCGAGATTTCCACTATCTTCGTCAAGCTTACGAGTGCTTAACAAACCGTTACAGTTGCTCAAGGATACCACACCTTAAGACTTCACTTGCTTGAGGATACCTCACCCCAAGACTTCAACCACTAAGACTTTGGGTACTTAGCAAACCCGACAAATGAGAAGATATGTTCTTCTCAAACAACTCTCTTTTACAACAAATACTCTCTCAATAGAGTGGATAAAGAGATACACAACAAGCTCTATGAACAACACAAAGTTGTCTATCAAATGGCTCAACAAAAGCATGATGCTTGAAAATGATCAATATGTATAACAATGTATGGAGGAGTTGTGTTTTTAAAATCAGCTCAAAAGACCTCTTTTTATAGGTGAAAAAGTGGTGCTGACCGTTGCTTAATTGACAAATAAAATCCCTGATTCTGTGCTCAAACAATCGATTGTTTGACCAACATTCAAAAGACAGATTCCTGATTTTAGGCTAAACAATCGATTGTATGGACTAAATAATCGATTGTTATTCAACGTTCAAAAATCAATTTAGGATTTAGTCGGAACGGTCAAAATATAATTGATTCTGTGGGGACGGTCAAAATATAATCGATTGTATGAAAATGACAATCGATTGTTTATGAATATAATCGATTGTATGACAAAAACAATCGATTGTTTAGATGTTTAAAAACTTCGGTTGCACACTGTCTCAAAATAATCGATTGCTAAAAGTAGACAATCGATTGTTTGCTATTTTGAAAAACTTCAGATCACACTGTCTTAATACAATCGATTGTAGGATTCAAATAATCGATTGTTGAGGTCCAGATTTAAAAGACATGTTTAAAACCTTCAACATCTTTTTGTTTTAACAAAAAGATGCATGTTTATGAAAAATATGATTTAATAAAATATTTTATGCATGTTTATGATGACCTAATGTTGAGCCAAAGGATTAGATAACTTAAACGTTGTCCTTACATTGGTTCTACCAAACGACCTACGTCTTGGGTCTTCGGTCTTGAACTCTTTGGCTCGTTCATGCAATTCCGTCATCAGTATGCTTCTCGCCATTTGATTGATTGTCATATTATATCGTTGTTTGACACTTGACTTCATTGTTTGTCATTCATCAAAACCTATACCTGAAAATCATGCTCATACAACCAAAGCGCACATATCATAGATATACATGATTTCCAACAATTTCCCCCTTTTGATAATGACAAACAACGGAAGATATGCATATTGAATTCCCCCTAAATAGATGCTATATCTTAACATACAATTTATGCAACCAATTCAATTCAATATAATTCCCCCTTAGTAGAATATTCCCCCTCAATTAAAGCATGCATATCGCCCATATTCTTCCCCCTTTTGGCATTAGCAAAAAGAGTATACCAAAGGTTATTTAACCATTGACGATACCAATCGTTATAGACAAGATCATATAAGAAGTTAGTAATGGCATACTAATAATAACGATCATTTTTCTCAACTATGCCAATTGTTATTTAAACTAAAAATATTCATCAAAACATGAATCAATCAATTATTATAAAATCAATTGATACTAATTGTTATTCAAAAATAAAACTTATTAAAGCATGTATCAACCAAAACTGATATAGGTTATTTGCACATATCAACTTATTGCGTTTTATTCAAAATACGATAACTAACCGACGTTCCCCCTTAATGCATTAAGGTTTCGTGCTTGGTGCATCCACTACAATATTGTAGTCTTCAAGCACACCTGCAAAAATAATCTAAAAATAGGTTTTTGGTACCCAACTTCTTTTGGGTCCTTGGGGGTTAGGATAACAATAGTCATAATCAACACATAAATCTCTATGTTTAGCAAAATAAACGGGTGCAATGTGTCCTACCCGATTACAATAGTGACATATAACATTAGGATTGTGCATATGTCTAGGTTGAGCCAAATGCGTTCTAGGTGATCTAAAGTTGTTCCCCCTAGAAGCGTTGAATTTCCTAGAGTCATGTCTAGGTGGTCTAAAATTATTCATTCTAGACTCATTTATAAAATTCCTAGAATTGTGTCTAGGTGGTCTAAAGTTATTCATTCTAGACTCATTAACAAAATTCCTAGAGTTGTTTCTAGGTGGTCTAAAACAATTAATCTTAGACTCATTAGTGAGGTTCCTAGAATTCTTTCTAGATGGTCCGACCTCATTACTTTCATCCTTTTTAATATCTTCAATTTTAGGACTATCAACACTACGTGTTTCTAGTGCTTTCCTAAGTTCTGTGTTCTCTAGTTTTAAAGAACTACAAGAAGAACAATTGGAACATTTATCAATAGAAGAGGCTTCATTCAATTCCTTGATTTTATTTTTAAATTCAACAATGTCATTTTTCAAAAATTTATTTTCTTTTTCTAAAACTTCAATTTTATTTTTAAGAACATCATTTTCATTAGTCAATTTTTCAAAATCTATTTCTTTCAAAGAAGAGGATTTTTCAAACTCTTTTTCTTGTAAAGAAAGTGTTTTCTGAAAATCTGTTTCTTGCAAAGGAAGTGTTTTCTGCAAAGAAAGTGTTTTCTTCAATTCTATGATAGTTTTGGAAGCATTAACAAGTTCACCATACAATTCATCATAGGCATTTTGTAATTCTTCAAACGAGTGAGAGTTAGATGTACTTACCTCTTCTCTTTCGTTAGCCATGAGACACAATGCGGCGGTTTCATCGCCTGAGCTGTCCGAATCCCGTGATAAGCGCCTATGGTGTTTCTTCTTTTTCTTGTCTTTTTTCATAGACTTACAAAACTTTTTAATTTTATCATTGGAAATATTATCATCATCCCTTTCCGAATCACTTACCTCTTCTCTTTTAGAGGATGAGGCTTTGAAGGCGAAATTCGAATTGCTTCTAAGATAAGGATTAAGAATTGTGCTATCATAAGTTTCGAGGTTACCTCTTAGTCCATCAATTGTGATATCCGTGAATTCCATTGACTCTTGGATGGCATTGGCTTTGGAGCGCCATTCGGGAGTGAGACTCCGTAGGACTTTTCGAACAAGATCTTTGTTCGTGTAAACTTTCCCGAGAGCATGGAGATCGTTGACGATTCTTAAAAATCGTTCAAACATAACACCAATGGGTTCCTTCTCCATTTTAAAGATTTCATATTTATGTGTTAAAAAATCAATTTTGGCTTCTCGGACTTGAGGCGTACCTTCATAAATGATCTCGAGCTTATCCCACATCTCCTTGGCGGTTGTGCAGCAAGAGATTTTTCGATAATCATCTGGATTCACCACACAATATAATACATAGATGGCCCTTGCATTATTTTCAACTTTCTTGATGTCCTCGACATCATATTCATCTTCCTTCTTTGGAACCGTGGTTTCTCCAACTTTCTTTGTCGGCATTGGTTCACCATTTTTGATGATTTGCCACAAACGAAAACTGTTTGCTTTGAGGAAGATACTCATCCGTTCTTTCCAATATGTGTAGTTTGTTCCGTTAAGTAGTGGAGCGCAAGTGGTGGACTGTCCTTCATCCATCGTTCCTGCGTTCAATATTCTCAACAGAAAAATATATATTTCTCTCAACCGGTTAAGGCTTTCAGAGAGTTAGGCTCTGATACCATATGTTAGAATATACGCTTAACGCTAGAGGGGGGGAGGGGGTGAATAGCGTTATAATAAAAAACAGCGTAAACTTGCGGAATTTAAAAATTGCAGGAATGAAATAAGTGCGATAAGTAAATAATAAGGAACGAACGCACCGATGTATCCTGGTTCACCACAACCCGTGGCTAGTGCAGTCCCCGAGAGACTCTCTCGAGATTTCCACTATCTTCGTCAAGTTTACGGGTGCTTAACAAACCGTTACAGTTGCTCAAGGATACCACACCTTAAGACTTCACTTGCTTGAGGATACCTGACCCCAAGACTTCAACCACTAAGACTTTGGGTACTTAGCAAACCCGACAAATGAGAAGATATATTCTTCTCAAACAACTCTCTTTTACAACAAATACTCTCTCAATAGAGTGGATAAAGAGATACACATAAAGCTCTATGAACAACACAAAGTTGTCTATCAAATGGCTCAACAAAAGCATGATGCTTGAAAATGATCAATATGTATAACAATGTATGGAGGAGTTGTGTTTTTAAAATCAGCTCAAAAGACCTCTTTTTATAGGTGAAAAAGTGGTGCTTACCGTTGCTTAATTGACAAATAAACTCCCTGATTATGTGCTCAAACAATCGATTGTTTGGAGTAGATAATCGATTGTTTGACCAATGTTCAAAAGACAAATTCTTGATTTTAGGCTAAACAATCGATTGTATGGACTAAATAATCGATTGTTATTCAACGTTCAAAAATCAATTTAGGATTATGTGGGAACGGTCAAAATATAATTGATTATGTGGGAACGGTCAAAATATAATCGATTGTATGAAAATGACAATCGATTGTTTATGAATATAATCGATTGTATGACAAAAACAGCCGATTGTTTAGATGTTTAAAAACTTCGGTTCCACACTGTCTCAAAATAATCGATTGCTAAAAGTAGACAATCGATTGTTTGCTATTTTGAAAAACTTCAGATCACACTGTCTTAATACAATCGATTGTAGGATTCAAATAATCGATTGTTGAGGTCCAGATTTAACAGACATGTTTAAAACCTTCAACATCTTTTGTTTTAACAAAAAGATGCATGTTTACGAAAAATATGATTTAATAAATATTTTATGCATGTTTATGATGACCTAATGTTGAGCCAAAGGATAAGATAACTTAAACTTTGTCCTTACATTGGTTCTACCAAACGACCTACGTCTTGGGTCTTCGGTCTTGAACTCTTTGGCTCGTTCATGCAATTCCGTCATCAGTATGCTTCTCGCCATTTGATTGATTGTCATATTATATCGTTGTTTGACACTTGACTTCATTGTTTGTCATTCATCAAAACCTATACCTGAAAATCATGCTCATACAACCAAAGCGCACATATCATAGATATACATGATTTCCAACAGATGTGACCACCGACTCCGATTCAAAAACCTTTCTTCGACTCTAAGTTAGAATGACCCATTGTTTCCTCATTGAAAACCTTGCCAGAAAACCCATTTGGGACAAAATCAATTCGAGGAAAAAAAAGTACAACGCATGCCTTCAGGCCTAACAACTACGTTGTCCTTTGGTTGTTTCCTGCAAGTGTTATCCAACTTGTAATATAAGAGATTGTACCTTAGCAGTAGTATCGCTCAAGTGGGTCACACTCCCGTTGTTTGGAAGTTGTGTATTGTTCCCTACTTTCAGTTTGTAAGAACCTTTATTGGTAATCCCGATAATTCGATGCAGACCTTCCCAATTCGATCCCAACTTCCCTTCATTCGGATTTCGGGTGTTCAGTGTCACCTTTCTTAACACCAAGTCCCCAATATTGAAGTGTCAGAGGTTGGCTTTCCTATTGTAATACCTTTAAATTCGTTGTTTTTGGGCGGCCAATCGGATGAAGGCGACCTCACGCCTCTCATCTAATAGTTCCATGCTCGTGTTCATGGCCTCATCATTGATCCTTTGGTCACATATTGGAATTTGAGACTCGTTTCACCTACCTCAATTGGTATTAGTGCTTCGGCACCATAGACCAATGAAAACGAAGTGAACTTGGTACTAGACTTTGAGGTCATACGGTATGCCCAAAAGACTTCGGGAAAAATTTCCCTACATTTTCCTTTTGCATCGGCCAATATTTTCTTGAGGTTTTGGAGTATGGTCTTGTTTGTAGACTCAGCACGCCTGTTCCCACTAGGGTGATAGGGTGTTGACAAGATCCTTTTTATCTTATGGTCCTCGAAAGTTTGCTTACCTTGCTGTCGATGAACTATTTCTCCTTATCATATACTATCTCATGTGGCATACCGAACCAAGATATTATGTGGTCCCAAATGAAGTCAATGACCTCTTTTTCTCGTACCTTCTTGAATGCTTGAGCTTCAAACCATTTAGATAAATAGTCAGTCATAAATAGTATGAATTGAGCCTTACCGGGTACCCATGGTAGGGAACTGACGATGTTCATTCCCCATTTTATGAATGACCATGGTGACAGGACCGAGTGTAGTAACTCCCTGGGTTGGTGGATAATCAGTGCGTGCCTATGACATCCATCGCATTTGCACACAAACTCCTTTGCATCTTTCCCCATGTCGATCCAGTAATTATCGACCATGATTATCTTACGAACCAACAATTCTGTTCCCGAATGGTATTCGCAGGTGCCTTCATGAACTTCCCTCAAAACTTATCGATGTCTCATGGTCCTACGCATATGGAGATTGGGCCATAGAATGTTCTCCTAAACAGAGTGTTGTCTTCGGACATGCTAAAAATGGCCGCCTTCGTGTGCAATGCTCTTCATTCCTTGGGATCCGAGGGCAGCTTCCCAATTTTCAGGTAGTCCACATACTTGTTTCTCCAGTCCAAATTTAGACTTATTGAGTTTATCTCAGCATGACCTTCCACCACTACCGATTTCATGAGTTGCATGACCGTCCCTGAACTGAATTCATTGTAATCAACCAATGACCCAAGTTAGCCAGAGCGTCGCCTTCGCTATTTTAATCTTGGGGCACATGTCTTAATGTTCATTCCTTGAATCGACATAGCATTACTGTAGCTTATCCAAGTACCTTCTCACTCGTTCCTCTTTTTCTTTGAATTTTTGATTGACTTGATTTACAATAAGGAGGGAATCACCTTTAGCTTCAATCATTTCGCCCCAGGCTTTTAGCCAATTCGATACCTACAATCATGGCCTTATACTCGACCTTATTGTTAGTTAATTTCAAAGTTCTAATAGATTGTCTAACTATGTTACCTATGGGTGGCTTCAAGACGATGCCAAGTTCAGACCCTTTCGCGTTCGAGGCGACGTCCATAAAGAGGGTCTAGATCCCCAAGGGAGTCCCCGAGTTAAACAATGATTCCCTTTCAACTTTAGCCATTAGAGCCGGCGTGAAGTCGTCCACGATGTATGTTGCGTTCCTCTTCTCATACTAGAACTCTGCTTAGCGCTACCTAGAATACCGCTAAGTACAGGTACAATTTCTCGTCTACCTTTGGTGTATGAAGCAAGGGTGGACTTGAAAGGTATCATTTGAGTTCTTCTAGAGATTGTTGGAACTCCACGGTCAACGAAAATTTATTCTTCTTCTTCAGCAATGAGAAGAACCGATGGAGTTTATCGGCATACCTTGATACGAATCAACCCAGGGAAGCTATATGCCCGGTTAACCTCTGGTTATGTATTCTCTATCTTTGATTTTGTCGCGATTGATCTCGATTCCACGGTTGGACACCATGAATCTGAGGAACTTTTCAGACCCAACCTCGAATGCACACTTCTCTGAATTTAACTTTATATTGTACTTCTTCAGTATGTTGAAGGTGTAAGGCCTCATAAACTTTTTCCAAGTAATTTGAAATTTCGTCGTGCCAAGGTAGACTAATTATTTTATTTTGTGTGCAAATGAGAATTTAGGATATTATGGATATCAATTGGATATGTTAATAAGTGTATAAGTCATATTAGAAGTGAATTGGGGTCTCAGGAGAGGCCTAAGTCAAAGTCAAATTGGAAATTTCATATTAGACGAAAGTTGCGAATGAGTGTGCACATGACCTCGCTTTGAATGATCATATCTCCAGTTATATAAAGAGTGTGAGGATCTACCTATCAAATTGAAGCAATTTGAGTCTAGTTTCCAAAGCAACAAATCGTGCATGATTTGGAGGTGTATACAAAAAGATATGACCATTTTACTAGGCATGTGTCACTAGCACGCCCAGATGCGCGCCCGCGCTAAAACTAGCGCGCCCAAGACAGACCGCTGGGCGAACTAGCACGCCCAGGTGCGTGGCCGCGCTAGTAACAAGCCTCTAAATACCTCAAGACTGGTCTAGAGTGTTCCCAAGTCATTTTTGGGGTTAAGACTTGCTCTCTCAAGGGGATTTCGTCCCAAACTTCATCCCTATGACCCAAGGTAAGGTTTTTGGAGTACTTTGAGTTGATCACTACTATTAAACACTTTTATTAACATGGATTGATCTTGAAATTTTTTAGATTTCATTCAAATCCCTAAATTGATTCATGAACACTACAAAATGGATTCTCAAGATTCCTACTACAAGAGGTATATCTACCATCTCTAACTACTCTATTGTGATTATTTATGTATAATATACATATTAGAACTCTTGGAGTTATGATTGAAAGCCATAGGTGCCTAACCTAGGTTGTGTTGGTGTTGTAGAGATTATGAGATGGGTTTTCAGGGTATGATTCTTGGTATACTAGTATTTTGTGTACATGTATGTGCAAATTAGGATTATGGGATAATTGATGAACATAAATAGGTAAAGATGGGGTTGGGGAATGAAGGAAGTCTTGTAAAATAGATTAATAATCAAGATGCTCACCTAGTGTTTGATAAAATGCCCAAATGAGCTGCAACCATGGATACCTTCCTAATGTGTGTTTAATTTTTCTATGTTTCAAGTAGATTGGGATTGCTAGAATTTCTAAAACGTCGTAGTAACTTATGGAAAGCTTGAACGAGGTATGTAAAACTAACTTTGACCTTTGTAGAGTCACCTTGTTTGGTGTACGACATTTTGTATGTGATATCTATGTGGACTATTTGTAGAATTCTTGTCATGGTTTGGTTTGAGTGTTTGTGGTTAAGTCTCCCGATATGATGGTGCAAGTAATTTGCAATAAACTGAATGCTTGATTGTGAACGTGTTATGTGGTAAAAGCTGAGAAACAAAAGATGGAAGGAAGTCGTAAATTTTACAATTGGAACAACTGTGGTAATAACATATTTGGCTTGTTGTGGATGATTATTGTGGTGACTTAAATAGCACATGCGTTGTTGAACATGATGGAGATGGTATTGATGGCTACAGAAATTCTTGGGAACTGTTGTGGTTTCTCTTTGAGGATTATTGTTGTTGTTCGATGTGAATTGTTGTTGTTGTGATGTTTGGGAATTGGAAACTGTACGGAGGGGTCAGGTTGTGTTCCGCAACATGGAGAAATAAGGTTTGAGTTATGGTGATAAGGGTGTCCTAGGTAATAAGGGCGGCCAAGGTAATACGGGTGGAAAAGTGATCGAAATCACTATTGAAATGAAATTATGAAAAAGATTGTGAAATTATTGATGTGAAAATGTTGAAGGGGAAAAAGGAGAGATTCTAAACTTGTTTGGCTTGAGTGTTTCTAAAATGTGTATTCGATTGTTGATTCTGTTATTGCTTGCTTCTTGTGTATCAAATTGTGAAGTCATTGATGTGATAATGTTGAAGAGGAAGAGAGAGAGATTGTAAACTTGTTTTGCTTGGTTGTTCCTTAAATGTGTATTCGATTGTTGATTCTGTTATTGCTTGCTACTTGAGTATGTTTTGACTTTACTTAGAGCAGGGTTTGTTCATACATGCCAGTATAATTCGAATGTGCAGACGTCCCTTTTGCCGGGGCCACTACATTCGTGTTATGATTGTAGGTAGATCTATAGCAGGTACTCTAGTCCATCGACTGTATCTCCCATTCACTTTCCATCAGATGTATTGGTGAGCCCCTTTCCTCTCTGGGCCTTGCGTGGCTTACGCGGCTTTTTATTTCGGAAATATTGTTTTGATCTTGTTGTGAAAGTTATAGCCGGAGTCTTGTTACCGGCAAGTATTGTATAATTCAACTATATGCTTAGAGGCTCCTAAATAGTAAATGTGGGTTGAAAACATATGTAAATATGTATTTCTTTTATATTGGGCGATGTAAGAAGTAGACCGCGCTGAGTACCATGTATGTTGTGTATGTCTTGTGATAAAAGATGTCTTTAATTATGAATAGCTTATTCACTTGGTTAATAGGTAATGAAAATGTGGGGGAAACACGTGAGATAGGAAAGGCATCCAGGTTCACTTGACTGTGGATACCCGATCGAGTGCCAGTCATGTCCCTCGAATTTGGGGCGTGACAGAAGGTTTAATGCAAATGTTCCAAATGGTCCTCTGCTCGCAGAGACTTAACTAACATGTCGTCAATGTAAACCTCCATCGATTTTCCTATTTTTTTCTTCTAACATCCGATTTACTGGGCATTGGTAAGTGGCACCAGCATTCTTTAATCCGAACGACATTACGTTATAACAAGAGGTGTCATATTTAGTGAGAAGGAAGTTTTTTCCTTATCACCCAGGTCCATCTAGATTTGGTTGTACCCCAAATACGCACCAAGAAAGCTGAGTATCTCATGGTCGGTTGTCGCATCGATCTTATGATCATGTTGGGCAGAGGAAAAGAGTCCCTAGGGAATGCCTTGTTCAATTCTTTGTAGTCTACACACATTCTTAATTAATTTTTCTTTTTGAGACTACTACTACAGTTGCTAACCAATCCGGGTACTCAACCTCTCGAATGGAACTTATTTTAAGGAGTTTCGATGCCTCGTCTTTGATGAATGCATTCTTGACTTCGGACTGGTGCCTCCTCTTCTTTTTAATTGGTTTGAACTTTCGGGTCCAAGCTTAGCTTGTGAGTAGTTATTTATAGCGTGATCGCTGTCATATCAAGGTGGGACCAAGCGAAATACACTATGTTAGCTATTAGGAATTCAATGAGTTTCTTCTGGAGCTTAGGAGTTAGTCATGTGCCCAGGTATACCTTCTGATCGGGCAGGTGTTCAATCAATATGTCTTGCTCCAGCTCCTCGACCGTCGACTTGGTGGCATCGAAATCATCAGGGGATATGAACGACCTAGGGACTCCGTAATCATTGTCCTCGCCCATCTCCTGCCTCTCTAGTTCGGTCAGGGTTGACATTGGTGATTGCTATTTTGTTTCCTCCTTGGTAATTGAACTCAAGCTTTTTGATGTCGAGAGTATGGACATTCGGGTCACCTCATCAACCGCGAACATTTCTTTTATGACTAGTTGTTCTCCGTAAACTATTTTGATCCCTCCTATTGTGAGGAGTTTCAATGCCTAATGTAGTGTCGAGTACTGCCCTCATGTTGTGAATCCATGGTCTTCAATACAGAGACTTGTGTCTCATATCTCCTTCGATCATGTAGAAATTTATTTCTTGAAAGGTTCCAGAGGTGTTTACTAACATGGTTATCTCCCTTTTAGTAGTCTCGCAAGCCATGTTAAATCTGTTTAAAACTCGGACTGTGGGCACTATTTGATTTTGTAGACCCAATTGTTCCACGACTCTCGATCTGATGATATTGGTCGAGATACGTGGATCAATTAGCACACGCTTAACTCAAGATTTATTTATGAGTACATATATTACCATTGCATCATTATGTGGTTGCACGATGCCTTCAGTGTCTTCGTCATTGAAAGATATGGTTCCCTCTGGTAAGTAATATCGAGTCCGTTTTATCCTTGTAATGGACATCTTAGTGCACTTTAACATTGGTCCTTGAGGGACATCAACTCCGCCAATGATTGTGTTAATGACGTGTTGAGGTTTCTCCTCCTCAATCTGCTTGTTGGAATTCCTATTCTTGAAGTGGTTTTTGGATCGATCACTTATAAATTCAGAGGTATCTGTTATTGAATAATCGAGCTACTTCTTCTCTCAGTTGTCGGCAGTCTTTGGTTCAGTGGCCATGATTGTCATGATACTTGCACATTAGGTTGGGGTTCCTTTGGGCAGGATGAGACTGCAATGGTCGATGCCACTTAGTATCTTTGATATGTCCAATGGTTGATATGATACTGGCAGCATCGACAATGGAGTTGTAATATGATAACCTTGGTTCCTCTTTAGACCCAGCGGGTCTGTCGAAACCATTTTTGCTCATAAGTCCTCAGTTATTATTGCCTCGATCGCTCATTCTTTCACTCATCGCAGTGTTCTGTCCGGACCCATTTTGCCCTTCAATCGCCATTGTATGATGAATACCAATCCCTGTTTGATCTTGGTTTATGATAGACCACTATTTTTTACATCTCACAGCTTCTGATGGGATAAAAGGATCTGGAAGAGGCCCCGAGTTGATCTTCTTCGACCCTAATTTTCAATTGGTACTTGTTACGGACTTTGGCCCAAGTTACTGCTGGATATGCTATCAAATTTTGTTTCAATTGCTGTGAAGCCAATGAGCTTTGGGGGTTGAGTCCTTGGGTGAACGCCTGAAAAGCCCAATTGTCCTCGACCGGAGGCAGATCCATCCGTTCTATTTGTAACCTCGACACGAATTTCCTGAGCATCTTCTTATCTCTTTGCTTTACTTTGAAAAGTTCTGACTTCATGTTCTCAACCTTCATAGCCCCGGTGTGTGCTTTTACAAAGGCATCCACAAGCATGGCAAATGAGTCAATAGAATTAGGGGGTAAAATGTGATACCATACAATGACTTTCTTTGACAAGGTTTCTCCGAACATTTTCAACAGAACGGGTTCGATTTCGTCATCTTCCAAGGCGTCTCCCGTGATGGCACACGTGTAGCAGGTCACAAGCTCATTTATATCAGTTCTTCCGTTATACTTCGAAATTTCGGACATGCCGAACTTATTGGGGATCGGCTTCGGAGATGAACTCGGAAGGAAAGGTTTTTGAACAAATTTCTTGGAATCCAGGTCCTTCAGTATCTGTGGAGCTCCTGGGATTTGATCAACCCTAGAGTTATAGATTTTCACTTTTTTTGTCGTTGGCTTCGATTTTCTTTCTCCCGCCACAAGTTTTGTTACTTCCTCGAGTATCTTTATTATCTTGGAGTTGGTATTTCTGCGGTTGGTTTATTTTTGTGAGCATTTTCTCGAGATGGTTCATGCACAACTCTGCTTGGGTTGCGATTTTTGTTCTACAACTGGCTATCGCTGCTTGTTGAGCCTGTAACATTTCGAAGATCACTTACAACTTGATCCCATCAATTTCGTTGTCATGCGCACCCTGGGCTACCGATCTGGCTCCCCCCCAGATGTTGTTCTCAGGTTCGGTAAGTAAGTTTGCATCAATAGCCACATGTGAGTTAGAATCGATCAGGTCCGCGACTTGAACTCTATTGGAGTCAACATGGGGCACCTCATTACTTGGTACCACATTGTGGTTCTTGCCATGGTGGCCAGACTCAGCATCGACGTTCACATGGGATGATTGGGAGTTTGACATTTTTAATATGACTTGAAATTAAAAACTTAAAGAACAAGTATGAAATAGAGTGTATTATAAAAATTTGTATCAAAATGCCACTACTGTCCTCAGGCCCACAATGTGCGCCAAACGGTTTACTCTCAAAAGCAGATTGCAATTAAATTTATAAATGGTTGAACACATGGATTAATTCAATACAAATGATAAATGACGTTAGACTGAATAAATAAAGAACATAGTGCACTGCCAAACCAATTCAGGGGAGTGAACCCGGACTTAGTAACAACTGAATGAAATGCATGCTTTCGACCCCGAGTTCACACTAATGAAGTGCTGATGAACAGAAGTTGGAAATTTGAATAACAGAGAAAATAAGTGTATATTGCCTTGATATACGTGTTACAATGTGTCTTCATGAATAGTTAGTCTCCCGTTTAAATAGTAGACAAGTTTTACCCTACGTACAATTCTAAAACAAGGGTAAAAATCCGTCTTCTTGCTAATCAATGATCCTTTGCTGATAAGGGTCGAGAATTATGTTTTGGCATCTGGCTGGGTGCGGATATTACGGCCCTTTGCTAGCCGTGTGTAGTTGTCTTGTAGATCTCTTCGAAACTTTGGGATTTGAACCGGTCTTGGGGATGTGGCTCCAATTCCTTCGAGGCCAAGTATTTTGTCCGAATCTCAATACGAAGGGCTCCTTGCCTCGATTCCGATTCCACATGGTCAGGTCACCGTTCCGTTTGTTTTACCAAGAACCGAGATGTCCAACGGGTTCGGTTTCACCCGTACATGTGTAAAATCAAGTAATTTTGTATATCGCATATCTAATAGACGATAGTGGCGATAGATTGGTAGAGAATTACTGTGTTTAGTGATTTCTCGAGTTAGTCACTCTAGCTAGTCACAGAAACAAAATGAAAACACTTTGAAAAATAGTATTTATTGATTATTTCGGGAAAAAGGGAGTGTGAAAGAAGTTGCTAGACTTGCTGGTTTATAAATGTCCCTCGACTTCAGCGAAGGCCATTAACATTACTTAACTGATGAATAGGATATATACAAATCAAAAGATAAAGGAAAGTTCAAAATTTAAGGGAAAAAAATCAAAAGGAAATAGTAAAAGGAAAAAAAAATTAATGCCAAGGGTTATTGGAGATTGTATATTTAAGTGGAAACCAGAAGATAGATTAAAGCAAGATATTATATTGAAGTGGTCGCAGATCTAGAAGGTCTAGGGGACCATTTGTTTCTAGCTATTTTATTGCTCTAAATATAAATTGTTCATATCTCAGTTTATCAAGGGTGACCAACAAGAGTTTCGGTTGAGTGATAAGTATTCCTTCATCCTTAACTAAAGGTGTCGGGTTCGAGCCCCTGGATAAAAATCGTCTTTGTTAGGAAACGCTTTACCCCAATATAAAATTTTTTGGCGCGAACTTGAATTTAATCAGACCCTAATATAAGTACTGAATACCGAATAGAAAACCAAAAAGAAAAATTATTAAGCGTATTTTGTTAAGAATAGAATTCTAATTAGAGTGAATGTTTATCTTATAGAAGAGTTTTACTTTGAGGCTAAGTCATTTCTCTTCCTATAAATAGAGGGGTCTTACCCCATTGTAAATCCATCCCAAAATATCAATAAGAATTCTCCTCTCCCTACTTTCTCTGCAATATTGTTCTTGTTCTTGTATTATTTTATAAAACGTTATCAGCACGAAGCTCTATTATCTCAAGAATCTCCTTGAGAAAATTAAGGTATTTTTTTCTCCCCCTAATTTTGTTTTAATTATGTCTGACGTTATGAAAAGAAAGTTCGTTGCCCTTGAAATTTCGGGCAATAACTACATTACATGGGTGTTGGATGCTGAAATCCATTTGGATACAATGGGTCTTGGAGACGCCATTAAAGACAGAAATAATGCATCCACCCAAGACTGTGCTAAGGCCTTGATTTTCTTGCGCCATCACCTTGATGAAGGTTTGAAAATTGAATATCTCACAGTCAAAGATCCACTTATCTTGTGGAATGGCTTAAAGGAGAGATATGACAACTTAAAGTTGGTCACTCTGCCACAAGCACGATATGATTGGGCTCATCTGAGGCTCCAAGACTTTAAGTCTGTTTCTGAATATAATTCTGCAATGTTTAGAATTACTTCTAAATTGAAACTCTGTGGAGATACTATAACTGATTATGATATGCTTGAAAAAGCGTTTACAACGTTTTATGCCTCCAATATGGTTCTGCAATAACAGTACAGAGAGAAAGGTTTCAAAAAGTAAAAAGTATTGTGTTACTTCAGTTATTATATCAATTTACTTGTGTTTGTCATGCATCTTATGACCGACTAAAATAATACTATTGCACGTACATATCTGTGTAAGTAAATGTCAAACATAATCGAATTGTATTTACTATGTTTAATGCAAGCAAACTTAACAACTTTTATGGCTGTGAATAATTTTCAAATGTTATTAGCAAGTTAAAATTAATGTGTTAAATATATTGTTGTTTTGCATGTTGTTGCAAATTGAATATTTTTTTAACTTAAATAATATGTTAATATAAATTTACCAGCATATCTTACGATGTATTTATTAATTTATTCATATATTTAACATGATAAAATTTATTATATTTCATGTTGTATCAGCTTTTATAACGTATATCATAATTTTGCCTGTATTGCAAGAAGTTATTTATATTTACATTCTGCAATAAATGTAAAAATCTCGAATCATGTAAAATACACAAACAGATTGTATCATATACACATATTTCATGAGTCAAATCAAATCTTACAAAAACATTTTGTTATCAATCTTATATATCTTTTATTGCAATTGCAAATTTTAATGCTTTCACATACATCATAAAGTAACTGCCATTTGTATTTCATTTGATATTTTTATTTTTACTTATTCGTAATAGTTAATGAATAAACAATTATCATAGTTTACATAAGTTATCTATTTTTGTGATATGGTTCAAATTTTATATAACTTTAGATTACACATTCATCTTATGCTTTATTTGTAATGATTTTTCAGTAAGTTAATCGATTAACATAACAGATAATCGATTAACCAATATATTCTATTAAATTGGACCTTTTCCGCAAGGCATGTTGGTCGACTATCTGATTTAGTTAATCGACTAACCTAATGACCGTTGCCTAAGTTAATCGATTATCACTTTAGTTAATCGATTAACCTTATGTCCGTTGCCTGTTCATCGACTAGTTTTTAAAACGTTGAAACATGTTAGTCGATTATCTATTTGGTTAATCGACTAACCTCATCAGATTTTGAAAATATTGTTTAATTATTAAGCAACGGATACAAGAGTATTAAAAGGAGAATAACTATGATAAAAAATATTTTCTTATAATGACCGCACTGAAACTATTATGTTGAATCATAGACTTAAATTTGTTTATTCTCATATTTTTCGTATATTTCTTTTGTATGTCAAACCATTAAGCAAATATGGATATCTCGCAAAGCAAACTTGGATCAACGTCCAATTGTAAAAATATTTGTTTAATTGATTCATGTACCACACATACGATATTCAAAGAGAAGAAATATTTCTCTCATTTAAGTATATGTAAGGCACATGTTACTACAATTTATGGTAGTAGTAAATTGATTGAAGGCTCCGGAAGAGCAACTATAACTCTGCCTAAAGGAACAATATTTATCATAGAGAATGCAGTGTTCTCTTCCAAGTCCAAGAGGAACTTGTTGAGTTTTAAAGATATCCGTCAAAATGGATATCATATTGAGACAATAGATGAGAATAATCTTGAATACCTCATCATTACAAAGAATGTCTCTGGCCAAAAGAGGGTTATTGAGAAGTTCCCATCTTTATCTTGTGGCCTGTATTGGACAAAAAAAATAGTGCAATTGAGGCACATTCCACAGTAAACCAAAAGGTTACTGATTCCAATACTTTTGTACTTTGACATGATCGATTAGGACATCCTGGATCAATTATGAGAGGGATTATAGAAAATCATATGGGCATCCATTAAAGTATTTAAAGATTCTTTTAAATAATGAATTTTCTTGCACTTCTTGTTATCAAGGCAAGTTAATTATTAGACCATCACTAACAAAGGTTGGAACTGAGTCACCTACTTTTTTGGAACGTATACAAAGGGGATATTTGTGGACCTATTCACCCACCTAGTGGGTCCTTTAGATATTTTGTGGTCTTAATAAACGCATCCTCTAGATGGTCTCATGTGTGCCTATTGTCATCACGCAATCTTGTGTTTGCAAAATTAATGGCACAAATAATTCGATTACGAGCACAATTTCCTGATAATCCAATTAAGTCTATTATACTAGATAATGCTGCTGAGCTTTCATCCCAAGAATTTAATGATTATTGCTTATCAATTGAGATAAAAGTGGAACATCCTGTAGCTCATGTTCACACTCAAAATGGTCTTGCAGAATCTTTAATTAAACGTCTGCAGTTGATTGCAAGACCATTACTCATGAAAACGAGGCTGCCCACTTCGGTTTGGGGTCACGCCATTTTGCATGCATCAATGCTAGTTCGTCTCAGACCGACGAATTATTACAAATATTCTCCGTTGCAATTAGTTTTGGATCATGAACCTAATATATCCCATTTAAGAATTTTTGGATGCGCAGTATATGTGCCTGTAGCACCGCCATACCGCACCAAAATGGGTCCGCAAAGAAGGTTAGGAATATATGTTGGGTTTGAATCGCCCTCCATTATTCGCTACCTCGAAACATTGACAGGGGATTTGTTCACTACACGATTTGCAGACTGTCAATTCGATGAGACACTTTTCCCAAAATTAGGGGGAGAAGTTGGTGAAACCAAACGGGAAATTTTGTGGAAAAATCCATCATTATCTCATCTTGATCCACATACCTCTATTTGTGAAAAAGAGGTGCAAAATATTATCCATTTGCAAAGAATAACAAATCAAATGCAAACACATTTACGAATCCTCTTATATTGCTTGTTCTCATTAATTAAGAGACCAACTAAAGTTGGGATTAAATCCCATGAATTCTGGAAATATCAAAGGTGAATATTGGCTCATTCATCTGCCATGTATACCACATAAGATGCATCTATGAGATGGTTACATGTGCAATTATTATTAACCTGCAACCTGGCCGGTGCTTGCGAGGTAACTTGCTCAGTAATCTAATTACGAGCATAATTTTCAGATTTTCTATTCAAGATAGTTCATCTTGATAAGTTGTTTTACATCATAGTTGGTTTAGCAAAATAATTTATTGAGTGCCTCCACTTAATAGCTAAATTATTGCTTATGAGAACAAAGTTATCTATATCAATTTGATATACGTTATACACGAGAGTATATTATATTCTCCCCTCACAAGTGGTTCAGGGTCAGGAACCAAATAATTTCATCTTATTATTATTGATGTGCAGTGTATATTAACATGATAATGTACAAAGATGATTTCCCAGAGTTGAGGAAACAAGTTAGTTTTTCTAACATAAGGGGGAGACATGATAAACACTTGAGAAAAAGTTACATGGAACGAATTATCATTTGTATATATAGATCCTCAAATATCATAATATGAACTTGAAGTTCATAAAAAGATAATTCAATTGCAACATATTGCAAAGCATGCCATACGCATTTGCTAACCCAAAGAAAGTAACTATATTCTCACTGCAAATGCTCATATTAAGTCCTAGAAGGACAAAGTCTTTGATACGCTTAAAGCGTATAGACAAATCGGTTTCAAAAGAACTTCTTAATAAAGAAGATGAGCAAATGATCAAAGTGATCATAATAAGGAGGCAAGTGATCTAGAAGATCACATGACATAACACTTCATAAAATCTCATGAGAAATTCGGGTACCTGAATATATGAATGAAGAGATCTCCATGTTATGTCTTTATGAAAATTTACTGGAACCGATATAAAATGTTCGTCGACGACATCTATGATAAGCGCTAAATATCGATGAGGATCTTAAGTTTGTCGAATACAAATAAAATATTGGCCAAATGGAAGGGATACAATTCAAGTAGAATTGATTCCATATGAAAGACATGTAGTTTTGGACATGTAGTTCAAATACTTGAAAGTATAAAGTCAATGGTATGTGCAATCATTTTTCGAAATCTTATTTCTCTAACATGACATGAAAACTTGATATGCATCTCTCTCTATTATATGGCTTATATGACTTAACTTATATGTCAATCTATGAAGGATTTAAGTTTCTTGAAGCATATACAATTCTTATCTTGAAGTACCACTTTCTTAGTGCAATTTGTGCACATATGTATCTTGCTATAACTTTAAGCAGATAATGTGATAGCGAGGATATCTCTATGGAGATATTGAAGAGCCATTCCATGATATTTGTGAATACATTATATATCGATCACGAATGATAATTTCAAGGTGCGGAATATTCATTCAAGTCAATATGGTTGATTTATTTATCAAATCTATACTAACGATCTCTTGAAGATGGCGCACAAGATTGGAATGTGAAGGCTCAAGGATGTGAATTGATGCTCTCATCAGGGGGAGTTAATGCGTGTTGCACTCTTTTTTCCTTACTAGGTTTTGTCCCACTGGGTTTTCCTTGCAAGGTTTTTAACGAGGCAACCGATAGGCGCATTTCTAAATATGTGTACTCTTTTTCCTTTTCTAGAATTTTTTTCCCACTGTGTTTTATTTTAGTTAAGGTTTTAATAAGGCACATTACTTATTGAGTAGACATTCAAGGGGGAGTGTTAAGAATAGAATTCTAATTAGAGTGAATGTCTATCTTATAGAAGAGTTTTACTTTGAGGCTAAGTCATTTCTCTTCCTATAAATAGAGGGGTCTTACCCCATTGTAAATCCATCCCAAAATATCAATAAGAATTCTCCTCTCCCTACTTTCTCCGCAATATTGTTCTTGTTCTTGTATTATTTTATAACATATTTATTATTTTTTACCAATTAATTACTTATTTGATATCAGTATTTGGCTCATTTAAAATCTCATATGTTTCCGTCTTAAAAGCTTAAAGATTTACCACCAAATAGCCACCACTCAAAAATTACCACCGTCCGTTACCTCTACCAACCACTACACTCATCAAACCACCACCATCATCTCACAACTATCACGTCCGTGACATCTACCCAGGGGCGGATTTAGCCCAAAATAATTGTGCACATAAACTCTTACTTTTACTTCTAAACTATGTATTTTATTTATATATTTCGTCAAATTGATCTAATATTATATACTGAAATTTATGCTCCAAAAAATTTAATGATATACTTGAAGGTTAAGTTATTTACCCAAAGAAATAAGAATTGATTATCACTAATTATCTTTTCTTTCTCTCACTTCTTTAATGGTGCATTCATATTTTAAAAAAAATTTAGATACGCCTTTGTATCTATCGCTGAGCTATATTTTGTAGTATTGTTCTTCAACTAGTATATAATTTTTACAACACTATGTAACCTAAAAAAATTAATAATTAGATGTGTATTCAATTTTAGACATTTTAATATTACGAAAAACAAATGAAACTTAGAAATGGATATATTACTAATTAGATAGCCAAGTTGGGATTTAGTTCCTTAATTTAGAATAGCCGCCCTACTACCAAAATAGTTCTAAATATATCAATAACAAAATATAGTCAAATTGTTATATATAAAATTTTATTTATGGTGAATGTCTATATTTTGAATGATTCTAGAGATTATTGTTTGGTGGTTAAGTCACTAATACTATTTCCCTATAAATAGAGGGTCATATTACATTGTAATTCACTCCAAATCAATAAGAATTCCCTCTCTCTCTTTCTCTCCGATACTCCTCTTTTTCTTTTATTACTTTATATAGGTTATCAGCACGAGACTCTAACCAGTTAAGTGGAAGCTTTGAGATTGTGTCACGATCCATTTTCCCTAACAGGTCATGAGGGCACCCGACACTGTTGTCAGGACAACCTCGGAATTTGTGATTTAAATTCTCATTTTACCTTTGCAAAAAAAAAATTATAAAAGGATTTTCAAATTTAAAGCCAAGACCAGTAAAGATCAATAATATAGTAAGAATAATTATACAACCCAAAAATAAATATCTACTACTGTGTGTGCCAAGTCCTGGTGTCACAAGTACGGGCATCTAGTAGAATATATAACAATATCTCTCTTCTACTGTCTGGAATAAGGAAAGCCAGCAAAAATACAAAATAAGACTTTATCCGGCTAAGCGGCGTAGGAAGGAAAACAACTCACCGTAGAAGTCTCTGCCGCAATTCATTGGCGCGCACCGGATCAATAACCAGATGAATCAGCCTCAGACCTTGTACATTTAAGTACAGAAGTATAACATGAGTACATAAATAATATGTACCCAGTAAGTATCCCGTCTAATCTCGAAGAACTAGAGACGAGATGTTAACTTGATACCTACTAGGTCAAGAGAATATCATAATAATGATGTACAATATAAAGCATTGATAATGCAATTAAACAATAGTTACAATGGAAGTCAAAATCATGCTCTTAATCGTATTTCTTTTATCATTCCCCCTTCTTTCACATACTTAGAAATAAATCATAAAATGTCTAAGATCAAGTACATATATCATGCGCAATCATGCCGAGATCGACAGACCGCTCTAATAGAATATAAATTGTGCACCGCTGAGGGTCGAACGACCCAAACCAAGATGCATCTATTTCACCGAGGCGATCGGCCCGATCCACAAATATCAAGGAAACATCAAGAATGCATACAAAGGCTTATTTGTACACAAGAAAATCTTTACAAGGTTCAATAATATTCATATGTTCACTTTCCATTCCTCTCTAGTCTCTAGCATATCATGAATGATCATATCGATAGTTCGAATAAAAGATATGTCAAATTAGGCATGATATAGGTCCTAAACTACCCAATCATTTAATATTATAGTAGCTACACACGGTCTCTCGTCACCTAGTACGTACATAGCCCCCGTATTTAATAGCAAATTATCATTTATTAGTCCTAAGGGGATATTTTCCTCTTACGAGGTTAGAAGTGAGACTCACCTCGCTCCAAAGCGTAGTTCCAATATCAAGAACAAGCCCCAAACTCTCAACGCGAAGCCGAACGAGCACAGACTAATTAAACAAGAACTAGTCAATAAAGGCTTACAAGGTTGAATTCTATCTATTTAAGTGATTTTCCAACCTTTTTCATAAGTTTCCTAAATTCCGACCCCAGGCCTACATGTCCTGGTTCCGAGATTTTTAGAAACAAGATGTTCTCTACAACCTAAGGATCACAAATATATGATTTCTAGTTCATTACATGGGAAATTACATGGTTAAATCTTCGTTTTTATTAAACCCTAGGTCTAGCTCTAACCCCACCCCTAGATTTTACTTAATTTTTAGTGTTAAATTTATCTAATATTTATGTATTTGAACTAAAGGTGAGTGGGGATTACTTACCTTTCAATGTTATGTTAAAATCCCCACTTTGGAATCACAAAAATCGCCTAAGTGTTGAGAAATATGTGAAAGAAATGAGCTTGAGCTCGAAATAAATGAAGCTCACTGCCAGCCCTTTTCGCTTCTGCGGTCACGGTCCCGCATCAGCGGAATTTGAGCCGCTTCTGCGGATCCAGAAAAAATGGGCTAGACCGCTTCTGCGGTCCATGGGTCATAAAGGCGGGATCGCTTCTACAGTCCCAGGGCCGCTTCTGCGGTTTCCCACGCCTGTGCCCACTTCGCTTCTGCAATCTGTCGATCACTTCAATGGTCCCGCTTCTGCGGTCCAAGAGCCGTAGAAGTGGTTATGATAGAAGTAGCAGACTTTGGTTCTTTTCTAGTTCCAACTTCACTCGAACCTCGACTATTTGACGCTCGGGGCTCCCGAGCCCCGCCCGAACATACCGACAAAGTCTGAAATTATGAGGCGGACCTACTCGAACCCTCAAAACACTCAAAATAACTCAAAATCAAGGAATCAACCCCAAAGACAAATGAACTAAATCATTGAATCTTCAAGTTCTAAATTTCCTTCAAACGGGTCAAGAAGCTGTTAAACTACTCGATTGAGACCAAATTTTACGAGTAACTCTTAACTGATATTTTGGTCATGTACCAAGTTTCAGAACTAAAATCTGAGCCCGATAGCTAGGAAATCAATAATTACTTTGTTTATTTAGTTCCTTAAAACTTCAAGTTAACAATTTCACAGAAAAATTCATTATTCGGACTAGGGACCCCAGAATTCGATTCTGGGCATAGCCCAAGTCCCATATTTTCATACGGACCCTCCAGGATAGTCAAATCACGAATCCGGGTCTATTTTCAATGAAAGCTAACAGAAGTCAAACTTGGCCTTTCAAAAAGACTCAAAGAAGCAAATGGACATATTCTTGCTCGAAACTCTTTTAACTTCCGGACCACCCATCCTTGCAAGTCATAAATTAGTTAAAACGAGTGAGGGAAGTTTTATTTAAGGGAACAAAGTTCTAAAACACAAAACGACCAATCGGGTCGTTACAACACCACCTCTTAAATAAACGTTCATCCTCTAATGAACATAGAAAAGTACATAGACTGCTGAATAAGTGGGGATATCGGCTCCGCATGTCCTCCTCAGACTCCCAGGTCACCTCCTCAACCGGTTGTCCCTTACACTGGACCCTTACCGGAGAAATCCTCTTGGACCTTAACTGGCGATCCTGTCTATCAATAATAGCAACTGGCTCCTCCTCGTAGCCCAAGCTCACGTCTAACTGAATAGTGCTGAAATCCAACACTTGTGAATAGTCGGCATGATACTTCCGAAGTATCAATACATGAAAAACTGGATGAACTCCTGATATACTGGGAGGTAAAGCAAGCTCATAGGAAAACTCTCCAACTCGTCTCAACACCTCGAAGGGGCCAACAAACCTTGGGCTTAGCTTCCCTTTTTCCCGAACCTCATAATTCCCATCATTGGCGAGACTTTCAAGAGAACCTTCTCGCCATTCGTGAATGATATATCACGCGCCTTCTGATCTACGTAACTCTTCTGTCTGGACTGGAGTGTGCGAAGCCTCTCCTGAATCAACTTTACCTTATCCAATCTGTACCAAGTAACTTAGCCTCACCGGGCTCAAACCGCTCGATAGGAGAACGACAATGCCGACCATACAATGCCTCATACGGGGCCATATCTATGCTGGACTAACAGCAATTATTGTATACAAACTCCGCTAAGGGCAAGAACTAATCCCACTGTCATCCAAAGTAAATCACACTGGCTCTAAGCATATCCTCAAAAATCTGAACTGTCTGCTCCGACTGCTCGTCAGTCTGAGGATGGAATGCCGTTCTAAGCTCTACACGCGTCCCCAACTCACTTTGAACAGCTCTCCAGAAATGGGAAGCAAACTTAGGGCCTTTGTCTGATATGATGGAAACCGGAAAACTGTTCAACCTGACTATTTCCCGAATGTAAATCTGAGCATATCTCTCCGCTGTATAAGTAGTCGCCACTAGAATGAAGTGGGCAGACTTGGTCAACCTATCCACAATAACTCATACTGAATCGACCTTCCGCGAAGTCCGTGGCAACACAACCATGAAATCTATGGTGATGCGCTCCGACTTCCATTCTGGAATGGGTATCCGCTGAAGTTGGTCACCTGACCTCTAGTGCTCATACTTGACCTGGTGGCAATTCAAACATTTAGCTACATACTCTACAATGTCCTTCTTCATCCTCCGCCACCAGTAATGCTGCCTCAAGTCACAATACATTTTCATGGCACCCGAATGAATGGAGTACCTCGAATTGTGGGCTTCCTGTAGAATTGTGGGCTTCTTGTAGGAACACATACACGGCCCTGAAGCCGTAACACACCATCCTCGCCAATAGAAATCTCTTGGCACCTCCCTGAGTTACCGTCTCTCCGAGAATCGCCAGGTGTGGATCATCGAACGGTCGGGCCTTAATCTACCCTAATAACGAAGACTGAGCAACTACACAAGCTAGAACTCGGCTGGGCTCCAAAATGTCCAATCTCACAAGTCTGTTAGCTAAAGACTGAATATCCAAAGCTAACGGTCTCATCTTAGCAGGAACGAGTGCCAAGCTACCCATACTCTCCGCCTTCCTGCTCAAGTCCGCGACCACATTGTCCTTACCCGGATGATAAAGAATGGTAATGTCATAATCCTTTAGTAACTCAAGCCACCTGCGCGGCCTCAAATTAAGATCCCTCTACTTGAACAAGTGCTGCAAGCAGCAATGGTCTGTATAAACCTCACATGAAACTACATATAAATAATGCCTCCATATCTTAAGAGCATGAAAAATTGCCGCCAACTTTAGATCGTGCAAAGGGTAATTCTTCTCATGAACCTTTAGCTGACGTGAAGCATATGCAATAACTCCTCCCTACTGCATCAATACACATTCTAAGCCAATGCGAGAAGCGTCCCAATATACCGTATACATCCCTACATTGGAAGGCAACACAAGAACCGCTGCTGTAGTTAAAGTCGTCTTGAGTTTCTGGAACCTCTCCTCACAATCATCGGACCAACAGAATGGAGCAACCTGTTGCGTCAATCTGGTTAGAGGTGATGCAATAGATGAGAAGCCCTGCACAAATCGCCGGTAGTAACTGCTAACCCCAAGAAACTCCTGATCTCGGTCACAGAAGTTGGACGTGTCCAACCCTGAACTACCTCAAACATCTTGGGATCCACTTTAATACCCTCTCCTGACACTACATGCCCGAAGAATGCCACTGACTCTAGCCAAAACTCACACTTGGAGAACTTAGCATAAAGTTGTTGCTCTCGCAAGGCCTGAAGCACTACTCTCAAATGCTGCTCGTGCTCCCCCAGGCTACGTGAGTATATCAAGATGTCGTCAATGAAGACGATAACAAAAGAATCAATATAAGGCCTGAACACCCTGTTCATCAAGTCCATAAATGCTGCTAGAGCATTAGTCAAGCCAAAGGACATCACCAGAAACTCATAGTGGCCATATCTAGTCCTGAATGCAGTCTTCGGAACATTTGAATCCCGAATCTTCAGCCGATGATACCTGGACCTAAAGTCAATCTTAGATAACACCCTAGCACCCTGCAGCTGGTTAATTAAATTATCAGTACAGGGCAATGGATACTTGTTATTGATGGTGAGTTTGTTCAACTGGCGGTAATCAATGCACATCCGCATAGTCCCATCCTTCTTCTTCACGAATAAAACTGGTACACCCTAAGACGATACACTGGGCCTAACAAACCCCTTTGCTAAAAACTCCTCCAACTTCTTTTGCAGATCCTTAGGAGCCATACAGTATGGTAATATAGATGTGGATTGAGTTCCTGGAGCCAAGTCAATACAGAAATCAATATCGCGATCCGGAGGCATGCTTGGAAGATAAGAAGGAAAAACATCGGCGAACTTTCGGACCACTGGCATTGAATCAATCATCGATGTCTCGAACATAAGCTAAATAAGACAAACACCCTTTCTCAACCAAGCGCTGAGCCTTCAGGAAAGAAATAACCCTGCTAGGCATATCAATTGTGGAACCCTTCCACTCTAATCTCGGCAATCCTGGCATTGATAGCGAAATAGTCTTGGCATGACAATCAAGGATGGCGTGATATAGGGATAACCAATCCATGCCTAGAATGACCTCAAAATCAAGCATATCAAGCAACATAAGGTCTGTTCTAGTCTCATAACCACATAAAGTAACCACGCAAGACCAGTAGACCCGATCCATAACCATAGTATCACCATAGGAGTGGACACATGAACAAGAACACCCAATAGCTCAGGAGAAGTAACCAGGAAACGAGCAAACATAGAGCACACATATAAATAAGTGGAGCCTGGATCAAATAATACCGAAGGCCCTCTACCGCTGACTAAAATAATACCTATGATAACGACATCCGAGGCTAATGCATCTGGACTGACCGAGAAGGCAAAGAATCTTGCTAGAGCGCCGGCTGTCTGGCCTCCACCTGACTGAGTAGCAGCTGGCTAACCTCTCCCTGCCTGGCCTCCACCTGTAGGACGACCTCTACATGTCTTTCCTCTACCTCTAGGTGTCTGGGCCGCTGGTGTTGGAGTCATGGGATACTTCCCCTGCTGTACTACCTTGCCCCTAAGCCTCGGGCAATATCTCCTCATGTGGACCGTGTCCCCACACTCAAAACAACAGGGTGTGGTGACATGCTATCCAGATGGCTGACTCTGAAACCCAGAAGATCCACCAGAAGAAGCCTCAATAGCCGGTGGACGGTATGAACTCTCTGACATAGCACTGAAATAAGAACTAGAAGAATCTGGAGGACCTGAATACCCAGCATGGAACCCTAAATAGCTGGCGGACGATAAGAACTCTCTGGCATCACGCTGAAATAGGAGCACACAAGGGTACACCGAGCAAGTGGAGGTGCTGCAACTGGGGGCCTACTGGGCTGACCCCTCCCAAAGTGACCTCTTCCCCTAGCAGGGGAACCTCTGAACTCTTTGGAGAATCTAGCCCTCTTATCTTGTTGCATCTGCTCTCTACCCTTCGGACAGTAACCTTAATCCTGCGATCAATCTCAAGTACTAGCTGATACCCAGTGCCCATCTCTACCTTTCGGGCCATATCCGATTGGATAGTGAGGTGTAACCCCACAACTAATCTCCGTACTCTCTCTGCCTCTGTGGGAAGTATCATAAGTGCATGGCAAGAGAACTCAGAGAACCTCGCTTCATAATCGGTCACTAGAATCTAACCCTGCTCTAGATGCTCAAACTGATGACATAGTTCTTCCCTCTCAGAGGGTGGAATGTACCGATCAAGGAATAATTGGGTATACTGACCCTAAGTGAGGGGAGGAGAACATGCTGGTCTGCTAAGGGCATAAGACTGCCACCATTTGCGAGCCCTGCCCTCCAATTGAAAAGTGGTAAAGTCAACTCCATTTAACTCCAGTATCCTCATGTTATGCAGTCTATCCCAACACCTGTCAACGAAATCCTGGGCATCCTCATGACGCTCACCCCCAAAGAATGGATGGTGCAACCTGGTCCATCTGTCCAATAGCTTCTGTGGATCGTTATCCACAGCTAGCCTGGGCTGGGGTGCCACTACAGCAACTAGCTGAACCCCATCTACAGGTAGTGCACCCGGAGTTTGATAAAATGCAGTTGTATGACCTAAGGCATGAGCAGTATCGGTCTGCTCTTCCCCTCCTGCATGTGAAGTAGCTGGATCCGTTGGAAATAAACCGACCTGAATCATAGTATCCATGAACCGAAGCATGCAGCCCATGACCACTTGAAATCCCTGTGCTGTCATGAAATCTGTCGGGGTAGGCTCAGCTGCAGGTACCTCACCATGCTCCTCAATAATGGGATCCCTCGCAAGGTCTACTAGTGGTATGACTAGAATGGCTCTGGGTGCTCTCGTCTCGTACCACGGGACGGTGCCCTCCACTGGCCTCTAGCAACGGGGGGAGCAGCTCCTCCAAGATCTCGATAGTCAGCAGTACGAGTTCTCACCATCTGTAAGAGAATAGAAATTGGAATTTAGTACATCAACCACTACACAATAGGAAGTGAATAAAGAGTAGTCTTTCCTAATACCCTATAGCCTCTCGAAGATAAATACAGACATCTCCATACCGATCTACAAGACTCTATTAGGGTTGCTCGTAACTTGTGAGACCTACGTGAACCTAGTGCTCTGATACCATGTTGTCACGACCCATTTTCCCTAATAGGTCATGATGGCGTCCGACACCGTTGTCAGGCCAGCCCACTGCGACATTTGTGATTTAAATTCTCATTTTACCTTTGCAAAAAAGAGAATTATAATAGGTTTTTCAAATTTAAAGCCAAGACCAGTAAAGATAAATAATGTAGCAAGAATAATTATACAACCCCAATATAAATATCTACTACTATGTGTGCCAAGGCCTGGTGTCACAAGTACGTGCATCTAGTAGAATATATAATAATATGTCTCTCCTACTGTCTGAAATATGGAAAGACAGCATAAATACAAAAGAAGACTCCATCCAGCTATTGAGCGGCTTAGGAAGGAAAGCAACTCACCGTAGAAGTCCCTGCCGTAACTCACTGGCGCGCACCAGATCGATAACCAAATGAATAAGCCTCAGACCCTGTACATTTAAGCATAGAAGCGTAGCATGAGTACATAAATAATATGTACCCAGTAAGTATCCCACCTAATCTGGAAGAATTAGAGTCGAGAGGTCGACTTAGTACCTCCTAGGTCAAGATAATATCATAATAATGATGCACAATATAAAGGATTGATAATTCAATTAAACAACAATTATAAAGGAATTCAAAATCATGCTCTTAATCGTATTTCTTTTAGCATTCCCTCTTCTTTCACATACTTAACAATAATTCATGAAATGTGTAAGATCAAGTACATATGTCATGCGCAATCATGCCGAGGTCGACGGCCCGCTCCAACAGAATATAAATTGTGCAATGCGAGGGTCAAACAGCCCGAACCATAGATGCAGCTATTTCACCGAGGCGATTGGGCCGATCCAAAAATATCAAGGAAACATCAAGAATGCACACAAAGGCTCATTTGTACACAAGGAAATCTTTACAAGGTTTAACAATATTCATATGTTCACTTTCCATTCCTCTCTTGTCTCTAGCATATCATGAAATATCATATCGATAGTTCAAAAAAAAGATATCTCAAATTAGGCATGATGTGGGTCCTAAACTACACAAACATTTAACATTACAGTAGCTACGCACAGACTCTCGTCACCTATTACGTACCTAGCCACTGTATTTAATAGCAAATTGTCATTTATTAGTCCTGAGGGGACATTTCCCTCTTACGAGGTCAGAAATGAGACTCACCTCGCTCAAAAGCGTATTTCCAATATTAAGAACAAGCCCCAAACCCTCAATACGAAGCCGAACAAGCACAAACTAATTAAACAACGTAAGAACTACTCAATAAATGCTTGCAAGGTTGAATTCTAGCTATTTAAGTAATTTTCCAACCTTTCCAATAAGTTTCCTAAAATTCAACCCCAGGCCCAAATGGCTCGATTCTGAGATTTTTCGAAAAAAGTTGTTCTCTACAACCTAAGGATCACAAATTTATCATTTATAGTTCATTTCATGGCAAATTACATGATTAAATCTTGATTTTTATTAAACCCTAGGTCTAGCTCTAACCCCTATTAAACCCTAGGTCTAGCTCGAACCCCTTGATTTTACTTAATTTTTAGTGTTAAATCTACCTAATGTATATGTTTTTGAACTAAAAGTGAGGATTACTTTCCTTGCAATGTTATGTTGAAATCCTCTCTTTGGAATCACCAACATCGCCTAAGTGTTGAGAAATATGTGAAAGAAATGAGCTCGAGCTCGAAATAAATGAAGCTCCATTTCAGCCTTTTCGCTTCTGCGGTCCCGCATCGGCAGAATTCGACCAACTTCTGCGGATCCAAGCAAAACGGTCTAGACCGCTTCCGCGGTCCCAAGGCCACTTCTGCGGTCCCAGCGCCGCTCTGTAGTTTCGCACTCCTGAGCCCACTTCACTTCTGCGATCTGTCGACCGCTTATACGGTCCAAAAGCTGCAGAAGCAGCAGACTTTGGTTCTTTTTAAGTTCAAACTTCACTCGAACCTCGCCCATTTGACGCTCGGGGCTCCCGAGCCCCGCCCGAACATACCGACAAAGTCTAAAACACGAGGTAGACCTACTTGAACCTTCCAAACACTCAAAATAACGCTAAATCAAGGAATCAACCCCAAAGATAAATGAACCAAATCATTGAATCTTCAAGTTCTAAATTTCCTTCTAACGGGTCAAAACGCCCTTAAGCTACTCGGATTGACACCAAATTTTACGGGTAAGTCTTAACTGATATTTTGGACCAAGTTTCGAAACTAAAATCCGAGCGCGATAGCTAGAAAATCAATGATTACTTAATTTATTTAATTCCCTAAAATATCAAGTTAACAATTTCACAGAAAAATTTATTACTCAGGCTAGGGACCTCGGAATTCGATTCCTGGCATACACCCAAGTTTCATATTTTCCCACGGACCCTCCGGAATTGTCAAATCACGAATCTGGATCTATTTCCCAAGAAAGTTGACCGCAGTCACACTTGGCCTTTTTAGAAAGTCTCAAAGGAACAAATGGACATATTCTTGCTCGAAGCTCTTCTAACTTCCGAACCACCCGTCCCTGCAAGTCATAAATTAGTTAAAGCGAGTGTGTTTTATTTAAGGGAACAAGGTTCGAAAACGCAAAACGACCAGTCGGGTCGTTACAGATTGAGCATAATGATTGTTAATTTTTCCATGAACTTCTTTCATTATTAAATGCTGAATTTAAGGTAAGTATTTTATTTTATTTTTCTCTTTTAAATTCTTGACATTTTATAATTTGATTTTAAATACAAGCAAAGACAATAAATTTTGTTATAAATCTAATGGAGTTAATAAGAAATTATAACCACTTGAAGTGTTAAAATTTTTATATTTTTCCATGATCAAAGTCATATATGATCGTGAGCACAAGTAAGTAAAAATACGTCCCATTGAATTTGCTTAATTCTTATTCCCTTAACAGACTGTGATAGTAATATGCGGTAAATCTGGAAGAAGAAAAAATGATTACTGTGTAGGTATCAATGGATGTGGACGTGGTATAGACAAAACTATAATCGTCATCATTGTGATAATGAGAGTAATAAGGATTCTCAAAATAATTCTTCACTTTCTGAAAGTAATATATTTCATCGATTTGACATGAGATTTTATAAAGCATATATAGATGATTATGGTCTATTCATGATGTGAGTGTGACAACATCTAATTTATGAATACATATTCATTCTTGGAAGAATATGAACGTGCTAGTGGTAGTGAATATACCTCACTCACATCCAGATGGTGGTTTGAGATGATATAAGTGTTGGATTTGTTATTAATAAATAATAACAACAAAAAGGTATGAATGGAAAATGGTGAGAAAAGAAATGGAGGGAAGTGAAATTGTAAATCAGTTCATGTCACTTATGCACTTTGTCCCTCATTGGAAGAAGAAAAGAAAATCTTTGTGTATATATAGAGAAGCTCATCTTCTTGCTCTTAAAGAGCTAAGAAGAAGGTAAGCCTCCCGCCGTTGTCGTTGCTCACTGGGCTCGGCTTCGGCTTTGGCTTCGAATTGGTAAAAGATCAATCTATTGATTAATCTTTTTGGACAAAATTATTTATAATTAATTAATTAATTTATTAAAGAAAAATCAGTCCGGAATATACCATGACCCGCGACCCGGTTCGATCTGGCCCATTTTTCTTTCCTAGATTATTTAAATCTTTCACGATCCAATTTCTAAACCGGGTCGTGATGACGCATCTCGTGAAGACAAGGCCAGCCAACTAACCTAAATCATCTCTTTAACAATTATTAAACACAAATGAATAGATAAATACAGCTTAACGACAATAATAACCAGTATTTACAACCCAACACAACCCGACCAGGGTGTCACAAACATGAGCATCTAAAAAAATTCAAATACAACTACATGACCAATAATATACAAAATAAGATTTAAGATCTAAAGACGAAGTCCGGTGCCGCGAACGCTGTGGTCACCTTGCTCAGCTACGATAGAAAAATCCTCAATCAACTCAACTCGCTATCAGGTAACAATTCCCTGCAACTGCACGCGAGGTGCAAGGAGTAAAGTGAGTACCCTAACTCAGTGAGTAATAAGAGTAAATAATAACTGAACGGTAAGAAAACACGTAAAGCACTCCATCATGATATATAGGGAAATGCAAATCTTTGAGGAAAAAATAGTAAAACCGTGAAAATCCTTTAGAAAATATCTGGGCTCAGTTAAAGCTTCCTTTGAAAATATTCTTTCCAACAGTTAAGCAAATGAATACGATGGCAGATAGTGCAAGTCAGCACATAAGTCAGCCCCTCGAGCACAACATTCCACTAACAATTAACACCATGGTATCTGGTAAACAGTGCAAGAAGTAGCATGGATGCCTAATGAAATGAGAGTGCTGAATGTTATGACATGTAGTACAAACAGGAACCAATGCGTGAATGCAGTGCAATGCATATGACCATTGCGATGCGCAGCCCGATCCATTTGGGTACCCGCGCTCACTGTGGGGGTTCACAGTCTGGAGGGGCTCCTACAGCCAAAGCAAAATATCAACATAGCATAGCTGCGGCGTGCATCCCGATCCATCCTCAGTCCAGAACATGCACGTAAGCCACTCGGGCAATATTAAATTAATAGCTCTCTGCTCAAAACGTCACAAAATGTAGCTTAAGTTTCAAATCTTAGAAATATGGCTGAACATTTCAAAAACAGAGTGTAAACTCAAGACTGAAATCAAATAATATGCAAAGTAATGCAAAAAACAGTGATATCAATCCCTAAAGGATTCACATAGTTGACACAAAGCCCAAACATGGCAATCAACCCAATATTATGATGATAACAAGTAGTTTCAGTCAAATACGCGGTAATTTAATCAATCGGGACGGACCAAGTCATGATCCCCAACGGTGCTATACCCCACGCCCACTATTTCGTGTGCAAATAACCTTAATATAGCACTACGATGTGCAATTCGGGGTTTCAAACCCTCAAGATATCATTTACAAGTATTGCCCACCTCGAACCGGTAAAATCTCGAGATCGTGGTGCCTTTTCCCCTCAAATCATCCTCCACGCGCGTCGAATCTAACAAAAATCAGAGCGAATACATCACAATATGCCAAGGGAACAATACCCAATCAAAAACAATCAAAATATAGCAAAATCTCGAAACTACCAAAACCCGAGCCCACTTCTCGAAAAATTAGGAAATTAATACCACCAGATTCCTTATCTTTTCACGAGTTCATACGTACCAAGAACTCTCAAATCCGAGCTCAAATAGCTTATCAAATGCCCAAATAAAGTTTCAAATTCTCAAGCCCTAGTTCTAAACTTTTAGGCTTCATGTCCATGATTTTCTTGATGGATTTCACCATAACAATGAGTTTTAAGTTCAAAAATCTTACCTCCAATAGATTCTCTTTGAATACCTCTTCATTTTCCTTCAAAGTGCTCTCAGAACATCGAACAATGGAGGAGAAATGACCCAAAATCGTGGATGAAATATTTTTAATATTCTGTCCAGGTACTGTAGCTAACACTATGCGATCGCTTAGAACAAAATTCCCATGCACTATAGCTAACCATATGCGATTGTATAGAACAAAATTCCATCTCCAAATTTAACCCTATGCGATCGCACACCAACTCCTGCGATCACATATAATAATTTTCTACTAAAAATTCTGGATCAAATTTACACTGTGCGATCGTAGACTCCCTATGAGATCGCATAGAACAACCAAACAACCCCTCAAAATCCTTTATGCGATCGCATCACCTCTCCTGCGATCGCATAGAGCAAAATCCTCTAGAACTGGCCTGTATTTTTCTGCAGCAGTCAAGGTCAGAAAAACCTCCCCTTAGCCATCCGAAATCACCCCGAGGCCCCTTGGAGCTCAACCAAAAATACCAACACCTCATAAAACATCATACCAACTTTTTCCAATCATCAAAATGCCTCAAACCACGCCAAAACTATCAAATTACATCGGATTCAAGCCTAAGTTTTTCCAAATACTTCTGAAACACGTATTCGATCAATAACCCAACCAAACAACATCCGAATAACCTGAGATTTTGCACACACATCACAAATTACATATCGAAGCTACAAAAACTCTCAAAATTTCATTCTGACCCTCGGATCAAAATCTCACCTATCAACCGGAATTTATCAAAATACTAACTTCGCCAATTCAAGCCTAATTCTACATCAGACCTCTAAAATCAATTTCGATCGCACTCCTAAGTCACAAATCATCCCACAAAGCTAACCGAATCATCGGAATTCACATCCAAGCCCTATAACTCATAAGTTAACGTCCGGTTGACTTTTCCAACTTAAGCCTTCCTTAAAGAGACTAAGTGTCTCATTTCTTATCTAAACCAATTCAAGTCAACTCTAACACTGTGGCGACCCGACCCGTCGTCACGTGATTTACCGCCCCCTTTTCCCCATTTTATGCTTTTATTTGTTTCATTATATGTGTTTGTAGAGTTTGAAGTAATTTGGGCAGAGTTTGGTTGGAATTGAGACAATTAGTCTCTTTAAGAGAAAGCCAGATTGGAAGAGTCAACCAGATATTGACTTATGAGTTATTGGGCTTGAAATGGACTTCCGACCATTCGACTAGTTTCGGATGGTGATTTATGACTTGGGAGTGAAATCGGAATTGAATTTGGAGGCCCGGTGTAGAATTAGGCTTGAATTGGCTAAGTTTGAATTTTGGCGAATTCCACTTGATAGGTGAGATTTTGATCCGGGGGTCGAAAAGGAATTCTGGGAGTTGCTATAGCTTCATTAGGTGATTTTAGATATTTGTGTAAAATTTGAGGTTATTTGGACGTCTTTTGGTCGGGTTTTTGATCGAATGTGAGATTCAAAAGTTGTAGTTTGACTTAGGGTTGAATTCATCATGAATTGATGACTTTTGTGTTGTTGGGCGTTTTTTTATGATTGCAACAAGTTCGTATGAAGATTTGGAGTATGTTGGTGCTTTTGGTTGAGGTTCCGAGGGTCTCGGGGTGATTTCGAGTGGTCATCGGAGAGTGTTTGGATGTTAGAAGTTGCATAAATTGCAGAATCAGGTGTTGTAGAAGTTAGGCATGTGCGATCACAATACCTTGGACGCGGTCGCATAGAAGTGTCTGGGCATGCTTGATATTTGGTCTCTGCGATCACATGATGTTTACTGCGATCCCATAGTGTTGTGTCTCAAAGTAGTGCGATCGCATATGTATTGCTGCAATCGCATAGTTCATTTTGAGGTTGGGGAAATTTTGTGCATTGCGATCGCAAGACCTGGTCCACAATCGCATAGAAGGGCTTCAGACCTGGGCAGACCTGTTTTATAACATTCATCCGCAACTTGGGTTCATTTTTCCACCATTTGTGCACCACCTTGAGAGCTTGTTCGTAGATATTTTGAAGGGGTTTAGACGGGAAGTGATTGGAGGTAAGTCTCGTGGCCTAGATATATTATTTAATTGAAGAATCATCCATTAATTCTCTGAATTTGGGTATAAAATTGAAGAAACTAGGGCTTCAGTTTTTAATAGTTCAAACTGGGATTTGATAGGTCATTTGAGCTCGGATTTGGGAGTTCCTGGTATGCACGAACTCGTGGCGAGACCAGGATTCCCGAATGTAAGTTTCGTAATTTTTTGAGAAGCGGGCCTGGGGCTCGGGTTTTGCTAGTTTTGAGATTTTTGTTATATTTCAATTGTTTTTGATTGGGTGTTGTCCCATTAGCATATTATGATATATTGTACTGATTTTGGTCAGATTTGACGTGAATGGAGGCCAATTTGAGGGCCAAAGGCATCGCGAGCGAGGAATTTCACCGGTTCGAGGTGATTAATACTTGGGAATGATATCCTCAGGGTTTGAAACCCCGAATTTGCACATCCTAGTGCTGTACTATGGTGAATTGCATGCTAAACCTGAGCGTGGGGTAGAGCACCGTTGGGGATTATGGCTTGGTCCGTCCCAGTTGTTGGTTTTTACCACGAAATTTTAAATAATTTGTTGTTATCACTATGACTTGGGTTTATTGCCATACTTGGGGCTTATTGCCGATTATTTGAACTCTTTATGAACTATCATCACTGTTTTCCTCAATGTTTGAAATATTATTTTGAACTCAGTCCATGTAATTTGCACTGTTTTACGAACTCAGCTATATTTTTCTCAAACTTGGAGTTTTAACTGATATTTGAACTATTGTTTGAGCTGAGTATTATTTTTTTACGGATGCCCGATGGGCTTTTGAGTATTTGGGACTGATTGAGGCTGAGGGCCATATACGAGGGCATGAAGATTGATGTAGGGAGGCTTTCAGGTCTCGAGTATTATGTGTGCATATGCACATATATGCATGGATCAAACTACACGGCGCAATAGTATATTGCATGGATCGGACTGCACGCCGCAATAGTATAGTGCATGGATCAGACTGCACGCGGCAGTTGTATATTGCATGGATCAGACTGCACGCCGTAGTAGTATATTATATGGATCTGACTGCACGCCACAGTATTATTGTGCTTGGAATGTAAGAGCCTCTCTGGAGTATGTACACATCCCCAATGAGCGCAGGGTACCCATGGATTGGGCTGCACGCCGTAGCGGTCATGTGCATTGCATTACATTCATGCATTCACTCCTGTTTGTACTACGTGGCACGACATTTAGCACTCATATATCATTGGCATACATACTGTTACTTGCCTCGTTGACCATACTGTTACTTGCCTTGTTGACCAGATACCCTGGTGTTATATGTTAAGGAGTGATGTGCCCAAGGGGTAGACTTATGAGCTGACTTATCCTATCTGATATAGCATTCATATGTTGGGCTGTTGAAAATAAAAGAGATATTTGAAAAAGAGACTTTATAAAAGAGAATTTGAACTGATCTTGAGATTTTCTAAAAGGATTTTCAGAGTATTCCGGTTTTTTTTTCTCAAAGGGTTGTTCTATCTTTTATAGCAGTTTGGTGTGACCATACGTGTTTTCTTATCGCTCAGATATTATTCTCTCTTATTACCACTGAGTTGGAAGTACTCACTTTACTCCCTGCACCTCGCGTGCAGTTACAGGTACTGTTCACCCGGTAGCGAGTTAGTAGCGGATTGAAGGTACAACCATTGTAGCTAAGCAAGCGTTCGCGACACCGACATTCTTCTCCTTCTTGATTCCCAGATTTTACTCTATGTATTATAGACATTACAATTTTAATAAAGGCACTCCTAGATGCTCGTGACTTGTGACACCCCAGTTGGGCTGTATTTTTTTTAATCCACTAGGCAAGCGGCTAGTGCTAGATTTTTATTAATAACTGAAAAGAAAATTACAAACACTTAGGAAAAGTACAAATAAGGGGGACATTAGCACCGGTGTTGTTAAACACAAACCGGGCTAACCTTACCGTGGTAATCCTATTGAGGCTTGGCAACCTTACTTATAAACAAGAATGCATAAAATAATAACTTGACCCGACTAAATATTTTATGATCATCATAGAGTTTATAACATACTGTGTGATGAGATTACAAATGAGGATACTAAAATAGTCGTAGAATAATATGTAGTACCCTGTTGATTGTTGTCCCTTATTTTCCAATCTTGTATAACCTTCAAGTTGTATTTCTATTTCATTCTCCTCTAACTTGTTCAAAAAGTATTCAAGAATCATATTTTATTTTTTGAACGATTGGACTTTGATGACAAAATTGTGGTAGCCTGCTTTTGTTTGGCCAGTCTCATTGGAATTTGCCTAACATTTGGTTTCTTGTCGGACCATGTCGCATTTTTCATCAAGATAGCACCTGCCTCTCGTTCCAATGTGGCCATCCGCAATTTTTGGTGGTATATCTAGGAAATGAATGCATGTGGAAACAGTAGGCTTACTTGGAATGAAATCTGGAGCTTCCCACTTGGTCTTTGATTTTCCATTTAAAGAGTTTTCAAGATATGGACTTTGAATTGCATCTTTCCACTTAGAGACATCGCCAACAGCTATATCTTTCGTAGTAGTCACACTAAGTTGAGTTTGAACCCTTTCATTCACATTATCCTGGTAATTACATCCAGTTACACATCGATCCTCCGGACAGCTAGGAACTGCAGCAACTGCCTGTGTTGACTTCTCATGTGGTTCACAGTCTTCTCCTGTGCTGTCTTCGTCGAACAGTCCTTCTCTCCAGCTCTCTTCATTGTCGTATTCTCGTTGGTCTTCCCACAGTTTTGATTTAATGACCATGTCCCTTATCTTAACTGTTGGAGAAATATGGTTCTTGGCATACTGCAAATTCTGTCCAGTGTTAGTTCCATATTCGTTGTTAACTGTTGAAGCAGATTCAATATCCATATTTGACAAAGTTTGTTCACTGGGAACATTTAGAATGGATCGAACAGTAGATTTACACTGCTGTGCTATATCAGCTTTCGTCAGTGAGTAATCTTCTGCAGCTGGAAATTGTTTTGCAGTATCAGTCGAATTAGTAAGAGCCTGTTCATGTGTTAAATCAGTATTTGGCATTGAATGAGCTACTGCAGATGGACCAACAACATCAAAGTTGTGTCGTGGATCAGCATTCATAACCCCAGACAAATTTTCATTGTGATGTGCGGCTGCAGCTGATTCAATATCCATATTTGACACTATTTGTTCACTGGGAACAGCATTCGACAATGAGTGATCTTCTGCAGCTGGAAATTGCCGTGCATCATCAGTTACATTAGGAAGAAACTGATCACTGGAAACATTCAAATTGGATGCAGGAGATTCAGTAGCCACATTTGGCAGTGCCTGTTCACTTGGAATATTGAAATTGGATGAAACAGCAGATTTACTCTGCTGTGCTAAATCAGCATTTGGCATTTCTTCAGTTGGACCAACATCATCAATTTTGTGTCCTCGAACAGCAAGAACCCCAGCATTGTGATGTGCAGCTGCAGCAGATTCAAAAGCCATATTTGACAGATTCTGTTCCCTGGGAACATTCAGACTGGATCTAACAGAAGATTTACATTGTTGTGCTATATCAGTAATTGGAATTGAATGAGCATGTGTAGCTGGAAGACTTGGAACAGAATCCATATTTTGTCCAGGATTGCTAGCCATTTCATGATGATCACCCTCAAAGACTAGCAGTTGCCCATCCTTTGAAATACAGAAAGCACTATCTGCACTATTGCCCTTTGGCCTTGGGATAGTGTCTGCAGGTGTAACGTTTGATTGAGTTGCATCAACCCAGTGCTCTTTGGCCTCATTTCCTATTTGCGTCACATTGCAACTTTGATTCTGTCCTTTGTGAATATCATCAGTTTTGTTATGCTCAGAGGGAATCACAGCTGCTGTTGACCTAAGATTTAATGCCTCACCCTCAAAAACAACCACCTGCCCATCCTGTGCATTAATATAAATACTATCTGCAGTAGAGTGCATTGACCCAGCAGTAAGCTGAGGTGATCGTGCATAGATAGCAGTAGCAGGTGCTTCTGTAGAATGCTTCGAGGGTCCTTTATCCAACTTCAATATCTCCTGCACAGACTCAATTGGATTTGCTGCATTTGGTGTATCAGATACAGCAGTAGTCCCAGGATTCCTAGCCATTTCATGGTGATCAGCATCAGTCCTATCATTCACAGAATTTGTTGTAGGCTTCACCTCAACATTCATTTTCGTGGCATCCTTTACCATACCAGATTGTGTAACATAATCAGTTGGATCAACAACATCCTGCACGACTACATTATCCACAGTCACTCATTCTGCACTTTGTACAGTCTGCTGTTAGACTTTTGTTAATTCAACTCCTGAATTATCATCTTTTTCTTGTGACTCCTTGGCAACTTGTCCAGATCTTTTTGCATTTATGTAGTCCCTTGCATCCCCTTATAATTTGTCTAGTTCAGCGACCTCTTGACCAGACAGATCACTGTCCAAATGAGCCTCTGTTAGCACCTCTGCTCCAGATTTTTCTGTTTTAAATCTACACGACTTGTCATCATGACCTTGATGCTTGCAATAAGCACAATACTTAGGCAAGTTATCGAACAATATTTGTTGATGAATCTCGACAGTTTTACCTGATATTCTATCAAAAATCTGCAGTTTGACCTTTTTAGGATGATTATCTAAAAGATCAATTATAACCTTAACTCTTGTTGTGCTAGGTCTCGATCTATCCTATGTTGCCTTGTCCGCAGCCAGAGGTTTTCCCACAGCTGAGGCTATAGACATTAACGACCTATTAGCAAAAAAAATTGGTGGCAGTCCTGGAAGAGAAATTCATGCAACTGCCATCGACGTCTCCTCTTTCGGATTGAAATCTAAAGACCATGGGAATGTTCTAAAGAAAAATTCGTCGCCTTTGGATTTAAGATATGCGACTTTGAAAGGAAATGAACATATTGTTAAGATCAAACCTGACTAAGGGATGACGATACTCTAAATGACCAATGTTACAATGACCTTGAACATCAAATTGCGACGAAAAAATTCTTCGCACTTCCGATAGATCAGGTCTGCCATAAGAGAATTTAATAACAACTGCCTGATGTAGTCCTTCTTCCCTAATGAAATTGTTAACCTCTTCGTTAGTGAATTGAATTACAGGTTCACCATGGTTAATTAAAACTGGACATAACTCTATATTTGATGGAGCAGATTGCTTAGCTAGAATTATTGAGGCATACGATTGCTTTTTGATTTGTTTTGGAGCAGAGTTTTGAACGTTATAAACCTCTCCCACAGCCAGATGTTGGGGAGAGGACGGAGCATCCATGGTTGTTCAGAAGAGATCCTCCATATTGACGTTATATCACTACTCCGACAGTGCTGAAATTGTATTGAAATGTCGATGCTACTGTATCTTCTTGAGTTTGACGATCTGTTATTGCTAACTATCAACAATCTACAAACTTAACATCACAAGGAGTAACGATACAGATTGCAGACTGAAAATTCGAATCTACAGCGCGCGCAATCGGTAAATTCAAGATCTATTGCGATTGGCTTAGATTTTTGGAAAAAAATCGAAAGGAGATAATAACCACAAAGAAGAAGCTTGTTTTTCATGGTGAAAACTCTCGGAATTATGCCCGATAAATAGTTACGGAATCACTATTCACCCTTCTTCCTAGAGAGAAGGCAGAGGATTTTTTTAGAGTTTGTCAGTTATATTGGGTTGGGCTGTATTGGGTTGTATTTATATTGATTAATGTCATAAATTCATATTCGAACTGTTATATAACTGACAAACTGCTTTAAGTGGTGTTCTGAAACTGTCTGACTGGCGTTGTCTTCACGAGAGGCGCCATCACGACTGGATTTGGAAATTGGGCCGTGACAAACACACCACATACCGATAACGAAATATGAAGAAGTATAAAATGAGGGAAACAAAGAAGTAACACATGAGACGACGGGTTGGGTCATCATAAAATCCATTTTATATTTCCCGCAATATTTTGAACAGCCACGGCTATTCTGAAATAGTGTTACACCTGTTCCAACAACTATGGTTGTTCTGAAAGGTTGTAAACCTCTTCAAAAACAATACCAAGTTGGCTTTAAATATACCTTCAAATCTCTGAATATTTACTTTCGAAATTTTATGATAATCCTCTTCTTCTTCTTCTGCACAAAAATTCTAGTGTGTTTTGCTGCCATCGAATGGTTCACTGATCATCAACGTTTTTGGTACCAACACTTCGGTGAGTTAAATCGTTCTATCCTGGGAGGGTATATTCCATAACCTCATGTATTTGAGGGGAATAACCTCCTTAAGGACACATTGTGTATTCATGGGCTCAATTTGTTACTATACCGTTTTCAGAATTTATTTTGAAAAAGTTTAAATGATGTTTTCGGAATTTAATCTTTGCTAACTTTATGAATCTGTTTTCAGAAAGATTACTGGTTTATTTATTTATAGCAATACAAATTATTAATAAAAGAAATAATGTCATTATTATGGCATGAATGGTCATTGGTCACGTACCTATTGCACGCCAAAATATTTTGGTAATGTGATTATTAAAGAATAACACTAATGCAAGAAGTATATCTTGCATATAATTTTGACCATAACCATAATGGTATAACTTTGATATTCACCATATAGATGTTGGAGAAAATGTAGTAGTACAAAATTAATTGAGAACTCTGCAAGAGCCAATTATACTATTTTGGAGAAACACAATTAATTACCAATAAGGTATTGTGTTGTAGTAAGTCTCAAAGAAACTTAGAGTTTCTGAAGTATTCGTGAAAGTGGTTGGTTATATTGAGATTATAAATAAACGAAAGATTTAATATATTCTATTACTACAACTTATAGCGGGATAATATGTATGTGAAAAGCTACCTGCTTTATTCTCCAGTTTGTACCACAAAAAAAAGAATGTCACAATAATGTGGATGTTTATTGATGTAAAACCCATATCATAATAAACTTTTAGTTTATTGATAATTGTACATGTCATGGTGTAAACTTGAACTTTATCAATGTTGATAATTTATTCAGTTGGCATATTGGTTTAACCATATCAATTTAAGTATGATGTTCAAAAATAATATAGAATTCACATGGGTAAATACTAAAGAACTAGAAAATTCTTTATGAATTCTCTTATATTGCTTGTTCTCATTAATTAGTAAACCAACTAATTTGGGATTGAATAACATAAATACTGGAAATATCAAAGGTGAATATGGGCTCATTCACCTGCCATGTATACCACATAAGATAAATTTATGAGATGGTTACATGTGCGATTATTATTAACCCGTAACCTGGTATTTGCGAGATAACTTGCTCAACAATTTAATTTATAGCATAATTGCCAGATTTTCTATTCAAGATAGTTTATCTAGATAAGTTGGTTTACATCACAACTAGTTTAGCAAAATATTTTATTGAGCGCTTCCATGTAATAGCTAAACTTTTACTTATGAGAACAAAGTTATCTATATCAGTTTGATATAGGTTATATGCGAAAGTATATTTTATTCTCCCCTCATAAGTGGTTCAGGGTTAGAAACCAAATAATTCCATATTATTGTTATTTATGTGCGATGTATTAGAATTAGCACTATAATGCACAAAGATGGGTTTCCAAAATTGATGAAGTAATTTAGTTTTTCTAACATGAGGGGGAGACATGATAAACAGATGAGAAAAAGTTACGTGGAATGAATTATCATGTGTACATCTAGATCCTCAAATAAAATAATATGAACTTGAAGTTCAAAAAGGATAATTCATTTGCAATATATTGCAAAGCATGCCAAACGCATTTGCTGACCCAAAGAAAGTTACTATATTCTCACTGAAAATGCTTCTATTAGAATAAGTCCTAGAAGGACAAAGTCTATGGTACACTTAAAGCATATAGACAAATCGGTTTCAAATAAACTTCTTGATAAAGAAGAAGAGCAGAAGGGGCAAGTGATCTAGAAGATCACATGACACAACACTTCATAAAATCTCTAGAGAGATTTAGGTACCTAAAAATATGAATGAAGATATCTCTATGTTATGTCTTTATGAAAAATGTTGGAACCACTTTAAAATGTTTGTCGGCGTACATCGACCATAGCGCTAAGTATAGATGTGGACCTCAAGTCTATCGCCTATAGACACAAAAATATTGGCCAAATGGAAGAGACACAACTCGAATATAATTGGTTTCAATTGAAAAACATATAATTTTGTCTATATTATTCAAATACTTGAAAGTATAAAGTCAATGATATGTGCAACGATTTTTCGATATCTTATTTGTCTAGCATGACATGAAAACTTGATATGCATCTAAAGTTGATTTATTTGGCATATATGAATTAATAATCCTTGAAGGATTTAAATTGCTTAAAGCATATAGAATTCTTGGTCATGGAGTACTACATCCTAAGTGCAATTTGTGCACATTGTATCTTGCTATAACTATAAAAATGATAATGTGATAGCGAGCATTTTCAAGGTGCAACATATTTATTGGTGTTTATATGACTATTTTGTTCATCAAATCTCTGTCGATGATAATTTTCAAGAAGCTAGTGCACAAGGAATGTGAAAGCTCAAGGATGTAAATTGACGCTCTCATCAGGGAGGGGTTAATACGTATTGTACTTTTTTCTCTTACAAGGTTTTGTCTCACTGGGTTTACCTTGCAAGATTTTTAACGAGGCAACCAAAAGGCGTATTGTTAGATATGTGTACTCATTTTCCTTCTCTAGATTTTTTCCCCCCTGGATTTTATTTTAGTTAAGGTTTTAACGAGGCACATTATCTGTTGAATTGACATTCAAGGGGGAGTATTATAAATATAATTTTATTTATGGTGAATGTCTATATTTAGAGAGATTCTAGAGATTATCGCTTGGTGGTTAAGTCACTATTTCCCTATAAATAGAGGGTCTTATCCCATTATAATTCACTCTAAATCAATAAGAATTTCCTCTCTCTCTTTCTCTCAATACTCCTCTTCTTATTTTATTATTTCATAACACAAATAGAAATATATAACCGCGGTTCTCAAACGGGTAAGTACACAGACAATCATTTTAAGGGATACTACTTAGGGATTAGCCAGTAAGTATTTTGTCCTAAAAATTTGAACTAAACTTTTTTATTTCAGGACTTTATGTCCTGAAAAATTAAACTGGAAAATTAGAATTCGGCATACAATGGCTAATTCCTAAATATTAACCCTTTAGAATGGTTATCTGGAGTAATTTCTTGCTCAAACTAAGGTAGAGTTCGAGTTACATTTCGGTTGAACTCACTATTTTTGATCCACACCATCTAGTATTTAATTTAAGAAATGTATTAGGTATATATGTGCAAATTAATTTTGAGTCCAATGAATTAAAAAAATTTCAATTATGAACCCGTAAACATTAAATCACTACTACACCCCAGGTGTTTACCTTATAGGAAGCTGGTTAAATTTTAATATTTCATCTTCTCGTATTAGCAAGCCACACATGTGGAACTGCCGCACTTAATATTCAAAGCGTGACAACTTCTAAAATCTGGGTTATTTTAATCTTCATTGTACGCCTCGACGTGTTATATACATGTTAAATGAGAGACCAAATTTGATAACGTTACACACATTTTAAATAAAAAACCCTAAAAACAATATGATAAGAGATATTTAAAAGTGGAATATTGCATCATGCATGTAACTTCTTTTTCATATTCCACTTTCTAATTTCCTCCTTGTGTTAGGGGCTAATATTATTACTATATCTAGCAAAATAAAATGAGCCCAGATAAAAGAATGCGAAGGAGACGAATAAGGGATAGAATTTATAAATGGCAATGTTCCTGCAATTTCAGCTAGGGAATTTGAAATTTTATGACAATTTTGAAACACACAATGGTGGCTCTCTGCTTTAGAGGCTCTCTTTTTGGTGGGGATTGAGTCTTTCTTTCAGAGATTTAAGACAAAAGAACGAAGAAGGAAAAAAAGGATGAGTAATACATTGACGTGGATGTCACCATTAATTTTATGGCCAATCCACTTATAAATCATAATTTCATCCTTTCCCTTTTTGATAATTAAATTATGGCAAAATGGCTTTTGGGCTACTTAAATTTACACTCATCTGTTAACTCGGTAAATGAACTTATAATTTTTTCATTTGAATACTTCTACTTGAAGGAATAGATATCAATAAACACCTCCAATTTTTGGTGGCCCTTAATCGCTATGACCCAACTGACACATTATAATCTTGACCTATGATTGTTTGACATGTGTAATTTGTAGGTCCCAATCACTTTTTACCAATTTATTAAAAAATTAAAACCTTTTCCTTTCTCCTCTTCTTTTCATTATGGCAGAACTATAACTACATGTTTCATCTACCATGAACTACCTCCCTCTTCCACTCTAAATTCCCCCAAATCAACAATGAACACCATTCTTTTCTACATTAAAACTCCCAAGTGAATAAAAAAGTCAAGAACACAAACAAAATTAGTAAATCCAAAAAATATGGGCGAATCAGTAAAACGAACGCTCTTCCATTATCATCTCCAAAATTATCTTTGGAAATTCACATACAAATTAGTAAAAAGAAGAAAAAAAATTCCCAACAATTTGACTGATACATTGATTCAAAATCATCTCTACAAAATTTCATCTTCAACGCCCAATTAATTGATTTTCTCACAACTGAAATTTTGTTCTTTAAATTTTTCCAACCAGTATTTCCTCTTTAAATTATGATCATGCCAGATGTATGGTGCAAATTTGATCAACCACGACCTATAGTGATCACGACAAGCGACCGAGCGTCTGCGAGTCAACGCCTAGAGGTGGGATACAACCTTGTGGTAAAAGGAGAGACCATACGACCTCAATAATAGAATCAGCTCATTAGGAGACCTAGAGAATATTCCTTAATAATTCTTTAGTTGTTGTTCCTACGGCAAGAAAAAACTCCTCAAGGGCGAAAGCCTTATAAACGAATCATGCACACTTTGTAAAATTCACCAACCTTGAATGAAAAAGATTATTTACAATTCTCTTCTCTCTACTATTATCATCCTAGAGTTTGTTATCTACAGTTAGGATTTACCCCTTCATTATTGATTGATTTGTTCAAAAAGGTTTTAATATCTTTTGGGTCAAACAATTTGGCGCCGTCTGTGGGGATTTCTATAGCTGAAACCATACTTCTCATCTAGGTTCTTGAAAGTGATGATTCATATTCTTCAAACCCCATAAAAACCAATAATGGCAGAAAAAGAAGCGAGGCTAAAGATGATAGCAGATGTCTCAAACTATCTCCTGAACTCCCTCAATGAAGCAGGTAGGGAAGACACTGAAAATAAAACACCAGGGGTTACACCGTAGGGGAAGATCTCACCTTCACCATATGGGGATCTAACGGTCTTGCGAAAAAGGGGAACCTCAACGTCCACGTCGGGGGAAACACCACCATCAGTTAAAATGCTGCTAGAGGAATGGTTGACAAGTGCTCTGAGTAACATGCTCGAAAAAACCCCTCAAGGAAATGTCAGAGACTTACCAACTGCAGAAATCGCAGTTACCACCAGTGAGCAGAGCACTACACGAACGGGCAACACCCGCATCATCACTGATGCAGGTAACGATGCACTCATGGCCATCCTAATAAAAAGGAAGAAATGGAAAATGAGAACAAAATACTCCGTGATCAAATGAATGAGCATAAAGAAAGGGTTGAAAAAATACCTAGCGCCCCTAAGCTATACCAAAACACGATGTGGGCCGATTCATCGAACAACCACACATCGATAAGGCTGCTCATCACCCCATTTCAAAAAACTTCAAAATACCGCCATACTTGAAAATATACGACGGGACCAAGGACCCAGAGGATCATCTAATCCATTATGTTACTGCGGTAAATGGCAATGATCTGTCAAATGAGCAAGTACTATATGTGCTGCTAAAAAGGTTTGGTGAGACTTTGACAGGAGGGGAATTGATGTGGTACTCCCAGCTACCAGCACAATCAATATCAACATTTAAGGAGATGGTAGATAAATTCGCCACCGATCATGCAGGGGTGAAGAAGGCTGAAGCTAGGGTCAATGACATCTTATCCATCAGGCAAACAACATGCGAGGGACTTCGAGACTTATTGGCCTGATTCAACAAAGTAAGGATGAGTCTTCCAATAGTGTCAAAAGGGATGGCAGTGGAAGCCTTTCAAAATGGGTTAAATAGGAATGGATCAAAGAAAACCAAAACATTACTCAACAGACTTATGAAGTATCCCCCACCACATGGGAAGAGATCCATACATCCTATTGCACCGAAGTAAGAGCAGACGAAGACGAACTGAATGGCCCGATCTAACGATTAATGTCAGTTCAGACCGAGGCAAGGAGAGATTGACCTAGCGATGGACGAAGAGATCAACCCCTATGCTTTAATCGAGAAAGGCATCAACTCTATGTCCGAAGATCCAATACGCCCCCTCCAAGACATTTGAATGCCAATGTGATGACCCGGCCCGTTGTCACGTGAGTTACCATTTCATTGCCCTCATATTATGCTTCTCTATATTTGAATATCAGTATTTGAGTTGATCGGGTAGAATTGTAATGGTTTTAGATGGAAATGAGACACTTAGTCTCTTAAAGGAAAGATTGTTTTTAAAAAGTCAATTGGAAGTTGAATATTTAGTTAGAGGAGTCGGATGTGAATTCTGATCATTCAGTTAGCTTCAGGGGATGATTTATGACTTAGGAGTGAAATCGGAATTGAATTTGGATGTCCAATTTAGAATTAGGCTTTATTTGGCTAAGTTTGAATTTTGGCGAATTCCGGTTGATGGGTGAGATTTTTATCTGAGGGTCAGAATAAAATTTTGAGAGTTGCAGTAGCTCTGTTAGGTGATTTTGGATATGCATGCAATGTTTCAGGTCATTCGGAAGTGCTTAGGTCGGGTTTTCGATCGAATATGCAATTCGGAAGTTTTTAAGAAATTTAGACTTTGATTTGATAATAATTGAGGATTTTGATGTTAACATTAGCATTTTGATGATTCGAGCAAGTTTGAATGAAGTATTATATCATGCCTGTATTTTTGGTTGGGACCCCCGAGGCCTCGGGGTGAATTCGGGAGGTTTAACGGAGAATTTGGAGTTGTTGCATGAATTGAAAGTTGCCGGTTCTGTGGTTTCCGCATTTGCAGAAAATGTACCGCATAGGCGGTTCTGCAGATGCGCCTAAGAGGTCTCATAAGCGGTCTGGGAGATTTGGCTTGGACCACAGAAGCATATAGGAATCACATAAGCGGTCTTGGACCGCAGAAGCGGTCCCTGGCATTCTAAGTAAAACCGCATAAGCGGTCTTTTTGGATCACTTTTCCTCCATTGTTGAGAAAGCTTGAGAGCCATTGATGGGATTTTTAAAGAGTTTTACTGGGAATTCATCGGAGGTAAGTCCTATGGCCTAAAAACATCAATGTATTGAAGAATCTACCTTTAATTCTCAGAAATTTGGGTAAAAATTTGAAGAACTAGGGCTTGGGTTTTGGAATGAAAATTTGGGATTTGGGGGAGCAATTGAACCCCGATTGTTGTAAATTTGATATGTATAGACTCGTGGTGAGAGTAGGAGGCCAGTGATGCAAATTTTATAATTTTTCGAGAAGTGGACCCGGGGCTTAGGTCTTACCAATTTCGTGATTTTTGGTGTTTTTCGAGTCTTTTCGATTGGATTTTGTTCCATTAGCCTATTGTAACATATTCATTATGGTTTTGGCCAGATTCGATGAGTGAGGAGGTCAATACGAGAGGAAAGGACATTGCGAGTTAGTCTTCGGCCAGCTTGAGGTGAGTAATAGATGTAGATGATGACCTGAGGGTTTGCAACCCTGGTATATCACACTGTGATGATGTAATGAGGCGAGACACGTACTCTACGGCGAGTGCGGGGTTGTTGTGGATGGTGACTATGGCTTAGTCCGTCTGAGTGATGTTCATACTGTGTTATTGACTAGAAATTGATTGGTAAACATCCTACTTGGGTTGTTGTGAGTATATTTGCGTTGCGTGCCGATTATTTGGATCCCTTAGGGATTATTGTTACTGTTTCCATGATGTTGAGTATGTTTTCATGATATCAGTCCTGAGCTAAACATTGTCACGAAATGATTTGTATATTTCTAAGGTTTTAAACACTTAAGTTATAATTCCTGATAATTGGAACTGAAAATGATAAATTTGACCGTGCACGTGTGGCTTGCCTGCAAATAATTGGACTGATTGTGGATCGGAATGCACGCCGCCGTGAATGCTACAATGATACTGCGCTTGGGCTTTAGGAGCCCCTCCGGAGTCTGAACCCCCACAGTCGGGTACCCAAATGGATCGCGTTGTACGCCGCAGCGGTTATGTGCATTGCATTGCACTCATGCATTGATACATATTTGTCTACCTGTCATTGATTTGCTGTTTTCACCGTTAAATGTGCTAAGTTGTTAGATTCAACTTTACATTGTGGTATTTCAAGATTTCTTACCTTCATTCATTATATATGCCGATTACCACAGAGTTGGAAGTACTCACTTTATTCATTTCACAATGTGTGCAGATTCAGGAGCATCGGGAGCTTAGTTGAATTGTTGTTCCCAGACTTATATGGAGTTATCGAGGTAGCTGTCAGGCGTCCGCGGGACCCGAATCCTCCCATATCACCTTGTTTCCATATCTTAGACTTTCATTTATTTTGTTTTTTTCCACTCAGTTATATTTAGAGGCTATAGACTCATGACCCCAGATCTGTTGGGAGTTGTATTGGTTTTACTTATGGTTTTTCGTACTATTTCTGCTTATTATCACTGGTTGAACCGTATTATCTAAAACGTTTAACTCTATTAATTGTTAATGAGTTTTCATACTTGGGTTGAGAGTGTGCAATGGTTGGGCTTGCCTAGCAATTGTTGTTGGGCGCCATCACGACCGAGATTGGGGTCGTGACAGCCATGTTACAGCACATTGCACCCCTCCGAAACGAAAGAGGAATGCCTCCCCTGTTATATGCTCATAACTTTCATGTTTCCCCTTCAGAGATAGCGTATGCATTGGAAACGCTGGGCACAAAGGTGCGGTGGCTGCAAAAAATAAAATCGGACCCAAACACTAGGAGGTCAAACGTCCTTTATGAATTCCATCAAGAAAGAGGATACAAAATCGAAGATTGCATAGGCCTGCGGCAAGAAGTAGTTAGGATGTGGAACCAGGGGCACCTGAAAGAACTGCTCAGCGATAAAGGAAGGGACAACTTCACCCATAAACTTAAATGGACAGTCGCCCACGAACGCTATGATGACCTCGAAGACAATATCATCTTCGATAAGTCAGATGTTGATGGTTTGTCTTTCCCTCGCTATAATGCTTTGGTTATAACTTTACACATCGCTGACACATATGTAAAAAAATCATGGTAGACGATGGGAGCTGCGCGTGTATTGTTCACCCGCAAGATCTCATGCAAATGAGGCTTGAGGATAAAATAATACCGTGTTGCATAACACTAACGGGTTTTAACAATGTAGTAGAGCAGACATCCGGAGAAATAGTGCTGCCTGTCCTAGTGGGAGGAGTCATGTTGGAAACAACATTCCATGTCATGAACTAGGAAACAGCCTATAACGCCATCATAGGACGACCATGGATACACGCCATGTTGGCCGTCCCCTCAAGCTTATATCAAGTGATCAAATTTCCCACCTCGTAGGGAATATTCAGCGTCCGAGGCGAGCAGGCACCACCCAAGAATGTTATCGGATCGCCCAACTAAAAGGTGCGAGTGTAGAGGCATAGCAATCATCCATGTCGGGAACTAAACCCGACTCACCAACAGAGGCCATCAAAGACACAGATATCGTAGAAGCCCGCAAGGAAACTATAGAAGATCTTGACCCAGTCCAATTGGCCGACACCGACAACACAACAAAAGCTTACGTAGGACACAGCCTCTCAGAGCCAGGTAAGTATCGTGAATTTTTAACTAACAACACCGATTTGTTTGCCTTCTCCTATTCAGATATTCCTGGAATCCCAAAGGATATCGCCACTCATAGATTGAATGTCGACCCACTCTATTCGCCGGTATGACAAATGAGGAGAAAGTTCAACGCTGCAATCAATGAGGCAGTCAGCGAAGAGATGTATAAATTACTCATTAATGGTTCCATCAGGGAATCAATGTACCCCCAATGGGTCGCCAACGAGTCATAGTCAAAAAGAAGAATGGGAAATGGCGAATGTGTGTAGACTTCACTGATATAAACAAAGCATGAACAAAGGATATTGCCCCATATCGACCAACTGATCGATGCAACAAAAGGGCATGAATTGCTGAGCTTCTTGGATGCCTACTCCGGTTACAATCAAATCCTAATGGCCGAAGAACATCAAGAAAAGACGACTTTCATCACTCACCAAGGAACGTACTGCTATAAAGTGATGTCATTCAGACTGAAGAATGCATGGGCCGAGGCTAGTCACCAAGATGTTCAAAGAGCAGCTTGGCAAGCCTATGGAAATCTACATCGACGACATGCTGGTAAAGTCAAAAAAGAAAGAGGATCACATTGGCCATCTGAAAGAGGTCTTCGAGATATTGAGGCGGTACGGGATAAAGCTAAATCCGAAGAAGTGCATCTTCGGCATAACCTCAGGAAAATTCCTCGGCTTCCTCGTATCACAACGGGAAATCGAAGTCAACCCGTATCAAATCAAAGCAGTCAACTAGATACTAGAGGTATTGACCAACAAAAACTAGGTACAGAAGCTAACAGGGCAAATAGCCGTCTTGTCGAGGTTCATTTCAAAATCCTCGGACAGATGCCACAAATTCTTCAATGAGTTGAGAAAAGACCACGGGTTGCAATGGAACAAGGAAATTGTCGATGCCCTGAGCAAACTAAAAAAGTATATGTCCTCACTGCCATTACTCATCAAAGCGGATCTTGGTGAGTGTCTGCTTATGTATTTGGAGTGAGTGCAGTATTGCTCCACGAAAATAAAGGTACGCAGTCTCCAATCTATTACATCAGCAAAACTTTAAAGATGCCGACACAAGGTACCCTCACCTTGAAAAGCTACCTCTAGCACTAGTCTTAGCTTCACGCAAGCTTAGGCCATATTTTCAATGTCACCCCATAAAAGTGGTAACAACCCCTCCCCCCCAAGAGGTATCCTGCACAAACCTGAAAATCTCAGGCAGACTCGACAAATGGGCCATAGAGTTAAGCAAGCACGACATAGCATACCAACCGCGAACTACTATTAAGTCGCAGGTGCTCAACAACGAAAGCTCTCCGACTTCATCGTTGATTTCACCGAAAAATATTGCCCAAGGCAGAACAAGAAGCGCTTTGCAATTCCACACGTACTGACCTATGGGTCCTCTATATTTATGGCACATCGAATGCCTCGGGATCAGGACTGAAACTCTTCCTCGAAGTCCCTACAGGAAAAGTAATTTGCTAGTCCATATGATTCCCCGAGATGACTAACAACGAGGCCAAGTATAAGGCTGTGATTGCAAATTTGAAGTTAGCCCTCGAATACGGTGCCCGAAAACTCGTCCTACACTTCGAATCTCAACTTGTTGTTACTAAAGTCATCAGGACTTTCCAAGTCAAAGAGAAAAGACTACAATGTTATCAGTCGGAAATCCACAAACTGCTGTCGAAATTCGACGAATGCCGCCTTGATCAGATACCTAGGGAGTAGAATATTGAAGCAGATGGCCTCGCCAAATTAGTTGCGGCCACCAGGAATATTGGCAAAGAAAATGTGGTCGCCCTTCTTCACTTCTCCATAGATCATGTCGAGGAACTTTCTATAAACCTAACTTAGGATTGGCATAACCATTTTGTAGCCTAGTAACATGATGGAACACTCCCGTAAGACAAAAAAGAAGCCAAAAATCTCCCGGAGCAGGCAGTCTGATACAACCTAGTAAATCATGATCTCTAAAACGTTCGGCGGCCCCTTAGCCAAATACATTGGACCACATCAAACAAGGCGAGTACAGTAAGAATTACATGTGGGGCACTAGGGCGCCCACACGGGAAATTGCGCCCTTATTAAATGCCTCATTTGCACCGGTTACTACTGGCCTACCATGAAAAACGAAGCCACAGAATATGTCCGAAGGTGCGAGCAATGTCAAAACTACGCCCCTATGATACATCAAATAGGAGAACTCCTCCATTCCGTCATTTCGCCATGGTCGTTCATAAAATAGGGAATGGACATAGTTATCCCTCTCCTAGTAGGACGAGGTAGGTACTTTTACTTTTAGCTTTAGCTGACTACTTCTCTAAATGGGTGCAAGAAAGTGCATATACTCATATACGTGAACAGGAGATCATCGCCTTTATATGGAAAATATTATATGCCATTTCGGCAGCCCCAAGGTAATCAGCTGCGACAACGGACCTCAGTTATTCGGAAAAATAACTACTGAGTTATTCAAAATGGCACATCAAATGGATACTCTCTACGCCGTATCATCCTATCGCCAACGGCCAAGCCGAGTCTTCTAACAAAGTGATAGCGAACATATTGAAAAAGAAGCTCGAGGAAGCTAAAGGGTTGTGGCCCGAACTACTACCTGAAGTATTATGGGCATACCGCACTACACCAAAATCCACCACGGGAGAAACGCCATACTTATTGGTTTACGGGACCGACGCAGTCATACCCATTGAGGTCGGGGAACCAAGCTTGAGATACTCTATCGTGAGCTGGGCAGATAACAACAAAAGTAGGCTACAAAACCTAGATGAAGTCGAAGAGCGAAGAGACATGGCCCACATAAGAATGGTAGCCCAGAAACAGCAAGAAGAAAGATACTACAACAAGAAAGCCAAGGTGCGGTCACTCAAAGTTGGCGACTATGTCCTCAAGGCCAAAACACAGGCATCGAAAGGTCCAAACGAAGGAAAATTAGGAACAAACTGGGACGGACCGTATAAAATCGTAGCAGTAAAAAACAAAGAGGAATTCCAACTTGAAACAATGGAGGGAAAATTACTCCAAAACAACTAGAACGTCGCCCACCTTAAGTACTTCCACTTCTCAAAGGCTTCGCCTAAGTATAATCTTTTTCCCTCACCCAGGTTTGTCCCAATCGGGTTTTTCCGGAGAGGTTTTTAACGAGGCGAAAAAGGGGACGCCCTATGGATCGAAACGTTGTTCATCACCTCAGTCGGTCGAAGCGATCTTTGGGTCGAAATATTGAAGGCACTACACACATATAATCTAATCTCCATTGTCCGGGCGGAATTTAATCTCCATTGTATGAACGGAATCTAATCTCCATTGTACAGGCGGGATCTAATATTCATTGTATATAAGAAATTTAATCTCCAAAACATGAGTTTGACCTCATTCAAGTAGGTCTCCATTAATCAATAGGTGACGTCTTCCTACGGGAATCACGATGGGATACTACTTGGACGACAGCTCGAAGCAACATCCCAATGGCCAAGGCCATCAACAAAACATGAGATCGACCTCGTTCAAACAGGTCTCCATTAATCGATAGGGGACGTCATCCTATGCGAATTACGAAGCGATACTACTTCGACGACAGCTCGAAGCATTATCCCACTGGCCAAGGCCATCGACAAAACATGAGTTCAACCTCGTTCAAATAGGTCTCCATTAATCGACATGTGACGTCTTCCTTCGGTAATTACGACGGGATACTACTTCGTCGAAAGCTCAAAGCAACACCCCAATGGACAAGGCCATCGACAAAACATAAGCTCGACCTTGTTCAAAACGGTCTCCATTAATCAACAGGTGATGTGTTCCTACGGGAATTACAACGTGATACTACTTCGATGACAGCTAGAAGCAACATCCCAATGGCCAAGGCCATCGATAAAGCATGAGTTCGACCTTGTTCAAGCAGGTCTCCATTAATCGACAGGTGACGTCTTCCTATAGGAATTACGACGGGATACTACTTTGACGATAGTCGAAGTAACACCCTAATGGCAAAAGCCACAAACGAATACATTAGTTCGATCTCGTTCAGACCACGACAGGATTCCGCTTCGACGACAGTCAAAGTAACTTCCTAGTGGCCAAGGTCATCGACAAAAACATTAGTATGACCTCGTTCGAACCACGACAGGATTCCAATTCGACGACAATCAAAGCAGCATCCTAACGGAAAAGGCCATAGACGAAATTATTAGTTCGACCTCAGTCAAACCACGATAGGATTTTACTTGGATGACAGTCGAAGAAACATACCATTAGCCACTGGTGCGAATGTCATGCAATAAACAGAAGAGAAAACGACAAACAAACATACCGATGAAAGTAAAGTTTACATTGCAACAAAATATCATTTACATTTTCCCCTAAGAACATGCCCTACTACGGACCGTGCCAAAAAATTCCTAAGCAACAAGTGAAATACAAACCAAGACTAAACATCATCCCTAGCAGGGTAAGCATCTTCATACCATGAATCTGAAGCAAGGTGATTCGCATCATCAGAATTGACACCTTCCCCGTATGGAGTAAGGGGGTCATATCCACACAACTTACGAGCTGCATGCGCTTCGACATGTACCGGCTGAATCTCCACCTCCGTTTCCCTACCCTCAGCATGAAAAGCCTTATGCACATTGAGCCAGGCCTCTGCATGTACCCACAACTCATACAAGAGAAGAGGAGATCCCTGGTCGGCTCAGAACGTTGATTTGCCTGCTCCACCCTCAACGAAGCCACTTGCTCCTCCAATGCAGCCAGCTCCGCCTTCCACTCCCTACACGCACTTCAAGCCCTGTGATTTGACAATCATAGGCTTCCCTCTCCCCCATAAGTTCTGACCTGGAAATGCGGAGGGCATCCTCCAAAGATACCGACTCAAAAATAGTTGCTGCCAACTTATCAACTCTGGTGTTCAGCTCACCCTTGAGCTCGTCAACCTCCGCTGCCTTAGCATTTAACTTGGCGATCAAACCGAACATCATCAGTTGTATGTCATCATTTTCAGTTGTTACCCCCTCTGCTCAACTCGATCTTGTCCTCCTTCGCCTTAAGGAAGGCCTCCGGTTCGCAGTTCCGGGCAATTGCCCTCACAAGCTCCTCGTCCCTCTCCTTCAGCTCCTCTATCCTACATTCCAATTGGTCCTCAAGTATCTTAAGTCCCTCGCGAAACACCTAGAACTCAGGATCCTGATGATAAATATAAAACATCGCCCGATGTTTAGCAGGATACTGATGATACTTTGACGATATCTTCTTAAAGAAACCCGTCCTTTTCCATTCACGACGATCCCTCTCCACCTCCAGGATGCAGGTCTGACTAAAGAAAAGGGCAGAGTTAGAAAACAAAATACACAACATCGATTATCACACCAACCCCACGACAAAAAGAGAAGAAAAGGGAACCTACATGCAGAGCCATACCGGTTACCTTCTGAGATAACTCCACGTCGTTCTTAGCTCCAAGCATCTCACTTTCATGAGCGGCACAAAGATGAGGAGGGGCCGATGCAAACTTCTCGCTGTTCAAGAGCATGTTGTAGCTCCCCAGGATTGCCACATGAAGGTCATACTCGTCCATCCTAATCTCCACATAGGTAAGGCGACCCAAAAATTCACTTACGTCATCCAGGCAGATATCCAACGCGAGCCATCAAACTCGACATAAAGTCCTCCAACAATAGATGACGTGCCACCTTCAACGGAGCGCACTGAACTGGCTCCCCAGTCAACTCCCTCTACTCGGGGAGACCTCCCCGAAAAAATAGCATCATCCATGAATACAGGCACCGGGCTGTCCGGGATGCACCGCTGTTGTCGGCATCAGTAGACACGCCCTTTCCTAGCTCCAACCTTCTCCTTTTCCTCTGTAACGACTCGTCCTGTTAGAATATTCATCAACGGGATGTAAGGCTAGTGCCAACGAGACTTTTTCCCTCATGGACATAGTTCGAGATGAATCTCCCAGTTGAGGAAGTTGAGGACGCCCTTCCCCAACAAACTGGCACAAAATGAATCCCGTGTTCGCAGTAGCAATGGCTTGTCTAAAAGCAGGAACTGGCACCCTCCATCTAGAAGCTCCCGACTGTCATCACAAAGGGCCATACAGTTAAGTGGTGTCACATGACCAATGAAGCAGCAGAGCAAATGTTTACCTGAGAAAACCCTAGGGCCATAACGTTGAACGAAGGCAGACCAAGTTTGAGTTTCCTCCGCATAGGACAACAAGCAAGCTGCCCAATTCTTGAGCGGGGTGGATGACCCATAGCTGTGAAATAACGAATGAGCAAAAGTTACAATAATTATAGAAAATAGAAGGACGTAATTGATGATGGTACTTACGAGTTCTGTTCCATCGCTTCGGAAATCTGGTGGGGTCAGAAAGAATGTGTTCGTTCTTGATATAGAAGTACTTGTGCCAAAACTTAAGGCTCGCCCGGTCATCCGTCGTGACCACCAGCCTTCTTGTACCACGAAGTCTTAGATGCACCATGGTACCCCTAAGGAAACCAGGCATGAATAAGTGTAAAAGATAATGGACGGAGACGCTACATTCTGCCAACTATGCATACTTAGTCAATAGCAGAAGCACCTTAAGCGTCTACGACAAAAGCTGAGCCAGGCAAACCTGGTAAAATTTGTAGAATTCTTCCACTAGAGGGAAGAGAGGAACGGTGTAGCCGATCACAAATGGATATTCGTATAAAGCACAGTACCTAAGACTGTGGACGTTAACGTAATCTTCCTCCGCTAGAATCATCTCTACGTGGGCAGAAACACCATACTTTATGCAGAGGGCATCAAGGTGAGCCTGCTTCGTCTTAGAAACACGGGGTTCGGAGTAGGTTCATATCTTTGAGGAAGTCACTCTGGGATAGGGGATGCCTCGATAGTAGCACCTCCACTATTCGAGGGTTATTACCCTCTTCTATCTCCACCTCTCGACTGGCGGAAAGCGGCATTGTGGATGAAGAAGCGACTACAGGAACCTCTTCATTAGAATGACAAGACATTGGCATTGTTCCATTTAAAAGGAATAGCTACACAAGGGGAATGAAAAAGAAGAAAAAGCTTCTGGCCAGGAATGGAAACGGGAGCAAGAAGGTCTAAGAGCAAAAGAAAAACACTAGGGAGTTATTAGGAAGGAGTGGCTAAAGTTTTTCAAAAAATCAAACTCTTCATCTATTTATAGGGTTGGGTGGCGCCAAAATCGAGGCAGCAGGCTTCAAATCATCGCAAGAATCAAAGAGCCAAACCATCAGTTTTTGCCTCGAAAATCCGTGTAATGATGACACACGTAAAGGTGACATCACCCCCAGGTGGCGTGTACTATTCGGTGCTCCGCCAAACATGATAGCCACATCTCGTTGGCCATGTTGTAACATCCCAACGGGTTAAATTCCTACCAAGAAAAGCATAAAGTCCGCACATCGAGGACACATATGGTCTCGATACCGACAAGCGAAGGGACTAACTGTATGAGTCCAAAATTTTGATCGACCACAAACTACAGTGATCACAACATGCGACCAAGAGGCTGCGAATCAACGCCCAAAGATTTATGACCTTGTGGTAAAATGAGAGTCCATATGACCTAAACAGAATAATCAACCCATTAGGAAACCTAGAGAATATTCCTTCAATAATTCTTTAGTTTTCATTCCTACAGCGGGAAGAAACTCCTCAGTATATAAGAAGGGTGAAAGTCTTGTGAACGGATCATGCACACTTTGTAAAATTCACCAACCTTGAATGAAAAAAAATATTTATAATTCTCTTCTCTCTACTATTATTATCCTAGAGTTTATTATCTTCAGCTACGATTTACCCCTTCATCATTGATTGATTTATTCAAAAAGGTTTTAATATCTTTTGGGTAAAATACCAAATTTGTTAAAAGGTGGTTTGGGGGGAGGAGGAGGAGGGAGAAGAAAATTGGAGTAATCGAGAAAAGAAGGGGGAGAGGAATGGTATCGAATAGCGACAAAATGAAAGAGTGAAGGGAAGGAAGTTACCTTTTTCAATTTTTTTTTGTTTTTCCTTTTCATTTTCTTTCTTTTTTATTTTAATATGTTTAATCAAAAGCATTATATTCACGCGCATATGTGGTTTGCACGTATTCGAGCCACATTATTTAAGTTATTGCCACAGAAACATAATTAATGATCAAATGTGTTTATAAGTACTCATTTCGTCAAGTATAAATATTCAAATGGTAACTTATAAGTTTATTTACCGGACTAATAAATAAGCAAGTTTAAGTTGTTTGGAAGCAATTTTGCCTTAAATTTTTATATCTAAAACTTGAATTTTCTATGAAGGGCCAAGTCCCTTTTTAAAATATTTGCATATATGTAAAATAAAGATTATATTTGTATCCAATCCAATTCTTTGCAAGAAATTAAAGGTTTGGATTTTGCAAATTTTATCTCCTAATTAATTAGAGTCTCTAAGTTTTAGCTCTTCAATTCTGCGGACCGCAATAATGACATATATATATGGCTTACTATGTCGTATTATATAATTAAATGATGGTATGCAGAGGGGTGGGCCTAGGATTTGAAGGTCACGATGCATTTTGTATTCAATCAAAATGCCACTATTAATATCTTAAAATTTTATAAAGAAAAATACAATGTATACGTAAAATTTTTGATCAACTTCAAGGTGAAGGTGGCCCCTCTTGCTACAATATAGATCCGTCGTTGATGATATGTAACATGGTTAATAATACACCAATATAACTGTTGGTATTATTGTATTTGAAAATGCAAAGCCAAAGATTTCTTTGTGGTCTATTTTTTTCTTTTTTTTCTTTGTGTTTTGTGAAAGATAAAGTGTCCCTAGTGGGTTGTGAAAAGTCTATTTCTTCTTTTTATATTGAATTGCTCTTTGTTGGGCTTGTTAAGAGCTAGTAAAAGAGAGTAGTCTCATGCACATGAGAAATTGGTCCTGAAGGCAAAACGGGTCGATTTGTCCCTCCCTCGCCCGTGCTCGAGATATACGTGAGGGTTTAATCCAATTCTGGTTTGCTAAAATTATTTTTCAATTTTTTGAGTTTACCAGAAAAGTGTCCAAATACATGCTTACCAAAATTCATTCTCTTAGAATTAGATTTTTGTAATGCCCAATTTATTATTTTGTAACAGTCATGATTTAATTCTTTTAACAACTGTGTTTAATTCTTGTAACAGCTGTAAATAAATGTTATAATGCTTCTATTTTAATTTTTGTAATAACTACAGATTAATTTCTTCATTTGTAACTGTCCAACTACAAAAGGCACTCTTATTTGTAAATAATGGGACACAGAAAACACATCCATCTCTCTTCTTCTTCAATTGAATTCAGGGTAATTATTTTATGGAAACTTCAAACTTGCAGTCATGAGTATACGTGTTTAGAGGTGTTGTGGAACTTTGGGAAGCGGTCAGTTTTAACAATGTGTAACCAGTCGGACCGAAATACCTTTCAAGGCAGTAATTTGTCGAGACACAATTTTTTTTTAATAAGTTATTCTTATTCTTTGTCAATATTATTTATTCATTTTTTTTACAGCAAAAAGGCAAAATCCGACCTTTGAATAAAGAATTATTAGGCAGTAAATTGTAAGCTTATATATAGATTAGATAAACGTGGCATAAAAAATGGGGTATATAGTATGGCCACTAAATTGAAAGGGGGAGGTATAATGTCTATGAATGCGATAAATTATGATAAGATATTAAATTCATTTTTTGGGTGCAAATATTAAATTCTTTAAATAGCATGATAAAAATTGTCATTTAAACCTTTCACTTGAGAATTAAGTGGCTAGGAATGATATAGAAAGAAGTGACATATTTCAATGTTGATATTAAATTTTCAGGGTGATGTCACCTCTATGCACTAACCATATTATATGGCAGTGGTCTAGTGGGTAAGAGAGTTGTCTTATCTAAGCAGCAAAAAAATATAAAAGATCCAAATTCCATGGTTTATGGGGTATAGTTTCAAGAATTTTCTAATGATTGATTAAGTTCAAAACCGCAGTGATTTGTGTTTTACTAACTATATGAATGGTTTTCCTTTATGTTTTCTTCATTTTCCTTTCTAATAATTAGAAAAGCGTCTCGGAATCAATAGGACTATTATTGCTTGATTAGGAACATAACTTTATGTAGCAATCATTTCGTTCACGTCTACTTGTCTATTATTTTAAATTTATATATTTTTATTTGTACTTGTTCATTTAAGCAAATTAAGAGAAAGATAATCTTTTTATTTGTTTTTACCCTTATTATTATCTGATTGTCACGACCCGAATTTTCCATCGTCGGGAGTTGTAATGGCGCCTACTAACAGAGCTAGGCCAACCAAACTTTAAACATTCTCCGATAAATCTCAACAATATAAATATACGAAAAACAGTTAAATAAAAGCGGAAGACTTTAAGATCAATAAAAATGAAATCATAATGCGGAAGTATAAAATAAATCTCACTAGCTCACGGACAACTAAAGAGTGCTACAAACAAGTCTGAATGGAAATACAAAACGTCTGTCTCGGTACAAAGAAAGCAAACTAAACATAGAAAAGGACTCCGGCCTACGAACACCAGCTAGGCTACCTCGAAGTCCCTGGACTGAAGTCAGCTCCCGATCGAATAGGCTACTGTTGTGGTCCAAAAGCTGTTTGGTACCATAATCGGTGCAAAAAGAACATAAGTATAGCATCAACACAACCAACCCCATGTGCTGGTAAGTGTCTAGCCTAACCCCGAAGAGGTAATGACGAGGCTAAACAGGACCTACCACAAATAACCTATACAGATATATGTGCAATAACAGAAAATATATATGTAATTTAAACAGCTAATAGGGAGGAGGCATGCTGTGGGGTGTAACAATTCAAATATAGGATAAACAAACAAAGAGATAGAACTAGACAATAACATCAATTAAGGAAAACAGGTAAATTAACAACTGCACGGCACCAACATTCGTGCTTTTACTCTCATTCTCACCCAAATAGTCAAATAAAGTGCACGGCATCACCCTTCGTGCTTTTACTCACATAACTTTCATACCAAGGCACGGAATAACCCTTCGTGCTCAATTATTCAAAACATGGCACAGAATGACCCTTAGTGCATAATTATCAAAGCATGGAATGGAGTGACCCTTCGTGCATAATTATCAAAACATGGCACGGTATGAGCCTTCGTGCATAATCACTCTTCCTCACCCATTCAACAATCACAAGCGATCGAGGGAGGGGATAAACAAAAATATTCAACATCTCGGCAAGGGAGAACAAATCAACAAATAAGTCCCGGCAAGGGAACAATACAACACTTCCCCCTTTAACTCATTCCCTTCTCAACTACCACTTCATAAGAAATTATCAATTAAACAACACAATTGTATCACATCTTTCAAATTAAAAGTAATTATGACTCACGATCATGCTAGACTCCACTGCATATATAATTGTCACCATGCTTATACACAGTACTCCACAATTAGCACATAACAAATAATATCTTAATCCTAATCCCTCAAGCTAAAAATAGAACAAACACTTACCTCGGTCCGAAAATAGCAATCATGCCTCTAGCACTGCCTTTCCTCTAGAATCCAACTTCGAAACAATGATATGTAGGCACAATTTAGTTCAATATTATCAATAATGGCTCAAGGACACAATTCCATAGCCTAGAAAAATTAATTTTCCACCATTCTTCCGAAAATATCAAAATCCTACCCCGGGCCCACATGGTCCAAACTTGAGGCTCAGACCAAAATCTAATCACCCATAACCTCACAATTCCAAATATATAATTTGTTTCAAGTTTCGATCCCAAATTGAGGTTAAATCACCCAAAATCCCAAAAATCCTAGTTCTACACAAATCCCCCAATTTCTAATTTGACTTCATGATTTAGGGCTGGGAAATTAGTAATTAGATGAAGAAATAATGAGGGAATGATATTAAATTACTTACCCAAAGAGTTATGGAGAAAGGGAAGCTGAAAATTCGTTTATGGAGGGAGAAAGAGGAGAGTTTGTATGAAAATAATGAGAGATTTCGGTGCACACTGTTCTGTTTTAACATTAAAAGCACTAGACAAAAATGCCATATGCGATCGTAGAAGAAGGAGTGCGATCTCATAGGGTGGGGCTTGTGGAAACTACGCGATCGCATAAGAAGACCTGCGAACGCATAAAGGAAATTTATGGGCGACTGAGGAAGTCACTATGCGAACGCGGAAGGGGTGTGCGTTCGCATAGGACAAAACTGGACCCTTGGAATTAATACTATGCGATCGCGGAAGGGTAGTGCGATCGAATTGAATGAAGAACTGGGTAGCAGCAGACTGCATTTTCTGCAACAAATCCTAAGGCCAAAATCATCCTGAACCACCTCCGAATCACTCCCAAGCCCTCGGGGCTCCCAACCAAACACACACACTAACTCAATAGCATCCTACAAACATAGTCAAGCGATCAAATTGCCAAAATAACATCAAACTCAATGAATTAAACCTCAAAAACATTAATTTTCATTTCAAACTTTGTAAACCTCTAACTTTAGACATTTAGGTCTAAAACACATCAAACGACGTTTGATTTCAACCAAATTTTACAGAAAGCGCTTAATGCATATGTAAGACCTGTACCGGGCGTCGGAACCAAAATACAAGCCCGATACGAACATTTTCTAATTCATTTTCTTTTCAAAATTCCATATCATTTTCAGGAAAACAATTTCTTTCAAAAATTCTGTACTCTGGCTTAGGACCTCGGATTTGGATTCCGGGAATATACCCGAGTCCCATATTTTTCTACGGACCTTCCGGGACCGTCACATCATGGGTCCAGGTCCGTTTACCCAAAATATTGACCAAAGCCAACTATATCAATCTTAATATAAAATTCTTAAAATTTTCCATAGAATTCACATATTTTAACATACCAATTTTTCGGCTTCACGTCCGAACTGCGCACGCAAATCAAAGCAACTAAAAATAAGATTTTTAAGGCCCCGGAAGCATGGAAAAAAGGAGAATTACGGTGATGACACTTTGGGTCGTCACATCATCCACCTCTAAAACAACCACCCGTCCTCGAACGAACAAAAGAAAGAAGTATTTGAGTCGGGGAATAGATGGAGATAACAACTCTGCATATCGGACTCGAACTCCTAGATCAAAATCGGAATAGTGGAGGCTGACCTCTCCACTAAACACGCACTGAAAGAAAACTCTTTGACCTTAACTTTCGAACTTTCCGGTCTAAATAGCCACCGACTTCTCCTCATATGACAGATCCTTGTCCAATTAGACAGTGCTGAAATCTAACACGTGGGCTAGATCGTTGTGATACCTCCGAAGCATGGATACATGAAAAACTAGATGCACGGCTGACAAGCTAGGTGGAAAGGCAAGTCTATAAGCCACCTCTCCCATGTGATCAATAATCTCAAATGGGTCAATAAAGCTAGGGCTAAGCTTGCCCTTCTTCCCGAATCTCAACATGCCCATCATAGGCGATACACAGAGCAATACTCGCTCACCAAGCTTGACCTTATCCAAGGCCTCCTGAACTAGATCTGTACCCAATAATAGAGCCTCTCCCGGCTCAAACCATCCGACATCGCCTACCATACAATTCCTCATACGGAGCCATCTGAATGCTGGATTAGTAGATGTTGTTGTAGGCAAACTTTTCTAAAGGCAAAAACTAGTCCCACGAGCCTCCAAAATCAATAACGCAGGATCGGAGCATATCCTTAAGAATCTGAATAGTCCTCTCGGACTGACCGTTCGTCTGGGGATGAAATGTGGTACTCAACTGAACCTGGGTGCCCAATTCCTACTGTACCTCTCTCCAGAAATGTGAGGTAAACTACAGGCCCCGGTCCAAAATGATAGATATAGGAATGTGAACGATCTCCCTGATATAAATCTCAACAAAAATCTCAGACGAATAGGTGGTGGCAACTAGAATAAAATGCGCTGACTTGGTCAGCCTATCCACAATAACACATACAATATCAAACTTCTTCTGAGTCATCGGAAGGCCAAAAACGAAATCCATGGTAATTTTCTCCCACTTCCACTCGGGAAGCTCAATCCTCTGAAATAAACCATCGGGCCTCTGATGCTCATACTTAACCTGATGACAGTTCAGACAATGAGTCACATATACAACAATGTCTTTTTTCATTCTGCGCCACCAATAATGCTGCCTCAAATCTTGATATATCTTCGCAGCGCCCGGATGAATAGAATACCGAGAACTATGGGCCTCCGCTAAGATCAACTCCCGAATACCATCAACATTAGGCACACAAACTCGCCCCTGCGATCTCAACACACCATCATCTCCCCAGGTCGTTTTCTTGGCAACTCCACGCTGCACCGAGGTCTCTCACGACACATAAATGGGGATAATCAAACTACCACTCACGGATACGCTCCATCAATGACGAACGAGAAACCGTGTAAGCTAACACCCTGCTAGGCTCAGAAATATCCAACCTCAAAAATCGATTGGCCAAGTCCTGAACATCTAAAGCAAGAGGTCTCTAGCTGACTGGAATATAGGCAAGACTACGCATGCTGGCGGACTTCCTACTCAATGCATCGGCCACCACATTGGCCTTCCCCTAGTGGTATAAGATAGAAACATCGTAGTCTTTCAACAACTCCAACCACCTCCTCTGCCCCAAATTCAACTCCTTCTATTTGAACAAGTACTGAAGGATCTTGTGGTCCGTGTACACCTCACACATCACACCATATAGATAATGCCTCCAAATCTTCAAAGTATGAATGGCTGCCAACTATAGGTCGTGAACTGGATAATTCTTCTCGTGGATCTTCAACTACCTCAAAGAATATGCTATGACTCTGCCATTCTGCATCAACACTGCAGCAAGACCGATACGGGTAGCATCACAATAAACAGTGTAAGGCCTTCATCCCGTGGGAAAAACCAATACCGGTGCCGTATCAGAGCTGTCTTGAGCTTCCTGGAAGCTCGCCTACCACTCATGTGACCACCAGAACGGGGCACCCTTCTGGGTCTATCTCATCATCGGGGCTGCAATGGATGAAAATCCCTCCACGAACCGTCGGTAGTAACCCGCTAACCCCAAGAAACTCCGAATCTCTGTAGCTGACGCTGGTCGAGGCCAATTCTTCGGGTCTACCTGAATACCTCTGCTAAAATAATGTGACCCAGGAATGCAATAGAACTCAACCAAAACTCACATTTTGAGATCTTGGCGTATAACTGACTATCCTTCAGAGTCTGAAGAACCACTCTGAGGTGCTGCTCATGCTCTACAGGAGTATATCAGAATGCCGTCAATGAATACGATCACGAACAAATCCAAATATGGCCTGAACACTTGGTTCATCAACTCCATAAATGTCGCCGGGGCATTGGTCAACCCAATTGACATGACAAAAATCTCATAATGCCCATACCAAGTGCGAAATGTTGTCTTAGGAAAATCAGACGCCCTAATCCTCAGCTGATGATAACTAGATCTCAAATCTATCTTCGAGAATACCGTAGCACCCTGAAACTGGTCGAATAAATCGTCAGTCCTTTGGAGTAGATAATTGTTCTTTATCCTCAATTTGTTAAACTGCTGGTAATCAATGCACATTCTGATCGACCCATCCTTTTTCTTCACAAATAACACCGGCGCATCCCAAGGCGATACACTAGGTCTAATGAAACCCTTATCAAGAAAGTCCTGAAATTGCTCCTTCAACTCTTTCAACTCTGACGAGGCCATGGGATACAGCGGAATGGAAATAGGCTGAGTACCCGGAGCCAAGTTAATACAAAAATCAATATCCTTGTCGGGCAGCATACCCAGCAGGTCTAAAGGGAAAACCTCGGGGAACTCCCGAACAATAGGAGCAGAGCCAATAATGAAACCTCTGCGCTGGAGTCAAGGACATTGCCGGATATGCTATACAACCCTTCGAACCATACGTCGAGCCTTGACATACGAAATAATGCTGCGGGTGGCATGAACTGGGGTCCCTCTCCACTTAAGTCGGGGTACGTCTGGCAAAGCCAAGGTCATGGTCTTGGCGTGACAATCCAAAATAGCATGATACGGGGACAACCAATCCATCCCTAAAAATAACGTCGAAGTCCACCATATCTAAGAGCAATAAGTCGACACGGGTGTCAAGACTCTCAAATACTACCACACATGAACGATGCACTCGGTCGACCACTATAGATCCACCCACCGGTGTAGACACATATACAGGAATACCCAAGGCCTCACTAGGCATAACCAAATAGGGTGCAAAATAGGACGACACATATGAATAGGTAGATCCCGAATCAAACAACATTGAAGCACCTCTATCACATACCCGAATAGTACTTGTAATCACAACATCTGATGACTCGGCCTTTGTCCTGGCTGGCAAAGCATCACAACGGGGCTGGGCCCCACCTCCCTGAACTGTGTCTCTAGGACGATCGACTACTAGCTAACCCCTGCCTCTAGCGGTCCGAGATCACCTCTACGGTCTCTCCCTCCACCTCTATGATCCCTACCCCCGCCTCTAGCTGGCTGGGGCAAGCTGTGGATCACCTCGTGCCTGAATCATAGGGCGAGGACCCTGCTGCTGAGAACTACTCGAGGCTCAAGGGAAAAACCTGACAATGTGACTCGCGTCACCACAACCATAACATGCCCTTCGGCTGCTGAGACTGATGGCCCTGTCGACCTGTATGTCCTTCCGTAAAGCTCTTAAGTGACAGTGCACTGATGGGGGCTAGTGGTGCACAGAAGGACTACTGATCTAAATAATACTGTTGAGAACCACCATAGCCTAGAGTACCATGAGAAACCTCAAGTGCTGACTGAAAGGGCCTCTGAGGGTGGCCTGTACCATATGAATGCATACCTCCAGATGAGGTACCACTAAACCTACCAGAATGATGAGGCCTCTTATCTGACCCCTGACCGCCTCCTCTTGCGAGTGCCATATCTATCCTGTGGGCCGCATTGTCCGCCTACTAAAAAGACATCTCACTACTGGCTCCCAGAGCCACCTGAAGCCAGATCGGCTGAATTAACCCATCAATAAATCTTCGTACCCTATCCCTCTCAGTGTGGACTATAACAATAGCATGTCGTGCCAAATTAATAAAGCGAGTCTCATACTGCGTGACTGTCATAGTACCCTGATGAAGATGCTCAAACTACCTACGTAGAGCATCTCACTCAGTCACCAAGAGAAACGTCCCCAAGAATAACTCTGCAAACTGATCCCAAGTCAATAGTGGCGACCCTGCTGGCCTAGATAAACAATAGTCCCTCCACCAAGTCTTGGCGGATCCTGCAAGCCGAAAAGTGATGAAGTCGACCCCATTGGTCTCCACAATACCCATAGTCCTGAGAACCTCATGGCAGATGAATAAGAAGTCTTGGGGGTCCTCTTTAGAAGCACTGCTGAAGGTGGTGGTGAAGTTCTTAGTGAACCTATCAAGCCTCCATAAAGCATCCGCGGACATCGCCGCACCATCGCCGGTCTGAGCTGGAGTACTCGGCTGGGCTGCCACAGCTGGCTGAGCTGCTAGAGCCTGAGGCTGGGGAGCTACCTGCTCCGGAGTGCGCGTAGCGGGAGTCTAATTCCTCCCCCATCTTGAGATGTGGCTGGTGCTATGGGAAGCAAATCCGCTCTAGAGACGCTCTCCAATAAAGCCTACTAGTCAGACCAAAGCGTCATGGAGTACTGGAGTGACTATGAAACCCTCTGGGACCTGAGCTGGGCCCACTAGAGATGCTGGTGCTGGAACCTCCTCATCGTAGTCAACATGAGGCTCCACCTCTAGGACTGCTACTCGAGGCTGAGCTTTGTCTAGGCCTCGGCCTTTAGCATGGCCTCGGCCTCGCCTTCTGCCCCTAATAGGAGTTGCTGCTGGGGGCTCGTGCTGTTGCGCGGTAGAAGAGGAAGCACGTGTTCTCGCCATATGTGAAAGAACAGAGTAGAATGAGAATCAATATTTGAGAAACAAAATCGCACGACAAGAATGAACAAAGTGAAATTTTCCTAACTCTGTAGCCTCCGGGGGATAAATACAGATGTCTCCATACCGATCCGTCAAACTCTACCGACTTTGTCCGTGAGTTGTGAGACCTATGTAACCTAGTGCTCTGATACAAACTTGTCGCGACCCGGATTTCCCACCGTTGGAAGTCGTGATGGCGCCTACTAACGAAGCTAGGCCAGCCAAACTTTAAACATTCTCCAATAAATCTCAACAATATAAATATGCGGAAAATAGTTAAATAAAAGTGGAAGACTTTAAGTTAAATAAAAATGAAATCATAATGCATAAGTTTAAAACATATCTCTACCCAAAATCTGGTGTCACTAGCTCACGGACTACTAAAGAGTGCTACAAACAAGTCTCAATGGAAATACAAAATGTCTGTCTCGGTACAAAGAAAACATACTAAACATAAAAAAGGACTCCGGCCTGCGAACGCCAGCTAGGCTACCTCGAAGTCCCTGGACTAAAGTCAGCTCCCGCTCAAATAAGCTATTGATGTGGTCCAAAAGCTGCTCCGGTACCGTAATCTATGCAAAACGCACAGAAGTGTAGCATTTAATTGACCCCATATGCTGGTAAGTGCCTGGCCTAACCCCGGCGAGGTAGTGACAAGGCTAGACAAGACCTACCACAAATAGCCTGTACAAATATATGTGCAATAACAGGAAATATATATATAATTTAAACAGCAAATAGGGAGGGGGCATGATATGGGGTGTAACAATTCTGATATAGGATCAACGAACAAAGAGATAGAACTAGACAATAACATCAATAAAAGAGAACAGGTAAATCAACAGCTGCACGGCACCAACCTTCATGCTTTTACTCTCATTCTCACCAAAACAGACAATGAAGTGCACGACATCACCCTTCATGCTTTTGCTCACATAACTCTCATATCAAGGCACAGAATGACCCTTCGTTCTCAATTATTCAAAACATGGCACTGAATGACCCTTCATGCATAATTATCAAAGCATGGCATGGAATGACCCTTCGTGCATAATCGTTCTTCCTCACCCAATCAACTATCACAACCAATCGGGGGAGGGGATAAACAACAATATTAAACATCCCGGCATGGGAGAACAAATCAACAAATAAGTCTCGGCAAGGGAATAATACTACACTTCCCCCTTTAACTCATTTTCTTCTCAACTACCACTTCATAAGAAATTATCAATTAAACAACACAATTGTATCACATTTTTCAAATTAAAAGTAATTACGACTCACGGTCATGCTAGACTCCGGTGCATAGATAACCGTCACCGTGCCTATACACCATAGTCCACAATTAGCACGTAACAAATAATATCCTAATCCTAATCCCTCAAGCTAAAGTTAGAACGAACACTTACCTCGGTCCGAAAATAGCAATCAAGCCTCTCATACCGCCTTTCCTCTAGAATCCAACTCCGAAACAATGATATGTAGGCACAATTTAATTCAATATTATCAATAATGGCTCAAGGGCACAATTCCATAGCCAAAAAATGAATTTGCCATCATTCTTCCAAAAATACCAAAATATGACCCCGAGCCCACATGGTCCAAACTCAAGGCTCAGACCAAAACCCAATCACCCATAACCCCACGAGTTCAAATATGTAATTTGTTTCAAGATTCGACCCCAAATTGAGGTTGAATCACCCAAAATTCAAAAACCCTAGTTCTACCCAAATCCCCATATTTCTACTTTGATTTCATGATTTAGGGCTAGGAAAATAGTAATTAGATGAAGAAATAATAAGGGAATGATGTTAAGATTACTTACCCAAAGAGTTATGGAGAAATGGAAGCATGAAATTCGTCTATAGAGGGTGAAAGAGGAGAGTTCGTGTGAAAATAATGAGAGATTCTCGTGCACACTGTTCTGTTTAACATTAAAAGCACTAGACAAATATGCCTTATACGATCGCATAAGAAGGAGTGCGATCTCATAGGGTGGGCTGGTGGAAACTATGCGATCACATAAGAAGACATACGAACGCATAGAGGAAATTTGTGGGCTACTGAGGAAGACACTATGCGAACGCAGAAGGGGTGTGCGTTCGCATAGGACAAAATTGGACCCTTGGAATTAACACTATGCTATCACGGGAAGGCACTGCGATAGCATAGAAGGAAGAATTGGGTAATAGCAAACTGCATTTTCTGCAACAAATCCTAAGGCCAAAAAACATCCCGAACCACCTCCGAATCAATTCCGAGCCCTCGGGGCTCCCAACCAAACACACACACTAACTCAATAGCATCCTACGAACTTAATCAAGTGATCAAATTGCCAAAATAATATCAAATTCAATGAATTAAACCTCAAAAACATCATTTTTCATTTCAAACTTCATAAACCTCTAACTTTAGACATTTAGGTCCGAAACACGTCAAATAAAGTCCAATTTCGACCAAATTTCACAGAAAGCGCTTAACGCATATTTAAGATATGTACCGGGCGTGAGAACCAAAATACGAGCCCGATACCTATATTTTCTAATTCATTTTCTTTTCAAAATTCCATATCATTTTCAGGAAAATAATTTCTTTCAAAAATTCCGTACTCGGGCTTGGGACCTCGGGTTTCGATTCGGGGTATACGCCTAGGTCCCATATTTTCCTATGGACCTCCTGGGACCGTCACATCATGGGTCGGGGTCCGGGTCCCTTTGCCCAAAATGTTGACCAAAGTCAACTATATTAATATTAATATCAAAATTCTTCAAATTTTCCATAGAATTCACATATTTTAATATCAAAAATTTCCGGCTTCGCCCCCGGAATGCACATGAAAATTGAGGCAACTAAAAGCGAGGTTTTTAAGGCCTCAAAAGCACGTAAAAAAGGAGAATTATGGCGATGACCCTTTGGGTCGTCACACTAATCATTTTCTCAAATTGATAAGTAGCCAAAAGTATATGATTTTAAGTGGATTTTCATTTCAATTATCGTGTGAGTTGCCGGAGATTACATGATATTTAAAGTGAATTATACTTATTACATATTTCTTATTTGTAGGAGTGAGCTTGAATGATAATGGAGCAAAAGAAATCAATTATTGCAAAAAGGAGAAAAAAATTGAATGACTGAGAGCTTGTCTATTCTCTTGCGTGGCATGAAAACAGACGCAAAAAAGGAGAAAATTGAAGGCACAAAAAAGCAAAACGAAGCAAAGGCACGGATCGCTTCGCGAAATGGATGAATTTCAAAAGCTAAATCCGCGTCAAAGGGCGCGCGAAGGCAGACGCGAATTCCAGATTCTCCCAGTCAAAGTTGGATTGGAAAATTCCTCCCCTTAGAAATCCTATGTGATACAAATACATTAAAGAAAGACTTTTTAAGGGTTACACAACATCTTTGACGACAAGAACAAGCAAGGAGCAAGACGGAAGTTTAAGAAACTTATAATGACCCGAAATCGGTCGTTTTGAGCCCTAACATATCGTTCAGTAGTCTGAGGCCATGAGAAGATTCATTTCAGGTATGGTGACTTGTTCGCATGGTCGGAATTGAAATTCAGAAAGATCGGAGTTAAAATTTAAACGAAAATTCTCATTTAAGAAGCTTAAAGTTGAAAGAATGAACTAGGATTAGATTTTTGAGTAAACGACCTCAAAATCAGGATCTGAAGGTTCCAGTAGGTTCGTATGATGATATCGGACTTGGGAATATACCAGGTTCGGATTTTGGATAACCCGGAAGCATTTTGGTGCCTATTGTGGAAGTTAGTATTTTGGAAATAATTTCTTAAGTTTGGCTTGAAGTGCATTTCAGTGTTATCAATGTCGGATTGGGATTCCGAGATTGGGAGTAGCTCCTTATGGTAATTCTGGGGTTGAGAGCCCATTCGGAGGTCCGTGTGCCATCTTGAAGTCATTTGGCTAAAGATAGAAATTTGAAGGTTTTTGAGAAGTTTGACCGGAAGTGAACTTTTTGATATCGGGGTTAGAATTTGATTCCGCAAATTGGAGTAGTTCCGTAATGTCAAATATGACTTGTATGCAAAATTTGAGGTTAATCGGACATGATTTGATAGGTTTAAACATCGGAAGTAGAAGTTGGAAAGTTCAAAGTTTATAAAGCTTGAATTGGAGGTCGATTGATGATATTAGCATTGTTTGATGTGATTTGAGGCCTCGAGCAAGTTTGGAATGTGTTTTGGTATTGGTTGGTAGGTTTGGTTGAGGTCCCGGGGGCCTCGAGTGGATTCTGGGTGGTTAAAGATTCGAAAATGGGTTTTTGGAAATAGCTGAGCTGTTGGTTCTGGTATTTTCTCTTCTGTGGAGATGGGACCGCAGAAGCGGCCCCGTAGAAGTAAGGAGTAAGCCAAAAAAACGGTTGAGCATGAGGGCAGCCACGATAGCCGAAGCGGTCCTTGATCCGCTAATGCGGAACCGCAGAAGTTGTTGGCTGACCGCAGAAGCAAAATTTGGGCTGGAGCCCCTGGTCCGGAGAAGCGGAGTTTTGTCCGCAAAAGCGGGATCGCAGAAGCGAAAATAGTTCCCCATGTGCGAAAAAGGCTGGAGGCAAAGAGTTGTTGTAAAGATCGGATTTTGGTCATTTCTCTCATATTTTCATGGCTTGGGCGATTTCTGGGAGCTTTAAGAGAGGGTTTTTATCATCAATGATAAAGTATGTAATCCCACCTATTATAAGTTAAATACATTAATTATTTATGGATTTAAGCATGTAAATAGGTAGAAAATTGAGGTTTAGAGGAAGACTTAGAAAATTAGGGTTCTTGGATTTTGACCACGATTATGGATATGGAATTGAGAGAAAATTATATACTTGAGTTCCTAAGGTCATGAACAAAGTTTATCTTTGAGAAATTTCGGATTACGGGCGCGTGTGCCCGAGGGCATTTTTGTCAACTTTTTGTTCGGGGTTAGGAATTGTTATAAATAGGGTTGTAAAGTATAATTCAGCGTATATTAATAGATTTGTATGATCGTTGGCTAGTTTTGGAGCATTGTGCGTTGGTGCAAGTCTTCGGAAGAATGTAGAATGCTAGTTGTGGATATTAGGAGCAACATGAGTCTCCTTTCTAATCTTGTGAGGGGGAATTTACCCCATAGGAGAGTTAAACTGGTTAACTGATCCTATTTGTGGGGGCCACGTACACACGAGGTGAGATGAGTCCGCGCATAGCTACTATTATGCTATTTTCCGGGTAGTCTAGGACAAAAAGCAGGTATACTAGGATTAAATTGTAAACTCATTGATGGATTAAATTGCTTAGATCACATTAAATTAATAAATGGATTACCAAAAAGACTAAAGCTTCATTTTCTCAAATTATTAAAGAAAATTGACCTTTTTGGATAATTGCTCCATGTTGACTTTTTGACTGATTGTCTGTCTGTATGTGTTTATTTTGGAACGGGTCGAACTCCTCGGCAGATTATAGATGCATCTATAGGCGCACCATCAATCCTAGGCAAGTGCACATTTATTTCTATTGGATTGGGTCGTCGCCTCAGTGTGATTTGCGCATGCTTGTATTGCTGCCTGGACTTATTTAAGTTGCTACATGCCTCACTCTGGCTCGAAAATTTTTTGTTAATAATGAAAAGAAATCTTGGAAAGTTTCCTGTGAAAGAATCATGTGTTTACTTGTTTTCTCTGTCTGGATTAAAATCATGTTTATAAAATAAATTCACTGCTTACTATGTATATTAAGGATAAACAATTATTGGACTACTAGAGAGTGTTAAAGTTAATCATCTCGTCTCTATCCCTTCGGGATTAGGTGGGATACTCATTGGGTACACGTTATTTTTGTACTCATACTACACTTGTTGTGCATTTTGTTGCACAGTTATGTGTGACTCCAGTGGCTTACTAGACGTAGCAACACGGATGATTCTGGGACTACACGAACTACATCATTCGAAACGGCCGCAGCTGGAGTAGTCCCTTCCTTTGTACTGTATTTACTTTCCGTACATTGTATTCCAGACGGATATTGTATTTTTTTTTATCAGTAGATGCTCATGCACTTGTGACACCTGGTTCTGGGATGGTTTGAAGTATTGTATTAATTGTTTAATTTTTAAATTTGATTTGAATGTATATTCTTTAAGATTTGTAAATAATGCAAGGAAAAATTCTGTATTTCAAAAGTGTTAAAACGATATTTAATTTAGTATTTGAGTTGGCTGGCCTGATAGTAGTGTCCGGTGCCACCACGACCCTTAGTGGATTTTGGGTCGTGACAGAGATGAGTTTTTATCTTTCTTCTTCCTTTTTTCTATTATTGGTAATGAATTCTTATATCATAGTTGTGAAAACAATTATGACTAGCTAAACTCTTTATTCCAGGGTTTGATAGAATCTCTTGGAGAATGAATTTTTGTTGCGCTTAATATAAATTTGCCATTGAATTTTTTCTAGTTCTTTAATTACGTGATTATTATGGTTGATTGAAGGGCCCTCATTCGGCTATGCCTATTTAGCGTGTATTACTTGGAAAAGGGTACATATTTAGTTAGTTGTTGAACAACATTACTCCTAACGTATATGAGGGATAAATACTGTTTAAGGGTGTAACTAAAAATAACGAAACCTTGGTGCGATCTTAGTGAGCAGTAAACTAGTGCTAGCTAGCGAGGTTCGAAAGAATACGTCTAATAAATTGTTGTAATTGCTAGGAAGAGAATTACGACATCTAAAGTTCCCATGATCGATAAAGAATATCCAGGCGAATTTATAGGAGATGTGATAGGGAGGATTCAAATAAGAGGGAAAATCGTAACCCTAGACTTTCTAATCTTGTCTATAATATTTGTTTTGCTAGTAATAAAATTACAAAAATTATAACTTTTTAATTACCTTGTTGTTAGTTAGTGAACACGCAACTCATTATTTAATATTTTTGGAAGTTGATTACTTGCGAAACTAGCAGTTCTGATTATTATATTTGCAAAGACTACAGAATCAATTGGTATTTTGGCTTTTTACAAACTTGTTTTTAGTTTTATAACCTTACCTCTTTTTTAAAACATAGTAAATTTACTTTTACACGTAAGAGATATGTGTTTTACACATAAAAATTTTAAAAATATCATTTTCTTAAATTCAAAATTATAAAGGACCATGATATACAAATAACACTAAAGGTCAATATTTTGTTGGAAAAGAGATGTTTAATGTGCATTTTGTCAAGCAATAACAGCTTAATCAAATAACAATTACAATAACATAGAGGTGGGTTAAAAATTTAATATATATAAGTTCAACTTTTAATATTCTTCTCGTTGAACCCAGTTTAGCTTTAAAATTTATTTACTATTTATTGTAATTTTAGTAAATTTTTACACAAATATTTATACATCTAAAGCGCTGAATTAAGACGAATCCGATAACGCAAAGCTACATCCAACTCTGTTGAGTAATGGATCCTTGAATCCACGTTTGCCATATTTATTTATTTATTTATTTATGGTTGGATATAGTAATACAACCCTCAAGATTAGAAAAGACCAGCAAAATTTCGCAATGGTTATTATTATTATTTTTTTGAAAAAAAGAAATATTTAAAAGGTTTAAAAGAGGGGAAAGTAGGAGGATGCAAGTGGCAAATTGGGTTGATAACATCTTAAATTTGCTGTGAATAGCAGAGACCAATAACTTTATCAAGCTACTCCAATATGTTTCTTTTAGTTTTTTAAAGAAGTTTTTGAGGGAAAAAAAAACTTGAAGATGCTCATTGAGAGAATTTATCAATGACAATTTCTTCTTCAACCCCACAAAAAGCTCAGAGATCATTAAATAAGCTACAATAATTCAAATACCTTCTTTTTTCGAAAAAAAATTGTTTTCTGAACCAGTTTTTATTAATAAAAAGAATCTAAGAGTTGTCAAAATGGATTTTATAGAGAAACGTTCCAATAGTTTAAGCCTAAAAGTTGGCTTATTTATTAAATATTCTTTTTTTAATTTAATTTCATATACTATTTTTTTTTTAAATATAACATTTTTTTGTTTAGACGTTCACTTAAAATCTGAAATGACACCTCAATTTATAACATTTTGCAGAGAAAGCCCCTCAACCTCGGTTTAATTTCCCATTAAACACCTATAGGGTAGCAGAATATGTAATGCATATATTTAGTTGTACGTGTTGCTCAATTACGTCGGCATAGTTAACACGTGAATATAATTATTTTGACAGATATACACACATAGTTATACTATAGTCATTTTAGTAAGAGTAAGCGAAATGCGTATAACTTAACAAGTGTACCGCACTTCGACTTTAACTTGAATTATACCATGAGTACTTCTTCTTAACCATGAGTACTGGATTGTAGCTAGAATCCATAGGATTCCTTATGTTTATCGGTTTATAGATTAGTTGGCTCATTTCATGACGGCTATTGTAATTAATTTTGCGTTTAACAAACGTAGGGCAGTGTACAAAATATTTCGTAGGTACCAGGAAGATGAGTAATTCTAGATATCTCGCGTTCACATAGGGTCCATAGAAAGGCCGTATTCCAAAGAATGTGATATAGGCAATCTACCTTCATGCTAGTATAGTGCTTGTTCTCACGGCTCGAATATAAAACTTATATGTCACATGAAAACAACTTTAACATTGCTCCCTAGTTTTGCACAGATATCTACCTATTATCCCTCAGTCACCCCACTTTTCTATCAATAACAATTCAACATCTTATCGATTAATTTCTACATATAGAAAGAAAACTTTAAGCTGCAACTTAAAGCAAACACAAAGAAAGAGCATTATTCCAAGTCCTGATGTGCCTCAAATGTTAATGAGCCCAATCTTATCTTAGCTGCAGCCATTTAGTTCTTTAAAAATTACCTTTTAGGGTAGCAATTTATATGCATAGCATCAGTGAGAAGATAAAGTTGATATCAATTCTTCCTTTTTGTTCTTCTTTTAAAATGGATTAGATTTATGAATTAGGATAATCTTTTTTTTAAGGATGAGTTAGGATAATAGCCGTCTTTATCAAAATAGCACCCTTAGATGTCACTCTTTAATTTAATGGTCTACCATTCATTGAATCTATATATGTAGATGTCTTCTCCACGTATTCTGTGCTTATCTTGAAGCATTATAGACATTGTTTTGTGTCATATTTCTTCGATCTTCTTTCAAATAACCAAGTTACGTTAGGGGTGACAATCTAAGCACAAATCCATTCAACAGCTCAATCTTTTTTAAGGATCAGTATGAGTCAAAATTAGATTCGTGATAATTAGTATGCCTAATCGACTCCCAAGCTTGTTTGGGCTAATAAAAGGTATAATCATTCGCTAACAAATGTATTCCGAGGTTACTCGACCTAGTTAACGAGACCACGGCCTACTCATTATTCACGGGCGTCCCTTCCATGCGGCTGCGGCCGTCCATCGCCAGCTGACACGATTCAGAGCTTTAAATATTAAGTGAAAGAACCCAAAAAAGGGGGATGCTTCTTCTTCTTCACCTCCACTTCTAAGAGAGGGGGAGAAAATCACCGTAAGGTTCTGAACCTCTCCATGGAGAGGCAGATCATGTCAGTCTTAATCAATAAAGGATCTCCACCCTCCTCTCCGTAACTTATAATATTTGTCTCTTACGCTTTCCGTTTGATCTTATGATTTATTACGGCCTGTTATGATTGGCCCTCCATCTATTTTAATTGATTTATACTTATAAAGAATATGAGAACTTTGAGCAAAACAATTTGGCGCCGTCTGTAGGGATTTCATAGCAGAGTCGCGTAGTTTATCCTTGAACCAAAAAGGAAAGAAAACAACCTAGCTCGAACAAGCCTAAGCGGCACGCCAGATAAAGGGGATTCAAAAGCCTCGACACGAGCTTGAAGAAGTAGATCCCCCATCCCTAAGGAAAAATGCGCATAAGGTACCTCGCCCCCTTTTACATGTTGCCAAAAAGGAATAAAGCACAAAAGCATCTCGAACCGAGATCTGCAGGCTATGTGCCTTCGACAACAAAATTGCAAAGGTTCAACTACGGTTGAACCACAACTCAGGCTACGTGCCCTCACCCAAAATGTTCAACTATGGGTTGAACTGGGACTCGGGCTATGTGTCTTTGACAACAAAATTGCAAAGGTTCAACTACGGTTGAACCACAACTCAGGCTACGTGCCCTCGCCCAAGACGTTCAACTATGGTTTGAACTGGGACTCAGACTATACGCCTTCGACAACAAAATTGCAAAGGTTCAACTACGGTTGAACCACAACTCAGGCTACGTGCCCTCGCCCAAAAAGTTCAACTATAGGTTGAACTAGGACTCAGGATATGTGCCTTCGACAATAAAATTGTAAAGGTTCAACTACGGTTGAACCACAACTCAGGCTACGTGCCCTCGCCCAAAAGTTCAACTACGAGTTGAACCGGGACTCAGGCCAAGTGCCTTCACCATTAAGAAATACAAAAGGTTCAACTACGGTTGAACAACAACTCATGCTACGTGCCCTCGCCCAAAGTTCAACTATGAGTAGAATTGGGATTCAGGCTACACGCCTCCGTCGCAAGAGTCACAAACTAACCTACGGTTGAATCAAAGCCAAGAGTATACGTCTCCGCAGCTACGAACCGGGCCGCGATTAGACGAGGCCGAGCACCCCCAAATGTTCAACCAATGTCAAGTTACAAAACAAAAAAAAAAGATAGCCAAATGGCAACCAAAAAGAAAAGAGGAAAAGAGAACGAAAACTAAACAAATATTACAAACTTTTTCTTTATTCACTTAGAGCCACCAGCGCCACCTTCAGCATTGTCAGCGCCCTCGGCACCATTATCATCCCCGGGCATAGACGGGTCGAAACCGCATTCAAGGCGAGCATCGTGAGCCTTTTGGCGGGCTTCCTCATAGGTGGCCTCAGGCACAATGCCGGCTTCCCAAAACCTCCTATACACATTGAGCTGGGCCTCGGTGTACATCCAAAGTTCACGAGCAGGACCGAAAGAAGCGGCCTGGTTCCTCAGGCGCTGAATCTCGGCCTCCAAGGCTGCAATTTGGTCCGCCGAAGCATGGGCGTCCCGCTCACAAACAGCAATGCGCCCTTCCAATTCCCTCTCTCGGAAAGTAGTTGCGGCCCTCTCCAATCCACGTTCTCTTTCTTGGGCGCGGTTAGTTGCCTTCAGTGTTTCGACCCTTGCCAGGGCGTTCTCTACCTATTTCCTCAACGTGTAATCTGCGTCTCTAGGGCAGCCACATGCCTAGTCAAAGCCTCAGCAGCCTCTGCTTCCGTAGCTTGATTTTGGCGCTCTCTCTCTCAGTGGCCGCCCTCCTTTCAGCGTCTATCTCCTCGTTTCTTTGACAGAGCTACCCCTCGAGAGAATTTACCCTGTTAAGCGTCTGCTGTATATGAAGTTTCCTCCTCGCCAGCTCTTCTACCAGCTCCCAGTTTCGTGGGTCGTTCCTTAATCATTCACACAAATCACGGCACCGGTTCCGGTAGCGGTGGTACTTCTCCAAAAATCGCACAAAGATAGCCGAGCGGACGTTGGCCCGGCTAATGCTATCCACCTACAATAAGAATGACTACAGCAAACATGACATCAGTTAATATAAGAAGATACACTAAGAAAAGAAATAAACTGAGGCTTCACACGTACCTTTATACCCAGAGCGGCCACCTCGCCTATCAACCCAACATCTGAGATGCCCCTCAAGGACGCGCTCTCCACTTCCGAGCACATAAACTTGAACAACGTCACCAGATTTTCCTCCTCAAGCAGCAGGTTTGCTCATTAGGAATCTCCATATAGAGATAATCCCCTTCGGCTTGTACCGCTGGGCGGGTATAACCCTCCTGGAACAGGCGGACGTCCTCAGGGTCCTAGTCTGACTCAGAATCATCGCCCTCTCCTGAGGCGCCCCTCCTTCAGCTGCCCTGGAAGTCGAGGCATCCGCTGCTCAGGAAGTTGAAGCACCCGCACTCGCCAAAACATTGGCGCCCGTCTCTTCCACCTAAACAGTTGCTGAGGAACTACCTTCCCTCTCAGCAACAAGAGCTTAAATTTGAATCGCCGAAGCGACTGTGTCCCCTTGGCCTAAGCCAAACGGGGCAACCTCCACTGAATGCTCACCCTCTGGGGCAGGATTCGCTGCATTCCCTTCCGCTTTTGATGGAGGAGAATCCAAGCTAATCACCACCGGAAGGACCGGGGTGGTCGCCACCCTACGCCGGACCAGCAGCCTCTCCTCTTCTTCCTCATCTTCATTCGGTGGCAACTCCACCCAGGAACACAAGGCCCCTGAAGATTCTTCAACTCGGTGCATCGATCCTTCTGGAGAGTGAGCCGCTAAGGATTCAACCGAAGTCTCTCTCGGAACCGGGCGATGCACCGGCATTGCAACCAATCGGGTATTCGCCCCTGGCCTACGGAAAGCAAGCTGAGGAGCCCTCCAGCGACATGGTCGCCCTAAATAACAAAGGAAGAAAGTTCAAGGGAAAGGAACTAAGTACTATGAAATAAAAGCAACAAAACAAGTCAGATTCTTACCAGCAGCCAGCCTATGGCCATGGACCTCCCAGAAAGATACCCACGTGCAAATTCCAACTGTAACATGAAGCACGGCCTCAACCCACTCGCGGATGCCAAAAAACGATTCCAGCGGTGCACCTCCAGCTACATCAGAAGAGGAAGTTCAGTACGTACGAACACGAAACAAGACATATAACCAAAAGAAATTGAGACCAACGTAAAAGAAACTTACGTGAATGGATCCATTCCTCTGGAAAGTTGGTAGCACAAGCCACCAGGTGCTCCGTCCTAATGTAGAAAAAGTGCTCATAAGGACGGGTATCAACCTCATCATCAAGTTCCGCAATTAAGCCATTGGTCCCACGAGGGACGAACCAAATCATGGTACCTCGTACCCTCTGGAGGCGTAGAGAGTTAGTACGTGTCCAAGAGTAATCTTCCTCCGTTTCAACTCCGCATATTTTATCAACATCGCCAACAACTTGAAGCATGAAGGGACGAGCTGACTGGGGTATACCCTATAGTGGCGGAAGAAGTCCACCACTAGCATTGGAGGAGGAAGTTTGAATCCCGGCTTGAAAGGGTAGGGGTAGAAAACGCAATACCCTCGGTGGTCGACATGTACCCTCTCCCCGCTCCCAGCAAGGACGATGTCAGCGAAACGAGGAATGTCACACTGATCCCTCAGTTGGGCGATGCCTACCTCCACTATCAATGTGGCTTCGTCCACTTGGTCCTCTCCTTCATAGTCGGAGAAATTAGTCGGACCGCCGGGCAGAGAAAGAATGTCTGTCACCAATGGGAACCTGTCACTATTTGCCGAATCGGCGGTTCTCACCACCGTAGATGGACCCTCAGCCGCCGGAACCGCCACCGGAGCAATATTGGAACGATAGCTAGTCGCTATTGTCAATATATTAAAAGGAAGTGAGCAAAGTTCACCAGAAAAGCAAGAGGAGTTGAAGATTTGATGATAAACGACGAAGAATGAAGTAACAAGGAGCAGAAAATAAAGTAATCTGAGCATAAGAAGAGCTGTCTTTCTTAGGATTTCACTAAAGCATATATTGGAAAAGTAAGAAATGAATGATACAACTCCTTATTTATATACAAAGCATAAATGGCTTTCACGAATCCCTAAGGCCATCATTAACTCGCCTGACCAATCGCAAAATGGTCCGGGTCTATAGTAATGAGCATCATTATGAAAGATACCACGGAACGGCCATTCAACCGTCAATTGGCACGTCACCCCTGAAACAGTTGTAACGGTCTTAAGACACCAAAATCACACCCATGCGTCACTAAGTGTTTGACACCTTCCTTATATGCGGCAACCATGATCGTATCTTCCCCAAATATATGTAATTGGCTACGGCCGTCTCTAAATCAATAGTGGCTACGACCATCTTCAAGGTAATGCTGGCTACGGCCGCCTCCGAAAGTAATATTGATTGCACCCATCTCTAAAGTAACAGCCATGGATATCTCGTAAGCGAGAACGGCCATGGCCGTCTCTTAAATACGAAACGGCTACGGCCAGCCCCCAAGTAAGGACGGCTACGGCTCTCTCCGAAGAATGAACATTTAAGACCTTCAACAACATGCAACCAAGATCACCAACTTGACTCCGTTGCGGCTAAGGCCATTCATAATTGTAAGGCTATGGCCATCTCCAGTATATAAACTGCTAAGGCCGTCCACAGCAATAAGGCTGCGACCATCTCCAATGAATAAATGGCCACGGCCATCCTCAATATGTATGCACATGATTTGACTACGGTCAAAGTCACCTATATGGCCAAGGCAATCAATATGAAATGGCTAAGACCATCAATTTCAGCAGCATAACCTTCAATACATAGCCGCCTACGGTCATCCTTGATCCCGGCCAAAAGTCATCCGACTTCCCTTTTCGAATTCCTGGAACTACAGTCGACAGAGTCCACTCATCGAGCTCAGCCAACGTCCACCACCTCAGTAAGCGGAGGGATAGTCTCCATGGGTCAAAATTAGATTCGTGATAATTAGTATGCCTAATCGGCTCCCAAGCTCGTTCGGGCTAATAAAAGGTATAATCATTCGCTGACAAATGTGTTCCGAGGTTACTCGACCTTGTTAACGAGACCACGACCTACTCATTATTCACGGGCGTCCCTTCGATGCAGCCACGATCGTCCATCGCCAGCTGGCAAGATTCACATCTATAAATATTAAGTGAAAGAACCCTAAAAAGGGGGTTGCTTCTTCTTCTTCACCTCCACTTCTAAAAGAGGGAGAGAAAGCCACCGTAAGGTTCTGAACCTCTCCATGGAGAGGCAGACCATGTCAATCTTAATCAATAAAAGATCTCCACCCCCCCCCCTCCTTAATTTATAACATTTGTCTCTTACGCTTTCCGTTTGTTCTTATGATTTATTACGACCTGCTACGATTAGCCCTCCATCTATTTTAATTGATTTATGCGTATAAAGTATATGAGAACTTTGAGCTAAATAGTTGGGTTACTTAATGACGTGCTCATTATATTGAACTCAACTTATCTTGACCCAACTCATCATAATTGAGATGATTTTTAGCCAAATCAATTCATGAACAACTTTACTAAAATATCTTTAAAATAATTCATTTTCGTTTGATATGTTATATATGACCATAACAAAATAAAATAATAATCTTATTTGGTAATTAAAAAAATTCAAAAAAAACAACATACTTGAATTAAAGCTCGGTAAGAATTGAGCGGATTGGGCTATAACCCAAATTTTAGTCCACCTTGTCCCAACCCGTCTCAGCCCAAATAACTTTTGATCAGGTCATTGATCCGTTCATTTATTGACTCAACTCATTTGACCCACCCAAATTCAGTCCAACCCGCATATTTGACACCCTAAGTTACTCCATGTTATGTTATGGGTTTATTTTGTGTATTCCGGCTTTAATCTTCGTTAATAATTGTTATTATTCTGTTTTGAACTGTTTAATTATTAAATTGTTAATTAATGTTAGGTTTGCCTAGCAAGTAGATATTAGGCGCCATAGCGACACCCAAATTAAGATTCCGGGCCGTGACAGAAGAAGACAAGACGCCGGTGACGGAACGATTTAACTACTTAACCTTGCGAACGTGAACAAATAAGAAACCTCATAATATTCAGATTCTATTTTGTGTTCTTCTTTGTATTTCTTCAACGAAAGCTCTTTGTTCTTTCCCATTTCTTCGTTGTTCTTTTCGTATCTGTTTTAATCTGCTATACGTCCCTTCAATGTTAGGGTTGCACGAGTTATTTTGGTGGTTTGGGAAACATTTTATTTTGTGCCTCAAATTGTTAATACTAGTTATATGAGATTTTTTTTTGTCTCATAATTTTATGATCCTAGAATTTGAGCGTAAGATATGGGTCCATAAATGTATGAAAAAAAAAAATCTCGTATAATTAATGTCACTCGTGTAAAATACACCGTAAAATAACTCGTGGTTGGGGAAGGTCTCCATTATTCCCTATATTCAAACATGTACTATTCCCTCTCTTTCAAAAACATTAGCACTATTTGTTTATTAGTTTGTTCAAAGAGATTGACACTTTTAAATATTTTTTAATAAGAATTTATAACCACAAATACTATGACAGATATCAGACCGCAAGTTTCAAAAATTTTACAACCACATAAATAATATGGCTTATTTAATATCACTCAAAAATTGTTCCTTCTAATAAAGTTTGTGTTCGGTGGAACTTTTGAAAGAGGGGATTATAATTTCATAGAGTTCCTAAAGTGTGTTTGTTATTGCACAGGAGTCTCAGCAGGTCGGTGCCGGATCGACCCCTAGAGCACTATTCAACTTGGGAATGGTTCTAGCCAGCAAGCCATAAAAGAAAGGGAGGAATTAATAAAGATACTCTGTCACCATTCTACCCTCTCAGCAGGGGACTCAGTCACCTCAACCAATTTCGTCCTCCTCCTTTCCCCCAAATTAGATGAAAGCCTTCGTGTTTTTGATATAGATAGATAGTCCTACGTTATATTTTAATTTATAGTACATCATTAGATCCTTTTGGAATAAAACGTTCAACAAACGACTTTGTGGAACCACATAATTATAATCTTTGCAATTCGTTTGTTTTATCTGTCATTCATCTAATCATACGTTATGCTTCTAGTAAATAATATATAATATCAAATACATTGTTCATATATTCTATACGTATTTATTAATTCATTATTACTGTTATTACTTTTAGTATTAAAAAAATAACATTTACTCTTGTATCATATATACATATACTATTTGAAGAGCTATTTCAATCCTAGTTTTATTGTTATTAATATTTAATATTTTGAAGTCAATAAATTACAAAATTATTTAAATTCTTAATTGGATGTTTTCTAACGCTATACGAATTTTATAAACACTGATACAAATAAGTGAATGAAACAAAAGTTGAAAACAAGAACAAAGTTCCGTCGTTGACATACACGATATCTTTCACATGTTTCCTTTCAATTTTTCTTTTTATGTTTTTTCTCTTTAATATAATACTCCTAAATTTGAATGGAGTTAAAGGCAAGCTTTATTAAGAAAGCAAACCCTTAAAAAGGTGGACGAAACTTTCCTACTTTGGATTGAAAATTGCAGGAATTCTAGAATTAAATAATTAAACTTCTAAATATTAAGAAAATAATTAAATGAGTACTCATATATATTATAGACATAATTAAATAAATACTCCTATATATTAGTAAAAAAATTAAATGACGATTCCTAAATATTAGGAAAATAATCTAATAACTATTTTGTCCAATATGAATTATATTTTAAAGGACTAAAAAAAACAAACGATATTTGACTAAGGACCTTCGTGCTTTTAATATAATATAAAAGATTAAAAGTAACATTGTATATTCTTGTAGAATGTAAGTTGTCTTTTCATATTATCAATCCGACTCTATAAATGATTACATGTAGTTATTTTA